>CM063250.1:9698732-10336890 GCA_032158295.1 Pycnopodia helianthoides | reverse complement strand
TCTCCCGTGCATATTTATGTTTCCCCTTTCGAAAGCACTGTGTACAAAAATCCCATTAGACATGCGTTTGAGGAACATTCGGAGGGTCGTCACTTGCCTGTAATTTACGGTACGAAGACGGCCGAAAGTTGCCTTGAAAATGTGATTTTGGATGCAGGACTATAAGGAGATTCAGTTCAAATCGTCTCTCTGCATGCTTAGTTTTGAGTTATTCTTAACTAATCGAATTTGTTTCCAGCATTATTCGGCAGTATTTCCTGCTGGTTTACTACACAGCCTTTTTGCTAGTTGTACTGTATTAGCCTATCTTGGCCATCGCGTGCCTACAAAATGGTCAAAGCTACATAATTAGGTTCAATCTAGAGCCCTTGAGACGCTTTCAAATGTATAAAACATGTAAAATCCAGCATTGATTGAGGGTGATCTGACCGTGCATACTTTATGTTTCTCTTTCGAATAGCACTGTGTACAAAAATCCATTAGACATGCGTTTGAGGACATCGGAGGGTCGTCACTTGCCTGTAATTTACGGTACGAAGACGGCCGAAAGTTCCTTGAAAAGTGATTTTGGATGCAGGACTATGAAGGAAGATTCAGTACAAATTCGTCTCTCTAGCATGCTTAGTTTTGAGTTATTCTTAAACTTAACTCCGAATTTGTTTCCAGCCATTATCGGCAGTATATCTTGCTGGTTTTACTACAAGCCCTTTTGCTTAGTTGTTATGTATAGCCCTACTCTCTGGCCACTCGGTCGCCTACAAAATCGTCAAGCTACATAATTAGGTTCAATCTAGAGCCTTGAGACGGGCTTTCAAATGGTATAAAATTAAAAATCCACATTGATTTGAGGGTGATCTGACCGTGCATACTTTATGTTTCTCTTTCGAATAGCACTGTGTACAAAAATCCCATTAGACATGCGTTTGAGGAACATTCGGAGGGTCGTCACTTGCCTGTAATTTACGGTACGAAGACGGCCGAAAGTTGCCTTGAAAAAGTGATTTTGGATGCAGGACTATAAAGGAAGATTCAGTTACAAATTTCGTTCTCTAGCATGCTTAGTTCTTGAGTTATTCTTAAACTTAATCCGAATTTGTTTCCAGCCATTATTCGGCAGTATATTCCTTGCTGGTTTTACTACACAGCCCTTATTTGCTTAGTTGTTACTGTATTAGCCCTACTCTCTGGCCACTCGGTCGCCTACAAAATCGTCACAGCTACATAATTAGGTCAATCTAGAGCCCTTGAGACGGGCTTTCAAATGGTATAAAACATGTAAAATCCAGCATTGATTTGAGGGTGATCTGACCGTGCATACTTTATGTTTCTCTTTCGAATAGCACTGTGTACAAAAATCCCATTAGACATGCGTTTGAGGAACATTCGGAGGATCGTCACTTGCCTGTAATTTACGGTACGAAGACGGCCGAAAGTTGCCTTGAAAAAGTGATTTGGATGCAGGACTATGATGGAAGATTCAGTACAAATTTTCGTCTCTCTAGCATGCTTAGTTCTTGAGTTATTCTTAAACTTAATCCGAATTTGTTTCCAGCCATTATTCGGCAGTATATTCCTTGCTGGTTGTACTACACAGCCCTTTTTGCTTAGTTGTACTGTATTAGCCCTACTCTCTGGCCACTCGCGTCGCCTACAAAATCGTCAAGCTACATAATTAGGTTCAATCTAGAGCCCTTGAGACGGGCTTTCAAATGGTATAAAACATGTAAATATCCAGCATTGATTTGAGGGTGATCTGACCGTGCATACTTTATGTTTCTCTTTCGAATAGCACTGTGTACAAAAATCCCATTAGACATGCGTTTGAGGAAATTCGGAGGGTCGTCACTTGCCTGTAATTTACGGTACGAAGACGGCCGAAAGTTGCCTTGAAAAAGTGATTTTGGATGCAGGACTATGCAAGGAAGATTCAGTTACAAATTCCGTCTCTCTAGCATGCTTAGTTCTTGAGTTATTCTTAAACTTAATCCGAATTTGTTTCCAGCCATTATTCGGCAGTATATTCCTTGCTGGTTTTACTACACAGCCCTTCTTTGCTTAGTTGTACTGTATTAGCCCTACTCTCTGGCCACTCGCGTCGCCTACAAAATGTCAAGCTACATAATTAGGTTCAATCTAGAGCCCTTGAGACGGGCTTTCAAATGGTATAAAACATGTAAAATCCAGCATTGATTTGAGGGTGATCTGACCGTGCATACTTTATGTTTCTCTTTCGAATAGCACTGTGTACAAAAATCCATTAGACATGCGTTTGAGGAACATTCGGAGGTCGTCACTTGCCGTAATTTCGGTACGAAGACGGTCGAAAGTTGCCTTTGAAAAGTGATTTTTGGATGCAGGACTATGCTGAGAAGATTCAGGTTCAAATTTCGTCTCTCTAGCATGCTTAGTTCTTGAGTTATTCTTAAACTTAACTCCGAATTTGTTTCCAGCCATTATTCGGCAGTATATTCCTTGCTGGTTTTACTACACAGCCCTTTTTGCTTAGTTGTTACTGTATTAGCCCTACTCTCTGGCCACTCGCGTCGCCTACAAAATGTCACAGCTACATAATTAGTTCAATCTAGAGCCCTTGAGACGGGCTTTCAAATGGTATAAAACATGTAAATATCCAGCATTGATTTGAGGGTGATCTGACCGTGCATACTTTATGTTTCTCTTTCGAATAGCACTGTGTACAAAATCCCATTAGACATGCGTTTGAGGAACATTCGGAGGTCGTCACTTGCCTGTAATTTACGGTACGAAGACGGCCGAAAGTTGCCTTGAAAAAGTGATTTTTGGATGCAGGACTATGCAAGGAAGATTCAGTTACAAATTTCCGTCTCTCTAGCATGCTTAGTTCTTGAGTTATTCTTAAACTTAATCCGAATTTGTTTCCAGCCATTATTCGGCAGTATATTCCTTGCTGGTTGTACTACACAGCCCTTCTTTGCTTAGTTGTACTGTATTAGCCCTACTCTCTGGCCACTCGCGTCGCCTCACAAAATCGTCAAAGCTACATAATTATTCAATCTAGAGCCCTTGAGACGGGCTTTCAAATGGTATAAAACTTGTAAATATCCAGCATTGATTTGAGGGTGATCTGACCGTGCATACTTTATGTTTCTCTTTCGAATAGCACTGTGTACAAAAATCCCATTAGACATGCGTTTGAGGAACATTCGGAGGGTCGTCACTTGCCGGTAATTTCCGGTACGAAGACGGCCGAAAGTTGCCTTGAAAAAGTGATTTGTGGATGCAGGACTATGCAAGGAAGATTCAGTTCAAATTTCGTCTCTCTAGCATGCTTAGTTCTTGAGTTATTCTTAAACTTAACTCCGAATTTGTTTCCAGCCATTATTCGGCAGTATATTCCTTGCTGGTTTTACTACACAGCCCTTATTTGCTTAGTTGTACTGTATTAGCCCTACTCTCTGGCCACTCGCGTCGCCTACAAAATCGTCACAGCTACATAATTAGATTCAATCTAGAGCCCTTGAGACGGGCTTTCAAATGGTATAAAACATGTAAAATCCAGCATTGATTTGAGGGTGATCTGACCGTGCATACTTTATGTTTCTCTTTCGAATAGCACTGTGTACAAAAATCCCATTAGACATGCGTTTGAGGAACATTCGGAGGTCGTCACTTGCCTGTAATTTACGGTACGAAGACGGCCGAAAGTTGCCTTGAAAAGTGATTTTTGGATGCAGGACTATGCAAGGAAGATTCGGGTTCACAAATTCGTCTCTCTAGCATGCTTAGTTCTTGAGTTATTCTTAAACTTAACTCCGAATTTGTTTCCAGCCATTATTCGGCAGTATATTCCTTGCTGGTTTTACTACACAGCCCTTCTTTGCTTAGTTGTACTGTATTAGCCCTACTCTCTGGCCACTCGCGTCGCCTACAAAATGGTCAAAGCTACATAATTAGGTTCAATCTAGAGCCCTTGAGACGGGCTTTCAAATGGTATAAAACATGTAAATATCCAGCATTGATTTGAGGGTGATCTGACCGTGCATACTTTATGTTTCTCTTTCGAATAGCACTGTGTACAAAAATCCCATTAGACATGCGTTTGAGGAACATTCGGAGGGTCGTCACTTGCCTGTAATTTACGGTACGAAGACGGCCGAAAGTTGCCTTGAAAAGTGATTTTTGGATGCAGGACTATGCAAGGAAGATTCAGTTACAAATTTCGTCTCTCTAGCATGCTTAGTTCTTGAGTTATTCAATTAAACTTAATCCGAATTTGTTTCCAGCCATTATTCGGCAGTATATTCCTTGCTGGTTTTACTACACAGCCCTTATTTGCTTAGTTGCTACTGTATTAGCCCTACTCTCTGGCCACTCGCGTCGCCTACAAAATCGTCAAGCTACATAATTAGGTTCAATCTAGAGCCCTTGAGACGGGCTTTCAAATGGTATAAAACATGTAAATATCCAGCATTGATTTGAGGGTGATCTGACCGTGCATACTTTAGTTTCTCTTTCGAATAGTACTGTGTACAAAAATCCCATTAGACATGCGTTTGGGAAACATTCGGAGGGTCGTCACTTGCCTGTAATTTACGGTACGAAGACGGCCGAAAGTTACCTTGAAAAGTGATTTGTGGATGCAGGACTATGAAGAAGATTCAGTTCAAATTTCGTCTCTCTAGCAAGCTTAGTTCTTGAGTTATTCTTAAACTTAACTCCGAATTTGTTTCCAGCCATTATTCGGCAGTATATTCCTTGCTGGTTTACTACACAGCCCTTTTGCTTAGTTGTATGTATTAGCCCTACTCTCTGGCCTACTCGCGTCGCCTACAAAATGGTCAAAGCTACATAATTAGATCAATCTAGAGCCCTTGAGACGGGCTTTCAAATGGTATAAAACATGTAAATATCCAGCATTGATTTGAGGGTGATCTGACCGTGCATACTTTATGTTTCTCTTTCGAATAGCACTGTGTACAAAAATCCCATTAGACATGCGTTTGAGGACATTCGGAGGGTCGTCACTTGCCTGTAATTTACGGTACGAAGACGGCCGAAAGTTGCCTTAAAAAGTAGATTGTTGGATGCAGGACTATGCAAGGAAGATTCAGTTACAAATTCCGTCTCTCTAGCATGCTTAGTTCTTGAGTTATTCTTAAACTTAATCCAATTTGTTTCCAGCCATTATTCGGCAGTATATTCCTTGCTGGTTTTACTACACATCCCTTTTTGCTTAGTTGCTACTGTATTAGCCCTACTCTCTGGCCACTCGCGTCGCCTACAAAATCGGTCAAAGCTACATAATTAGTTCAATCTAGAGCCCTTGAGACGGGCTTTCAAATGGTATAAAACATGTAAATATCCAGCATTGATTTGAGGGTGATCTGACCGTGCATACTTTATGTTTCTCTTTCGAATAGCACTGTGTACAAAAATCCCATTAGACATGCGTTTGAGGAACATTCGGAGGGTCGTCACTTGCCTGTAATTTACGGTACGAAGACGGCCGAAAGTTGCCTTGAAAATGTAAATTTTTGGATGCAGGACTATGCAAGGAAGATTCAGTTACAAATTTCGTCTCTCTAGCATGCTTAGTTCTTGAGTTATTCTTAAACTTAATCCGAATTTGTTTCCAGCCATTATCGGCAGTATATTCCTTGCTGGTTTTACTACACACCCTTATTTGCTTAGTTGTACTGTATTAGCCCTACTCTCTGGCCACTCGCGTCGCCTACAAAATCGTCAAAGCTACATAATTAGGTTCAATCTAGAGCCCTTGAGACGGGCTTTCAAATGGTATAAAACATGTAAATATCCAGCATTGATTTGAGGGTGATCTGACCGTGCATACTTTATGTTTCTCTTTCGAATAGCACTGTGTACAAAAATCCCATTAGACATGCGTTTGAGGAACATTCGGAGGGTCGTCACTTGCCTGTAATTTACGGTACGAAGACGGCCGAAAGTTGCCTTAAAAGTGATTTTGGATGCAGGACTATGCAAGGAAGATTCAGTTACAAATTCCGTCTCTCTAGCATGCTTAGTTCTTGAGTTATTCTTAAACTTAATCCGAATTTGTTTCCAGCCATTATTCGGCAGTATATTCCTTGCTGGTTGTACTACACATCCCTTCTTTGCTTAGTTGCTACTGTATTAGCCCTACTCTCTGGCCACTCGCGTCGCCTACAAAATGTCAAAGCTACATAATTAGGTTCAATCTAGAGCCCTTGAGACGGGCTTTCAAATGGTATAAAACATGTAAATCCAGCATTGATTTGAGGTGATCTGACCGTGCATACTTTATGTTTCTCTTTCGAATAGCACTGTGTACAAAAATCCCATTAGACATGCGTTTGAGGAACATTCGGAGGTCGTCACTTGCCGTAATTTACGGTACGAAGACGGCCGAAAGTTGCCTTAAAAGTAATTTTGGATGCAGGACTATGCAAGGAAGATTCAGTTACAAATTCCGTCTCTCTAGCATGCTTAGTTCTTGAGTTATTCTTAAACTTAATCCGAATTTGTTTCCAGCCATTATTCGGCAGTATATTCCTTGCTGGTTGTACTACACACCCTTTTGCTTAGTTGCTACTGTATTAGCCCTACTCTCTGGCCACTCGCGTCGCCTACAAAATGTCAAAGCTACATAATTAGTTCAATCTAGAGCCCTTGAGACGGGCTTTCAAATGGTATAAAACATGTAAATATCCAGCATTGATTTGAGGGTGATCTGACCGTGCATACTTTATGTTTCTCTTTCGAAAGCACTGTGTACAAAAATCCCATTAGACATGCGTTGAGGACATTCGGAGGTCGTCACTTGCCGTAATTTACGGTACGAAGACGGCGAAAGTTGCCTTGAAAAAGTATTTTGGATGCAGGACTATGCAAGGAAGATTCAGTTCAAATTCGTTCTCTAGCATGCTTAGTTCTTGAGTTATTCTTAAACTTAATCCGAATTTGTTTCCAGCCATTATTCGGCAGTATATTCCTTGCTGGTTTACTACACACCCTTTTTGCTTAGTTGCTACTGTATTAGCCCTACTCTCTGGCCACTCGCGTCGCCTACAAAATGTCAAAGCTACATAATTAGGTTCAATCTAGAGCCCTTGAGACGGCTTTCAAATGGTATAAAACATGTAAATATCCAGCATTGATTTGAGGGTGATCTGACCGTGCATACTTTATGTTTCTCTTTCGAATAGACTGTGCAAAAATCCCATTAGACATGCGTTTGGGACATTCGGAGGGTCGTCACTTGCCTGTAATTTACGTACGAAGACGCCGAAAGTTCCTTGAAAATGATTTTGGATGCAGGACTATGAAGGAAGATTCAGTTAAATTCCGTCTCTCTAGCATGCTTAGTTCTTGAGTTATTCTTAAACTTAATCCGAATTTGTTTCCAGCCATTATTCGGCAGTATATTCCTTGCTGGTTGTACTACAATCCCTTTTTGCTTAGTTGCTACTGTATTAGCCCTACTCTCTGGCCACTCGCGTCGCCTACAAAATAGTCAAAGCTACATAATTAGGTTCAATCTAGAGCCCTTGAGACGGGCTTTCAAATGGTATAAAACTTGTAAAATCCAGCATTGATTTGAGGTGATCTGACCGTGCATACTTTATGTTTCTCTTTCGAATAGCACTGTGTACAAAAATCCCATTAGACATGCGTTTGAGGAACATTCGGAGGATCGTCACTTGCCGTATTTTACGGTACGAAGACGGTCGAAAGTTGCTTTGAAAAATTGATAGTTGGATGCAGGACTATGCTTGGAAGATTCAGGTTTAAATTTTGTTTCTCTAGCATGCTTAGTTGTTGAGTTATTCTTAAACTTAACTCCGAATTTATTTCCAGCCATTAATCGGCAGTATATTTCTTGCTGGTTTTACTACACAGCCATTAATTGCTTAGTTGTTACTGTATTAGCCCTACTCTCTGGCCACTCGTGTCGCCTACAAAATCGTCTCAGCTACATAATTTGGATCAATCTAGAGCCCTTGAGACAGGCTTTCAAATGGTATAAAACATGTAAATATCCAGCATTGATTTGAGGGTGATCTGACCGTGCATACTTTATGTTTCTCTTTCGAAGAGCACTGTGTACAAAATTCCCATTAGACATGCGTTTGAGGAACATTCGGAGGGTCGTCACTTGCCTGTAATTTACGATACGAAGACGCCGAAAGTTGCCTTGAAATTGTGATTTTTAGATGCAGGACTATAAAAGGAAGATTCAGTTACAAATTCCGTCTCTCTAGCATGCTTAGTTCTTGAGTTATTCTTAAACTTAACTCCGAATTTGTTTCCAGCCATTATTCGGCAGTATATTCCTTGCTGGTTTTACTACACAGCCCTTATGTGCTTAGTTGCTACTGTATTAGCCCTACTCTCTGGCCACTCGCGTCACCTACAAAATCGTCAAAGCTACATTATTAGGTTCAATCTAGAGCCTTGAGACGGGCTTTCAAATGGTATAAAACTTGTAAAAATCCAGCATTGATTTGAGGGTGATCTGACCGTGCATACTTTATGTTTCTCTTTCGAAGAGCACTGTGTACAAAAATCCCATTAGACATGCGTTGAGGAACATTCGAGATCGTCACTTGCCGGTATTTTACGGTACGAAGACGGTCGAAAGTTGCCTTGAAAAATTGATAGTTGGATGCAGGACTATCCTTGGAAGATTCAGGTTCAAAGTTTGTTTCTCTAGCATGCTTAGTGTTGAGTTATTCTTAAACTTAACTCCGAATTTGTTTCCAGCCATTAATCGGCAGTATATTCCTCGCTGGTTTTACTACACAGCCCTTATTTGCTTAGTTGTTACTGTATTAGCCCTACTCTCTGGCCACTCGTGTCGCCTACAAAATCGTCTCAGCTACATAATTTGGATCAATCTAGAGCCCTTGAGACAGGCTTCAAATGGTATAAAACATGTAAATATCCAGCATTGATTTGAGGGTGATCTGACCGTGCATACTTTATGTTTCTCTTTCGAAGAGCACTGTGTACAAAAATCCCATTAGACATGCGTTTGAGGAACATTCGGAGGGTCGTCACTTGCCTGTAATTTACGATACGAAGACGCCCGAAAGTTGCCTTGAAATTGTGATTTTTGGATGCAGGACTATAAAAGGAAGATTCAGTTACAAATTCCGTCTCTCTAGCATGCTTAGTTCTTGAGTTATTCTTAAACTTAATCTGAATTTGTTTCCAGCCATTATTCGGCAGTATATTCCTTGCTGGTTGTACTACACAGCCCTTCTTTGCTTAGTTGCTACTGTATTAGCCCTACTCTCTGGCCACTCGCGTCACCTACAAGATCGTCAAAGCTACATAATTAGATTCAATCTAGAGCCCTGAGACGGGTTTTCAAATGGTATAAAACTTGTTAAAATCCAGCATTGATTTGAGGTGATCTGACCGTGCATACTTTATGTTTCTCTTTCGAATAGCACTGTGTACAAAAATCCATTAGACGTGCGTTTGAGGTACATTCGGAGGGTCGTCACTTGCCGGTAATTTACGGTACGAAGACGCCCGAAAGTTGCCTTGAAATTGTGATTTTTGGATGCAGGACTATGCAAGGAAGATTCAGGTACAAATTTTGTCTCTCTAGCATGCTTAGTTCTCGAGTTATTCTTAAACTTAACTCCGAATTTGTTTCCAGCCATTATTCGGCAGTATATTCCTTGCTGGTTTTACTACACAGCCCTTCTTTGCTTAGTTGCTACTGTATTAGCCCTACTCTCTGGCCACTCGCGTCGCCTACAAAATCGTCAAAGCTACATAATTAGGTTCAATTTAGAGCCCTTGAGACGGGCTTTCAAATGGTATAAAACTTGTAAATATCCAGCATTGATTTGAGGATGATCTGACCGTGCATACTTTATGTTTCTCTTTCGAATAGCACTGTGTACAAAATCCCATTAGACATGCGTTTGAGGAACATTCGGAGGGTCGTCACTTGCTGTAATTTACGGTACGAAGACGGCCGAAAGTTGCCTTGAAAGGTGATTTTTGGATGCAGGACTATGCAAGGAAGATTCAGATACAAATTTCGTCTCTCTAGCATGCTTAGTTCTCGAGTTATTGTTTAACTTAATCCGAATTTATTTCCAGCCATTATTCGGCAGTATATTCCTTGCTGGTTGTACTACACATCCCTTCTTTGCTTAGTTGGTACTGTATTAGCCCTACTCTCTGGCAACTCGCGTCGCCTACAAAATCGTCAAAGCTACATAATTAGGTTCAATCTAGAGCCCTTGAGACGGGCTTTCAAATGGTATAAAACTTGTTAAAATCCAGCATTGATTTGAGGGTGATCTGACCGTGCATACTTTATGTTTCTCTTTCGAATAGCACTGTGTACAAAAATCCCATTAGACATGCGTTTGAGGAACTTTCGGAGGGTCGTCACTTGCCTGTAATTTACGGTACGAAGACGGCCGAAAAATGCCTTGAAAAGGTGATTTTTGGATGCAGGACTGTGCAAGGAAGATTCAGGTACAAATTTCGTCTCTCTAGCATGCTTAGTTCTTGAGTTATTCTTAAACTTAACTCCGAATTTGTTTCCAGCCATTATTCGGCAGTATATTCCTTGCTGGTTGTACTACACATCCCTTCTTTGCTTAGTTGCTACTGTATTAGCCCTACTCTCTGGCAACTCGCGTCGCCTACAAAATCGTCAAAGCTACATAATTAGGTTCAATCTAGAGCCCTTGAGACGGGCTTTCAAATGATATAAAACTTGTAAATATCCAGCATTGATTTGAGGGTGATCTGACCGTGCATACTTTATGTTTCTCTTTCGAATAGCACTGTGTACAAAATCCCATTAGACATGCGTTTGAGGAACATTCGGAGGGTCGTCACTGGCCGGTATTTTTCGGTACGAAGACGGTCGAAAGTTGCCTTGAAAAGGTGATTTTTGGATGCAGGACTATGCAAGGAAGATTCAGTTACAAATTCCGTCTCTCTAGCATGCTTATTTCTTGAGTTATTCTTTAACTTAATCCGAATTTGTTTCCAGCCATTATTCGGCAGTATATTCCTTGCTGGTTGTACTACACATCCCTTCTTTGCTTAGTTGCTACTGTATTAGCCCTACTCTCTGGCCACTCGCGTCACCTACAAAATCGTCAAAGCTACATAATTAGGTTCAATCTAGAGCCCTTGAGACTGGCTTTCAAATGATATAAAACTTGTAAATATCCAGCATTGATTTGAGGGTGATCTAACCGTGCATACTTTATGTTTCTCTTTCGAAGAGCACTGTGTACAAAAATCCCATTAGACATGCGTTTGAGGAACATTCGGAGGGTCGTCACTTGCCGGTATTTTCCGGTACGAAGACGGTCGAAAGTTGACTTGAAAAGGTGATTTTTGGATGCAGGACTATGCAAGGAAGATTCAGTTACAAATTCCGTCTCTCTAGCATGCTTAGTTCTCGAGTTATTCTTAAACTTAACTCCGAATTTGTTTCCAGCCATTATTCGGCAGTATATTCCTTGCTGGTTTTACTACACAGCCCTTATCTGCTTAGTTGGTACTGTATTAGCCGTACTCTCTGGCCACTCGTGTCGCCTACAAAATCGTCTCAGCTACATAATTTGGATCAATCTAGAGCCCTTGAGACGGGCTTTCAAATGGTATAAAACTTGTAAATATCCAGCATTGATTTGAGGGTGATCTGACCGTGCATACTTTATGTTTCTCTTTCGAATAGCACTGTGTACAAAAATCCCATTAGACATGCGTTTGAGGAACATTCGGAGGGTCGTCACTTGCCTGTAATTTACGGTACGAAGACGGCCGAAAGTTGCCTTAAAAAGTGATTTTTGGATGCAGGACTATGCAAGGAAGATTCAGGTACAAATTTCGTCTCTCTAGCATGCTTAGTTCTCGAGTTATTGTTTAACTTAATCCGAATTTGTTTCCAGCCATTATTCGGCAGTATATTCCTTGCTGGTTTTACTACACAGCCCTTATGTGCTTAGTTGCTACTGTATTAGCCCTACTCTCTGGCCACTCGCGTCACCTACAAAATCGTCAAAGCTACATAATTAGGTTCAATCTAGAGCCCTTGAGACGGGCTTTCAAATGGTATAAAACTTGTTAAAATCCAGCATTGATTTGAGGGTGATCTGACCGTGCATACTTTATGTTTCTCTTTCGAATAGCACTGTGTACAAAAATCCCATTAGACATGCGTTTGAGGAACATTCGGAGGGTCGTCACTTGCCTGTAATTTACGGTACGAAGACGGCCGAAAAATGCCTTGAAAAGGTGATTTTTGGATGCAGGACTATGCAAGGAAGATTCAGGTACAAATGTCGTCTCTCTAGCATGCTTAGTTCTTGAGTTATTCTTAAACTTAACTCCGAATTTGTTTCCAGCCATTATTCGGCAGTATATTCCTTGCTGGTTTTACTACACAGCCCTTATGTGCTTAGTTGCTACTGTATTAGCCCTACTCTCTGGCCACTCGCGTCACCTACAAAATCGTCAAAGCTACATAATTAGGTTCAATCTAGAGCCCTTGAGACGGGCTTTCAAATGATATAAAACTTGTAAATATCCAGCATTGATTTGAGGGTGATCTAACCGTGCATACTTTATGTTTCTCTTTCGAAGAGCACTGTGTACAAAAATCCCATTAGACATGCGTTTGAGGAACATTCGGAGGGTCGTCACTTGCCGGTAATTTACGGTACGAAGACGGCCGAAAGTTGCCTTGAAAAGGTGATTTTTGGATGCAGGACTATGCAAGGAAGATTCAGGTACAAATTTCTTCTCTCTAGCATGCTTAGTTCTCGAGTTATTGTTTAACTTAATCCGAATTTGTTTCCAGCCATTATTCGGCAGTATATTCCTTGCTGGTTGTACTACACATCCCTTCTTTGCTTAGTTGCTACTGTATAAGCCCTACTCTCTGGCAACTCGCGTCGCCTACAAAATCGTCAAAGCTACATAATTAGGTTCAATCTAGAGCCCTTGAGACGGGCTTTCAAATGGTATAAAACTTGTTAAAATCCAGCATTGATTTGAGGGTGATCTGACCGTGCATACTTTATGTTTCTCTTTCGAATAGCACTGTGTACAAAAATCCCATTAGACATGCGTTTGAGGAACATTCGGAGGGTCGTCACTTGCCGGTAATTTACGGTACGAAGACGGCCGAAAGTTGCCTTGAAATTGTGATTTGTGGATGCAGGACTATGCAAGGAAGATTCAGGTACAAATTTCGTCTCTCTAGCATGCTTAGTTCTCGAGTTATTCTTAACTTAACTCCGAATTTGTTTCCAGCCATTATTCGGCAGTATATTCCTTGCTGGTTTTACTACACAGCCCTTATCTGCTTAGTTGGTACTGTATTAGCCGTACTCTCTGGCCACTCGTGTCGCCTACAAAATCGTCTCAGCTACATAATTTGGATCAATCTAGAGCCCTTGAGACGGGCTTTCAAATGGTATAAAACTTGTAAATATCCAGCATTGATTTGAGGGTGATCTGACCGTGCATACTTTATGTTTCTCTTTCGAAGAGCACTGTGTACAAAAATCCCATTAGACATGCGTTTGAGGAACATTCGGAGGGTCGTCACTTGCCGGTAATTTACGGTACGAAGACGGCCGAAAGTTGCCTTGAAAATGTGATTTTTGGATGCAGGACTATGCAAGGAAGATTCAGGTACAAATTTCGTCTCTCTAGCATGCTTAGTTCTCGAGTTATTGTTTAACTTAATCCGAATTTGTTTCCAGCCATTATTCGGCAGTATATTCCTTGCTGGTTGTACTACACATCCCTTCTTTGCTTAGTTGCTACTGTATAAGCCCTACTCTCTGGCAACTCGCGTCGCCTACAAAATCGTCAAAGCTACATAATTAGGTTCAATCTAGAGCCCTTGAGACGGGCTTTCAAATGGTATAAAACTTGTTAAAATCCAGCATTGATTTGAGGGTGATCTGACCGTGCATACTTTATGTTTCTCTTTCGAATAGCACTGTGTACAAAAAATCCCATTAGACATGCGTTTGAGGAACATTCGGAGGGTCGTCACTTGCCGTAATTTACGGTACGAAGACGGCCGAAAAGTTGCCTTGAAATTGTGATTTTGGATGCAGGACTATGCAAGGAAGATTCAGGTACAAATTTCGTCTCTCTAGCATGCTTAGTTCTCGAGTTATTCTTAAACTTAACTCCGAATTTGTTTCCAGCCATTATTCGGCAGTATATTCCTTGCTGGTTTTACTACACAGCCCTTATTGCTTAGTTGGTACTGTATTAGCCGTACTCTCTGGCCACTCGTGTCGCCTACAAAATCGTCTTAGCTACATAATTTGGATCAATCTAGAGCCCTTGAGACGGGCTTTCAAATGGTATAAAACTTGTAAATATCCAGCATTGATTTGAGGGTGATCTGACCGTGCATACTTTATGTTTCTCTTTCGAATAGCACTGTGTACAAAAATCCCATTAGACATGCGTTTGAGGAACATTCGGAGGGTCGTCACTTGCCTGTAATTTACGGTACGAAGACGGCCGAAAGTTGCCTTGAAAAGGTGATTTTTGGATGCAGGACTATGCAAGGAAGATTCAGGTACAAATTTCGTCTCTCTAGCATGCTTAGTTCTCGAGTTATTGTTTAACTTAATCCGAATTTGTTTCCAGCCATTATTCGGCAGTATATTCCTTGCTGGTTGTACTACACATCCCTTCTTTGCTTAGTTGCTACTGTATTAGCCCTACTCTCTGGCAACTTGCGTCACCTACAAAATCGTCAAAGCTACATAATTAGGTTCAATCTAGAGCCCTTGAGACGGGCTTTCAAATGATATAAAACTTGTAAATATCCAGCATTGATTTGAGGGTGATCTGACCGTGCATACTTTATGTTTCTCTTTCGAAAAGCACTGTGTACAAAAATCCCATTAGACATGCGTTTGAGGAACATTCGGAGGGTCGTCACTTGCCGGTAATTTACGGTACGAAGACGGCCGAAAGTTGCCTTGAAAATGTGATTTTTGGATGCAGGACTATGCAAGGAAGATTCAGGTACAAATTTCGTCTCTCTAGCATGCTTAGTTCTCGAGTTATTGTTAAACTTCATCCGAATTTGTTTCCAGCCATTATTCGGCAGTATATTCCTTGCTGGTTGTACTACACATCCCTTCTTTGCTTAGTTGCTACTGTATAGCCCTACTCTCTGGCAACTCGCGTCGCCTACAAAATCGTCAAAGCTACATAATTAGGTTCAATCTAGAGCCCTTGAGACGGGCTTTCAAATGGTATAAAACTTGTTAAAATCCAGCATTGATTTGAGGGTGATCTGACCGTGCATACTTTATGTTTCTCTTTCGAATAGCACTGTGTACAAAAATCCCATTAGACATGCGTTTGAGGAACATTCGGAGGGTCGTCACTTGCCTGTAATTTACGGTACGAAGACGGCCGAAAGTTGCCTTGAAAATGTGATTTTTGGATGCAGGACTATAAAAGGAAGATTCAGTTACAAATTCCGTCTCTCTAGCATGCTTAGTTCTTGAGTTATTCTTAAACTTAATCCGAATTTGTTTCCAGCCATTATTCGGCAGTATATTCCTTGCTGGTTTACTACACAGCCCTTCTTTGCTTAGTTGCTACTGTATTAGCCCTACTCTCTGGCAACTCGCGTCACCTACAGAATCGTCAAAGCTACATAATTAGGTTCAATCTAGAGCCCTTGAGACGGGCTTTCAAATGGTATAAAACTTGTAAAAATCCTGCATTGATTTGAGGGTTATCTGACCGTGCATACTTTATGTTTCTCTTTCGAATAGCACTGTGTACAAAAATCCCATTAGACATGCGTTTGAGGAACATTCGGAGGGTCGTCACTTGCCGGTAATTTACGGTACGAAGACGGCCGAAAATGCCTTGAAAGGTGATTTTTGGATGCAGGACTATGCAAGGAAGATTCAGGTACAAATTTCGTCTCTCTAGCATGCTTAGTTCTTGAGTTATTCTTAAACTTAACTCCGAATTTGTTTCCAGCCATTATTCGGCAGTATATTCCTTGCTGGTTTTACTACACAGCCCTTATGTGCTTAGTTGCTACTGTATTAGCCCTACTCTCTGGCCACTCGCGTCACCTACAAAATCGTCAAAGCTACATAATTAGGTTCAATCTAGAGCCCTTGAGACGGGCTTTCAAATGATATAAAACTTGTAAATATCCAGCATTGATTTGAGGGTGATCTGACCGTGCATACTTTATGTTTCTCTTTCGAAGAGCACTGTGTACAAAAATCCCATTAGACATGCGTTTGAGGAACATTCGGAGGGTCGTCACTTGCCGGTAATTTACGGCACGAAGACGGCCGAAAGTTGCCTTGAAAATGTGATTTTTGGATGCAGGACTATGCAAGGAAGATTCAGGTACAAATTTCATCTCTCTAGCATGCTTAGTTCTCGAGTTATTCTTAAACTTAACTCCGAATTTGTTTCCAGCCATTATTCGGCAGTATATTCCTTGCTGGTTTTACTACACAGCCCTTATGTGCTTAGTTGGTATTGTATTAGCCCTACTCTCTGGCCACTCGTGTCGCCTACAAAATCGTCACAGCTACATAATTAGGTTAAATCTAGAGCCCTTGAGACGGGCTTTCAAATGGTATAAAATTTGTAGAAATCCAGCATTGATTTGAGGGTGATCTGAATGTGAATACTTTATGTTTCTCTTTCGAATAGTACTGTGTACAAAAATCCCATTAGACATGCGTTTGGGAAACATTCGGAGGGTCGTCACTTGCCTGTAATTTACGGTACAAAGACGGCCGAAAGTTACCTTGAAAAAGTGGTTTGTGGATGCAGGACTATGGAAGAAAGATTCAGGTACAAATTTCGTCTCTCTAGCATGCTTAGTTCTCGAGTTATTCTTAAACTTAACTCCGAATTTGTTTCCAGCCATTATTCGGCAGTATATTCCTTGCTGGTTTTACTACACAGCCCTTATTTGCTTAGTTGTTACTGTATTAGCCCTACTCTCTGGACACTCGTGTCGCCTACAAAATCGTCACAGCTACATAATTTGGATCAATCTAGAGCCCTTGAGACGGGCTTTCAAATGGTATAAAACATGTAAATATCCAGCATTGATTTGAGGGTGATCTGACCGTGCATACTTTATGTTTCTCTTTCGAATAGCACTGTGTACAAAAATCCCATTAGACATGCGTTTGAGGAACATTCGGAGGGTCGTCACTTGCCTGTAATTTACGGTACGAAGACGGCCGAAAGTTGCCTTGAAAATGTGATTTTTGGATGCAGGACTATGCAAGGAAGATTCAGTTACAAATTCCGTCTCTCTAGCATGCTTAGTTCTTGAGTTATTCTTAAACTTAATCCGAATTTGTTTCCAGCCATTATTCGGCAGTATATTCCTTGCTGGTTGTACTACACAGCCCTTCTTTGCTTAGTTGGTACTGTATTAGCCCTACTCTCTGGCCACTCGCGTCACCTACAAAATCGTCAAAGCTACATAATTAGGTTTAATCTAGAGCCCTTGAGACGGGCTTTCAAATGGTATAAAACTTGTAGAAATCCAGCATTGATTTGAGGGTGATCTGACCGTGCATACTTTATGTTTCTCTTTCGAATAGCACTGTGTACAAAAATCCCATTAGACATGCGTTTGGGAAACATTCGGAGGGTCGTTACTTGCCTGTAATTTACGGTACGAAGTGGGCCGAAAGTTACCTTGAAAAAGTGATTTGTGGATGCAGGACTATGCAAGGAAGATTCAGGTACAAATTTCGTTTCTCTAGCATGCTTAGTTCTCGCGTTATTCTTAAACTTAACTCCGAATTTGTTTCCAGCCATTATTCGGCAGTATATTCCTTGCTGGTTTTACTACACAGCCCTTATGTGCTTAGTTGGTATTGTGTTAGCCCTACTCTCTGGCCACTCGTGTCGCCTACAAAATCGTCACAGCTACATAATTAGATTCAATCTAGAGCCCTTGAGACGGACTTTCAAATGGTATAAAACTTGTAAATATCCAGCATTGATTTGAGGGTGATCTGACCGTGCATACTTTATGTTTCTCTTTCGAATAGCACTGTGTACAAAAATCCCATTAGACATGCGTTTGAGGAACATTCGGAGGGTCGTCACTTGCCTGTAATTTACGATACGAAGACGGCCGAAAGTTGCCTTGAAATTGTGATTTTTGGATGCAGGACTATGCAAGGAAGATTCAGTTACAAATTCCGTCTCTCTAGCATGCTTAGTTCTTGAGTTATTCTTAAACTTAATCCGAATTTGTTTCCAGCCATTATTCGGCAGTATATTCCTTGCTGGTTGTACTACACAGCCCTTCTTTGCTTAGTTGGTACTGTATTAGCCCTACTCTCTGGCCACACGCGTCGCCTACAAAATCGTCAAAGCTACATAATTAGGTTCAATCTAGAGCCCTTGAGACGGGCTTTCAAGTGGTATAAAACTTGTAAAAATCCAGCATTGATTTGAGGGTGATCTGACCGTGCATACTTTATGTTTCTCTTTCGAATAGCACTGTGTACAAAAATCCCATTAGACATGCGTTTGAGGTACATTCGGAGGATCGTCACTTGCCGGTAATTTACGGTACGAAGACGGCCGAAAGTTGCCTTGAAAAAGTGATTTGTGGATGCAGGACTTCGCTTGGAAGATTCAGGTTCAAATTTTGTTTCTCTAGCATGCTTAGTTGTTGAGTTATTCTTAAACTTAACTCCGAATTTGTTTCCAGCCATTAATCGGCAGTATATTCCTTGCTGGTTTTACTACACAGCCCTTATTTGCTTAGTTGTTACTGTATTAGCCCTACTCTCTGCCCACTCGTGTCGCCTACAAAATGGTCACAGCTACATAATTTAGATCAATCTAGAGCCCTTGAGACGGGCTTTCAAATGGTATAAAACTTGTAAAAATCCAGCATTGATTTGGGGGTAATCTGACCGTGCATACGTTATGTTTCTCTTTCGAAGAGCACTGTGTACAAAAATCCCATTAGACATGCGTTTGAGGAACATTCGGAGTATCGTCACTTCCCTGTAATGTCCTTTACGAAGACGGCCGAAAGTTGCCTTGAAAAGTGATTTTTGGATGCAGGACTATGGAAGGAAGAGTCAGGTTCAAATTTCGTCTCTCTAGCATGCTTAGTTCTTGAGTTATTCTTAAACTTAACGCCAAAATACGGTTAGGCACATTAATGCGGAGGTCGTTGGTTCAAATTCCACTCAGATAAGTAAAACAAATTTGTTCGACCCCAAGTAAATTAAAACTTAGCTAGTCAGTTTCCCTTGTGGTTTATTATTTTGAATCTGATTTGAATCAGGTATTTGTTACAATTAATTTCCATTATTGTGTTATTCAGCATGTGTCAGATTCTCGTGTTGGAGGAAGATGCTTATTTGCTAAAACAAGGCTGTAATTCACCAGTTACATCCACGGTCACATGTAAGTTATTAGGATATAGATCGCTATTACTTTGTTAATTTTGTATTATTATGTGTGTTTGTCTGAGTGTTTACATGGGAGTATAAATTAGGGGCTTGGAAGTAAAGAGAAAAGGGAATACGGGTTCCTCAATCAGCAAGGTTGTACGTTGCATGGAAGTCCTATGCGTGGCTTGCTAAAAAAACGGGAAAGTCTAACAATGAAACAATTGATACTACATTAACTTTGTTCTCATAAGAGGTCAACAGACTTGTGCACAAAGCCAGTATACCTTTTTGAGATCATGACGGACACATTAGGAAAGCGCTGTGTGGTGCGGGGTGTTTCGGTGTTCCATAATGTGCCACTCCTTTTATTTGGAAAAACCCAATTCGACATTTGGGAGGCATACCGCTGAAGCAACGTATACATTTTGGCAACTGCGGTATGCCTCTCAAAGGTCGAATTTCCTTCGGAGTCATGTGATAGTCACGTGGTAGTCACGTGGACCCGAGACGGAAACAAATGAAAAGGCGAAGGAAATTTGAAACGGCGACGGAAAAATAACAACGCGACGGACAAAATGAAAACGCAACGGACGGACAAAATGAAAACGCGACGGACGGACAAAATGAAAACGCGATGGACAAAATGAAAACGCGACGGACAAAATGAAAACGCGACGGACAAAATGAAAACGCGACGGACAAAATGAAAACGCGACGAAATTGGGTTTTTCCAAAGGAGTTGCACATATGGAACACCATAGGGTGTACACAAAAAGGTTTTTATCCAAACCAAAGAGCAACTTCTTAAACTTACTATGTTCACCATATATCAAGAAGGCTGAAGGACTTAGAGGTTGTCAAATGTGGTTGGAGGGGGAAAAACATGTCTAAAACAACACGAAATACGCAAATGAATCGAAAATTGAATTAAAGAACAATTTGAAGCAAAGTAATGTAAAGGAAAGGATTTGGGGACTCCGAGGACCTGGGGACAATTTTCCATTGTGTGTATAATTCTGAACATGCACATCACCTTTCCAAGAACACTGTATCATACCTTTCTATTGCGTCACAGCCCAAGTTTTTGCCAACCAAGTTTGGAAAACTATGGGAAGCCATGAATGCAAAGCAAAAAAAGATAACCACAGTTTGTAACAATGTTACCCAAAAATATTCAAAAAGACTGTTGAATTTGTTGGAAACAAAGCAACCAATCATGGATTGTAATTGTTTTAAACGAAAGTTTGCAGAAGTGTTGAATTTTGTCATAATATCTGTTAACCCGATCGATTGTTTTGCTCACAATCGGCCGTCCATGCCAACCAGCACGGTTTGCTTACCAATAATGGAATACCTGGTAAGTCTGCTGCCACCTAGTGTCACCTAAAGTTTCCTATTTTGTTTGATAAGAAACATTTCGCTCGGCCCCAGCGGCCTATCCTGCAGGACCGCTGGGATGGGCTAATCAGCTTGCACAGATTCTTGTTCAGGAAGTACGTCATGCGTGCTGTGCTTGCAGTGTGAGTGTGATGCATGATGGGACTGAGCATGGGACTGAGCATTAACGTTAACGATACGTTTGCCCATCCCAGCGCCTTTGGTTTTAAGGCAAGGCGCTGGGGACAATCGAAAAGAAACATCTGCTGATCTGCAGACGATTTGAAGTGGTGGGTAGCCAGTTAGTCAGGTAATTGCAGAAAGGAAAATCCAATAATATAGCTAGTTATTATAGTAAATTCAAGGGCTGATTTAGGAAATTGTAATTGTTGGCTTTTTTATATAGTGACACGCGATTGTTTAGTTGTTACTACTACTAGGAATTGTGTTAGTGACTTATGGCTTCGATGCGGTCGTGTTAGCCCCATGAATAGGGCCAATCCACTCCGTATCCTTGGCCCCAGCACCACTGATTACCAATTCTTTCGCCCTATGAAGTTTTTTTTCTGCAAAGATCTAGATCGTGAAACTTACCGATTGAATGCTTATGTACATGCAGATTAGATGGTTACAATAATAACACAAACGAATTTTGGTTAGAGTTTTGATATGATATTGTTCCAATAGGCTCCAGTGCAGCATTCTTAAGCCCACTTTGTAGTTGTTGGCTGTTGTTGTTTTTTCAAAAAGCTGAACATACACACCTCAGTTCTTCTGTAGTCAGAAACTCATTTTGCAATTCCCAATATGATTAAAACTGTCTTATTTTTTGTTCAAATATTGCATTCATTAGGGCATTGAATGATCTTGATGTTTTAGTTGAGCATTTCAGTTTTCCTCACAAATTGTAGTGAAACTTAGTTTTCTGAGCAGTGTTAGAGCAGTCCAAATATTGCTGGCTTAAAAACTTATTTAGTTTATAGAACTAAAGGGTCATCATAAGAGCACTCTTTCTACTCAGGCCATGATGACACAAATTGTAGTGAAACTTAGTTTTCTGAGCAGATTTAGAGCAGTCCCAATATTTTTGGCTTAAAAGATTATTTAGTTTTAGGAAGATTACTGAAGCAAAGGTCTTCCCAAAAGTTCATCCAAAGACTATTTACCAGTCATAATCTAAACAGGGGATAACTCATGGGGAAGTACATGTAGGATGTTGAAAAACAGTGTAAGAAACGATTGGGTAATGTCTATGACACTAACATGTAATGCCCATGACGCTACTCGTAAATTATAAATTTCCATGGAAAATTCAAAAGTTTGATAATTAGTTTTTCTTGATGAATGTCCCACCTTTATATACCACTTTAAAAATTGAAATCTAACTTCACATATAGTTTTTTATGATCGATTGTGAAATCCATGTTCACTAAGAATAACACCACAGATGCTCATTTTTTAATGCTCGTTTCTAACCTTGAATTAATCAAACTGTTTCACGATGGTTTACATTATTGGTGACATATGGGTTTTGAGGCATTGCATGGTGAGGTATCAGTATATATTCGGTTTGCGGTAACACCATGTGTAAAAAAATATCTACTTGCTGTGTAGATTAACTACTACCTGGGCGGGAGGTAGGAAATCGGCCTGGACTACTACTTTAGCTTGTGGATCGGGGGGGGACTTCTCGTAATTAACTGCACTGCCGCGGAGTGAGTTCTTTTGGTGACCCTTGAAAAGTTCCAGTATAAATTTTGGACGCCCTCACAGTGGTGGTGCCCTTTAAGGAAAAACTACCTTGCCCTACAATTTACAATTTTACAATTGTATTAGTTTCAAGAAAGGAAAGGGTGGCGAGTTGTGTTTCCCAATCCCCTAACTGATGTCCGTGCTCCCCGGAAGCTGCTCTCCCATTTGAAGTCTAAACCAAATTGAGATTCAAAATTGCCAGAATATAAGGTTTGATATAAGTTGTCATAAATGTAGTATTGATCGATGTTTAAAACCATCTTGTATTTACACCAAGACAATGTATAAACAAAAACAAATTTGTTTTTACCTCCAGGTGAGATTATCTTATAAAAAACATATAAACTGCCATAAAAATAAAAGTGCTGAAAAAAGTTTTTAAAACAAAGGAAAACTACAAACTTCAACTACGGTTTCAATGGGCCAGAAGTGCCCCTCAGAAAAAAAATGCTGTTCCCCTGCCCAGAAAATTTACCTTATTTTTGCCACTGAAAAAGGTTAGCAAGATACTTCATTTGGATTTATATGTACATTTTTACTTAATGTAAGAACAAAGGGCATCGTTAAGATAAAATACTTTTTAAAATTTACAGTCTGTGGAATAGCCCTGATAGGCCTGTGACTAAATATTTTGTTTTATCGTAAGGAATACTATGGCCCCCATGTACATGTACGAGTCGGGCTTGGTACTTTGTTGTTGCTTGGGCAAGAAATTGTTGAACTAGTAGGGGCGAAACAAAAGAAAAATGCTGGAACATTTCAAGGGGCACCATTGCAATGGCCATGGGCATGGAGGCAATTCCTTCAGTATAAAGTGCCTGACTTGGATAGAATTAGAGCTGTAGACGAACACTCAGTAAATTAGCCAAATCGGTATTGCTTATTATTCAGTAATAATATTCTCATTATTCAGTAGTAATCATTATTCTCATTAGTAAATAAAAATCTAGATTTTTGAATAAAGTATAAATTTTCTTAGGAACTGCACATTACATGAAACTAAAAAATATTCTGAACCTGTTCTTCTATGACAAGCCTGCACTACGTAGGGTAACACCAAAAGTCAGTGCAAAAACATCTGCTTCCTGTTAAAGGCACATTACAGATTTGGTAATTTTAAAATATACTTTTGATCACAGATTTACATAAGACTTACACGGTCTAATGATGATGATAGTAGAAAACAACCCTAGAAATATTTCTGGCTGAAATGCCATATTTGATGAGAAATAAATCAAACTAATTTCCGATTGGAGTTTATCGCTCATGAGCGTTTTATTCATGCATTGTATAACACAAGCAAATTTGTAATCGGTTTTGCACTATTTTCTCGTGACCCAGATGGCCGATCGATCTCAAACTTCTACAGGTTTGTCAGTTTATGTATATGGTGGATTATATAGAGTGCTTACACTGCCAGCAACTGTTTTGTTAGCAAAAACCAATTCTGTAATGTTCCTTTAAGACATGTTTTACTTTGCAAGCCTTAGTATAATTAACCATAATTATGACTTGTTTACCTAATGTTTGTTTTTATTTTTCTTACATGTTCCCCTTTACCCTGAGTGGGCTTGATGATTTTAACCAGCCAAGATTTTGTGATGTTTGGTTATAGTCCCTGGATGAATGCAGCAGGAGTGAATTTCCATCTAACAAGTACTTGGTAAGTCAACCCAACTCTGGTCATAAAACCGTAAATGTAATTAGTGCCCTTTAGAATTGATAGAAACAACAGGATGGAACCATCATGAATTTTGTAGAATTTGTCAATCCAGTCAAAGGTAGACACCTTGTTACTGTTTACAGCGTTGTAAATGTACAAAGTCATAGTTATTGTAGGTCTTTTAAAGGATTTGTGCTATTCTATCTTATCCATTTGCCATGTAAAAGTTTATTGATAACTTATTTATCAGCTGAAAATAAACCTATTGCGACTGCCATTTATTATATTTTTTTAAATTTATTTCAATTAAAATGATACTCTGAGGGAATGCCCACAAAAAACAAGCCTTACTCATGATGTATAATTATGTGACGTCACAAGTGGAACAAGAAATGTCAACTCACTGCCTTTGCTACAAAAGTATGTGCCTGTATGGTAGCAATGAAATTAAGGCGTTTTTGGTTACGTTTCATGTTCCACCAGTGACATTACATCATGAGCAAGGCCTGTTTAAAATTAAATGAATTTTTGAAAATACATCAAGGAGAAATTAACAAATATACTTTCAGCTGATTCAATATTTCTTAATTAAAACATTTACATGGCAAATGGACAGGGTAGTATGGCACACATCCTGTAAACTCTACATAGCTTTGAACCACCAAGTACTGTCACTTTAATTGCAATGTGTACATGTTGTAAGAAGATCATTTGTGTATAGCACTTGTAGGCTAGTTTAGTTACTACAAATTATTTTTTACCAAGGGTTGACTCCCCGTGAGGCCTCAAAAAATCTGCTTCTACATAGGGGCCTACTCTTTCAATTTGTAAATTTTTCAAATGTATGTTTCACAACAATGACAACTTTGACCTTTGTGATTTTTCTGGTTTTATTTAAATGTGGCCTGAGTGGAGGAACCAGGGATCGAGTCCTACTCATTTTTTTATATATTCTTTTTAATGAGATATCGCCTAGCTCACAAGGCCGAACGGCCACTCAAGGTGAGGGCTACACTTAACTGTTTGGGCTGTTGACTCAAATCAGCTGACACCAGAGGCATGTTGCCACTAACTCCTGGGGCTGAAACAGGGCTACCCCCTTAACAGTCCGTAAGGATGTAGGCATGGGTATCATCCACTGGGAGCCTGGCTGGTAGAGCTGAATGCACCACCTTCCCAATTTTTTACGAAGAAATTCAGTTCTGCCAAAAGAACCATCTCTGCCCTCATCATAATATGCCTATGTACTCCTGTGTGGAGAGTTCTTGCTATTGGTGCTATTGGAAAAAAAATGCAGTGAATGCCAGGACGTGAAAAAGGAGCTTGACCTCAGTGTCCTTAGTTGCTTGGACTTTACTCTGTGTACCTAAACACCTAAAACTTTAACCACTTAAAACCAATTATCATGAAGTGAAAGAATATCATTTAAGATGACATCTCTTTCCCTCAAATGTGTCTGAAATGTGTAGGTCTACAGTTTGTTTGACTTGTGTTTTGGAGAAAATAACCTAAGTTTTGAAAACTTTTTCTCAAGATGAAAATGAAATGGTGTTGGCAGTCTGTTAAAAAATATATATATGTATATTAAACTGAATAAATTCTACTATTTAATCATTCCATTCTATTGCTCATTATGTTATTCAGATTGGCTGTAGCTACTGATGTGGTCTTTACTGGAGCAGTCTGACTTTGCCAGAATCAGCCTGTCAACGAATTCAGGGGCGTTTTTCTGGTTGCTGCTACAAGTAAATTGTTTTCCTGATATCTCATTGCCAAGTTTTATCGTTTTGATAAGTTGTCACTAAATGCGCGTCATGTCCCACTTCATCTTTGTTTTAAACGAGTAGTTTTTAGCTCGGATAAAGTGTCCTCCAAAGAATCATTTGTACGGTTATCATGTTTAAAAAATTGAAATTGGAACTTTTCTTCAGGACTGTGAAGATGGAGTGACGTTGTGGCACAAGGACTGACATCCAAGAACTTTCTTATCACCAGGTTTAATAATGGAATCTGAAGGTAAGATTTGTTCTTTGCAGTTTAACATGAACCTGAAAGAACTTTACCTTGGTTCACAACTGTAGTTGTTTTATACGCAGTCAAACCCACACTATTTGCAGTCAAACCTTTAATAACTTCAACATTATCCCAATGTACAGTGTTTGATTAAATTACTTGGTGTAAAATGTGATGGCGCTGTCGCTGTCTTTTCAATTACCTTGTATTGTAATGTAACAACAAATCTTTGTGAATTAAATAGGAGTGCATCGAGTAAGAACTGAGTCTATTTAAGTTATGATTTCTAAAGTTGTTCATCTATCATCTTAAATTTACAGGTTGTCGTGTACAAACTGCTTGGATGCAGTTGAACGCAATCAACAAGGACCAGGAAGACATCGATGATGGTGTGTTATTATATGAGGAGCATGACAACTACTCAAAGTTAAAGAAAGCAATTTGAAGGTAAGATCTCTTTGCAGGGGTTTCCCTTTACTGTTTTCTTCACTTGCCGACCAGCAGAATAGTAAAAACGACTTGTAAATCAAACCTCTAATTTTTTTCGACCAAGCTTCCTTTCTGTTCTGCCAGCAATTTTGCTAGTTAGTAGTACTTGCTACCTAGTTCATGAACCCACATGGTAAAACCACAGCTTGGACAAAAAATATCAATGCAAAGTGCCTAGGTGTAAGACAATCTGGTTTTTTTACACTTCCTTATCAATTTCCAAATTTATAAATAAGTTCCTCATTTTGAACTTGATGTGGTTTCCTGATTCAGATTGCTTTTGTATGTGTTATTCAACGTTAGTTCCATTCTCCTTGTTATATATTTTGACTGGTAACAAAATGTGATGGGCCCAGTGGACTACAAATGTAAGTGTTGTGATTCAGTTGACTCTGTTTTTCACTTGCATTTGGCAGTGGATGATCGCTAAGGTCAAACTCTACTTTGGAGTCAATATTGTAATTCTGAATAAATTATTCATTCATTGAATGACTCAAATATTGTTTTGAAATGTAAATTGTGTATTAAATGTTGTGATTTGAATGCAGTTATTTATGATTCTTCATGTGCAGGTGATGTCACGAGGAATCGCTTGTACAGATTGTTGCTATCAATGGGAACCTTGATGATCTTGGATAGATGTGTGTTATGGTGAGAAGACAAATGAGGTATGACATTTCCCATGGTAAGATGACTTGGACAAAGCACAGGAATGGTAATTATTGAGAACAAAATGGATTAGTTTCAATCTGAAAGCTCACAGATTACAAAGTTTATACACTCCTACTAACCCTCCAGAGAAATACTTCCATCGGAAATACTGTCAGTGTGAAGGAAATGAGATTTGAATACATTATGTTTCTTATTTTAATTGCTGCAATCGAAATAAGCCTAATGTTAACATGAACAAAATCAAGAACAAAACAGAAACCATATAATAACATTTAACTGCGTTGGATATATCACAGAAGTCTATCTGTTTTTCTGTTTGTAAACAAGTTTTTTTTTTAAAGTGCGTTTATAGTGTCAATTCACATTTTAATCGGCCTTCAAAATCTAGTAGTTGATATATCAAAGATAACATACAAGTACTTATTGTTGATTTTACGAACTAAAAAAACGGAAAATAAAAAATGTTTTTGAAAAGCCCACGTGTCAAGAATCTGAAAAGGCCGAGTTCACGATTGTTGCTGCGTGACGTCACTTGCATGACAGCAAAAAATGAGTGAGGTTTAGTCAGAGTCTAGTACCTAGATTCGCATGCTGTTTTATTGCGGAGTTACACATGGGGGACGCTAATTTGCGACGATCGCGAAAAAAACACGCGATGTTTACCACCACTGCTTTTTAAATTATAACTCGAGAAAGATATCCGGGTTGCCAAGGTCATCAATCACGCGAACGAGGGAGCGGACATCTTTAGCAAATGTAGCCTGAACACTTGGTGTTTGCTCATGATGACGTGTATCTGTCTGTCTCTTTCTGTAATGCTGCTCATCGTGGAACTCTTGTATTATTCTCGCAACCTCTGGTCCGGCTACCATCCAACGGAGTAGGACTCTTGGGTTGTTGGTGAGGCCAACAGCTCCTCCATCGTCTTTTATGTATGCGTTGTTTTGTTCGTGTGCCTGATCTATAGGGATTGCGGAGAAGACCTTGTTGGTTTTTTGCACAGTGAAGTTTCCAGCAGTAAACATCTTATTCACTTCAGGGTGTTTGGTTGGGAGTTCAGCCATATCTCTCAGGTGAACAGTAATCCATCTAGCATAGTTTGTGTGATCTAAGGCATGGAACCAAGTTGCCAGCTCTGTTACGGCATCAATATACATTTTGGAAAATTGCCGCCAAAGCCGCTAGGAGCAAAAATTGAAATGGCCCAATATCCAAATATTAATTTACCTATATACCAAATCCCTTGCTTTTATCACAAAATGCACAATTGTTATTAGATTTTGTGTTATGGCCGCCTTACTAATAACAGCAACACTACTTCCATTTATGTTTCTCGTACAACTGGAATCTTTCATACAGATCAAAACAAGGAGTCACTACACCATTGCCTGTTTTCAGAGCCTTCTGGAAACCTTGTGAGATATTGATGTGGTGCCTCCACAAACTTCTCCATAATTGTTTGTCTTGGTGGCAGGAACCTTTTTGCGCAGAAACAATTTTTGCTGACAATTGTCATACTGTTGTTTCAAAGGTTCACACTTTCCAAAGATTAATAGTTTGTTTAACCAAATAATTCGGTTCAAAATGTCATGTTGTGTCTAGCTTGCTTTAAAGTGTTTGAATTGAAATTCTACTTTTTTAAAATTTTTATCATGTAATATATGTTTACTGATAAGGTTAAGATAATCAGACAAAGAAGGTTGGTCGAGCCAAGAATCCATGCTGTTTTAATACAAAGAACTATTTCTTCACAATTGCCCTTATCTGATACATTGTCAAGTAATAATTTTTTTGTGATGATCTTCATGATGCTACGCTTTTTTTATCAACAGATAAGTGGAGGCAGTTGACAGCAAGCATAGACATCAGTGGACACTTGAATGTCAGTTCAGCTTGAGTGAGAACATTTGTTTGGGTTGGCCATTAGTGAAAGCCAACATTTTAATATTAAGTAGATCTCAATATCATTGAACAATTTGACTCGTTAACTTACAATTACTGTTTAATCGAGAAAAGCTGTTCGAAATGGACACTAGTGAGACAAATGTTTTGATTCTCCTGAGGATGTGAACAATATTGAACAATTTATTTTGACATCTTCATTCTAGACAAGATGTACAACTTGATCTTCCAGAATTGATCTGCATCAAGATTGAACTCCAGCACAGGGTCAATTTGTTTTTGTTTTTTTAAGCAGAACATCAGCAGAACATTTTAAGAAAATGGTGAATACTACTGTTTTGTAAGAGTTTTAAAAGTTGCTTGGCCACTTAGTTGATTTTACTCTTCTTTTACTCATCATTATACTTGTTTTGAGGTACTTCATTACAATTATGTTGACCAAATACATGTACACTTTGTAACAAGGTACTTACAAGTACCTGTATTTCTATGAGCGATTGCATTCTTGTAATGAGGTACTTCATTATAAGTATGCAATATTACCATACTTGCATTGAAGTACCTCATAGCAAGTAAGAAAAAGTTTCATGCTGGTTTATGGAGTACCTCATTACAAGCATAAAACATTAAACGTTCATTTGTAAAGCAGGGGCTCATTACAAAACAATTAATGCTTATTTACTTATTACTTATAGTGTGTTTGAGTACTTTTTATCTTATAATTGTGTATATGATCATTTCTTTTGTGTCTTCTGGCATGCTGGCATAGTATCTCTTGTGAGGAGATGCATTGCTTATTTAATTTTAACTATTATATTTGTGTGTGCATGTTCGAGTACTCATTTAGAAGGTTATTTAATTATATTTAATTATGTGTGGTAAATAATTTGTGTGGCACACTGGGATCAGTATCTCTTGTAATTGTTTACAAGTATCTGTTGTGGGGTGGGAGATGACAACCTTCATATGGGCCACCCCGTTCTTGACTAATGTCATCAAACCAATGTATGTAGCAACACGCTACTTTCATGGTGGTCTGTTTGTCTTATAATTTTTCTAGCAAACGTATTTCATTGCTATCAATGATCATAACCTAGTAGTATATCAATCACTTTATTTTTAAATTTGAAGTGTTTTTTATATTCGATGCAAGTACAGTAAGTTTAAATGTTCAATTTCTATTGCCAGGTAGTTGAACATTATCCATGTATGGCTTAAAGTGTGAAATAAATACAGATTATAATGTGTTGATCAAGTGAAAGAAGAAACAACTATCTGCTGTAAAAAAAAAAATTGTTATGAAGAATTACCCCCCCCCCCCTTCTAAAGAACCTGTGTGCTTTTGTAATTAGATTGTTTTCCGCAGGCATTGTCCTGGTGGCTGCAGCTATACCCTTGGCCTGGCTTCTGCTGCTATACCCTTGGCCCAGCGGCTGCTATACCCTTGGCATGACGACTGCTGCTATACCCTTGGCCTGACTGCTGCTTCTATACCATTGGCCTGGTGGCTGCTGATATACCGTGGCCTGGCTGCTGCTGCTGCTATACCCTTAGCGTGGTGGCTGCTGCTATACCCTTGGCCTGGCGGCTGCTGCTAAACCCTTGGCCTGGCTGCTGCTGCTGCTATACCCTTGGCATGACGGCTGCTGCTATACCCTTGGCCTGACAGCTGCTTCTATACCATTGGCCTGGTGGCTGCTGCTATACTTGGCCTGGCTGCTGCTGATATACCGTGGCCTGGCTGCTGCTGCTATACCCTTAGCATGGTGGCTGCTGCTATACCCTTGGCATGACGGCTGCTGCTATACCCTTGGCCTGGCTGCTGCAATACCCTTGGCCTGGAATGCTGCTATACCCTTGGCATGGCTGCGCTGCTATAACCCTTGGCTTGTGGCTGCTATACCCTTGGCATGATGGCTGCTGCTATATCCTTGGCATGACTGCTGCTGCTATACCCTTGGCCTGGCTGCTGCTTCTATACTATAAGCTTGGTGGCTGCTACACCCTTGGCCTGGCGGCTGCTGCTCAACCCTTGGCCTGGCTGCTGCTGCTCTACCCTTGGCCTGGCGGCTGCTGCTATACCCTTGGCCTGGTTGCTGCTTCTATACTATAAGCCTGGTGGCTGCTACACCCTTGGCCTGGCGGCTGCTGCTCAACCCTTGGCCTGGCTGCTGCTTCTCTACCCTTGGTCTGGCGGCTGCTGCTATACCCTTGGCCTGGTGGCTGCTGCTATACCCTTGGCTTGCGGCTGCTATACCCTTGGCATGACTGCTGCTGCTATACCCTTGGCCTAGCTGCTGCTTCTATACTATTAGCCTGGTGGCTGCTGCTCACACCCTTGGCATCACGGCTGCTGCTATACCTTGGCCTAGCTGCTGCTTCTATACTATTAGCCTGGTGGCTGCTGCTACACCCTTGGCCTGGCGGCTGCTGCTAAACCCTTGGCCTGGCTGCTGCTGCTGCTATACCCTTGGCCTGGCTGCTGCTGCTATACCCTTGGCCTGGCGGCTGCTGCTGCTAAACCCTTGGCCTGGCTGCTGCTGCTGCTATACCCTTGGCCTGGCGGCTGCTGCTGCTATACCCTTGGCCTGGCTGCTGCTGCTGCTATACCCTTGGCCTGGCGGCTGCTGCTGCTATACCCTTGGCCTGGCTGCTGCTGCTGCTAAACCCTTGGCCTGGCTGCTGCTGCTGCTATACCCTTAGCCTGGCTGCTGCCGCTGCTATACCCTTGGCCTGGCTGCTGCTGCTGCTATACCCTTGGCCTGGCGGCTGCTGCTGCTATACCCTTGGCCTGGCTGCTGCTGCTGCTAAACCCTTGGCCTGGCTGCTGCTGCTGCTATACCCTTAGCGTGGTGGCTGCTGCTATACCCTTGGCCTGGCGGCTGCTGCTATACCCTTGGCCTGGCTGCTGCTGCTGCTATACCCTTGGCATGACGGCTGCTGCTATACCCTTGGCCTGACAGCTGCTTCTATACCATTGGCCTGGTGGCTGCTGCTATACTTGGCCTGGCTGCTGCTGATATACCGTGGCCTGGCTGCTGCTGCTATACCCTTAGCGTGGTGGCTGCTGCTATACCCTTGGCATGACGGCTGCTGCTATACCCTTGGCCTGGCTGCTGCAATACCCTTGGCCTGGAATGCTGCTATACCCTTGGCATGGCTGCTGCTGCTATAACCCTTGGCTTGTGGCTGCTATACCCTTGGCATGATGGCTGCTGCTATATCCTTGGCATGACAGCTGCTGCTATACCCTTGGCCTGGCTGCTGCTTCTATACTATAAGCTTGGTGGCTGCTACACCCTTGGCCTGGCGGCTGCTGCTCAACCCTTGGCCTGGCTGCTGCTGCTCTACCCTTGGCCTGGCGGCTGCTGCTATACCCTTGGCCTGGTTGCTGCTTCTATACTATAAGCCTGGTGGCTGCTACACCCTTGGCCTGGCGGCTGCTGCTCAACCCTTGGCCTGGCTGCTGCTTCTCTACCCTTGGTCTGACGGCTGCTGCTATACCCTTGGCCTGGTGGCTGCTGCTATACCCTTGGCTTGCGGCTGCTATACCCTTGGCATGACTGCTGCTGCTATACCCTTGGCCTAGCTGCTGCTTCTATACTATTAGCCTGGTGGCTGCTGCTACACCCTTGGCATCACGGCTGCTGCTATACCCTTGGCCTAGCTGCTGCTTCTATACTATTAGCCTGGTGGCTGCTGCTACACCCTTGGCCTGGCGGCTGCTGCTAAACCCTTGGCATGGCTGCTGCTGCTGCTATACCCTTGGCCTGGCTGCTGCTGCTGCTAAACCCTTGGCCTGGCTGCTGCTGCTGCTATACCCTTGGCCTGGCGGCTGCTGCTGCTATACCCTTGGCCTGGCTGCTGCTGCTGCTATACCCTTGGCCTGGCGGCTGCTGCTGCTAAACCCTTGGCCTGGCTGCTGCTGCTGCTATACCCTTGGCCTGGCTGCTGCTGCTGCTATACCCTTAGCCTGGCTGCTGCCGCTGCTATACCCTTGGCCTGGCTGCTGCTGCTGCTATACCCTTGGCCTGGCGGCTGCTGCTGCTATACCCTTGGCCTGGCTGCTGCTGCTGCTAAACCCTTGGCCTGGCTGCTGCTGCTGCTATACCCTTAGCCTGGCTGCTGCTGCTGCTATACCCTTGGCCTGGCTGCTGCTGCTGCTATACCCTTGGCCTGGCGGCTGCTGCTGCTATACCCTTGGCCTGGCTGCTGCTGCTGCTAAACCCTTGGCCTGGCTGCTGCTGCTGCTATACCCTTGGCCTGGCGGCTGCTGCTGCTATACCCTTGGCCTGGCTGCTGCTGCTGCTAAACCCTTGGCCTGGCTGCTGCTGCTGCTATACCCTTAGCCTGGCGGCTGCAGCTATACCCTTGTATTTTAAGGAAATCTCATAGGCATCTCTTGACCTTTGGCCTTACCTGTTAACCGACCTTTGACTTGACCTTTGAACCCCCCCCCCCCCAATTTTTATGGACTAAAAAGAACGACTTTTACAATTGGTTTTTTTTTATGTATTTCTTTATTTTATGACTTTGATTAAGCAATTGCAACACAAAAAGATGCACTATATGACAACTGTTTGGAAACAAGTTTGAAATTCAAGTAATGTGCACATTTAACTTGTATCTAAATGGTTAGAAAATGCATTAACGGTAATGTTTACTTAAATGTTAAACTTGTATGCAAAAAGTTATTGTTTGGTCGTGAAATAAACAGGTTGTTCAACGTAAACTTGTACCTGTTTTCATTCAAGTTTAACATTTATATCAACTTAATTTTTAACTGTTCAGATGCAAGTTTGGTGTTTCTCACATATACTTCCAACATATAAGTTTAACATTCAAATAAAATAATTTTTGAATGTTAAACCTGTTTGTAAACAGTTAAAAGTATGCATTTAAAACCTGTTTTTTCTTAGAGAAAAAACAGGATTTAAATGCTTTTGTCAGTATTTGTTTTGTCAGTATTTTGTCATTATTTCCACTGTTTCAACTGTGCCAAATTTCGTAAAGCTGTTTACAGGTACATATGTAAGCGAATTTTTATGCTTACCATAGCAGAAGTGCATTCATAAGCAAAAGTGTATTTCTTAAAGGATCAGGAGGATTTGACAGCGCTTGTGTACATTCGCAATGTATTTGGATTGTTGCGTTTAATACTCATCTCCTTACTAAAACTGCTGGAAAATAGAAACTGTACTAAGGGTTGATCCCTCAGCATAAAACGTTTGCTTATACAGGCTTTATGAAATTGGCCCCTGATCTTGACTTAAAGAAGTTAATAAAAATGGCAGACACTCTTTTGGCATGGCGGAAGTCACAGTTAAACCTTGTCTTGATTAGGAGAGGAAAAATAACAGTACCTTTGCTAATACTATCAAAGATTTACCTGTCTTTTGACTTTAGTTTTCCAACAATCTGTAACCAATTATAAATTATCAATACTCAGAAGTCTGAATGATTTTTTTTATGTCAAACCTTGTATAAAATTTATTCTACCTCAACTAGTTTTGTTCTTAAATGCTTTGAAGTAAAATAAACACTTAAACATCATTTTGGACCCTGGATTACACTTCAGAGAAAAGTCCTTTCACGTTAACAGTTTCTTTCCAAGATGACTCCAGAAGAGATCCAAGTTCCATGATGACTTAATACGATTCTGTCCATGATGGCTCAATAAGATTCTTTCCATGATGGCTTAATAAGATTCTGTCCAGGGCGGCTTAATAAGATGTTGTCCATGATGGCTTAGTAAGTTAAAGCAGTCTTTTGTGTTAAAAGTTTCCAAGACGACTCAAATGAGGCATGATATCTTCCACAACTAAATCCAAGTTCCATGATGGCTTGATAAGATTCTGTCCACAGCAGTTTCTAATAAGCAGTTTCTTTTTAAGATGATTCTATTGATGCTCGGTATCTTCCCCAACTAATTCCAAGTTCTATGATGGCATCATAAGATTCTGTCCATGATGGCTTAATGAGATTCTCTAAACACAAGGGATAAAAATACATGAACGGTTACAAAGAACCAATTCCAAATCCCAAAACATAATTAGATAGTATGTTTTCTAGAGTGTCTTACTTGACATGTTGATGTAGGTGTTCCATATAAAAATCAAGCACTTTGAGATTGACACTAAGAAAGACATACATGTATCAGAATCGGGAACCAGACCTGCAAGGTTCACAGTGCAACATTAAAGTGTTTTGACTAAATCACATGGTCTGAAAGACCAGGTTTCTAACTTGCAGTAAGGTGTTACATCTCCCAGTTTATGCCAATTTTGTCGTCCATCTACAAGCTTTGTGAATGACTGTTTTGATTCGGCTCTCGCTTGATTATAAAACCAATATGTGTCAGTCCAACAGCCCAAACCGAAACCAATAAGAGGAAATATCAGTGCCAGAGTGTGGGTTGGTTGTTCAAAGACCATTTTAGCCATCTGAAGGAAAGTAAATTCTGTTTAAACCTTTGGTTTTAGTTTCCGTTCATGAGTCAGTCAACTCTTTAGCTTTTATGAAAATTTATGAGAAACGTGTTGTTCATGAGTTTTATTGCTTCTTATAAAATCTTAAAGTACCTTATATTTTGTCCTTGCATAACAGCACAGTTTTGTTGCTCTACATGTAGCTGCATAGATGATCCTTCACACTGAAAGCCTGGCTGACATCAAACACATCATAGGCCTATTGGCTATAAAGGGTGCCTGAGTCATGTATCTGTCATGTCCGTTTGCCGTGTATTAGAGGCTGACACTTGCTTTGATGTGTAATCCTGTAAAATTATAACATCATATCTTGAACATTTTTTTTTAAACATAAACTGTACTCTCAGTTGCAAAATTGCCTTTCAAGTTTTTTTTTAATTCTTCTGATTTCTAAAATAAATAAATCATAGAGTTTCAATTATAATTACTATTTGAAATGCAGTGATGCTTCTAGAAAACTATTTGTTAGATTTAATGTACTGTTTATGACTTGCTTTGGAAAGCACAGAGAATGCTAACATTTTGTGCATCAGAAACAACAGAACTGAGTTACAGTTATAGGGTGTATTCTCCTAAGGAGCACATAATCAAGTGATTCTTGACAACTATAGTAAAACCATTTTATTACATATATTTTTCCAGAGCATTACATTGCATCATCTACAGTCATATTTCTTAACCTGTTGGAAAGTCACAAACGTCACATGTGCACACATTTTTGTGTAATGCTTAGTTTTTATGCTACGTCCGGCTCTAAAGCTGGCATGTTCAGGTGAACAAAAGTTGCTGATAGTTTTTTCCTTTGGCTTTCCAGTAAATGTTGGAGCTAAACTGTGTTAAGTGGGCAGGGCTTATGATGGAATCGTACGACACGAACCAACAGGATTGTCCACAACCTAAGAAACTATCAACACTGCAATATGATTTCACAGTGAACAGTTTTCAGGGCTCAAATTCGGAAGGAAACTTCACAAGACTGCTGGGTTTATAGATTAAAACTGTTACTGGACCAACAAGATTGTCAGAAGACCAGTATCTAAGTGAGAATAAAAACTATCTGCACAGTTTAATAGGTAAACTAAGGGAACATTTATCTTAAGAGTTTACTAGCCCTACACTTAAATCACTGGCCTTGGGCCTGCAGTCCAGTGTAAATTTCGAGCCTTGGATTTTGTAATTTGTATTGTCTCAATTTTCAAGTAACAGTAGTTTTGCAAACCAATTCTTGTATACTGATGGGTTGCAAATTTGCCTCATATTTCTAACTCTGTATTTACCTTTTGACTGGCTGGTTGGCAATAATGGTTGCTTGGGTCATGATGTGGTTGTAGCTGTATTGTTGGCTGGAAGATAAGGTCATCATGTGGTTGTAACGTCTGTAAATTTAACACACATTCTTAGATTACTTTATTTTTGGCTGCCGCTTCCCAGGTTGTATCGTAAACTTTGGTGTGATCCCTGGCTACACGGCAGTTAACGGTAGCATGACTTCTGACTGGCACCCCCGAACAAAGATATTGACAAAATGAGGAGACCGCCAACATAGGGCTAGATAGCTCAGTTGGTAGAGCTCCGGTATGCGGAGGTCGTTGGTTCAAATCCCGCTCTAGTCAATTTTTCTTTGTTCAACCCTAAACCCTACTTTATTTTTCATCTAAAAACATAATTGGATGGAGGAAAATGAAAACCTTTATTCTTTAAAAAGGAATAGATTTGGTTATAAGATCTTTTTAATTTCCCAAATACAGTGATTATCTTCAAACCCAATGGCCTGAGAAACTACATATAGTTGCTTCTGAACATCTAAATCATGTTTGAACCAGGTCTTATTTGTGCTACCTTGCAAGGTGGGAGAAATAAGCATGTTAAAATGTATCAGATATAACGAAATATACAGCTAACATAATATGATTCTTAAAAGCTTAATGAAGTCAAGGTTGAATCTTTCTGATTTAAACTTCCAGCTAGGATTCATTGAGGCCTTCACCAGCAAATCACTGCATGATCTATACTTGTTCAGAATTGCAAATTTGAAGCTAATGTTACTACCTGTACTGAGCTTCATGCTTCTGAGCCTACACCTAGATTTTCCCATGATAAACATTTTGTCTTAAAATGAAAATTGCATCTAATTGCGTCCCATATTTAAAACGTTTGGTAGTCCAATGTTGTTTTAAGCCAAAATGTTTCCTAACCATTTCTTGACACTCACAATCAGTCATATTGATTCGTTGTGTTCAAAATTACAGTTCGGTTTGAAACTTTGCATGGTGGAGATCAAATCTAGTAAGGTTTGCGGTAACATCATGTATGTGAGTAGGATTTGAAACTTTGCATGGTGGTGACACAATTCAGAAAGGTTTTGGGTAACACCTTGTGCATAAAATCTCTCTTGTGAGTTGTGATGGTTCTAAAACGATACACTAATGTAACAACTCAATGTTTTGATAAGAGCATACTGATCGTCTTCAGCTTTATAGTTAACCCACAAAAATTCAACCAACTGAATAAAACTGTTTGAAAATGAAGTTCTTTTCCATACCAGACCTGTATAACCCACATTAACTCAACATCAGGCAATGTGCTTCACTTAAGACTTTAAAGGAATACATGAAATATCCACATCCAAGTATCATTTAAATCATATTTCCATTTTTTCCTATATGATGGTGTTTGTAAGAGGAAATAGATATTGTACCTCTTTTAGCAAATACAAATCAGCCGTTCTTCCAGTACAGCTTTACTCTCCATGTTCAATCACCTCTCGCTGTGTAGAAGCTGCCTCACTAATAACACTCATCAGTTAAGTGGGTGACATGGGTCCTTAGGAGATGTAGTTATAATGTCACCTTGCAGTTGTGTTGTCTGTAAAATAAAGCAAACAATTCTGTACTAAGTATTGTGTTTTATTGAAAAACAAAGTCTATTACTATACCTCATACATATTTATGACCGAGACTCGAATTCTCACTGGTCCATTCAACATCACGTGCCAGACGCTATATTTGCTGTTTACCAAGCGCGCACGCGAATATTCACGCACATGGTAAATGCGCATGACAAGTAGACTGTCGCCCGGACAGCCCGGGCGACAGTCTACTTGTCATGCGCTTTACGATCGTGGAACTGTTCACCGGGTGTTGTCCGCATGCGCGAACATCGCTCTAGCGACATCCAACACATGAAAAACTTATCCTGGATGCAATTTATCATTTCACAGTCGTCATTTTCCCCTTGGTCCTAATATTGTACCGGTGACTGAATATGTATGAGGTATAGTAAAACAAATACAACATGGTTTATTTCGGTTGATCAGTCGATAATAGCTCCCTCGGTATTGGAAGTTTACAAACTAGTTCCCTCGGCTTCGCCTCGGGAACTAGTTTGTCAACTTCCAATACCTCTGGGAGCTAATATCGACTGTTCACCCTCAAACCATGTTATATTTGTATACAAATGATTATGATTTCACAAACCAAAGAAAATTATCCCTTAACCACTTCCATCGTATGACAAATTGTCTGGACTGGCCTGGAGTGTAGTTTTCAACACCCGGAATAACTTTGGAGTGCCCTCAATTTTTTGCCATAAGTCAGACAACTCGAGTGAGTAGCCACCTAGAAATTCTAATATGTAGCATGCACAGGCATACACCCATACAAAGAGGGACAGAAGGAGCTGGTTATCATGCTCACAATAGCCCTTTGACCATGGGTTATTGTGTAGCCCCCAATTCAAGACATTTGTCCTTTTTTATACAAGCTGCCACCATTGTCGATCATTCGGCTCACTGCAAGTCCGATAAACGGCCGTGTCTTTATGGCCGAGGTTTTGTGGTTCACGGTTAGTGCATACTAATATTTTTCTCACAAGAGAACATCAAATCCCAGTGCTTATTATGAAGACCTTTTTTGTATTGCTTTTGTCAAGTCAGTGTTTTATCGTGGAAATGATATTTTCAATGCAAAATTATTTATAATCCAGAAGCTCCAAATAGTTCAGAAAAATTATATGTGCACATAACATTTTTGTAATACGGACATGAAGTGGTACATTGTCATGGCTCAAGTTTTTTATATACCTGTCAAAATATTTCACACCTGAAAGTTCCAAGGAAAGAGAACTGAGAATTTGAATCTAAAATATTACAACACACAACGCAATTATCAGAGTTGTAGGTTTCTGGGATGTCAAAAATGAGGCTTTATCAGCTCTATGAATAGTCATTGATTTAAAAACAAGACAATCTGAAAGTGCATCCCAATGTCTGTGTGTTCTATTGATGAAGGTTTGCAAGACACAAACCTTTTGTACTTTTCTTGGCATTTGTACTTGGACTCTGTTGATGCTTGGCAAGACAGAAAAAGATTTTTAAATGTTGTGAACAGGAACCAAAAGCTGCGAGGTTCACAGTGAGATTTTGAAGCATTTCCTGAAGTCTCATGCCCAGGATGTTTCAAGACCAATCAACTCTCAGTTTTGTAGGATATTTCATCTCCGTCTATATGCTCTGTGAAAGACTGTAGACTTGAAGATAAATCAAAGCAAAGCAAAAGTGTTTTTTTAAACTTCGCTTTAGATTTTGCTTAATTTCAAAAGCCAATAAATTTCAGTTCAACAGATAAAACTACAACCAATAAAATATATTTCCAGTGCCATTGTGTGGATCATAGTTGGTGAGTAAAAGAGCATTTCAGCCAAGTGAATGAAACTATATGCTGTTTTTGGTGTAGTTCCCATGTATCAAGGTTTGCCCTTAACTTTTTTAGTGACTGGCCGCAAGGACCAGTAAGCTTGTCATTTTCGTCAGGTTTTTCACTTGTCCATATTTCAAATGAAACAGAAATGCTTTTCAACACTGAGCTAGCCAGCCGGACCACTTGGAATAAAGTTTGACTGGTCCTCGGGTGTTCTACCTGGCATAGCCAGAGGACCACCGCTTAGAGAGAACGCTGTGCATGATCTATAATCTGACACAAATACGGAACTGTGTTTACTTTTTTTTTTAACTTCAAATATTTTGAGGTTTTTTATCACAACATTTTGAGAATATAGTACATTTAACAGAAATCATCTGATAGAATCTGAATGTACCTTTTTGTATAACACTTTGTCCTTGCATGAATATCCAGTAGTGCTGTTCTAGCTGTAGAGATGGCAAACTGAAAACCTGGTTGACATCACCCAGCAGGCTAGTGGATGCCTGAATCATCATGCTGTGATGTTGACACAGTTTACTACAGGTTGACACTTGCTTCAACGTTTACAACTGCAGGATAAAAAAAATCAATGCTTACAATACTTTTCTTGCTAACAAAACAACAACTTTTGATATCTGAGCAAGACATTGCTTCACAATGTCAACAACAACAAAAATGTCTTCAACAACACAATACTTTCATATTAAGTAAATGTACTTGATACCCTTAAAGCAATCTTTGTCAGGCTCCCTGAAAACCACATTTCATCAAAGGTTGCCAGACTTCTTTTCCTTCCAGCCTCAGTTTGGTCACCTTGATTTGTATGGAACTGAAACAAGATGGTGACATACTGATCATGGTCTAACTATCTTAAGGGTACTCACACAAAAAACACATAAACCAACAAAAATGTACGCAACAGTTATATATCAATTTACACCAAAGCACATGTTTAGCATGCATAATTATTTTGAAGATTTATAACCCATGTGTTTTTGGGGGCTCAATATTTGTGCATATTAAATCCATGGTATGGCACGATTTATACTTGGCAAGATTTTCAAAAGTGAAGGCAATTTTGCTCTAGATCGTTTTTGGCTTCACACTTTTGAGAATTGCTGAAAATCGAGCTGTTATGATTTGAGAACCGTAACTGTTATGATTTGCAGAAATATCCTCATAGAATCCGATTGTACCTTTTTTTATGACATTTTCATTGCAAAACAATCCAGCCATGATGCTCTCTGATCTCTGAAAGCCAAATTGTTTCACATTATATAAAAGATTTCTTAAAATATACAACAAGTCTAAACAAGGTATTGGATCTCAATTTTTTTCAGACAAAATATATACAAACAAAAATGTAGGTAACATTGTATATCAATCAATATACAACAAAGCACATGATTTGCCTACAGTGTTATTTTGAGATTATAACTGATGTGTTTTGGGGGTCATTTTTAAAGTACTAAATCCATAGTGTGGCTTATACTTGACAAAGTTTGCAAAAGCGAAGACAATTTTACTCCAGTTTTTGGCTTTACACCTTTGAGTATTGCTGAAAATCACCAGGATTTTCCAATACAAATAATTTGACTTAAAATGGAAAATGCGTCTAGTTGCTTCCAGTAAAAGTTTTTGCAAATATAATGTAATTTTTTAACAAATTTTTACCTAACTAGTACTTGAATTCAATTTCAGTCACACTGATGTTCAACATTGTAGAGCAAGTTCGATTAAAGACCATAGTCCATAAAAGGTTGACTAACTCTGATCGAATGCACGTTAGTCTAGGCTGGTCGCATTGCAGTGCAGAGAGGAATAGTTGTCAGAAAAATTGCAGAAAAAAAGTAAATTATGTATTCAGCAGCATTTACGATCATTTCATTCTCAGAATATTCCTTTTTTTTAAACTTTATCTTGATTTGAGATAATACAGCTACTGCCATTCTACGTAAATTACTTTGCAATAGATGCTGGTATACTGAGCCAATATTGAGTTGCTTTCAGCTATGAACTCGTCCAAAAAAGTTAAACAAACTGGCCACCGCCATTTTCTCGTGGTTGCATTGACATGACAAATAGTTCAAATAGAGTCCTTCGCACTTCAACATCAACTTCAGTCCTTGACATTCAAACTGCTGGTGTTTGTTTAAAATTATAGTTCAAGTAATAAACCACAAGGGAAACTGACTGGGTAAATTTCAAATAGTATGGGGTTGAACAAAGAAAAATTTACTAGAGCGGGATTTGAACCAACGACCTCCGGATTAACGTACCGGCGCTCTACCAACTGAGCTATCTAGCCCTATATTGGCGGTCTCCCTATTTTGTCAATATCTTTGTTCGGGGGTGCCAGTCAGAAGCCATACAACCTTTAACTGCTGTGTAGCCAGGGATCACACCCAAGTTTACGATACAACCTGGGAAGCAGCAGCCATGGGATCACCTTGAGGGGATGCGACTTTTTTAATTTAAATGTCAAGTAATAAACCACAAGGGAAACTGACTGGGTAAATTTCAAATAGTATGGGGTTGAACAAAGAAAAATTGACTAGAGCGGGATTTGAACCAACGACCTCCGGATTAACGTACCGGCGCTCTACCAACTGAGCTATCTAGCCCTATATTGGCGGTCTCCCTATTTTGTCAATATCTTTGTTCGGGGGTGCCAGTCAGAAGCCATACAACCTTAACTGCTGTGTAGCCAGGGATCACACCCAAGTTTACGATACAACCTGGGAAGCAGCAGCCACAGGATCACCTTGAGGGGATGCGACTTTTTTAATTTAAATGTCAAGTAATAAACCACAAGGGAAACTGACTGTGTAAATTTCAAATAGTACTTGACATTTAAATTTAAAAAGTCGCAAAAAGTCGTGTTAGAAATAAAGTATAGACTTTTTGTACCTTGAATTTAGTTGATACACACACACAGCCCTCTATTCAATGGAGTTTGACTCTCCCTAGGTATTTTCATTCAGGTCTTACTGAAGAAATGACACTGGTGATTTAGGTGCTGCCTCACTAATAAAACTCATCAGACAAGTGGCCGACATAGTTCCTCAGGAGATGTAGTGATGTCACCTTGCAGTTGTGTTGTCTGTAAAATATAGCAATCATTCATGACTAAAGTATTATGTGTTAACAAACGAATATCTGCAAATGGTTCAGATTTATACAAGCAAAGAAATTTTGTCTGGACTGGCCTACATGAGTTTTTAACACCCGGAACAAAATTGCCCATGGAATGTAAATGATATTATAGAGAAGGGTAACACGAGAGAATATCAGAAGAACTACATATTCATTTCCCATGTATTTATTTTCAGTAAAGACAAAACAGCTATTAGAAAATTGATTTTTGGTATACCCAATTCTTCCTCCAGCTTTAAGTGCCAGTAAACTTGCCTTAACCCTAACAGACTAGACCCTTGGGTAGAGATACAGCCCAAATCATTTGATATCCTTTAGATTAAAGTTATCATAAACCTAAAGTGCCCAAATCCTTTGATATCCTTTAAAGGAACATTACAGAATTGGTTTTTGATAACAAAACAGTTGCTGGCAGTGTAAGCACTTTATGTAATCCACCATATACATAAACTGACTGGGTCCACGAGAAAAATAGTGAAAAAACGATTACACATTTGCACGAAATCATATAGATTCAACAAATGAATAAAACGCTCACTGAGCGATAAACTCCAATCGGAAAATTAGTTTATTCATTTCTCATCAAATATGGCATTCAGACAGAAATATTTCAAGGCATGTTTTCTACTACCATCATCCTTAGACCGTGTAAGTTTTATGGGAATCTGTGACCAAAAAGTATATTTTACAAGTTTTTTTCTTACCAATTCTGTAATGTTCCTTTAACTTATTGTAAGTATACATATTAGCCCAAATCCTTCTAAATCCTCTTATTGAAGATACCAAGGACAGAAGTTAGGGAGTCAAAAAAGGTAAAAAAAAGCCCAAAACCTTCAGAATCCTATTTTGGCTAAGCTGCATAATACCTAAAACCTTCCAAATCTCCTATGTAAAACAGCCTGATAGCCCAAGTCCTGCGAAATCCTACCCTAAAAAAAACTCATTTTGGGACCAAACCCCTTTAAAATCCTCCTGTGTTGCAGATCCCTAATAGCCCAAATCCTTCGCAATCCTGCACTTTGGCAATGAAGATATTGTAGGACTTGGGTTCTTTAGGGTTGAAGTTGATAGTTGTAATTTTCTTGTCCAGCTGTTCCATCATTTACAAACCTACTTGTTCATAAATGTATGTGTTTTTTCCACAGGTTTTTAATTGAATTTGTATTGAAAATTGAATTTGGGCAAGTATTTACCATGGGTACAAAAATCTGCAAAATACTGCTGGCGTCATTCTTCTACAATTTTCAGAATCATTCCTGCAATTGCCCCTGGTGCTCTTTTAGCTGTCAACTGCATAGTTTCCTTTTGCAAAGGTGACAGCTCAAATGAGGCTACTGCCAGACAAAGCATCTCACCAAAGCAAAGATAGTGAAGGTCATCAAAATTCCTCTAATTCAACCAGGTCAGCTACTAAAGGACACTGTGAGCAAAATATCAATGGAAAAATAGTCAATACAGGAATAACAACCACTAAATCATGGGGTTTCACAATGTGCTTCGTCTGTAGTTTCTCCATTGAGTTGTGCATGGTTGTAGTTCCCTATTGTGTTGTGTATGGTTATTACACTACACAACGTATGAAGCCTAGTGCATGGTTGTAATTTGCTCAGTATCAGTTAGTTGTGTAGCCTAGTGTATGGTTTCAACAGAACATCATTGTTTACAAATAGTCTTGTCCAACGTGGTACTACAATTGGAATAGTCTCAGCGATTTGTTAAAATCTGCACAAATACTTTGTCAAATTTTGCAAAAAATTAAAAGTACAGTTCCTTAAATTTTAGTAATGAAAGTTGAGTTGTGTATGGTGTTACACTACACAACTTATGAAGCGTTGTCGGTTGTGCATGGTTGGGACAAATGATGGGGCCAACCAAAATATTAATTTACAGTTTTGAGGCTGGCAAATTTTCCGCAGCATGCCACCACGAAAAACTTGCATCGCTCTAGTCAGAGGATTCTATTCCTTCCTCCATGTATAGAGCAAGGATTTGCTCTACTATGGCCTCTGGCTCTAGTCGATGTCGGTCACTTCGTACCCAAGTCACTTCGTACCCAAGTCACTTCGTACCCAAAATATCATACCCAAGTCACTTCGTACCCAAGTCACTTCTTACCTCAATTGTTCGAGTCATGTGGCCGGCCAGCTGGACAAAAGACCTGTGAATCACGGGCGTGCGTGGTTATTTACGACGGTTGTTTGTTGGTAACTGCTGACTTCTGATTTAGAAAAATTTCTGATTTAGAAAAATTTAGAAAATTCTAACTTAGAAAAAGGTTAAAACTGTGTGGTATTCCTAATCAAAATGCCTATTAAAAACGAGCGCTACTTGCCCATCTGAATAGAGTAACAACGGGACACTTTAAAGACACTGGACACTATTGGTAATTGTCAAAGACCAGTCTTCTCACTTGGTGTAATCTCAACATATAGATAAAATAACAAACCTGTAAAAACTTGAGCTCAATTGGTCGTCGAAGTTGCGAGATAACTATGAAAGAAAAAACACCCTTGTCACACGAAGTTGTGTGCTTTCAGATGGTTGATTTTGAGACCTCAAAATCTAATTCTGAGGTCTCAAAATCAAGTTCGTGGAAAATTACTTCTTTCTAGAAAACTATGTCACTTCAGAGGGAGCCGATTCTCACAATGTTTCATACTGTCAACCTCTCCCCATTACTCGTTACCAAGTAAGATTTTATGCTAATAATTATTTTGAGTAATTACCAATAGTGTCCACTGCCTTTAAGTTGTAATACACGAAGGTTGGTTTTAACATGGAGGAAGAAACCCATGTGATAACAATCGTACCCAAGTCACGTCATTATTATGCGTACGAAGTGACTTGGGTACGGAGTGACTTGGGTACGAAGTGACCGACATTCCGTGATTCGCTCTATTCTAGTCTTGTCTTCTAAGTTCTGTACTACTAACTAGTACCTCCATGGTTCTATCTATACTTATTAAAAAATATAGTACTTGTGAGCCTTAAATTTACATCACAACAACTTCCCCACAAAATTGCCACAGCCAGTATCACAACTAAGTTTAACTTTTAAATGAAGTCTATTTGTATTATACTACAAACACAAACAACTTTGTTATTTTAGTTCTCAGTCAGAAGCAATTACTAATAGTATACTTCGGTAATCGGTAGTTTGCTGACTGAGCCAATAATTTTGTTGATACTCACGGTTGTCTCTCTCTAGCCCTGCCATTTTTAATTATGCACTGTTCACACTTTCCATTTAAACAGTTTCGACGACGTTGTGGGGTCAGAATTATAAATAATATGAGCATTAATAATATTCATGATTCCCACCATCACTGGATCCAACAGCACCACACGTCATTAACAAATCTGCTGAGAAACAGGGAACCAGTGGCAGTTACCATAGAATGTGCATTCCCGGTTGGTCCGTGTGGTTTCGCTTCATTGATACCATCATCTACGTTAGCTTCATGTCCGTTTGGTTTTGAATAGTCGGGTACCCCCAAAGGCTGTACCCTCGTGTTTCAGTTGTGTTAAAGAGTCTGGGCCATTCTACCCATTTATCATTATGGCGTTGCGGCGGATGACTGTCGTTGCCCAGGCGTTGAAAAATTGTCAAATTCAGAAGACCTGTACGCCAAAATGTGCTCAACCGTTACCTGGTGTTTCAAGAGCAAATATTTTGCCATTGCTAGTAAGTTACATGTGAAAAGAAAATTATAATAGTATGATTTATCTACGTTGTAATACTAATTAATTTGCTCCTTCCTTAGCTTGGGCTGGCTTGCATTGACATTGTAATGATATGCATATCGGCCGCCAGTCGGATGGAGGGGGCGGGGTGACATAAAAAGTAAACATTTTTTGTTTATGTGGCTGTGAGGCGATCCTTGGCTCGATTTATCGAAGATTTTTAGAATTATCTTTATTCTGCCTTAGCCAGATAAACTTGTTATCCTTAGCCTAGCCCTTGTCATGTAATTATCATTTTATTGGTACTGCCAAGTCAAGTGTGAAACTGAAATAAGCTTGACCTAAACTGCGGAATTCCCTGCTTTCGTAAGTGCCGATTCTTTGCTTATGGTAAGCAGAGCCATGAAATTGGGTCCTGATTGACATGATTATAAAATGGACATGGGGGGGATACTCCTTCTGTGAACTAAGAATGACTGAGGTAATGTCAGTGATTAACATGGGAGACGATAGCGTACAGCATAACAACTTTAAGTTCCTGGAGGGGATTTTGCTATCTTTTGCCTACTGGCTGTTACAACAGGGGGTAGCGTTACTGTTAATATGTCTAGCTAGCATTATAAACAACATCGTAACTCGTATAGTTCTAGGGTAGGACTAGGAGTAGGAGTAGGGAGCAGGGTGTTGCTAATTGCTATCCTGTTTGGCTACTGGACAGTGTTATGCCTCCCTGAAAGATTGCCTTTGTGGTTCTGATGATGGTAATATTGAAATAAATTTTGTTTGTATGGACATTTACTCTTCTTAGCATCGCTGTTTGGCAACCGATGACACCCACTCAGAGGAAAAGCTGGCAAGAGACGCGTCTCGGCGAAGTGCCCGGGACAAACCCAATGTCTTTCAGAAGATTATAGATGGGGAAATTAAAGCAGATATCATCTATGAAGATGACAAGGTTTGTCAAACAATTAAATCTATTGCGCAATGATTTATGGCACCGTACTCAAAATATGACAGCTTTAAAATGAGATGGTTTTGAATCCTGGTGTAATTTGTTTTGCCACTCTGATGTGCATTAAATAGCAGATGTAAAATATGTGTACTTTAGGAAGGAAAACATACATCCTTGAAAGTGGAATTAAGTATATTCAGGCTTCAAATTGTCATCAATTCTGTTCGCTTTTGATACATTTAGTATCTGGTTTCATTGCATGTGTTCAATACTATGGTAGTTTCATTTTGATGTTTATTGTTCCTACTTTATCCTTTCCTGAAGCAAACAATGCCAGAAAGTTGCGAGGATTGAGGACTGTAGCCCCAAAGCAATTGCTTATCACTGGGCCAGGCATACCAATTCTAAGTCCAAACATTTTGGTGTTGGGTGACTATAGAGTGGAGGAGTGAGGTCCTAGAGTTAGGGAAAGTGGGCCTAGGGAGTAAGGAATTTTAATGGTAGTACCTTCTAAAACAGACAATAATTTATTATTGACATTTAATTCACAGTGTGTCTCATTTCGAGATGCCAATCCAGTTGCACCAACTCATATCATCGTCATCCCGAGAAAGCCAATCCCTTGCTTGAGTGAAGCTGCCGATGAAGATTCACCAGTAAGTCAAACTTTGGTCATTCCCTACAACTTTTGGGTTTAACTCTTCCCTACACAATTGGTGAGAAATGTCAAAGTTATCAAACTATGTGTCTATTCAGATTCATGCTAAAATTTTTCCATTTAATTGTTTTCAATTTTGCCTCAGTTTTTTGTTTTTGAGAATGCTGTTGGTCATTATTTGCGTTGACAGAGATTTTTCTTGTTAAATTGTAAATAAATTATGTTGATCATTAATTCACAAACTTCTTTGTTTGTTTGTTTGGTTTTCGTTTTTTATAGTTACTAGGACACCTTCTCACTGTAGCACGTAAAATAGCTGCAAAAGAAGAGCTAAAAGAAGGTTTCAGAATCGGTGAGTCTTCCTCAGTACAGGCTGTGTTTGTATTTTTGCCGTATCACTTGTTTATTTGTTGCCACCAAATTTAGTAAATATGTTTGTGTGGGAATGAGCGTTCGGTGTAAGGGTGTAATGGCAGTCTCAGAGGTGAGGGAGTGTTGCTGCAAAATATGAAATGCCTGTTTTCAAAATTGCAAAGTTGGCAAACCTGTTTCTGTTTGCCTGGTCTCTTTTTTAGATTTTTCCTCTTGATTCCTGTACTCTTCATTTTTACCCATGTCAGCTATTTCCTCCATGTTTATTTTTATCTTTACAGTTATGAATGATGGTCGCCATGGCTCCCAGTCAATCTATCATCTCCATGTCCACATCATTGGTGGAAGACAAATGCGATGGCCACCAGGCTAGGGCAATGACCACAAGATCAATGTGGTGTCCACCAGGCTAGGAAAACAATCACAGTGCAGTGGTAGATGGCCACCAACTAATTCATAAAACTGCAAGGCAGTTAGAAAGCTTTGAGCAAAAAAGCTTAATATGCTACTTGTCAATTGTCATAATAGTCAGTTCAGTTGAAATTAACTTTAAATTCATCATTTTCAAAAAATGTATCAGGCAAGGCAAACTAGTGTTTGTAAATTCTTGCCATAGTAGATGTAAAGATGTAGGATAGAATTTGTATGATTAAACAATTATTTTCAGTGCTTAAAAAGCAACTTGTGTGCCATTTATTCAACATGTGAAAATGATAGAGTATGGTGTGTCATTACTGCTTTAATAGCGAAAAGAAAGAACTATTTGAGTTTTTCCAATGAAAAGAATGACCAATCTGTTCAGTTTCAGTTTTTATTAAAAAAATAATAGGGTCTAGTTTATTTTAGTCGGTACATACTTGTCTTATATTTATTTAGCCTGCCCTGCTATTCTGTAGTAGTTCAGTAAAACAAAAAGGGATAAGTTTTGGGGGATAAAAGATGAAACAAATGTTCAGAATCTTTTGGGACATTCCTGTATTCCAGTTTGGTCAAGTAAAAAAGTATGAAAAGTAAAAAAGTGATGACTATTGCAGTAAAAGAACATACATAACTAGTCATCATAATTTTTAGATTGTTATTTTGGTGCCAGTATGCAGAAACAAAAATCAAATAATTGTGTATACCTAATAAATTATGTAACAGTAAATATTTTCTGAAATGTTTAAAAATCACAAAATTGCTAAGCAGGCAGATGCAACTAGTTTAAATGTGATTGATGAGTAATAAAAAAAAATGATCATCTGTTTTACCATCAAATCTTTAAAAGTTTGAATTTGTTTCTCTTAGTGTGGGTTTTGTTTCTTTATTGTTGTTGCTGTTTGTATTTTTTATTTGGGTGGGGGAGGGTGATGTTAGTTTGCAATTATTGGCTGGAGAGAAGGTTAGGGGTCGTAGTCCATCCACTGGACCAGCATGTGGTGCCAGACATGTTAATTGGGGGGGGGGGTAAATTTAAGAGGGAAACATTAATTTTGTATGTAATTTTGTACTGCTGAAAAAGCATTGACTTGCCACAATGACAGACTTACACCAGCATTATTCTTGAGCTGGGGTCACACAAATTTCATTGCATTAATGTGGGTGCAATGGTTTTAAGTTAATTTAAATTTCAGAAAATAAGGACCCTCCCTCTTGAATCCAGCTCTGCATGCAAACTTGTAGCTATTTTTACCAAGTAATTGCAAGAAAAGTCCATTCCTCAAAATGATTAGGCTATAAACTTAGGAGCGTACAGAGGCCATTCTTTCCTCCATGGGAGCGCATAGACACCTGAAGAGGCTCTGTGCATTGAATAATTAATATAAGGAAATGATGTGAGGCCACATTGAAGAAAGGGGAGGGGCGTGGTTTAAACAAAGTTTCTGGCCGATCCCATATCGCACTTTCCAAACCTCAAATTAAAATCGGTTATCAACCTCAATCACAATACACTTCATGTGTAAACAATTAGAAATCAGTGCGACAGAATTTCACCACAAATGCCGGTTGAGTGTGAACTCATCAAATAAGGGGTGAGTAAAGAATGGTTTCGCCTTGTATCTCTGATCATAGAGCAACATAAAAAAATGCCGCCTATTTGTTGACAGCCGGTTTGAAAATAATCTTGAAAAAATTATAATGATCCGAGAAACTCGAGAGCCGTGATATTTGAACTTCATCTATCGACCATAACATACACAGTAAGCAGGCCCCATGAGAGATTTTCATGTGACCCATGACGTCATTTTTAGCGAAGGGAGCCGCCATTTTGGGGTCCCGTCCATACAAAAACATGTAAAATCAGCACACTCTGTGTTTGTAAGTGACTTCTACATGTAAAGCGCCGAATACACCTCATCTGTTGGACAGTTTATGAATTTTAGGGACATCAGTGATCTCTGAAAGGTTTATTGACTAAGATTTACGCTTCAAAATGGCGACAGGGGGCGGAGGAGGCAAGAATTTTAAAGTTGTCTTGCTCGGCGAAGGATGTGTTGGGAAAACGTCACTTGTGTTACGATACGTGGAAAATAAATTCAACGATAAACATCTTTCAACGTTACAGGTAATGCGATGCGACCATTTTCATGCGGATTTAAGGAAGTGGTGTGTTTAAATTGTTATTGGAAGTGGTGTGTTTAAATTGTTAAATCAATTAATTATCAGAGTTCAGAGAGAATACAGTTATGACAGTGACTTGACAAATTATTTGTCAAAATTGGCTTGTGAGTTCGACTGTTTTGAGTTTTGTTATGTCAGCAGGAGTCAGTGTCAGTCATGTGGATGGACTGACAAATGTCACAGTGACCGTGTCATCATCCACATTTCTGCATGTCATATTTTTAATATCTAACAACAGGAAACGTTAAATAAAATACTGATTAGAAATTGCAAAATTAAGTTAACTTTTGGATTGTTGCCATAAAGGCCAGGAATTTTGATTGTTTTGTAGTAATATACTTTATAGGGCCATTGAAATAATGTTCTGAAGTAAAGTCTCTGTGTTGTGAGGACTGACTGAGGACTTACATTTATGTCCATTGTTGTTTTATTAAATCACAAAATCTAGACTTAATACGGGAAAAGTGTTGTATTGTTAATAAATGCATGGAGGTAATAAATGGGCCTTTTAATCAATAAATCTGAATCTGAAATACATGTTTAATTGGCAAGGCATCCTATTCCTAGTTCAAACATTGCTCAAACCTTTGGTTCGCACAGTGCACAGATGAGGGAGTATTTGATTTTTTCCCCTCCAAAATAGGGTCAACAGTTTTTCTCAAAATGTAGAGTGTCTGAATCTCAAATCAAATTATCCTTCCATGGGGGTCATTTACTGGGGGATAAGGTTAGCTTAGTGTCCGTTTATTTCCCTGGACCCTGCCTTACTTGTGGACCCCCCACCCCCCCCCCCCCCCCCCCATTCAGACTGGAGCCTTTGCATGTGCTGTCGGTTGGGTTTTCAGTCCCTTCCTGATTACACAGAGTTTCCCTATTTGGGGATTTCCACTCGCATGTAACACTGAGCTTTTCTCCGTTGTCTCCTATTCGAATCACTTTAGTATTCAACCTGTTTTTATTGGTACTTATCGCTATTGGATGTGTGATGATTGAAATACCTCCTTGACCATTCAAAGACAAGTACAGCCCAGGGAAAACGTAGGAAAATGGATCTCTGTTGCTACAATACATTCCAATGTCTCTATATCTTAGTTAAAGTAATAAAGTAGCCTATTTGAATAATACTTTCACTGCAGACTCTCATAAAACATTAACAAAAAATCAAGGGTATGATCAAAATCTTGTAGAGTGCAGAGTCCACAAAAATTGCTGCTGTTATATTACTAAAAAAATTGTTTTAAAAGTTTTGCATGTCAAAGTTAAAAATGAGCACAATGTAGACTGTTCAGTCATTAGTACAGTCCTGGAATTACACGGAGGCCACCTGTTGCCCTGGTCTTGGCCTTGTGATACCACTTTATCACACCCGAGGGCGTCTCAAAGTGCTTGTTATTTTTCTACAATGGTATGCGGAGCTATGTTCAATGAATTGTGAGACCCATTTATTTAGATAGAACCATTTAACAGTTAACAAGGTGATGTGGCACAGTCTGCATCCAGCCATACCAGAAACACCAGGGCAACCCCTTCTCTGGCCTTGGTGCTCTTTCAAAATGAAAAAGGCCAGGCCCTCACAAAATGAAATTCCTGGCTCGACAATTTAGATATAGCTCAATCAATTGGATGTATGTACACACTAGAACTTAGAAGCTATTAATACTCACTAAATTTCTTAACGATTCCCTGTGTTTTAAGTCAAAACGAGTCTCATAAAGAACGAGAAATGTTACACTTAACTCTCTCACTGACATATTTCAGGCATCTTTCCTAAACAAGAGGTTGAACATCGGTGGCAAGAGAGTTAATTTAGCAATATGGGTAAGTAATGTTCTGAAAAGAACAACTTTGCTCTCTGAAAAACTTTAAGTTAAAGTTTTTTAAAGAGAATTAAGTAATGAGAGAGTTGTATTTGATTGCTCTGAAAGGCCCTGTACACTATTGGTAAATAAAAAAACACAATGTTCACAGATTCACACATAACTTACATGATTTAAAGTAAGTAATGGTAGAAAGGGTTCCTTAAAATATTTCTGCCTAAAATGCTATCGTTTCTGAGAAACGAGTAAAAAAAATAGTAATTATCGCGCGTGATAATTTGAAAAAACAGAAAACACATAGGTTCTCTTTTCACTATTTTCTCGTGACCTCGATGACCAATTGAGCTCAAACTTTCACAGGTTTGTTTGTTCATGCATATGTTTAATCACACAAAATGTGGACACTGATTTTGAGCTGTTACCAAAAGTGTACAATACCTTAAGGTATTTTAACTTGTTTGGAAATTCTACCAATGCTTTATGTTTATGGACCTACTCCCATGCCACATTCAACTCCAGAGCCTCTAGCTGTGATAATCCTAGCTCTTGTTTCTGTCTCTTAGACCTAAAAGCTATAACAGTCTATGGTTTTATTTTTGTTGTTGACATTTTTGTCTCTCCACATTTTAAGTGTACCACATGGGTTCATTCAAAATGATGAAAAAAATGTATTATATCAAGGGTTATGATTATCGCAACTACAGGCCACCTGGCTTTCTCATCAACATGCAGCATTTAATAATCTGTCATTTAGATCATATTTCTTAGCTTGATTTGTTGTTTAGGGAAGCCTGAAGGCCATCATGACCCTCTATGAAGAGGATGTGGTCCCTCATTTATAGGAAGAAAACATGTCTTTGAATTAGGCTTCAGGTTGATTTATTTCACCGTATTAAACCAAAGAAAGTAAATCACAAAAACTTACATATATGCAAATGAAATTATAGAGATGAGAAATAAAGAGAGGAACTTGTTAAATACATGCAGAACCAGTATTATTTAAAATGATGTGTCTGTTTTTAATTCGAATGGTGGTTGCAGGATACAGCCGGGCAGGAGAGATTTCATGCATTAGGGCCCATCTATTACAGAGACAGCAATGGGGCAATATTAGTGTATGACATCACAGATGAAGACTCGTTCGCAAAGGTAACAACATTTTTTTTACCCCCTTTTTTTGAATCTACTTATTTTCTTGATAAACTGCCATGTGATAAATCTTCCTGAAAAGGAAATATAGTAAGGGAGTACATCATCCCTGACCCTGTTACAATAATCACATCTTATGTTATAAAGTCCATGAGGTACATACTTTGGATTGCTTATTGGAAAAAAAAACCTTGGCTCGATTTCACAAAGCACTAAATTCATCTTGAGATGAGTTGTCAGTAGTACCATAGCAATTTAAGATAAGATCCATCTTAGCTCTTTGTGAAATTAAGCCCGGCTGGTTATGCATCTTTGAGTTTGCTGGTCGGTTACAATCAGTTAATAATAACCATCTTCTCAAAAAATTGCAGATAAATGATTGGTGTATTTTGTGAACTTACAGGTAAAAAACTGGGTGAAAGAACTGAGGAAAATGCTCGGAAACGAAATATGTCTTTGTATAGCAGGTAGGTTGAACCCATACTTCCTTGAGTGATTTACTAACACCATATGGTGAACTCAAAACCCTGCTAGACTCTGATCTTGGTAGTATACCTGATCCCATGCAAGCATCATCAGTTTGCAAGTGCAGTCCTCAGTCGAACAGATTCAAATAAAACATGCGGTTGGATTTTGGTTGGGAATGGTTAATGATATTGGTGAATAAGATATTGCTTAGATAGGTTACTGCAGAAGAGTTTGGCGGTTATTAATTTGACAGTTACTGATTCTTGCCATTCTCAACATGGTAAATGCACAATTTGCTATTGTTGACCCAAAAACGAATGGAATTGAACAAAAGATTCCTTGGTCCAGCTGAGGGATGTTTTGTTGTTTTGTTTTTGTATGATGCGCTATGTACACATGTAATTTTAGCAGGTTTTACATTTAGCATTGTGCACTGAATTGGGTTTTGATCGCTGTGGTTAAATAATCTTTTAACAAAGCCCCTTTTGATGATGCAATTGAAAAGTTTACTTTTACGTTCACAGGAAACAAGATAGACCTTGAAAAACAGAGAAATGTATCAGTTGCAGAAGCTGAATCGTAAGTAAAATAATTTGTTCTTTTCCAGTACATGAAAACTAAAACTGTGCAACTGAGGAAAACATTCTCAATCTCACAATAGCATTGCTGACCTTATGAGATTTGAACAGGCTCCAATTCCATCAAGATGTTCTCTTATGAAGTGAAAAGCTACTGGCTATTTGGCTAACCATTTTCCCCACATTTATTTAGCAACACAGTGAAATACTTTGTAAGGAAAAAAGTGATTTTGTAGATCGGGTAATGTAAATGGTCCTTATTACAATTTGCACAAGTCACGTAAAGCTGGTTTAGCATAGTTTGAAGCAATAGGTGAATCAAGTTTATTCCATGCATTTCTTCCAAGAAGATGTTTGGCAAGGATTAATATGGTGGTTGTACACATGTTTACTTCCTGTGATTTGACGCCTTAGTATTTTTACTTGGCTCTTACTGTGTTTCTATTGTCTTGTCCCAAAGGTACGCTGCTCAAGTTGGTGCAAAGCATTATCTCACATCAGCCAAACTCAATAAAGGAATTGAAGAAATGTTCTTAGACCTTAGTAAAAGTAAGTGTCTCAACTGTGGGCTAGTTCCCTTATTTTTTAGCACTTACTGCCTAGGCCTTTTTGCCTACTGGTGACAATCCTCTAACATCATCCTCTCCTATGTCACACCACGCCATTATGTTTGGACTTAAGATTGGAATGCCTGACCATGTGATAAGCAATTGTTATTTGGGTCTACAACCCTCAGTCCTCCTGAATCTTGCATTTCGGCAAAGAGGATATGGAAGGATTTGGGAAAGGCGACGGTTAAAGCTGACTTTGCAAGGGCAAGAAGGGTAAAGGTGAAAACAGAGAAAGCAAAGTAATTTTGTTTTAATTTTATAAACACTTTCCTCTCGTCACCCTTTCAGGAATGTTAGAGTCAACGCCCGTGGAGGATCTAGGGAGGGGACCTTCATCAACACGATCTGCTAGGAAGACAGTCACGATTGTAGATGATGAAGATGTGCCCAAGCCCAGTGGGGGGTGCTGCTCATAAAAACAGTGTCTTCTCTCCCCCAAAATACCATCTTTTATGAGAACTCCCTAGCAAATCGCTTTGTGTATATAATACATGCTCACTCCATAATTTGTGTATATTAATTACAGGATAAATAAACCAAACAACAACAAAAACTTTCTATTGTGAAAAGCCTAAAATCCTGAAGGGGATGGATTTAGGTAATTGGCCGAGATTCTGAACCCATGGAGTACAAGGAGCAACATAAGTGTACACTGAACCCTCTTGAGGGCAGTGTTGCATAAGTAGTCTCTGCATGCAACAGGCAGTGTTTTCCCTCTAGGATGAGAATGATTTTAAAGCATGATCTATTCATTATTTAAAAACAGTATAATTTAAAAGAGAGAGAGAAAGAGAGAAATATCATATTCTAATATTTGCTCCATCCTGTGGGAAAATGTGCCTAAAGCTGTGAGGGAGTCAATTTCATCTTAACTGATTCCTTGAAAACTTTTCTTGGATATCAATCAAAAGATAGCTCAATCTCGCCCCTATAAAAATATATTTCTAAAAAATAAACAAAAACATTTATCTGCTGTGAGAAAAAAATAACTTACTTGTCAATCAGTTACTCATTTGAAATAACGCTTTAGTGTATTTAGTATATTTTATAATTTTTGTTATATTCATTTGTGTGCTGATAGTTCCTATATTGCCATGTGAGACAAGTTGTCCGAAATTTTCAGCAATTCAAACTTTTCTGTGAACGTTTCAATTGATTAGGTGTCAAAAGTTCTTGAAAACACACCTTTATGTTTTTAATGGTTCTCTCAAGAGTTTTTCTGAAACAAACACTTTGATATTTTTGTCAAAATGTTGTATCTCGCTAATGTAGGGAGATTTTTTGAAAGGAAACCATTTTCTGTCCAAGTTTTTTTTTAATTCATCAAACATTTTTTCGAAAAACTTGTGTTTTGCCTTCCTTTGATCTGATTTAAATTCCCCAAGTATTTAAATGGCACAGGTAAGTTTAACCATACTCAGTTATATTAATTGTATGCAAACTTAATTTTAATGCGAAAAAAGATAGCCTCAAAATATACTACCAAACAAGGAACTTTTTCAAAACTTGCAAGTAGTAATTTTTTATGTCATTCGTGTAACTTGACCTTGCAGTTTGCTAACTAGTAGTATTAAATGCACATGATTCATGAAGAGAGCCCTCAGTAGGTCTTTGTCAATGGGTAGCCATCTTGTTCCCTTCATTCTTTCCAGTTTATCTAAACTGAGGCCAAGAGGTAAAATGGCTGTTACTTGTAGTAACTCGCAGGGAACTTATATGCATAGAGGACAGGGCAGGCTCATGGGTGCCTAGTTAGATACTAGTGTGACATTTCATTTTAATTAAACAGATGTTGTTTGAGACACGCCACTTTCTATCGCCCGTCTATCTGCGTGCTTGTCTTGCATATGTACTGTTTTCATTTTGGCCAACTTGTCATAACAACTTTTAACAAGAACTGTAACGAACATCTCGGCTTTTACATTTAAATGCTCCTCCTGAGTTCAGTTTGTTGCAGTTGTCCTTAAGATATCTGGAGTTGGTTTTGTGTTGGTATTGCTGAGCTGCGCAAAGTCAGTTTGTACTGTGATTTATAAACTTTTAAACAAGATTTTCAAGTGAACTATTTATTTGTTACAGCCAAATCCACTGTTCACACATTTGATATTTTTACAAAGGCAAACCAGGTTGTGTTTCATGGGAAACGGGCTATATTTGAATGTAAAATGTACCCATTTTGTTTTCATTTTTGAAAGAATGTTTGTGTAGAGAACATTTCAGATGTATGCATGTTATGGGGATGAAGTGAAAATGAGCTTCCTCATTCAGGTACGCTTGCAGCCTTTTCCACATTTTGTACTTGTGGAGAATAATTCTTATATATGTGTTTGAAACTATTCTCGAACTGCACAGTTATGTAGTCGGTGTATCTTCTTAATGTAGCGTTGTCATGCATGTGGGTACCAGACCAATATGGCCGCTTCTCATACAATACTGTGTTGAAGAAAGACAGATTGCCTGGTACTTGGCCGAGGATATTCAAAAGTTAAGCCTTGGTCATTGGAGTAGATTTCTAATTGCATTGCTGTCCGATAAAAACTTTTCAATGGGCAGAAAACAGATCTTAATTTCTCCCTTGTACTTCACATTAGAAAGAAGGCAATTTTAAGTTTGGAGCAGCAATTTGTGACACATTTAGGTAGGTTAAATTTATCCATAACAAAAGTCACACAAATCTGATTTTGATGTCACAAATACGTTTTAGTTGCAAATTTTGCCAGACATGGGTTTTGTGATGAAGCTTTCTGTGCGGTTTCAATAATAATATTTTAAAAACACTGGAATGTTCATATCAAATTCAAGACCACTAGTTTAAAAGTGGAATATATTTTATAGATGATAGTGCATATTATTGCATGGAAATCTTTTTGATTTGTTTATCTCAACTTTTATTTCATAACCTGGAGGGAAAATGTCAGATTTCAAACAGACTGGAAAGGAAAATACTACACGGATAACGGGCTTTTGATAGATGTTTTGTCAGGATGGAATGATAGGTGGAAATTTAGCATTCTCGCACCCTTGAAGAAAGGGACTACTTGCACACCAAAAATCCATACGAGATGGAAGTTGAAACAAATAAATGGAGTACAATTGTGGGTGGATATTAGAATCCTTGGCTTTGACCATTTGGTTGAGGTGTGACATTTGACCTCTGATATCTTAACTTTATCAACACATATATATGTACATACTGTGCAAACCAATTGTTTCTTGGTGTATCAATCAGTGGTCAATAAAACAACAGATATTTGCTATAAATTAATCAGAACGTTTATTTCAAGTGTAATTGTTCTCTTATATCTGTCATTGAAAAGTCATATATTTATGAGAAAAGCTTTTAAAATGTCCCAAATGTTATGCCACTGTTCCTAACTTTATGGCAAAATGATAAAAACCTTGACAAATGTACAAGTCAATTAATCTGAAGGCAGTAGACAAAATGACTTTTTTTTCCATTTTATTATGTTCTCCAGTGTATTGGAAGGATTTATTTCTATATTTTTTTTTCCAACGGTGTTGTATGCTCTACCATTTATATATTGTTTTTTTATGATTCCCAACACACAAACTATAACAACCCACCCTGATTCTGGGGCTGTGGTTTTTTTTTTATTTATTGAGATATGTACATTACATCTTGCAGCCAATGAGAGCACAGCTTTCAAACAGTCACAATCACCCGATGATCCAATCAGCTGCAACTTTACAAGCCTACAGGCTATTCACTTTTTGATTGGTCACTGTGATAAACAACCAACCAATTACAAAGCTCAAGTTGCAGCACAGTGACCAATCAAAGTGAATATATCATATTACATCCAAACAGGTCTGACCTTCCAATTCTTGGCACCAATCCTGTATAAAAATAACCCAACTCTGGCTCATAACCGACTAAAATAGTATAAAACCCACATCAGTATGTGTCACATTGGGGGAGGGCTGAACATTCTTACAACTTTTACACTTATTACAACTTAATATATTCTTCATCCCATCAAATACTCATACATCAAATAAGGAGTAAGCGTATGTAGGGGATTCTGGGGAACTTTTATACAATGTGAAATATCAACAATTGAGGAGGAATCTTTTATAACATCAAGTTGGCTGGGTTCAATGATGAATGGAAATCAGGAATGCACATACTGACAGAAATAACTTCCTATGATACATCGATATATTAAACAGCTGGAACTGTCTTCATTTGTACAGGATGGTAAAGCCCTGGGTATTATCTTGAAGCCAAAGTAAGCTCTCTTTTTTTAACAGGATTTCACCAGACAAAAATTTACTACACCGTGTACACGTTGATGAAAGCGTGCAAGTGTTTGTTTTCTTTGTAGTGATTGCTAGCAGGCAGTAGTTGGATGTCTGTCTACCCTACACAGTAGTACAATGAAGGCAGACTCCCACTCTGGGTTTAGTCAGATATTGGTTTAATGTTCCTTCTTGTACCAATACAAGATGGCTACCATGCAGCACTTTCCAGCACTGATGAGACCTTTGTCATTATGATGTGCCGAGTGAAATAAAAAAAAATTAACAAACCAACTTGACAGAAACACTTCTAATGCAAACTCAACCAAACAAAATTTCTCCAGCACTTCTGCCAAGTCAAACAAAGAATTTGAAGGGGGAAAAAAGCTATGGGATCCTAGTAGAGGAAGTGTTGTGCATTAAACAAAACTGAAATGCTTGTATACTAGTAGCAGCCTGAGTGAAAACACCAAATGAGTAGAAATTGACTACTCTATGCCTCAAACCAAAAAAGCTAGAAGTAAAAGTAGCTTGATTTATGGGTTGTGACAAGCCTAACAGTATCCACAACAATCTGTCTTTTGTAGACTGAGAGAAAAGACGGGAAAAAACAATTCCAGTTTTTGAATTTGGTATTAAATCCAGAGATGACACAACTCTGAAGGGGGCTTTATAATTCACAAAGTACACAATTGACGAGATGAAGTATCCCATGATGCACCTCAATTCAATCTTATAACCGGTACGCTAAGTACTTATTGGTTTATTTGGCCTCTCCATTAAATGAATTTTGATTTTATGTTCAGGGGGGGATTGTCATCGGTTTAGCATAATTTGGTTGATCCAACACGCTGTAACCAGTCAGCATGGCTTCAATATTTATAGCATACATTTAACTGTGCATGATATTTAACTGAATAAAACCCCTCCAATACACCACTGCTAAGCTTATCTTAAAGATTCATCAGTGCCCCCCCCCCCCACAAAAAATAAAATCAATAATTATAATACGGTCAACTTACACTGTACAAAACCAACCTCTCTTTACTAGAGGGTGCTATTTACAAATCTGTCCATTAAAACAAATATTCATTGTTTTTTTTATTTCTAATTTTTTTTATTCTTTTCGTTTACTTATTTATATCAATTTGTTATGTGTTTTAATTTGCACCAATAGCAAGGCGATTTAGAAGATTTGGTTGGTTTTTTTTTTTGGGGGGGGGTGTGCATTAATTAGACGGCTTTTGTGTTGAATCAAAAAGCACAATCCATAAATAACTTTAGAATTATTCATCATGCGTTGTGCGTAATTCATAGTGCGCAATGCAGAAAAATCCAAGTACACCAACCAATGCACATAACTCCATGTATCCATATTGCTTTCCTTTTTTAAGGATTGCAAACTACACATTACACACAACGGACATATGGATGTCCAGCCTTATTGTTCCTGAAACGAATTGAGATAAGGTGGATTTGAACCTGAAACCTCACAAATGAAATCCTTTCTTTACTTGTCCGGGGTTACAGTTTTTTCAAAACACCACAACACTGACAAAACTTCACCTTTTCAATTTGTGTCTTTTTTTTCTTGTTCAGCTAGCGTAAATTGACACAGTTTGGTGACGATCAGAATTTCCATAACAAGTTTAGGATTTGAAACGTTCCACACGGCTGGTCCCTGAGTAGTCATCTCTAATTAACATAGTTGGCTATTGACCTATTGCAATAGAGTCATGTGAACACGGCAAACAAAAGTATCATCCACCGACATTTCTGAAACGTGCAGAGAAATCTTAGATGTCAAAGGGCTATTATATACATCAGTAAGGTTTGGCTTTATAAGGAGAAAATGGCTGGGTCTCTGACAGGATTTAAGGGGTGGAGAGGGTTCCTATGTAGAACTACAATTAGGACAGTTTTTAAAAACTGAACACTCAAAATAAATTTCAATAAAGAAAGGCCGTTAGCTTTTCAAAAACGTTAGTAAAATTATCAAGAAAGTTCATGGTGGGAGAAAGATTTGGGGAGGGGGGGGTGGTCAGTTGCAGAGTACGAACGTACATTCAAACTTAATGATTGGTTGGTTCCTAATTGCAAACATCAAGAAAATTTCACGGCACCAACGAGCCACTCCGCAAGTTCTTCTCAACATCTGCAAAACATCATCCGCATTTCAACCGGCCTTAACTCCAAAATGGTCACTGGTTTCTGCCACATGTTTTTAACACATGAATATGTACGTGAAAGCAACTGCGACAGAGCTGTGCTCATTTGACTAACTCTCCAGTCTTTCATCTATAATGGTCACCATTTTCAAATTGAAACTGGTTTGTATGCCACATTAAAAATATCTCGTAATGGAAAACGACAAAACACGCCATTGTGTGTAGTGCAGCTCTCATAAACATTTCAGTTTTTGTTTTTATCTCTCTGCATTAAGAATGTATCACTCCTGACTAAATAAGATAAATATAAAACATCACGACGAAATTTACAAAATAATAAGATTTTGGAGTAATGCAACAGAGGATTTCAACAAGATATGAAATACACTCCCCTGCACTTCTTAAATTAACCAATTTTAAATGTATTCTTTAATATTCCACATACTTGTTCCTTACAGCCTTTTTGATAACATGGGATGTTTCAATCATAAACTGTTCATATCAACGATATCGTTTGTTACAATTGTGGTTACTGAAAGAAGAAATACCAACATAAAAAACGTGAACATAAAAACCTGGCAATAGGTCATCTCTCTATTAATTCTAAGATAGCCCGGATAGTCCTAATTTAAAAGCCTGGCAAATTAAAAAAGAAATATTCAGAATTAAAATCTAGAATCTTCAGCGACCTTCATAATACTTGGTAAACTATTTAATTAATACAAAGCTTTAGCAGTCAGTGGAATTGGGAAATGCGGGTCATTTTCTAACAAACACTTGGTCGTGTATCTCAACAGAGGATTAAGGGGGAGAGACGGGTGGATTAAGAATTGGGATTATGCTTGAGATGTCGTTAAGAAAGGCAATGGCTGCAATGGCTTATTATTAAAATGTACACAATTCTCAAATTACATACGTAAATTATTTATAAACAAGAAATCAAGGGTCACACAACTTGATTGTGTTCTGTAGCTGGACCTACCCTCAGTTCACACAACATGGGTCTGAGAAATAACAAATCACTTTTGGGAATTTGTTATTCTATGACACCATCTATCATCAGTACAATTTGGCAACTCAATAGAGAGGACTGCCACTTTTAAGTTTCACCGTAGAATTTTTCATAGAAACTGAACTTTGTATTTTGGGATAAATGCTCAATATACAGAATATGTGTTTACCTATCCTCAACTTCAAAGAATACTTGGTAAATAAGAAAAAACTCTATAATAAAAAAAGAAAAGCAAAAGATGTATTCTTCTTTCTAAAACCGTAAATAAAGTTTGGATTGTGGTCTACACCTTGGCCAGTTGATTCAGCATCTATAAACTTAGACTCTAGTTGGAGATCAAAGCAACATTCTGATGGAGGTGTTTTGGGGGTTTCGTTTTTGTGCATGTAAGTCTGGATGCGTATCTCATCTCGATTGGAACAGACTGCATCAAACCGGCCCATTTTGCTTTGTAGCTGCTGCAAACTGGTTCAAGGCAGCTGTTGCTTCAGCTCTGTGCAAGGAAGATAAAGTAACAATCATTAAATTACCTCACAAATCACCAATTACACTGAAATAACCACACATAAAGCTGCGTGGAGAAAAGTACATACACACATACTAACAGCTTCCGATACTGCTTATTTATAAATTTATGTGAAAGTTTGAACTTTATCAACATATGTGAGAAGTAAGTGTGACCAGGAATGAGATTTAATGAATGTGAACCTTCCTGAAAAATGGCTTTCAGGACTGGGTGCCCCCTTCTTCTAGACACAGCATTTCAGGAGGTTTACATACTCTGTGCATCGCCAGAAAGACAAAAATGCAGGTTTGAATACAATGTGGACTATTACTTTCTATCATTGGTGACGGCTTTTCTTCTATCAAGAATATTTGAAGGTATCAGGAAAAAACCTGAGAAATACCATGCTTGGTGTGACGCAGTTCCACTGTAAGCCATGCCCACTTCACATAAATTGGCTCCACCGTAAGAATTGCATTGGGCTAGTTTCTTTGATGAATTATGCAAGAAAAGATTCATGATTGGACTTGAGTTTTACATACATTCTTCAAAGACTATAAGGTCTTCTCAGAATTAAAAGTTTCTGTCATGAATAAGACAGGCTTGAGACATGCTTTTTAAAGATGAAATATGTGATCTTTGGTAACATTGCACACAATGCATGAATGCCAGCTTTTTCTTTCTCTCTTTGGAGGCAATTTGCCTTTGTGAAGTATCAGGCCCACTAATGATCCAAATTAACACGCTCCAATGGACTGTCCCAACGGACTGTCCCAACGGACTGTCAACTCGGACTGTCCCAACGGACTGTCCCAACGGAATGTCCCAACGGACTGTCCTAACGGACTGTCAACTCGGACTGTCCCAACGGAATGTCAACTCGGACTGTCCCAACAGACTGTCAACTCAGACTGTCCCAACGGACTGTCCCAACGGACTGTCCCAACGGACTGTCCCAACGGACTGTCCCAACGGACTGTCCCAATGTACTGTCCCAATGTAAAGTCCCAATGTACAATTTTGAATTGAATGCTTTAGATTGATGAAAGAAGATGAAACGGGGTCATCAACTCTTACCTTGCTTTCTCTATACGTTCAGATTCGGTCGGGCCATTGGGTTTAGGTGACAAGTCAGGGCCAGCCTTCATGAGACCACTGGATGCTAGGAAACTATGACAGTAAAGGGAACCAGATATCAACATTCTAATCTTTCTGAAAGTCGTCACATCATGACAACATAATCAGCCAGTTTGAAATGTCTGCACTAGAGGCTTAATTTATAAATCTCATTCAAAAAAAAAGTACAAGATGCCTCTACAAACCACCCCCAAGTTACAACAGAAATTTACAACCCAACAGAGGTGACCTTTACCACCCTTGCCTTTTCAAAAGCGAAGCATAAGTCCTGACAGTAAGTAGGTAATAGCTCCATAGTTTTTAATGAGTGGCTTTTGATTTAACTGAATTGCAATAATATCCCCCCCCAAAAAAAAAAAAATAAATAAATAAATAAATACATACTTATCTAAAGTAAAACAAATATTAAAAATACAGTTACAAGAAACTAACTACTAGTTTTACATTAAAATTAACGTTACAAAATTTAGAAATCTTAAAGTCAATACAAAAATATTTATTTATAAAAATGTTACAACATTATAATGCAATTTTTTTTTAAACAGGGTTGAAAAAGGTCAAGGATGATGAGTGGGACAGGGAAAAAGAGGGAGGGTAGCTGAACATGGGAGGGGTGAGGATATTGGAGTCAAGGAAGAAATTCTGCAAAGATAAAGACTTGAACTAAATACAACCTCAAAAGAAGAAAGACAATATAGAAAATTGTGTCTTTTTTAATCCAGTTTGATTTTTGAAAAAAGGTTTCTTACTCAAAGTTATCATCCAAGTCCTCCTCTGCTTGAGATTGACTTCCGTGCCCGTCGACAACTTCTATAACTGTAGATACAGGTTTCTGGATCTCAACTGCTTTTGTTCTCTCTTCCCCTTTAGGCGACTCACCACCAGCTTGGAGCCGTGATTCGTCCACAGAATTGTTCTGACTGCTAGGAGACGCTGCCCCTAGCGGGATATTTGATTGTTTGCTACTAAGAGTGTCCGAGCTTGAGCTCATTTCATTAGTGTTCTCTTGCTCTTGCGATGAGGTCGTTGAGTTTGTGAGTTTGGGCTGTGCCGGCGACGATACACTCTGCGGATCGGCTACTGTGCTGTCTGGTTGCTGGGAGGTGGGCGGGGACGAGGGACAGGCAGGAAGGGAGTTATGCAATGTTGAGACAGGTGCCGGACTGGAAGGGGTTGGTTTCTCACTTTGGGCGCTTGCCTCTACAACCATGTCTCTGAAATTCAAAAACAAAATCAACAAATAAAATCACTAATACTCCCTCTGATTTTAAAACCCAAGGTTTAAAAAAAAAACATGTACTACTTGAACCTAGTAATAATAATAATCCAAACACATTTTGATGTGCCTTCTTTAGCAAAAGGTACCAAAACGCTTTGCAACAAACAATACATCAATTCATCAATACAAAAAAAGAACACCATCCTTGAATAATAATCAAGTCAGAAAATTGAATTGACTGTTGCAAACTGCTTACCAACCAAACAGACCTCTGGTATCTATGCAAAACATAGTTAATGGCCCGACGTTTCAACCCCAGAGAGTGTTTCTTACCCTAGCAGAGTTTTTTCTTCAAGAAAGACTTTGCTAGGGTCAAAACGTCAGGCCATAGACTTTTTTCTAAATAATAATTACACAGCTATTTCTTACCTCTCCTCAGCTCCATTGCCTAGTTGTGTTGTTGTTCCAATGCTACTCGTTACAACTGTATTATTACTATTCTCTGTAGTGCGCTTTTCAGGACTACTTGAAACTACTGTAAAGGAATAAATAATAATAATGCACACTTTTAAAGCACACTTCATAATATTAATCAAGGTGATAATGTATCGTCAGGGTTTGCCCTTAACTTTTTCAGTGACCAGCCAGCGGGACCAGATAACTTGTCATTTCACGTGTCCGCTATCTTTTTTACTAGTTCATATTTCATACCAAATAAGGACGCTTGTCAACACTGAACTATCCAGCCAGACTACTTAAGAGTGAGGTTCGACTGGTCCTCGTGTGTTTTTACTAGCGTTTGGCCAGCAGACCTCGTAAGGAAGAACGCTGATCTTTATTAGCTAAATAAAAAACACTATGCAACTGACTATTTTACAACCAACACTGATTAACATTTCTGTATGAAAAATGTTTGTATTTAATTCAAACACAAATCTCTCTTTTAGCTCTAGCCCCAGTTTAAGCTACATATACAGGTTCAACAAAAAAAAGGACAATTTGTAATGAGTAAAAGGGCTAACCTACATGTACATATGGTTTAAACTTTTAACAGCTTTTTCAGGGTATTTAATAACAATTTTGCTGATTTGTCTCGAGGGCTCAAAAATCGGAAATCAGACTTAAGTAGAAAGAATATCATGCCTGCATCTACTGACCTCAAGCCTGGGCTCGAATTCAAAACGAGCTCAAATTGGTCTCTAAGATGTTTATCAATCTTTTATTGCTAAGCAAAGTGTGATGTCACAACGCAAATCACTGTGGTAATATTGACAACTCATCTTCAGACGAATCCCGGTGTTTGTAAAATCGACCCCAGTAATGTGAATGCCAAGTTTTTTCAGATTGCTGATAACGTTGTGTCAGCACAACATCATAAAAGCGATTCTGTGACAAGGTCGTATCTCACGCAAAAACCCTGTGTGTAACGTCTATCTTGGCGTTTGTGGACCTTGTGTGTACATGGGCATTATTTAAGTGAGATACAACCTTTTGACATTCTTAAACTTGCGTTTTATGTAACTGCTACGTTAGGCCATATGACCATGTTCCACTGACACAACGATAAAGCCTAATCCAAAGCAAATATTTCCAAAATGAAGGAATTGATCATTGCGATCAATCTTTACTTGGCAACACAGAATTTATCTTTGAGGTTTATGCCAGAAACAGCTTCTTACCGTAGGCAGCACCAGGCTGGGCGGGGTACAAGGGTGTGGCTTCACTACTCGTAGCTTCTTTGCCGGTAACAGCATCCTGAGACGACTCGCTGTCCATGGCTACGGGGGAACTACTCCTAGGCCCCTCCGGACTGCCAGGTCCAAGCACAATCAATCAATTAAAAAAAGGACACACAAAAGATTAAAACAAGAAAGATTGTTGGTTTGATGTATAAAGAATTCCTCATTTACCACCCACACCATTTCCCCCAACTGCTTTACCAGTTAATTGGCTCTAAGTATTCAATGCATATCTAGACCTACCAACTTAAATTACGATTACATAATAAATGGAACAAAAGATAAATAATGTATACATTCATTCTCAGTTATCAACACAAAAACACAAAGCCATACTTTGGTATATTAAAAGTAGCACTTAATTTGCAAATGATTACCATTAGAGAAGTAGAGCATTAAAATAAATCACACAAGCAATGATAAAATAGGCAATAGACAATTATACCCACAAAAGTAACACCATATAGCATCATTGATAACATACATTTGGGGCACACAACTGTCATAAAAGCAAATCAATTAGTGCCTCCACTTGTGTAGCACCCACAGTATAAACCATTACACTGTATGGGCCATAAAATGAAACAATGTAATGCAAATGACACATGAGGATTTCAAAGAGTATTAGGCATGTAATTTAACATGCATGAAATTCTTTCTGGAGACTAAGCGATAAAAATAACTGAATACATGATCAATTGCAGACAAACATCCCAACTACCAAAGGCTTAGGTTCAATTCAATCAACATTTGAAGGGTCAGTTATCTGGGCCCAATTTCATAGAGCTGCTTAAGTCACAAAGAGCAAAACGTAAGTATGCTTACCAGAATAAGGCTACCAGCCAAAATACCATGTCACATGTTTAATTTGTGACTGGTATCCTGCTCATTTCGGCTAAAGAGAAATTGTTAAGCAATATTTTCTGCTTAAGCAGCTCTTTGAAATTTGGCCCAGATGACAATGAAATAAATTCAGCCGTATCTGAAGCTGTTTGAGTAATCACTGGCTGTCATTAGGGACCAACCCATCATTTCCCACATTCAAACAAATGGATAGGTTTCAACTACATTATCTCTCAAGATGTATGAGATTATCTCTCAATATGTATGGGATTATCTCTCAATATGTATGGGATTATCTCTAAATATGTATGAAATTATCTCTCAACATGTTTGAGATTCTCTCTAAAGATGTACAAGATTATTTCTCAAGATGTACAAGATAATCTCTCTTGACGGTTAGCAAGCTTGATCTCCAACAAGGGAAAAAACAGACGAAACTATGTAAAGACAGATGTACCCCAAGAAAGCACCACTGAATTTAGAAAACTCTTGCGAGTGTAAATGAAGGAGTGTGAATTGAGGTGTGCGTGAATGTGTTAGTCCTACCTGACAGCATTAAACCCAGCATTGAAATCACTAAAGTTGGCCCACCCTGTTTCAGACTCCTCATCTTGGGCGCTCCCTGCCTTTGGTGACTCCGCCCAGGCAGTTGGTGTGGTATCCATGGCAACGCTTCCATCCATCGGTACATCATCGAAGTTGGCTGTCCAGGCTAAACGAGAGACAGAAAAAATTGTAAAACTGTCGTAAAACATTTACCCTTGATGATGGACCATCCAAAATATTATACGGTAACTTCAATGGTTTTAAAAACTTATTAACATAAAACAAAACAAAAACACTATTTTAGAAAGTGGAACAGATAAGACGATAAGAGGATAAGTGAGAACTCACTGTCACCGGAGTCAACGTCCATCTTTGTCTCTTCACTGATTGATGGCGATGGCTGTGGAGAACCAGAGACTTCTTCTTTTGTGTGTTCATCATCGCTATCGCTATCGTTATCACTGCCACCTGCGAGTGCAGCAGTTGAATCACTGTAAGAAAAAGTAAATAAATAAACCACCAAGAACAACTTTAAGGCATGTCCACTGACACTCCTCATCAACACACAACAAAACTAGCCCTTGGATGACTTTAAAGATAGGGTAATAGATTGGTTTTTGTGACCGCAACGCTGATTAATAGGCAAAATTATAAAGAAAGATACAACAAAAGTCACATGTGGAAGTTTTAGCAGAGTAGTGTCTACTTGCTGAGAAAAGAGCAAAAAAACCTTTACAGTATTTTCACACGATTGTTGAATCCATCCCAGTTTAACGAGGTGACAGCTGTTACCAACTGCATCTCTGGCCGCAGCATTCCCGATCGGACACCAACATTCAGAAATCTGAGAAAGGATTTATGCATGAATCGTTTCTCAGATTCAAATGTTTTTGGGGTGAAACATTATCCAAACCAATTACTTCCCAAAAGGAATCCTTTCTCAAAATAGTTTACACTATCAACACGCTGCCAGTTTTTATGGTCATTAACGTTGAGTTCTTACCAAAGTATGACCCTACTTTTAGTTATCTAATAAATACAGTAGAGGAAGAATCCTACTAGAGCTACCTACAGAACCTGCTGGTTGTAAAGCTTCATGAGGTGGTGTTAGTTTGCTTTGCACTACCCTGAAAGGTTTCCAATAAATACCAGACTACTCAACCTTCAACCATGCAAAGGTGGTTGGTTTATGTACAACTGAACAATCACTTGATCAATGACGTGATCAACCACATGATCGATCACATGACCAATCAATGGTGGACAAACTGTATATAAGTTTTTGATGTTGAATCAAATTAAAGTAATTCGGTTACATAAAACCCATCCCTTGCACAAAGAATTCAATATATAGGCCTACAGAATTCATAATAAGTGCAAAGGAGTGGCCATCTTTTACAGCAGAGGATTGGGTCTATGCACTACGCAAATTTATTAGTTCCTTCAGCTGTTCAAATTTTTTAATGAGCAGTGAAAACGATGACCTCATCCTATTACTAAGACTCAGACGCAGATTCTTTCCCTTTTCCTCTTTGGGTTTTAAGAGTATTTTGTGCTGCATTTTCAAAACGTAATCTTAGGAATACTAAATTGTTATATATCAGTGAAGCATTATATCTCTTTGTGTAGTAACTATTTGTAATGTTTTTTTTATTAGTGTGTGATGTACAATGCCAAAAGAAATTTCCTGTTAGTTCAGGTTGAATTGAAATGAACCTTTCTACACAGTGTTAGTGTACATTTCAAATTCCTATGGAAAGCATACACGGTTTGGGACTGTGGGTGTATTTTGAACACAGCCATTTTGCCTAGCATACTCCCTCAACAGTGGTACGCTGGCTAAATGCGACTGAAAACACCCCGAGAACGTTAAAAGGCTCTTCAAGTTGTCCAGGGGTCTAGTTCAGTGTTGAAAAGCATCCTTATTTAACATGAAATATGGACTACTGCAAAAGCTAACTGGTTCCGCTGGCTAGTCACTGCAATAGCTAAGGGCGAACCCTGTTGCCATTGTTGTAAGTTTGTTTGCTTGGGGGCTTTGAATTTGACACCGTTTAGCAATTGCTTTGGTTTTATTTTTTGTGTGCCCTCTTACCAGGTTCTGGAGTCATCCACGTTTGATGAGAACGTCAGCTCTTTCTCTTCCCACATGTCTTCTTCATCGCTGTTGTTGTCATTGAACTTGGATATTCTCTCATTGCAGCACGCTTCGAATAACGCTGAATTGGGCTGTAGTGGAGAGCGAAGACGATTGGGAGGAATTAACATAGGCAAATTTTAATTGAAGACATAAAAGGTCATCACAAATGCATGATATTCCAAAGCATATACGAAGGATTACGTCAGCACTATCCAACTTCCTTGGCATAAATTCATTCAAATTTGACTACAATTATTTGATATTATGGTATATGAGATGGCAAAGTATTTCATTACAAGGTATTCAAACCTTACATCATATTTTCTCTATCACATAATCAAGGTGGTCAAGATATTTGGTGGTATTAGGGTTGGGGTTTCAACTCCTGTGGTTGATTTACTGAGATCCTTCCTCACTCTTAACACCACATGGAAACTCAACTAACTGTTGGACTCTGATTATGCCTGATCCCTGCAAAGCATTATCAGTGTACTAGTGCAGTCCTTAGTCCAACAGAATCACACAAAACTAGCAGTTGGATTTTGATGGGTCTGTGGTGGTTAGTATACTATGCCTGATATGTGGCAGAGGGTGTCCTCCCCCCCCCCAACAAAAATAATAATTCCCCCCATTCCTTAACACACTTTTTTCATTTTGTACACCCCCCCCCCTCTAAAACATGAGATTCCCAAAACACAATAGGTGTTGGGGGGGGGGGGAGGACGACACCATGCCACATATCGAGCACCAAACAGTGGTTAGGGTAGCCAAATGGCAAGGCCTTAGCAAAGCTGAACATCAAGGGGTAGCATTTTTAAGGGAGGCCAAGGCAACGGTCTTGGTGTTATTCCAGCCCCTAGTTGTGGTACTCACATTGTCTTCATTGGCTGATATTGAGAAACTGATGTCTGATATCGTATCAAAAGGATTGCTGCATGAAAAGCAAAATACAGATACAACGTGATTAGAATGGAAATCAGGCACTGTGGCAATGTTAAGTCACTACTCATCAATGGCGGAATGGCAGCATTTCAATTGAGCTTCCATTATTTATAAAACTCTTTCACGTTTGAAAAGTTTGTTACTTTATGTAAAACATTTAGTACAATTACAAAAAAATTGAAAGATCCGAAACAAAAACAAAAACTTACCAAAGACAAATTGATTATTTTTAAAGCATGTTGCTTAACACGTTGACTGCCGCCTACGAGTATATTCGTAGTAACAGGTGTAACGGATTCTGCCACTACGAGTATACTCGTAGAGAATGAAAGGCTTTTGTATAGTGAATTGAATACACTGGCATCACTGAGAACGCAACGTATACGCTTCTGGCAGTGGTGAGCACACATCGTTAAAATTTGTATGCTACAACATGTTGACAAAAAAAAAAAGTACCTTATTTGGTATGCACGCATGCGCACCAGACTGGGATGCTTGGCAAATGGGAACGCCACTTCAAATTTATGACCGGCAGTCAACGTGTTAAGGTGTACATGATTTCTTTTGGGGGGGGGGGCAGCAAATAAATCAACAAACTATTCATCCCATTATGAGTGATTCAACCACACTGTAAAAAACTGCTTTCTCTTTTACTTACCACACATTAGGGTATTCTTCAATAAATGTTTTATTTTTATTTTAGACTTCTTTTCTTTTGAAACAAATGTTCTCATGAAAATAACGCTGAACAAACACGCAATTTACAACAAAGATTATATATCGGAAGGCTCCGATTAAGAACTTTTGATTTCCTTTGATAAACATCGCTAAAAGTCATCCATGCAGATTTCAAAATTTAAGGACCCCAGGCTTATAACAACATGATGCCAAGTGAAGCATAATTTCCCCCATTGCAAATCACTGTTCCATTTAAACCAGCCCCGAAACTTAAGCTGTCGCGTTATCACACACACATTGATCTTTGATATTTTCATTTTAGGTGATAAAAAACACAATGAAAATTAAATGGATTTTATCTCCAGCAGACAAAAACACTTTCTAAAGTAACAAGCAAACTCATGCATAAAGCCCTCAAGTCAACGTTTCTCATGATTGTTAGATGGCAGGGAAGAAGAAACATTTATACCTTAACATAAACATATGATACCAAATATTTAAAGAATGAATTTAGTGTCTATACTATTAATAAAGGCACTGACCAGTTTGACAAATACTTCAACTTCTACTACATGTAAGTAAAAGAAACACAAGACTAAGACACCATCTATATAAACTTATGATACAGAAACAAATCAGGAAACAACACTCACAAATAAATCCCTCTTTTAAGCAGAACTTAATCAGGGATTGAATCACACAATGTAACAAAATAGTTTCGAATGTACAGGTGTTCGTTTACAGCGGGAAAACCCTGGACAAACCAGTCTCCACCCACCAAATCAAAACCACATCCAAAGCCCCAATACACAATAAACTGAATAATTTTGTTTTTTTAAGTTTGCCGCTTTCTTCCTCCCCTTCCACCAAAATCTCAAGTTTGCATTTTAAAGGAGCATTTATGGTTTCCCTTCATAAAGGAGCGTTTTCACTAAAGGGATAGCCAAAAGGCCAAGTTCGAAAGAATTGTCAAAATGGGGGAATCTGTGACAATCGAAAACCTCCACAAAAGCTTTTGAGAAGTTCTGCTTTCTACCACATGGCTCACAACTAGCTAGCGTTATGTATGTACTCATACCACATAGACATAGAAAGACAGAGAATGGAAATCAAAAGAAAAGAAGGAACAGGAATCATATGAAACAAAGAAAATGCCCGTCTTGGCTCTTACTTGACATTGTCCTCTTGCTTGGTGAAGTCCTCCTCGGAGAATCCGAACTGGTCAATAAAATGGGACGTCATTTGTTGCATCTGATAATCAGAGAACGCCTGCCGTGTGGCACAGCGAAGGGGAAATGCAACAATGTATGGTGAAGGCACACACACACACACACACACAAAAATACACGCACACGGCTGTTTCGGGGTGGGTTTTTTTTTCCTTAAAGGGAGGGGGGGCAGGGTGATTCTGCACAGGCTGGGACTCGAACCCCTTGCTCCCATTTTACGGTGTCAATCGTCAGCTGTATACATGCATGTGCTCTATCTGTTGATAAGCCAGGGGTTTACAATTCAAGTTGATCATGGAGTTTCATTCTGTCACTGAAATGTAGCACCCATTTTTAATGGCCTGTACTAATAACTGATAAGTATAGGCCGGCTACATGTACATGCGACACAGAAACAATTTTTAAGTGATGATGAAACAATTTTTCCCACGATATGTATCACAGGCTTTGGACCGACTTCAGTTTGTATACAAAAAAGGTCAAAACACTTCTGAAAGTCAGCTGAACTATTTTCTTGTGTGAACTGATCATGCATTAAGGACGCATCCACAACCATCTGACCAAAAGATGTACACAGTCTTTACCTGTGAGTGGGTCATCAAAAGAGCTCTGTGTCATCTTGAATAACCACATCATCATCAACAGCCATGTATACCCAAACGATGGACACCTTCTACATACGCATGCATTCTATTAAGTAAAAGGGACTCTCGACAATGCGATCAGGCCGGTTTGCGATTAAGTGGACACGTTTGCGTCAGCCAGAGTGTGCTCATGCAATGTAACCTACACAAACTCTAATGAAATTCCGCCCAAAAACTTTCCAGCTAGAACTTTTTCGGAAATTGTTCAGCAACTTTTGTTCTGCCCTTCCAGCAAAATTTTCCAGGAAAATTCAGTTTTCACACTTCAACAAAAAAAATACCCAACGAGATTAATTTGCCCATGGTTATTAATTTGAAGTTATGAAAATTTATGACCCGCTGAAAAGAGTGATTGTTTTTATTTGAAGCATACTGAAGGCTTGAAGGAAGAGATGTTAGAGTAAAGTGCTTATTTATTCACCCTGGGCTTTTCTTGCCACCCAAATAAAAAAGAATGACATCCAAGCTTTCGGGTCAATGTAAATATAAATGAGCATGTAGCTTTCACCGAAGAAACATTCACAGATCTTTACCAAGATGATGTAAAGGAAAACAAGAAAAGGAAAGTCTTGTTTGAACCACTAGATCTGTAGATGTCCCCCCCCCCCACCCGCCCTCCACCCGCCCTCCACCCAAGGATTTCCAATGCTTTCATGTTATTCTTTAATCAGAACAGCAGAGTGGCAAAATGCAGCATGCAGAGTCCTACTATAATATACAGCCTCTTTAAAGCAAGCCGACCAAAACACCAGGATTATCAACAAAAGCTTCCACTGAGCCACAATCCTGGCGCATCAGTCTGCAAGTATGTGTGCCTTCCCACAAACAAACATTGTTTCAATTTTGTTCTGTTCTCGATCCAGATGTCAGCTAAATTTGACCATCTATAGCCGTCTGACTATGTCACATCCCAAATTGTTTGAATGTGCGGCATGACGGGATGGTCAAATCTAACCCACCGGACCGTCTTTAGAAAAGTATAACAAAAATACTGGGTTTCGTGTTGGAACAAATGGAGATCATGCTGGGTCAATAGGTCACATGCATTCTCATCATGCATTATTCACGACCGTGTGAAACCAATACTACTTCAGTGACGGACATTTTGTCCTTGTCCCTTAGCTACCTTAAACTGACTTCTGACAGCTAAAAGGTTTTAAGATACACAGAGCACAACCAGAAATTTAACATGTCTGTTTTGTTTTGGGGGACTTATTTTTCTTTTCTTTTTTTTCTTCAGAAAAACGGCTAACTTCTTTTGTTTGGGATACCAATGACCGCTGGCATGACCTTGATTTGTTTCAGCTCAAAATATGCAATCAGACTCTATTCCAAATTACTCAAAATGGTCACATCATAACCCCAGCCCCTTACCCCATTTCTTTAGCAATGGGAAAGTACAGAATGGATTAGTAACTTGTCCAAAAGTAAACAATCATCACTCTTGTAGGCAAACTGGAATCAGATCACAACATTTGGTCTAATAATTGGAAGCTCAGTTACCTTACCAGAAAATCAGTCATGAAATAATCTTAGTCTATGACATTGTTCATAGATTTTGTTTTGTAAGGCAACAAAACGGCAGATCAGCTATCATCTTGGGCAGACTAGACTAACACGCCCATTTACCTCATCCCGATATATGTAAATGCACTGAGAAAAACACATTTATTTATGATATCTCTGCTCTCAATTGTGGCTTACATGTAACTTGTTACTCTGGACAAATTGAATCCATTCAAAATTCCCTGAATCAACAAAGGTCATAGACGCATCAAAGACCTTCAGGTACAATGTCATGGACTAAGAAATGTTCTGGCACATTAACAAAAACATGAAAGACTCCCCATATTAGTGATAAAACGAAACACAAAACAATTCCCATGTCAAGAAAATGGGAATGCGTTCCGTTCCCAAGCAGTGTTAGATCCGAGCTTACCCATTCCAAAATGCAACACAAAATTGGGTGTGGGTTTTTCCCGCCAAAATGACATAATCACAAAATAATAATTGAATGCCTACTAAAAAAATATTGGAAATGGTGACTGCTAGTAGAATAATGATGCACAAAATTTAGTTTGCTGGATATTTCTCATTAAATTTTCCTGGTATCTGGCATAAGAAATTACTTAAGTTGTGCGATGTTCAATGTCTTTACCCACAAGGCTTTTTTTTTCACTCCATTTCCATAAAACCCAAACGCGTTTTCTGCATTAGGACAATGCTTCCAATATCTGGCAGAGTGGCTGAAAATTTTACCAATATTTGCATTTTTCGATTCTAGGAATATTTTCAATGCAAAAGCAAAAAATCATACTAAATTTCAGCATCAATTTAAAAACTGAAACTGTAACAATTTGTACCCATTTCAATTAACAACGTTTCAGGTTGTCAAATAATTGTTTTTTGTGTGTGTTGATATACATCCTCAATCATTTGGAAAGTTACGTGTTTTGGGGTAACGCTACAGCAGCATTCCACCATAAAATCAAAGTAGACAAGATATTAAACTGAGCCAGACAGACACTGTCATTAATCACCACCCAGCCCACATGTATCAACTTACAATGAAGCCTGACTACATACCTGTTGTACTGCGGTGTCTTTACCAAAGTCTATATTCCCAAAGTCTCCGTCGTCATCCTCACTAGAGGATGCAATGGATGCGTACCAACCTAAAAAAAAATGCCAACAAAATAAATTCTTCATCCCATTGTGTTTTCTGACTACATTTTGCTGTTCTTTTTTTCCCTCTCTCTCCATCTGACTTGTTTCTTTATACTAGTATACAAGGGGGTGTCTACCCATTGAACTTTAACTAAAGGGATCAGGGTGTTTTGACAGAGCCTGGACATGCTCGCTTCACTTTTGTGTGCAAAACCAATGGGGAGAACGCTAAAAACAACCAAGTCCAAACAATGGGGAACAAGGAGAAGTCCTCAATTTAGGGGGGTCGTTTAGCCTATGAGAAAGACTCTGCTAATGTAGAATTGTCAGGCCATAAAAAAATGTTTTGCATTATATACCATGGATCATTTTGGTTGGTAAGCAATTTGCATCAGCTTATTCTGTTTTTTTTTTTCAACAACAATCAAACAGATATATTATCAATGTCAATGGCTCGAGAATGCAACCTTTTCTCTCTAGGTGGCAGGTTTAATACCACATTCTACCTAGAATAAACGATCTCGGAATCAAATAGTTCACAGAAGTTCCGATTTTGGTTGTACAGTGTATAATAATACACTACATGTACATTATGTCAGCATACAGCCTGTCAAATCAGGCCACAACAAATGACAAGAACTTTTTGGCGCTGAATGGGACTTGGTCGTACAATGCAGCTGTTTGCAGTTGACATGGGTGTATTTGTGTAATATAAACTAAAGACCAAGTCACAAATACTGGGAAAGCGCGTGTTAGCCGTGGAATGAGGTACATGATGGTCTAGTTAGCGACCAAACTTTGTCACTAACTAGACCAGTATGCAACCTCATTCCACGGCTAACGCCCGCGTACTGCGTATTTGCGAAGTAGTCTATTAGCCCTTTGTTGACATCTAAAGCACCCTCTGTTAAAACCTGCTTGCCAATGTGCTGACGTATCATGTTTTGCATGAATTTGGTTAAGGAAAAATGTCAAAGATCACAAAATTCAGGGGCGATCTGACTCATGACATTATTCCTAATCTAAATTTATGCAAAACATGATGAGTGCGCACACCAGCAGGCAGAGACTTAATTTTCTGGTTTCTTCTTGATGTAAGAGGGCTCAACACCTCTACCCCATATCGCAACTGCTAAGATCTCTCAATATTATTAAAGAATATTAAGACAGCTTTGTATGGCAGAGTTTTGAGCATTCTCAGGAGTAAATGTAAGCAGTCTAGAGTATCAACCCTGACCATTCCCGACAATTCAAAAATCCATGTTCTTGTTTCATTCTGTTGGACTGAGAACCGAACTCGTAAACTGATCATGCTTCACACCATAATCTAAGTCCAACAGTTTGGAGTCCAGTTATGATATAGCCTGAAATTTTGTAAAAAAGAAGAATCCTAGTTATCAATTAAGAGAGTTAGAGTTTATGGTAAAGACAAATTGTGATTCTCTCCACACAGTCCATCCACAGAAACCATCTCATTTAAGCACTCACCAAATCTACTGTATTGCGTTTGTTAAGCTCCGACAAACTACCCACGAGAAACAAATTCCACTTTTCTCTATAATCTTCTGGAACATACTCTGCAACAGAAAACAAAATAAATTTCCCACAAAAGTTAACTCATTATTAAAGAAAAAATGCACAAAAAGCATTTACCAATTCTACTCGAAAGAATATGCCCGTTTGTTTATGAACGTTCCGGCAGTACAACGGACCAGTCCATGTGCGCCCGATTCAATGATTCAATAAAAACACTCCTACCTTTCAAACTTTTGAGAAGCTCCCAATTCAAGTCTTTACTTAAAACCTACTTGTTTTAATCGCTGGTGAATTTGAGTTTTTAGTTAGTTTGTTGTAGCGTGCTGTAACACCTTTTTGTAAGCGTGCTATACAAATGCCTCCATTATTATGATGATGATTATTGTTATTCGTCATGTGCCCAAAAGAAGGTCGCAAAGGCTGTACGACCTTTTTACAGGCACACAAAGTACAACTTTTGCTGCAGCAGAAGGTCCCAAGCAATAAACTGGCCTTTTTGAAAACAAATAGGCATGACTGTTATTCATTTAACGCTAGAATTACTTCCAAGATATGTTTTCCATTCCCATGTGGAATTTAACTTTCCTGCAACGACTTATGACTAGCAGAAAAACAACCGGCCTTTTACATACATTACAGTGTTTTCTTGAAACACAGTTTTGGACAGTGGTTGCTTGCTACACCTTTTGCTGGTCACACTTTTGTCATAACCTTCCTCCAGACGCACAACGTATTATTATAAATAGAAGATACAATCGCATTAGTTGTTTACCTTGAAATAAGGATTTAATCTGTTCACAATTGCAGCCTTTTTCCATCTCATGGATGACAGTGTTAGTGATGCGAGTCAGATGACCCATGTAACCTCTCCTAGACCCGCCTTTCTGTTGGGTCTGATCGTTCTCTTCCCAAGTATCCAGTATCCTCTGAATCAGCTTGCAGTCTGTGAATAACTACATGGGGGAGGGGGGGGGGGAGGGGGTGGTCACACAAACATCTCGATCTTAAAAATGACTCCTCTATATCCTCAACATACATTCCTTATTATTCCCTGCATAATATCATCTTCACTAGAGACCACAGCGGCCGGAAACGGCTTACACCAAAATGCCCACAGCGGCCGCAGACTTCCAAAGTATCAAAAAGGTCATGACCTGAATTGATATTTTCAAATGTTTCTCATATTAAGAATATGTTTCTAAAAACAAAATTTTTTAAATTGTTTTTTCAGACACTTTAACAAAAAAAATCAACAATAAAAACATGTCTGGGCGTGTGGTGATGATGATACAGAAATGAATGGTCTCGAAAGGGTTAAGCCCTAAAGTCTCTTTACTCAAACGTTCACTCACTCTGTTCACTGATTGCTTGCTAATAGTAGCAGAGTTTGCCAGTGAGTTTTTCAGTAACCAGCCAGCAGGACCAATTTTGGCTGACATTTCACTTGTCTTCCAACTCTTTCACTGGTCCAGATGTATAAATAGGGTTGCTATTCAACACTGAACTAGCCAGCCGGATTACTTAGAGAGCATTTTGACAGGTCCTCAGGTGTTTTAAGTAGCATATTGCCAGCGGACCACTAGTAATGGAAAACGATGAGTTGTCCTTAAAATAATCAAGTCTATGTCGCAATTTTACCCACACACCAATGTTCGTTAACCATTGTATACTTAGTACTTTGTTCGGGGATACCAGTCAGAAGCCTTACAACCGTAAACTGCCACAGAGCCAGGGATCACACCCAAGCTTACGATACAACCTAGGAAGCGGCAGCAAAGGGATCACCTCAAGGGGATGCAACTTTGATTTCAAATGTCAAGTAGTAAACCACAAGGGAAACTGATAGGGTAAGATTTAAATAATCCATATAACTCAAATAAAACACAACTATGGCTCTTGTAGGCTCAGCGAATAATTATAATTATGCTAAGGTACATTGGAGGAGGCTGTCTACATATCTGAGGTAATAACACTTACATGTACTAATAGTGGGTGCTGTGTCTTTCCTTCTTCCGACTCGGTCGGGTTATTTGTCAGAATGGTACTTATAGATTTCTCTACTTCCAAATGTAGAAAGTTATTCCATACGTACTGAAATAAAAGCTCCTGCAAAGAAATAAAAAATACAGTCAACAAAACAACAACAAATGATAACTGTTTACTCCTAGTTAAAAAATTGTTTGTCCCAGAAATAATATATGTCCCATATTTGAACATTTCAAGGGGCACAAAGGCAATGACCAGGGCATGGAGCAATTATCTATGGTGCTTCTGTGAAGTATCACGCCTGATGTCTGCTTAGTTTCTGATGGTTTCTGTATTGGCGTGTTGTGACTGAGCAGTCCCAGTCCAGTTCGAGTCCCAGTCTTAACACTTGTGTCCTTAAGCAATGCACTTAAAGGTATTGTACACTTTTGGTAACAGCTTAAAATCAGTGTCCACATTTTGTGTGATTAAACATATGCATGAACAAACCAACCTGTGAAAGTTTGAGCTCAATTGGTCATCGAGGTCAAGAGAAAATAGTGAAAAGAGATCTTATGTGTTTTCTGTTTTTTCAAATTATCGCGCGCGATAATTACTATTGTTTTACTCGTTTCTCAGAAACGATAGCATTTTAGGCAGAAATATTTTAAGGAACCCTTTCTACCATTACTCACTTTAAACATGTAAGTTATGTGTAAATCTGTGAACATTGTGTTTTTCGATCTTACCAATAGTGTAATTGCCTTTAAGCATCATAGCTTTGTCCTTCGAATGGGACGTAAAGCTTGTGTGTTTTGTAATGCAGGTAAAAGATCCAAGTCACACTTATTGCTTAGAGAAAGGGTTTTGCCCCGCGTTTCTGGCAGTGACTGCTGAATGCACTGCAGCACCTTGTAAACTCTTATAAGGTGCTACATAAATCAGTCTCATAGTTCAAAAAATTCAAAAACTCCGTCTTAAAATGTTTTCCTTTGTTCAAGCTTTTTGAGTACCTTATGGTAGATACGTGTGCCATATCAGATTCCAGAATTATTACTATTATTATTATGGTTCAATAGTTAAGTGTGTCGCTATTGAATGCCAAGCAATCTGAGATGACCTTTTTGCTTTCTTTTCTTTCTTTCTTTCTGTTGCTACTCTACAGACTATTATACCAATGAAGTCATGTTCACATGTGAATGTTCAATCAATTGGTGTCAATTACATTCTTACTGTGCAGACTGAGCCTTTGGGCCCCACTTTGGTATTACAGTATGGTAATCAGCCTCATACGCTGCACATACTGTTTAAGGTCTCAGGCTGCAAACATCAACCAACACACCTGCTCAATGTGATCACAACTAATCAGTCTTAATGAAACACATTTGCGAATCTTGTACAGTGTGACAATCTTTAAAGGCATACGTAATTGGTGTGGATAAAAAACATCGCTATTAAATTTTATTTTGAAAGCTTACTGATTATTAAAATCATCTTAGAACCATTTTGTCTGTGAAATATTTCCCTCTGAAATGAAGTCATATTTTGAGAAACTTTGCGCAACAGCTGATTTTGGTTGTTACAACCAAAACTAAGGAAAATGTTTTACATGCTAAAAATTGTGTATAGTTTTTCACTAATTTTCTCCTGACTCACACAAATATTTCATAGGTTTGTTATTTCATGTACATGGTTGATCACACAAAACATGAACACTGTCTGCGACTATTTTGTCAGCTCTACCAATCCTGTGTAATACCTTTAACAACCTCTTGGCCTTATCTTCTTCCTTCTAACCATCCTGGCCCAATCCTGAAATCTATTTACACGGAGAAGCATCCAGGTCCGTTACTTTGTTCTTGTAAGGGCGTGGGGTTTTTTCCATCAGTAAAGGGCCCCTTTATCAGGGGAACAAAAGTTTCTAATTGAACTCTTCAAGGGGCACCAATGCAATGACTAGGGGTATGGAGGTGATTGCCTCCATTGCATCCATAAAGTACCAGGCTCGAGCATCTATCCTGGTCCATCGTCATGCTCTTAGCCGACTAATGACTTGCATTCTTTTTCTCTAAATCCCATTAGATCTTAATCGTTGTTTCCTTTCAACTGTTGAACATTTAACAAATCTAAGCAATGAATAGTTCTCAGTAGACGGCGTCTTTAGGGACAATGTGGGCTTTGGCTTCTTTGGCCACGGCAAGTGTTCTTATATTTCTAAGCAGCCAAATGATGTATCATTACCCGTAAAGATGGCTGTCTTTTCACTGTGTGACGTCAAGAGGAAACTATCTATATTAGACAATTTTGACCAATTCAGTGGTGGGGGTGTGGGTGTGGGTGGGCATGGGGACAGGAGGGAGCGAAAGGATGAGGGGAATTATCAATTATACATACCCATAGTGATTTGATTGTTCCCAATTTGGACAGCTCTGTGTTGATAGACTGGGTATTGGTGACAAGCAACGCTGCAATGAGTTTACACACTTGAAGACGAACTGCTCCGAACGGTGGGGCTAGTTTACCAACCGTGGTCGGCATAGGTTCTTGCTGTTGTTGTAAAATAGAAACAAGAACTCATTCCTACTTATGTAATTTGTTAACTAAGCGGTAAAATTATGGCACTGCATGCACGGGGCATTAAAGTAGGTCTATTTTGACAATAATCAACCATTAATTCTTTCCAACATGCAAAACTCACCGGTCTATCCTTCCTTTTTATTGGCAATATGAAATTTCACTGCCACAAACAAAAGACATGGAACATTTTTGTTTAACAAAGGGTGCCCTTTGCAAGGAAACACTCTGAAGCTACCTTATGTTATGACTATTGTACTTAAAAATCAATTCTCCAAGGCCTTTTTTCACTGCGTAATTAAATGTCATCACGCATCACTTCTGCCATACAATTTGCATCAACAGAAAAAATTCAACAGCTTCAGAGGGTTTGACAGGGTTGAAATATTCTGTTGTCAAAAGTTGAAGGCTTCAGATAGATTTGGATTTGTCAGTTGGAAGGGGGGAAAAAAATTGTTATTCAAACAGAGGACGGGTATGAAAAGCATTTTTGAAAGGGTTGAGTGTGAATAATTGGAAGATGGAACGTACTTCTGGAGGGTCAGTTAGTAACTGATGAAGCTCAGCCAACTGAGGTATTACGGCCTTCAGTGTTCCGCTGACGCCATGAGCCAGCCTCTCTGCATCTAGGGCGGTCATCTGTTCCTGTCCCTCGGGCCTAAAGAAAGACAAGACCATGCTGGTGACGGGAGAAGCAAAAGAAGTGAAGCTTGAAAAAGACAGGTGACAACACAACAGCACAGCAACATGTGCAAGCTAAACTTCCATGGATACCTTACTTCTTCTGTCGATGCTTTTATTTTATCCGAACATTGTTGCGGAAAATGTTTTTGCAATCCTCTGCTTTCATTCTTGACCAATGCAAATTTACCTGTTGTTAATTAGCTTCACTAGTTCACTTTTTTTTTATCTGTTAGCATTCTGCGAATTTATTTCCAAAAGTATGCTCAAAATTTGGCTTTACGGGTCAACTGCTTGTTCAAAAAATTTGTCCAGACCAAAACTTTCTTGTTGCATTTTATAGAAAGCAGGGATTCAAAACAGCAAAGACTGAAAAAGTAAAGTACACTTATATGAGCGGAAAGAAATGGGGTACTTGTTATCTATAAATAGCGAACAGGTGGGCTTACAAGTGACACAACATTGGGAATCCAGCGATAGGGTGGGGTCTACAGGGTGGGGGTCTACAGGAGGCCCAAGTACAATTACAACAAAAGATGTGCACACAAGTCACTCCCAAGCAAATTGACACAAATTGCACTACTCTTTTTTGTAAATAAAGACCATGAAAGTCAAGTTTGTGTTTGTTTTGGGGGTCTCGTCTTTTTTTGTTTCTCTCAATTGATACTTCAAAGTTTTGCAGATTACGACTGCCGAAGTGTCACTTGTACCCCTACCTTAAATGTGCACAACGATATTTAAGCAAACAGTTTGCCGATGATTGCCCAGTATTTAGTGTAGTGAGATATGAGCGATGTACAATGAATAATTTACCATTAGACATGACTTCTTCCTACACAAAGACACTCTTGACTACACACTATTTATCAAACAACAAAATTGACAATGATTTGGCAACACCAACTCATGTCTGATGCCTCCTTTTGAAAGAGCAAGCGCACCAAGGCACTTTCTTCATGGAAAAGGGCACCTCTGTGAGGTAATTGTAAGTTTCTATTGGAACGTTTCAGGCAATAAACCAGGGGCATGATGGAGGCAATTGCCTCCATTGCCTTTGTGAAACATAACGCTCGCCAACTTAACACTAACACTTTTCTCAAACATCATGTTTTTCACAAAAAATCAACTCTTCACAGAGTGGTGCTTAAAGGTAGGTCATAGATTGGTTTTTGTCAAAGTAATGCTGCTTATAGGCGAAAATTATGAAGAAAGATTTAATAAAAGTCACATGAAAGTTTCAGCTGAATACAGTGTCTACTCGCTCGTTTCTCAGTTCTAGTGTTTCTGGGTGAAAAATTATCCAAACCATATTACTTTGAACGGAATCCTTTCTCACATAGTTCATACTAAAAACAGCTGCATTGCTTCTTAATAAATAAAATGTTATGGTCATTCATATATGACCAATCTATTAACCAATCTATGACCCTACCTTTAACAGGCCTAGGTGCTACACATAATTCCACAAACTTCTCAACAAGAATCTGAGCAGGTTTTAGGCCCAATCAGACTGCTAACCATTGTGAAACGAGGAAAACACAAAGTTAAAAGAAATACATGTATAGGCAATAGACATCAAATTTCCTGACAAATAACAATAGCAGTATTATAATTAAAACAAGCTGGTGGTTGCATTTTGCATTAAGCATTTCAGACTAACATTTCCCCCAAAACCAGACAAACTTTGCAATGAGTTAGCTCTCAGAATCAAAGAGGGGAGGTCAGTGATTTTAATGTTCAAGTAGTATCCAATGTCAGAGACTACCTTTGGAAGGCAGAATTCAAGGTGTGTCTTATTTAGAGCATTATTCTGGGCAGGATGTTGTCTATCACCACTGGAAAGGTACTACATGTGCCACACCAAATTGGCTACTTCCCAAACCCGATTGTAGAACCATGGGATCTTGTGAAAGTAGCGGAGGGATTAAAACAGCTTGAAATTCAGGTAATCAGGGTTTCTCAAATTCTTTCAAGTCACTGTTTGGTGCATTTGTACGACAAATTACTTACACACACAAAAACAACAGCAACAAAACAATGGAGATGATGTACCAAGCGGTTTATTTAGCAAGAAGCATTATAATGAGTAGGCATTGATGTATTTAAATGGAAGGCAGTGAATCACCCATTCTGACAAAATTGTGGATATTAAAATCAACTAATTTCAGCTAATTATTTCTGGTCTAAGTTCATGTTAACAATAATTTACGCCGAACTGAACTCGATAATTATCCATAAATGTATATGAATAACTGGAAACTAGGCCAAAGCAACCACTTTTTGGGGACAAAAGATAATCGTAAAAAATGCGTTGAACATACCAAGTCGTTCGAGTCATTTTGGTCCAAGATGTATTTTCACTTAAAGCACAGGTTCAAAATAGTTAAATTGGTAAATATAGTTTCCAAGACAGGTTTTGCCCTTCACTTTTTCAATGAGTAGCCAGGGGGACTGGTTAGCTTGTCATTTCACTAGTCCGCCAGCTTTTGTCATTAGTCCATGTGTTATGGTTCCCTTTCAACACTGTTGGACTTGTAATTTGAAGCAATATGAACGATCAGTGATTTACATGTAGCAGTTAGAGCTCAATTTACTAGCCAGCCGGACTAGTGGGACAGAATTTTGACTGATCCTAAGGTGTTTTAACTGGCATTTGGCCAGCGGACCACTGTTTCGATAGAAAACTGCTAGAACTAAAAAAGTAAATTAAGGATAACACAAAAGGGGTTCAAGGATTGTGGTCGGGAATTTTTTGACTCATAGTTTTTTTTTTCCTGGATGGAACAGTAGAACCGTGGGTAGAACAATAGAACCACGGATAGAACAATAGAACCACGAATAGAACAGTAGAACCACGAATACCAGTGTCTCAGACAAGACTTTAGGGGGTTCCCCATGGAGGGATAATTCTATGTTTTTTGGAGTGAAAATATACTTCCTGATACTATATAGGACCTTCAAGGAACCAAGATCGTGGATAATTTGTTCACAAGCATCATCCAAAAATATACCTGAAGGGTATGTGCAACATAAATTTCTCTGCAGAGGAACTACGTATTTGCATGCGTCACATGTTCGAAATGAATCAAAGTACCAAACGTACTTGGGAGTAAAATTATCAAAACAATGCAATTTCTAATAAGAATAAATGGAAAGTAATAACTGAAGAACAACTTTGCCAATAGTAACAAAACACAGAGTGAATGATTAAGCATTTCAAAACTAAAACACTTAAATATAAGCTTCAAACATGGCCAAATTTCATAGAGCTCTTTAAGCAGGAAATATTGCTAAACAAATATCTGCTTCCCAAAAATTAGCAGGAAACCAGTCAAAAAGCGTACATGTGACATCATATTTTGGCTGGTAACCTTATTCTGGTAAGCATCATTTTGTTGTGCTAAGCCACTTTTTCTACATTGGCAACTCTATGAAATCGGGCCCAGGTGACAAGCCTGGAATTTCATCGTTGTGAGGGCAAGGCCATCTTCATTTTGCAAAAGGGCACTTCCATTGGGAAATCTGAAAGTCAATGGAGAACTTTTGAAGAGGCACTGAGGCCAAGACCACGGGCAACGGAGACCATGGCCTTTATGTAATTCCAGGCCTGATGTGGGTTGGGTGATCTAGGAAAAATCACCCAACAATAAAAAACAACAAATTTGAGTTCAAACATTTGAAACAATCTGGGGGTCAGACATCCAACAAATTAAAACCAAACATGAACAGCACTTACCCTTGCTTCTTGAACTCCAACAAGGCAAGCAAAACACTTACACCATTCACTAGTGCTGATTTAGACTTCTTCCCATGAAACATGTGTTCTAATAACTCAGCTACAGTTTCTTGTCTAGGGAAAGAGACAATATAAAATAAAGACAAAAATACAAGAATTTTTCAAAGACAATTTACTCAACATTTCTAATAACTTGTAAACATATCATTTTAAGGATAGGCTTTCTTTTTCTCTCTAAAAATTCAACAGATATTTTACGCCATCATAAACATGTTTTTACGATTAACCTTATATACGTTTTCTTTTATGACATTGCTGTTTTCTAAAATGGCTCTAAAGCCCATCCAAGCTTAGACAGATTGTTTCTTTTCCCAATCCGTTTTGTGGTTTGATTAAAAAAAAGTGCAACGTCATCCTTCTCTTTTTTTGTTAGATGTCAATAATAAAAAAAGGCAAGAAATACAAAGGTCAACTCAAGTACAGTAAACTTTTTTAGCCAACACTTCCAATACGTATTGCTATATTGGGTCAAAGTAAGGACAAGGGCAAAATGAGAGCCATTGATGAAAATAAAATGATGACAAACAGAGCTGGGGGTCTCTTTCCCCCAACAGTCTATTAACTTTCACTATTGATAACTGACATAACCACTGACATGTCTAGAAATCGCTGCAATCAAATTAATTCTTTCCTTAGGGGGGTTCTTTGGGGGATTGAGAGAAATAACTCTCAAAGAAATCCATGCAGAAGTGAAGGAACCTTCTGAAATGCAAACAAGTTGCGCAATAAAACTACACCGTCTGTTTCTTAGTCATTACATTTATGAGAAAATATAGTTAAATGTTATATTTATCTCAGGGACTGGATATCCCTAAGGCTGAGTATTTATTTTGGACAATTGAAATTTATAGGCCTAACACATAAAAGTCTCACACACTATGCAGTGTCTGAATCAAGTGACTTTGGCTGCAGTTATGGCCGTTGGCTGCAGCTATGGCCGTTGGCTGCAGCTTTGGTCGTCGGCTACAGCTATGGCCACTGGCTGCAGCTATGGCCGTTGGCTGCAGCTATGGTTATTGGCTGCAGCTATGGCCGTTGGCTGCAGCTATGGCCGTTGGCTGCAGCATTTATAGTTTGGCTGCAGCTATGCCCATTTGGCTGCAGCTAGGGACGTTTGACTGCAGCGTTGGCCACAGCTATGACAGTTTAGCTGCAGCTATGGCCATTGGCTGCAGTTATGGCTGTCGGGTGCTATTATGGCTGTCGGCTGCAGCTATGGCTGTTGGCTGTAGCTATGGCCATTGGCTGCAGCTACGCTGTTGGCTGCAGTGTGGTGGATTATAACTGAACACTGTGACATTGTTATCCTACCCACTATTATATCCCATCCCTGGAAAAAAACTAAAGAATTTTCAAGTAAAATGTATCTGTATCAAGCACTTATTTTTAGGTTTATCCCTTTCACAATATAAGTAGATCAGGATTGAGTTCTTTGGAGGGGAGGATTATCAAGACCAGCATGTGAACACCGGGACTGACTACCACAGCCTCCGTGACTGGACACAGTATTAAGTATTCTGATAGTATCATCGGGCATCTTGTGTTCAAGCAATTATCGCAAGAGGGTAGAGTTGACTGTTAGACACTGACATCAAGGCTTGGGGGGGGGAGAGTATCCAGAAGTCACGTCCAGATTTGTCATGGGACATGTGAGTCCGCTTGAGGAAGGGGGGTCTTTCCTGTAGGGTGGGACCAGCTGGAAGCATTGGCCATTTAAGGATGTACAAAACTTAAGCAAGGTCAATGCTTTTATAAAATAGCCAGGCCAATTAGTTTAGGATGTCACAGGCTTTGACTTTCCACCAAGGCGCTTATTCTTCTTGTCAAGGCTGATCCTATTTTAGATATCTGGTACTTATTACAACAGAGAATACAAAAATATATCCCTCATGATACTTTTCATGTATGGAACAATAAGTTTTTTCTCCATTGTTAACTTTAGCAACACCAAAGATTTAATAGTGCTTCTGTTTCTAGTTAGAAAAAGGGGGCATTTGTTTTCAGCAGATAGTTCCCACTAAAGTTAGTAATCTCTACTGGCAACGATAGTAATCTTTTTAATGCACAACTTTGCGTTATTTGTCGATACCCCATGCGGCATGCAGGAGTTCTATCACATTCATGGTTGGTCGGTGAACCACGTGACTGCGTTTAAAAAAAATTAGAACACTTGGCGCAGCCCAAAGCCAAAACACAAGTTGCCGTACAGATGGTCTCTATCGAGAACTATCTATAGTATTTTATACAAGGGTGCAGATATCATTAGCTTAGGCTTAAGCTTGAGAAAGTCACACGCTCCAACATATATATTTGTTAAATGTTGTCTTTGACGGGCCCTTTTATATCTAATCTAATAAATGCAATGTTGTGAAGGCATGTCACAGGCGACTAGCAAACTTTTCAAATTGTTTAAAAATAACACCACTGCTTAAAAAGCAGTCATCCCTGGAGAAGAACTTAACAAGCTTGCTTTCTAAAAATGTAGAGTATCAAATGGAGAGTGACAATTTAGATCTGAAAAAGTATCTATACTACACACAGTGCTAAAAGTACATCTCTGAGTCATTAAGGTGCTTTTATTAATGATAACAAATTGCGTCCACTGACCTCATTACTGAACTTATTTAGCAAACCAAAACAAAGTTATTTATGTACTTCCCTGCGTACAGTGTACGTAAGTTGTGACAATAAAAAAGAACTACTATCGTTGTGGGTACTAACAATTAAAGACCTCACTTTTCTAACATTGTGAGTAGTGAAAATCGAAAAAAAGAACTCTTCTAACGTTGTGAGTAGTGACAATAAAATAAGCACACTTTTCTAACATTAGGAGTAGCGACAATTAACAAGAAATAAATTAACATGAGTAGTGACAATAAATTTAACACTTTTCTAACGATGAGAGTAGTGACAATAACAAAGAACCCACTTTTCAACCGTTGTGGTAGCGACAACTAAGAAGAACTCGGTTTTCTGACGCTGTGAGTAGTGACTACAAAAAAGAACTCACTTTTCTAATGTTGCGAGTAGCGGGTCACTCTCGGCACACTCCTGCAGCTGAGACATGTGTTCTCTTGTGATACGAACAATGTCACAGAGTGTCTGCGCTGCGTTGCTGTGCTTGTCATCAGCCTCTTCGGGGTCGATAAGATCGACTAAACGTTGGATGAACTTCTGCTCATTCAGCCACTGTAGCAAAATATAGCAACAACAACAAGAAAATTTGTACAGAACCTATTGAATTTATAAAATGCCACCATGCAGTTTTGTTTTACAAAACAATATGACTTCCCAGCACACAAAACATTGTAGAGGTTTTTCAGTTATCTACAACACTAAAATATCGGCTGATACACTGAATGTTTCTTGCCTGGAAAAGGAAATCAAGAAACATCTGCATAAAGATCCCCATCAGTCTAAATTATACAGTTGATATAAGGACTTCTAAATGAATGTGATGCACTGAGGGTTTGGGAAACATGGGCATGGTGCACATTCCAAAGAAATAAACCCTTGCGCTTGATGTCACAAGCTCAAACAGCGCCCTCACCAAGTTCAAAGGAAGACCTGTCAGTGGTCAAGCGTTGTGTGTGGCGGATACACACATGATCGTTTTTCCTTGGGGCCGATGCAAGGGGTCTACAAAAATCTGTAATATTTACCTCTAAGAATTCCTGTCGAACCTCTCTACTCTCTATACATGTGATAAGCCGTAGGAGGAGATCCATGATGGCCGATGTGCCTAAGTGGTTCAGGATGATACCTATAGAGTTGTCTCTACTCTTGAGATGGTCGATGACAACTTCAGGCCTCCTCACCAGAAGGGTGCCGATGGTTTTACTGAAGAAGCTGGCGAGTAGAGGGTTAAGAGGGGGCTGGGGGTTCAGGAACGCCCAGAGTGCCGTCATTGCCGACTGTAAAACAATTTATGTAAATACAAACATGAGAAAATCATTAATTTATGCAATGGGACAAATGATAATTTTGGATCCTGATCAGCCTTGCTTCCATTGACAGCGCGCCGTATCTATACCTCTCGTCACTAACCGTTGGCAGGGATATTCTGACAAACTCTGATTGGCTCCTCATAGTGATTGATTTTCATGCACGCTTTGTTAAAAACCTTTTAGGCACTTCTAGGGTGCATACAAGGAAGCTTAGCAGCGCGTGTCAAAATGTAAGTATTTGCACGATCCTACTTCAAATGATTTTATGTTTTTACACGGTCATCCTAAACTAATACCGTTACACATGTCACAAGGTTATGCTGGAAAAAAAGGCGCAGCGAGATTGATCACCCCTGGGAATGAGGTTGGATCCTGATGTTCAATATATGCAATGAATCTCTAAAATTTGAGATTTTGTTCCGAACTATTTCATTAGTTTGTTTTTTGTTGCATTAGGTCGCAGGTGCGTACAGCTGTTTGAGGTCTTTGGAAGTTCATTGCCATTTTTTTAATTTGGGGAAGGGTTTAAAAGACAACCACGTAGAGGTGAATAGCCATTGATGATTTTCCTCCTACTCACCTCAGTATCAGCGAGTTTATCACTGATGGCACCAACATCTGATGTGAGTAACTCACACGCCATATTTGGATGTCTGTATTGAAGCTGTTCTCCATATCACCCGATGGTTCCTTGGTGATCAGGCCAACCAACTCATCCATGATGTCCGTTCGGATAAGGCTAGTAAATGAAGATTAAGAGGAAGTTTACTACTCAAAAGCAAACCATTTCAGTCAGATTAAAGCTATGTTGATGTGTTACAAACGAACGAAGCATATCATGATTAAAGATATATAAAGCTATGGCACTACAAAAGCTTCTACAAATGGCGATTTAGATTTACACATAACACATGTTAAGTATGAACTACCTTTATAATCAAAGCAGACCTGTGGCTGTACATAGACTTATGAACTCCCCGCCAGTTACTGCATGCGCATGCGCCCACACTCCATATCATATCTATGGAGAGCGGGTGTGTGCATGCAGTAACTGGGTGGGAGTTCATAATTCCATGTTCAGCCACAGGCCCGTTATGATCATGACACAGCCCCTTTAAGAATAGCTCTAACAATAGAACAATCCATTAAGCTCGTCCCCCTTGCGTGTTGACCATTCACAACCTTGCTACGCAACACGAAAGTCCGACAAATTAAAGTCCGTCACGCTAAAATTCCATCAGAAAAGTAAACACACGTTTATGTCGTGAGTATGCGGCATTGGAGAGATGCACATGTGCTGCCCACATGTGCAGTAGTAAAGCAGCCAGCCAATGCTGTGATTGGTCAATATGTTAAGGGAGTGGGGCTGCATGGATCGGTCTATTGGCCACTCCTATGAAACAACTTTAGTACAGCTGCTTTGTAAGGAATTATACTGGACAAAGTCAAGTAAAAGTAGGCAGGGAACCAGCCACTGAGGTGTTTTGGATGGTAACCAATTTCTGCTATAAAGTAACTCTGTCTAGTGCTAGGCCTTTTTGAGTGTTTATAGCATTGGGGATCCTGGGTCTTCTACTTACAAATCAATCAGCTTCTTGTTTTGTGCTTTACACTCTTGCAAGATGTCATCCTCATCAAGGAGCTCAACTAAAGTAACATCCTGAGAGAAAATACAAAAATCATCGTCAAAGCAACCCTCTAGAAAGAGCTATTGGACATTGTAATTCATTCTGTATGAAGGCATGGAAAGTTACCTTTAACGCAGGCCCCTTCAACTAAAATATTTCAAATTGGAATAATAAAAGCAACTGGGGGGTTGTCTTTATCTCTGTAAGGTTATGAGGTTCCAGACTGCCGTTTCACCCAACCAATTCAGACAATTGTGCTCAGTGGTGCATGATGCTCACTTAACAGAGTCATTATCAATATTTATCCTCACATCAAAGATTCGTGATAAGGACAAAAATAGTTCATATTGTACAAGATTTTCCATTGTTCCCTCTGTATCAATAACTTCATTCTTTAAAAAAAAATCAAGATTATGGCCCATTTCATGGCTTACCATGGCATTCTATGATTATGTCCTGCTGCAGTCCATAGAAATACACAAGGTACAGGAAGCAGTAAGCACAGAATTCTTTGGTAAGCAGCACCATGAAATTGGGCCAGGGTGTAAACACTCATGAAGTGGCTCAAGCAAAAATATCGCTTAAAACATTTCTGCTAAGCAACAGTAGACAGAATACCAGTAAAAAATGTGTCATGGTTGGCTGGTAATATTTATTCTGGTAAGCATAATTTTGTTGTGCTTAGCTACTTTTTGTGCTAAAGTAGCGCTACAAAAATTTTTGCTCCAGCACCAGCCTTGCTTCCGTCACCTCGCTCAACGAACCAGCTGTAAATTACTGTTTCCAGATAAGCTACCCCAATTACATTTAGAATCCACGAGGAATAAAGAGACTTGCTAAAATGCTTCATAATAATTAATTTTTGTGGTTCAGAATTAGACTTGTATTGATCAGTAGGGATTAATTATTTACACTCTGCCCAACTATTTCTCCACACAAAGAAAAGTCGTCCACCTATGACATATTATTGACATATCGACAGAAGGTCTCTGCACTCTGATACACTACAGATAACCTTTTCCCCACTGTTCATCCAAGCACACATAATATCTGTGCGAGTCATAAAGTCTGCAATTAAAACGAAAGCATTAGGCAAACTCTAAAAAAGGGTTAAAGGCAGGGTATACTTTTGGTAATTGTCAAAGACCAGTACCCTCACTTGGTGTATCACAACATTGCACAAAATAACAAACGTGTGAAAATTTGAGCTCAATTGGTCCTTGAAGGTGCAAGAAAATGATGAAAGAAAAAAAACACCCTTGTTGCATAGAATTGTGTGTTTTCAGATGCATGCCTCTCAGATTAAAATTTGTGGGTGAAAAATTACCCGTTTCTCTAAAACTAACACTACTTCAAAGGGGGTCATTTCTAACACTGTTTTATAATCAATAACTTGTTACCAAGTAAGAAGTTAAGGTCATTAACTTATGGGGTAAGTAATTACCAAAAGGATACCCTGCCTTTCTTAACCTGCACTCTTTTCAGTAAACTTACTCAGTTTGCTATACATGTATTAGGCTTTTCATAATGGCAATGTATCGAATTGGTTACTGATCTTTAACCCAATCAAGATCCAACTGCATGTTTTGTTGGATTATTTTGTACTGAGGACTTCACTATAAACTGATTAATACGTTTCACATGAGATCCTGGGCATACACAGGCCTGAACTTACACAGCCTTCACTGCCCCTGGTTTTGGCCTTCGTGCCCCTTCAAAAATAAATCCCAACAGACATTAAGATTTTCCAATGGAAGTCTAAGTGTCCTTTGCAAAATGAAAATGGCCTTGCCCTCTCAAAGATGAAATTCCAGGCCTAGGCATACCACCACAATACGAACATAACGACTTGTGTTTTGAGTTACCGTAATGGTGATGAATTTTATTAAAATATAAGAAAGGATCCTATTAAATCGCTCAAGGGAACTGGGGTTATCACACAGTGGAAAATTACAGCTTAACTTCTGTCATAACAATGTTCATGACATTCTATCTTTCCAAGAAGTATTTTAATCATTGGCAGTGTTATTAGGGTTTTTGCTTGATATGTACAAAAAAAATTGTTAAATGACTTTTACTATAAAAACAATATTTAAAAATTTTTTTTTAAAGAACATTCAAGCTTCAAATTTTATCCCAATGGAGATGAAGTAGAATGGATGAGGCAGGCCTGAAAGTACTAGGAGGCTGCAGAGGCCATGGCCTTGTTGCCCCGGTCTTGGCCTTAGTGCTCCTTCAAAAATTTCCCATAGACTTTAAGATTTTCAAAAGGAAGTGTCCTCTGCAAAATGAAAATGGCTTTGCCCTCTCAAAGGTGAAATTCCAGGCAGGATAAGAGGTCTTCTAGGAGTAATTACATGAAGTAATTTATTTCTTTTCCAAAAAATGAAGGAAGTTTTCTCAAAATTGTTCTTTGCCAAATTCTGTATTTCTCTCAACCAGAGGTTTTTTCAACACCTCATGACTTTTGTTTTGTTTAGTTCTTTATTGACATAAGTTTGTAATTCAAACATTCACAAGTTTGTTATGTAATAATTTCTCGACAAACTGGACAAGTTATCCTGGTTCGTACTTTCAGTACAATTTAAATAACTGCGCTGTAAACGCAAGGCCACAGATGTCTACACTTTTTATAATCCCGATTTTAAGGAGATTGAGTATCAGCTAAGTGGCTTCTGTCAGATTGTATCACTGCCACAGCCAAGGATTTACAGGGGGGGATGCAGGCCTGATGCTTCATGGAGACAACGGAGGCAAATGCCTCCCTTGCCCCTGGTCATTGCCTTGGTGCCCCTTAAACCGTTCCAATAGAAATTTACCATTTCCTCATTGAGGTGCCCTTCACAAAGAAGAAAACGACTTAGTGCCCTTGCCTTTTCAAGAAGGAAGGATCAGTCCTGGGGATGCATTTATTTAAAAAAAAACATTTAATTAAACTACAAATTTTAAAAACACTTTCTGTTCTCTTTGGCAATTCTCTGTCAACACATAAAGATCCCAAATAAAATAACATTACTTCGAGGTATTAAAATTTTTAAATGATAAAACGTGCTTAAAATACAAAATTATTGGGTTTGAAGAAAGATACAACTCAGCACACAATGAGCCCTTTTATTATTCAAAGTTGATTATAATCAAAGCTCTTACCAGGCAATACTGCTACTCTAATTGTTCAAAAAGCCATTTAAATCTAAACAGGGCGGTATCGTATATTTTCTGCCTGAAACCTCATTGAGCGTCTTTAAAAAAAAATGCAAATACATTTTTTATTTAACTTCTCAATTATTTGTTTTATTTGATATTCTTCTGCTGTTTTCAATTCAAAACTCCCTTTCAAGCCAATAGAAATGATACTCTGAATGCATTTCATATCATATAACCAACCACTCAATAAAATAACTACTTAATCACACACAAAAACAGAGCAATTAACGGGTGAACAATTGATACTTTAACTTCCACACAAAAATAACAAGAATTGCAATCCCCATTGAGGATCGACACGAACTGGAAAGTGCAGTCAACTTTGCTTCTTGTTACCACAATTGAAGCTGTACTTTGGACTGGTTGATGAGAAATGAACACTACATTCAATGATATTTTAATACTGAACTTTGTCCAGAAGAAAACAATATGAATACGATAAGAAGAAAAACAAGCATAGTATTTACACAAACAGTCCAGTATCTACAAACACAGCTATGGCCTGATATTTTGTACAGGTACATGTACGTATGTAACCGAGGTTCCCCATGCTGGCTGTCATTGCTCTGGCTAACGTTAAACATGTTCTCTTGGAGGTTAACATTCCTTACAAAGACATGCTCTTGCAATGAAAAAAGTGTCTAGGATCATTTCCTTTATACACAGGTTCTTTTTGTGTAACTTTTATTTATTTACTTATTATGTTACATTCAAATAAAAACAAAAAGGAAACTAAAAGAGGGGAACATTACTATTTGATACAAATGCGCAATTAATGCACATGCAATTAATTCAGTTTCGATGCAATCTTGGTTTAAAATAACAATCACACATTATTCTGAGTACTACAATAGCACTCCATGGTCTCTAATCTCTTATAGACATTATAAAGATAGAAAGTGAAGTTACATTTGAAGTTGTTTACACAGAATTAATTAAATGTCTGAATCAATGCAAATAATTTTCCTAAAATGTAAGTTATAACACTACAAGAAAAAACTTTGAATAGAAAATCATAAATGTACAAATGTAAACAATTTGAGATGAAAATCATTCCTTGAGGGTGCAGGAGAAATTTTAACTTTGTTATTTAATGAGGTGCGGTTTTTCTTCATTTTTATTTTAAATGGGACAAGGCTTTTGGAGGAAATATGATACAGCTATTAGTCATCAAGCATTCCAAAAAGGATTTACTCAATTATAATTAACATAATTAACCATTTCCTGAATGAACACTGGGCGTGCGACTTGGCATGTTCCGCAAAGTTCATGTAGTATTTGAGTAAGTTTACATCTAATGTTATTTTATGAATGATCCAAGGGTGATATCCTTCCTGTGAATGTTACATGAAGCATACATGTACCCCTCACACGACTTTTTGCAATGATGGCTCCTCACACTTGTTACATACGATCTCAGCGTTCTATAATACTATAAACACTGTTCTACTTTTCTATTTTAAAAATAAAAAGAAAACAACTTTCAAATGATAGAATGTACATAATAACCTAGAAAACAGGAAATGAGATGAGCTTTTGAATAACTAAAGCAACTGAAACCTTCAACATTCTACCAACAAGAAATAAATGAAAGGTATACATTGTACATGTACATGTCTATCATTATCAAGGTAAAGTACCCAACTAAATTATAACACGGATGTGGTGTATGTGCAACTGTAAATTCTAGCAATCATTTTGCAGACCTGATACCTCACTGACACACTTGGGCCCAATTTCATAAGAGCTACTTAATAAGCAGAAAATTGTGCTTACTGCTCGACAGTTTTTTTGCTAAGCAAAAATAAGCAGAATACCGGTCACAGATTGTAGATGTGGCATGTCATTTTGGCTAGTAACCTTATTCTGGTTTGAGCATGATTTTTGCACTTAGCCATTTTTTTGTTGCTTCTTAAAGCAGCTCTATGAAATTGAACCCTGGACTTTGCCATGATGCCCTTGAAAAGTTCCAATACAAATTTCAAATTCAAGAATGAAGTATCAGGCCTGATTTTAGTTAAAGACAACAAACATATACCTCTTTCTCCAGCAGGGTGTCTACTTGAGACGTAGTGTGTACGTCAAATTTCCAAAACATTGTAGATTTTCTCGTTACGTCCTGCAGAAGAATAAAGAGACAGGAATTGTGTGATAACATTTTTGTAAACTTAATAACACAAATGAGCACCTTCATAAGCCAGTGGTGATTCCCAAACACCTTGTTGAGAGCAACAAAACACCTAATAAAGATCGAACTTAGGTTACAAATGTACAATCTGCTGCATGCAACAACATCCATCTGCTAATAGTTTTGTGTACTAGCAGAGTCAATTTTATCTAGTAATCTTTTTTTTACATTAGTTTGAAGCTGAGCCAGCCAAACATTCCTTTTTATGTGACAAGTACTTAACCATCCTAGTCGGGTTCCCTGCCTGCCACATCCATCAGACTATCCAATCGACATAATAAGTAAGAACCAATCTATTCTCAGAACATGGTTATTAGTTGAGCAGAATGTGCATGGGAGATAAATATCTACAATGACTATATCCTTGGTAGACTAACCAGTCCAATCTAAATCCATCAAACAGAAGCCCAAATATTTGTTTTAAAAGGAAACCTCCCAGGAGATAGCAGACTGGTTTTAGTTTTTAAAACATTGATATTTTTGCACTGTGCCTAGATGCAACTGAACCAAGAAACTAATTATTCATTCATATCCTGACATTCGACCTCCTCTATGATGTGCAAAGCCTTGGTTTTGTGGGAGGTTAGAATTACATGTCACCGTGGATAATTAATGTTGCTGTGCACGCGTACAGCGTACAGGGAGCCAATTTGTCAAAATTATTAGTTTGTACATGTACATTGTAACCAACCTGCTACAGTTGGTGTAATTAAACAAACTATTATAAATGAAGAAATGCTGCACGCCAGGGGTGCAATCAACTTATGTTTGCCAATTTACACGCACGTTTTCATACCGAATTGTGTTGGGCACAAAGGGCATTTGCAATTAACGATTGCAAAACTCAGCCAACAGTCTACAAGATGTGTTAGCATACCTTCGCCAACCTTATAAATTACCAAAAGCACTGCAAAATCCAAACTAATTTGACCTAAACCCTTACCTCAAACAAATCAGACTATTTGTAATTGTAGCAAAGTGTTTCAATTTGGTATGTTAAAATGAACTTGTTTACAAATGTGTTGATGGCAATGAAGTGGAAGGACTGTGCATTCTCTGTGTACAAATTTCACATCATGTGTTAAATAGCCTCACTTTGCAAACATTGGATGATAGGCGTACAACCCGGGGGTGGGGTTGGTTGGGTGGGGGGGGGGTAAACCAGCCTCTCAATTTCAGGCAAACAGTTGTGAAAATTTGGGCAAAGCAAGAAGGGAAACAAAATTGGACAGAGAAAGCAAAAAAGACTTTTACCCAGTATTAGAAATTGGTACTTAGTTTTTCTGTGTGTAAATTTTGGGCAATTCAACCCCTCTGCCCCTCTTAACGAAAGAAAGAGTCCCCATACGCCCATGCATTGGACTAAGGGGAAATTTGGAAAGGACAACAAAAAGACAAGACAATCATGAAACACAAAAACAGGCAGGTCTTTGATTTTATAATACCAGCATGACTTAACTCCTCAGCAGCAAGCATTTATTCACTAAGCATATATTCCGTGGAACCAATAGCAAACTCATACATTTAGCATGGCTTTCTTAAGAGAGAAAAAAAGTTAACAGTAAATCCTTGCGCTTAGCAGCTGAAACGGATTTGCTTGCCTACAGATCTTATCAGTTGTACTCTGGCCAAACCCTCGGGTCAAACCGCAGGTCAAAGTGTTAGATGAGGCTTATAAACATGTAGGTTATTTAAAGCAAAGCCAATTTTGATTCTCTAATGTGACCTACTGCCCTCCAAAGTTGTCAACATTATTACCATCATACAAAGAGTATGGGGGGCGGATCACAGAACACAGTACTTTCAAAAGGTGTGTAAAATACTGATATCTAAATAGTGTGCATAAATAATTTTGACAGATACACTAAGTACTACTTTGGGGGAAGGGGGGTGTCCTCAAATGTAACGACCTGAAAAATGTTGAAAACTCAAAGCTGCATTATTTTCTTTTCTAGAACAAGGGTTAGGTTTAGGGGTTAACTTTTGCAGGTTGGTTTGCTTGAGGCCTGATTTAATAGGGGGAACAGATGCAAATTCGACTGCCACCTTATAACTTGCTATGACCAAGCATAATTTTATTTTGCTAAATGGGAAATTTTTTTTGGTAGAAACGAGTAAAGAGTGGCAGATTTTGCAGCCTTGGCGTCAAATTCTTGTGTCTGACATGCATTGTGTGTTACGCATATTGTGCAATCTTTCAAAATGAAAATTTACACCGAGTGATGTTACGGATTTAATGAATTTACAAGTACATGGAATAGTGTGCGTTGCTGGTGTGCAGTTCCATTTTTACCCATTGCACACATCGCATGGACACATGGATTTCCGGCCTTCTCTGTTTTATGTGGATGCATTTTTGCAGTACTCGATAACAAAATAGTCTGGGAAAATCTGTGGTTTGTTCTCTTATTAATTGTCTGTCTCGGTCAGGGACTTTTTATGGTTTATTTTGAGAATGAAAGTTGACAAACTCCGTTGACACATTGTCAATGAACAATAACCATTTGATTCTATTTAATTACTACTGTAAATTTAAACACTCCACTCCAGGAAATTACACCAGGGCTAAGATAAAAGTTTCACTCCTTTTGAAAATGAGAACTCTTTTAAAAAGAAAAGGCAGTTGCTCAAAAACATTATGACACGTTGACAGCAGGCAAGAAGTGCATGCAATGCCAGGGAACAGGTTGCTGTATCAGAAAAAATGTTGCATACAATTACATGACCCCAAAAATTCCCTTTTTCACGCAGATTTTGATGACAACACAAGGACAAGTTGTGGTCGGATGTGGCATGTAAAAATGTAACTGATGAAAGCAGCCAAGAAAATCAGGATTTATTTAATTACATGTGAAAAGTGATTATCTCTGAGTGAAACTTGTTGCACTCATGACAAAATAGTACAACGCAAGATCATGGATCACAATCATGTACTTCAATGTGTAACAATTAATTTAGAACACTTAAAACATTATCAAGAAAATATTTGGCAGAAAAAAACAACCAAAAAATTACAAGAGACTGACTGATTTGTCCATGAACCGTAGTGTGCATCAACATGGGTTTTAAACTGGTTGACTGTCGGTCATAGATTCGTGGGCATTCCCATTTGCCAAGTGCAGTGCGCATGTGTGCATGTGCGCATACCAAATAGGTACTATACACACACAAAATTGAACATACAAATTCTAAGGATGTATGTCCTCATCACTGCCAGAAGCGTATGTGTTGCGTGCTCAGTGAAATAACAATACAAAGCCCTTTCGTTCTCTACGAGTATACTTGTAGTGGCCGATCCCGTTACACCTCTTACTACGAATATACTCGTAGGCAGCGGTCAACGTCTTAAACCCTGCAATCAAACAATCATAAGCCAAACCGCTTGCCGACTTAGGCATGTGTATGTACATGTTGAGCGCATTTCACGGATTTGCATAATCACAGGTTATTTAGGAGGGAAAACTTGCAGATTAAGCGTACATTCTGGAATATCAATAAATGAATTCAGAAAAATGAGCAGCAGTATGCAGATTTGATCCATTCAAATGTACCTGCGCGCACACAGACGAGCACCAAGTCTTCACAGTGACAGTCGCAAGGATTGAGGGTTACGATTATCGCAACTAACCCTTTCACCAGTTCAGTTTTCAAGGTAACGTATCAAATGCGCCTATGACTATTGAGTATGAAAGGGTCTATTCTTCAATGTTTCTAAATTTACCTGTTTTTTCATATACCATTATTTATTAATGCTTATCATTCACTCACATGTAAAAATGACATTTGAATCAATCACCACTGGAGAAATGGGACAGGTCAAACACGAGTATAAATTCAACTGTCAGTGTCACAGTTTTTTCACTTATTATGACCAAACATAAAAATATCTGGGTAAATATGAATATGATACTACTTTTGGGTCTTAATAATATATTAATAATATTATTATTATTTTCAATGTCCAACGATTAATGAAAAAGTGGCGGTCGGATGGGAATTATATTCTTTGTTTGGAAAGGACAGAGGCAGGTCCAAAAATTGAAACATCCTGTCATCCATCTAGTGATGGTTTAATTCACTGCAAATGTACATGATATAAATATCAAATCAAATGTGGACCGACTTAAATAAACTTGCCATCCAAAACCGTCAGTTGATCATCGACGTCATGATCGGCTTTGTAAAACTTGTCAACTTGTCAAACACACAAACCAAAACAAGCATCTAAAACAAAAATGAATCTATACTTACGATCTAAAATAAAGAAAACAATTCCTCTCCCCTCCCACTGGTATGTGGGGACTCACTTCAAGGCAAAGAATCTGGTCAAAGCAATGTTATTTAGTCTGAATCCCCGTCCCATCACTTGGATGATTCCATCTTGATCGTGTGATGGCGTAGAAAAACTGAAAACCGAGTACACGTACAAACCAATGGGGACGCACCACTTTATCCGTGTTACGTTAATTTGCAGCGATTTCACCACATATATGACCACTCATCCGTCCTACAGCAACTTCATGTGATCTTTAGAAGAATTTTCAAATGTCATAGCTTTAAGAAACCATGAAAATATTATTTAAAGCCTGTCTACAGAGTTCACAGGAGAGTTTTATTTCATGAAGCACTTTCCTCAGGCGCGAAAATTCTAACGTTCGCAATATCCAATATGGCGACTACCTTGGAAAGGCCAATGAGTGAGCAACCCATAATACTTCTCCAGTCACGTGACCAAAGGGTTCTCCTGCAGAATGATGTCATTTAATTTATTTTTCGTACACTTTTTTTTTGTCAATCACCTAGATTCAAAAGTATTTTCAATGATAATTATTTCAGAAAAAACAAAGTGTAGTCACTAATGACAACAAGTCACAACACATAACGGTCAGTCAAAAGATATTAAACCGAAATTTATAACTGCGAAGTAAATGATGTCATTGGTGATTAATGAGTTGTGAATATCACTCAACATTAATCACTGGGAGGCTTACCATTATTGTATCCCCATCATCAATAAAACCATAACGTTTGACAATCTCCACCGAAAATCACGTTTGTGTAGCGCATACATGGGGAAACTTGTCGGTTTCACCACCTCATTGATCTCGGTTTGGTTTATCCGTAATGATTTTTAATAGAGGATCCGCAATTGTGGTTGCGTTTTGTTATCTTTCTGGGGGGAGTGGCAACCATGGAGGAAGTATTGTGCGTTGAAGACTGGGCCTAGGAGAGGTAGACTGGGGTAAGTCACTACCACGAATCACAGATCGGCATGCTTCATAGTTAGTGTTGTGGTACTTTTTTACTTCTTGTTTGTATACTTTATGTATTATTATTTATTCATTTATTTATTTATTTATTTATTTGTTTATTATGATTATTATTTTAATATGAATTTTTGCACTTTTTTTCTGTTCCTGCTGGTTTGTTTAGACACATTACTCACTAGTTTTTCTACAGATTGTAAAACTTTCTAAGAAATCATAAATAATCAATGGATTTTGATAGTATTCAAATTACTTCAATTACACTCAAGCAAGGTCAAAGGTGTTCAAACAATGTTGTTAACAGTAAAAAAGCAATTATCACGAAAGTCATACTCGATAAAAAAAAATTAGTATGTGAACAGAAGAACGTTTTTCCAATCCTCTAGTTACCGTCATATACCATTTGTTTTGAATTCGTTGTTTATTTAGTTTTGTCTTTATTTATTTATTTACTTTCATCTTAAAGCTATGATAATTTCAGCTTATTAAGAGTTGAAAAAATCTTCGCATCTTACTGAATCCAATCCTCAGACTTCTTCCATTTTAACTCTGACTCTGTAAAAACGCGTTAATATTGCTAACAGAAAACTGAGGGCGCTACACATCCAACACACGTTGCTCAGCTTGCTGGGCTCGGGTAAGGACAATGAGTTTCGGGCCCACTGTGTGTGTGATACACCACGCGCGATCGGTAGACCACGCACGCAGAGCTTTGTCTAGCAGGCCTACTCATATTCGTGTGTCCGTTCCCAGTGCCGTTGTGAAGACCCTACTCTACCCGTCGGTAAGTGCCCAAATGTTTATATTACAATTTCCCCCCTTTTCACGTCGTTTTTCACCAGCCAAAATTGACAGTTCGTAGAAAAGTATTTACTTTTCCCGTATAGTGCCAAAAGATTAGGCATTCAAAATTTGCGAAGGTTTTTCTGAGAGGAAAACAAAGTAAATTCTTCTTGCCCTTAAAACTAACCACCCTTTGTTATGTGCAATGAGAATATACAATGTACTTATACCATTATACACACACCCGTGCTATTTTGTTAGCGGGGTGCTCACTTCCGCTTCGTCTATGGCAAACATATATAACCACGTGTACAAGTTCCCCATGATGATAATTTTTGATAAAATGTTCTCTTCGCTGCATGTCTACATTCTGATTTTCACCACTATGCCCCTATTTGGTATACCATTTTGGTGCTGAGGCCGTAGGGAGCCCAGGGTCAGTGTTGTTGTCTCCTTCAAATCGTTACGACCCGACCTGAGGCATTATCGGTCGCATGGGGGGTCATGTCGCGTGCCGGTCGCGTGCCGCTGCGACTTGCTACCCACAACCATTGCAGAGCACACAAAGCTGGACAATCTAACCTCAGTCTTTGTGTACCGCAATAACTCGATCAGTAAGGCTGTGCCTAAATAACAATGAGTGTTCGGTTGTTTTTTGAATGTTTTTCTCAAATGGATTGTTTCGAGTGGTGAAGTGACATTTTGAGAAATATTATAGTAACACTGAGCGACTTTAACATTACATTGCGATTAATTAAGTTAGAACCACATCATGATTATGCCATGACCTGGATATAAAATTACCAGTGGGTCTCCAGGCGGATAATCAGCTAAATATTAATATATGTTGTGTGTGTTCACAAAGCAATGCCCAGGATTTTATTGGTTGCTTTGTTTTTTAACTCGTCCCTTTTTTGCATGCAGCCTGCACCCCTGCCCTTGATGTTATCATTGTTTTAATATAGCCTATATTAATATGTATATATTTTAGTAAAGTCTATAGCGTTGCTGTCAACTTGAGCCAACCTTTACATTGAATATATTATACAGCTGTCATCATATAAATAGCATAAGGCTTTCTATACAAAGAATAGGCTGTAAACAGGCAACCTTCAAATTTATGACCTCATACTGGTCTCACATTTTTGCTTGACAACACAGTAACATTTTGTGATTTGTTTTACACGACCGGATATCGCGGAAGGACTACTAATCTTTCCGAGTTAGCTGCGTTTTCAAAATGTATCAATTCTGAATGAGGAAATGGTTCATTACATACGCTGCCAGATATGAAATAAAACAGGGAAAATCGAAAGAAGAAAATATATTATCAGTTAACATGTTATACGTTTGGATTCACACAAAAACTGTAGTGATCTAAATTTGGTGTCCACCAATTCTGATGAAAGTGGACTGAATGCTTTGTCACTTTTCTGTTTCCTTCACAAAGGACTGACCCTTACCTATACCCACCCATACGTTGGAAGAAAAACAGCCCATGTAATTTTCAGTACACAGCTATATCAAGTTTCTTCGGCCATTATTTTGTTGTCCCATGATCATCGCGGTCATAGCTTTTCACCACCTGTCCAGATTCACGCATGGATGGGTGCTGACAAAGACCCGGCACGTGCCGTGGTATAATTGGATTTGGGGAGTTTACGGACTGTTATCAAACAAAAAACGAAGTCGTCGATTATTGGAAGATGCCTTAAGTGTCCAATTAACATCAAGTTAAGAGTCTTATCACGATAAGAACACATTGACTGTCTTCCATTCAATGAGTATAAAAATGGCCGCCACGCCGGTTGGAATCCGTATAGTTGGAGCTGACTGTGTGTGTACAGTGTACATGATTTCCATGCACGTGGCAGCGCCTCGGAGCTAAGTCAAAATTGCATACCGTGGTTTGGAAAAAGTCAAATTGCAAAATCGAGACAATGGTGTGGGGTCTTGGTCCTTTGTTGTGATAATTATCCCTTACCTATACATGCATGGGAAGATACGACAAATAATCTGCGGTTTAAATCAGTTATAATTACCATGATTATCTTCAAACTATACTTCCCAAATTCAAATTAGTCGGTTGTTGCCAAATACAGAATTCGGTGTGGAGTAACATGCACCTCGAAATGAAGCATTTGGGATGTTTTTCTTACCTGTACGAAGCTTTTGCATTGTCTTAAACCTGTATTTGTGACATTCTCGTCTTCTGAAGGTGCGGTTAAACACAAAGGAAGGCACAAAGGAAGATTCCACCAGGAAGTCTGACTGGTAAAGCTGTCTAAATGAACCGACCGTCTCCTACTGCAAGAATTTAATCATGTTTGCTTTCCACCGTCCCAAGATTTACCGTAGTATTAATGGCTGTTGCATATGCCGAGCAAAATCGTCAAGTTCAAGATTCACAGGTAAGACCCTATGAATTATTTGAAGATGTCGGAGTACCGGGAAATTCAATGTTCCCACTTTTTGTTGTATTGAAATTGAATTATTGTCTGCTATAAGTAATGGAACTAAGAAAGAAGTTACAAAAACTTTAATACTATTGATGATTCGTGTATCAAAACTTTTGTCGAGCAGACAGCAAAAAGTACGAGAATGAGTTCAAGTTGTGCTTCAACCTTGGCGAGGAGCAGAAGCGAGCCGGGGAGATTTGCAACGCGTGTGTGTTGCTCATTAAAAGGTGGAAGAAACTTCCAAAAGGAACGGAAAGGAACTGGAATCATGTAAGTTACTAAAACACATTGAATTTTAACAATGTCTATAGTTATTTGACCGTTTTTATCTTTAGTTGCATATCTTAAGTTTTTGCTGATATGTCTGTATACGCAACTATTCCAACAAAACTTGATTGAAATGCACAAAACAACTGAAAATTAATGAGGACGTCTTCGAGTTCGATCGAAATGGATGAATTTAAATAATCAAAGAGACACCTCCACACTCATTGAAACATTTTCGAGTTTGTCTTTCCATTGATGATGATTCTTGTTTCGTTATTCCTATAATTTATCATTTTCCTCCCTGTATATGTAGGTGGTTGACGCCAGAGCAGGGCCCGGAGGAAAAAGCCTTATTCGAAGTAAATTGAAGCACACATCCATGGGCAAATCGTCGCCATCATCCGGCCTTCGTAATTGCAACATCCGCAAGCGTAAACACCGGAGCGTGGAGAGCATAAGGAAGATGCGGCTCATGGACAGACTTACACAACCTTCAGCTGAAGGTAAATATCTTAAGAAGATACTAAGATTCCTGTAACTCCAAAATACACAAAAGCTGACCCAAAACTTTCTGCTCAAGCCCAAATTAAAGGCTGCAAGATCGAACCTTGGCAATTGCATAAGTAAGAAGCGTTGATTCTTTTCCAACCATACATCTCAGTTCCATTCCAGCATTTTAAAAGTTCTCGAAAATCCATGAAATATCTAGAAATGTTTATTTTGTTTATTATTAGTGGAATGCAGTGGAATGAGACGATTTCTTATTATTTTTTTTTTTATTTTTTTTTTTTTTTAACAGACCCCGATAAGCCTCCTCTAAGTCCAACGGCGAGCGAGAGCTCCAATGACGAACTTGACGAGGTGCGGAGTCGAGAAGGACTGGAGTTGATGACCCCACAGGAACGATTTGATCTTCCACCATCATTAAGAGCAATTCTCGATACAACGTACTGGAAAATGTAAGCCTGTCAGCAATTGTTAGTGGTGCCCATTTCTTGAAAAGCAAACTGACATCGTTTTTAACCATAGGCAGGGCGAAAACTATACTTCTTCATTCTATGAAACAAATAATGAACTTTATTTGATTCTTTTCTACCAAGGTCACCTCTCCAGTTAGGGCCTAGTTGATTCATAGCAGACAAATAAATTAAAACAGTTTTGTTCTGTTTTCGCAGTTGATGGCCCTCTCCGTGTTGTTTGTTGAGCAGTAAATTTTAGAATTGTTTGGTGACTATATAAGGTTGAAGGATAGACTCAAAGTGGTCATCTCGAAACAAAAAGTCAAATTAAATATTAATGCTTGACTTGTCTTTATCCAGGGAGCAGATCTGCTGTGGTACCATCTTCAAGGGAGGCCGAGGCGAGGTGCTGATTGAGCCAACCCTCTTCAAGCCGTGCACTGCGTGCTCGGGCTCGACCCCGCCATCGCCGGCGCGACGCTCCGGCTACAAGACGGCAGACGTGAAGCGCGACGCACGGCCGGACAGCCTCGGCAGCGACGACTCTCTCGAGATTTCAGACAGGGAGGAGATAGACGAGTGCATTGCTGACGATGAGACCACAAGTACTGAAGGAGACGTGCTGGACACACTGTTGGGGTTTTCAGATGTAGCCACACCCGAAAAGGGCGTAGTCACGGTTAGGAACAACGTAAATTGAATTGTTTAACAGTGTCATTGGTTATAACTTTAGAATACTGATGGCAAATTAATTTCTGAACGCTCACGTGGGTGGCTAGAGACGGCATCCAACATGTTATGCCAACAACGAGAAGAGACAATTTGCCATTCGTTAAAAGAGACTAGAAATGTACCCTAAATGGATCGTAGGCTGGTCCAAAATGAAACCCGAAAGGGATCGCGGGCTGGAAAATCCATTCCTTTCTTGAGATAGTATGTGTGCAAAAACGCACGCAATCTTTTGCTGCTTTTTAAAACTGTTTAAAGATGAGCTGACATGTTTACATGTTGAACGGTATGTTTTCATGTAAATATTTGAATTTTTATAATAAAAAATAACTGAACCCACATTTTACCAAAGGTACCAAAAATACTTAACACTTACGCCAAAAGAAATCCCTAATATAAATTTAAAGCTAAAATGAGAACCTTTTCCCGTTGATAACAGATGATGCTTATGGCACAATATATAAATTACCAAAACGACTCGTTTCGGTTTATGCTTATAGGAAATTGAGCCACAATAGAGTCATTTTCCAAACGACTCAATTGATTTCATATCATAGGCCTAACGAAATTGTTGTCAAAATCAGAATTTAAAAAAATGTTTACTCGGTCAGTGTGTAAGATATAGATTCATAATTTAGGTCTGAGATAATTTTCAATACTTTATATAAACTTAAAAACATTTGACGTCCATAGTCAATACTCTTGAAAAGACAGTAGTCCTATATTTCACACTTCTAACTGGTTTTATTAATGAACAAAATAATAAACCTTAAAAGTCTTGGTGTTTTGCATATTCGTAAAATTTGACAATAATTCCCATGTACTGACCAAAAATCATAACAACTCAACAATCATTCCATAATTTATACGATTATCCCTTATCAGTGGTGCTTCCATTTTTTGTATTAAAATATGTATCTTATTTTTTACTACCTCCAAGGCAAAGATGCAATCCGTTTTTAATTTCGAACTTTGACGACTTTTTTATCTAACATAATTTATATAAAAACAAGTTTATATAATAGTTTTGCTGCAAAACGAATGCCAATGCATTCGCAAGTTGTTTAGAAAATGTTTAATTCAAAATATTTAAAACAAATCGTAAGATTTCTTTTCTAACAACATCCATCTGTGTTCTTCGAGAGAAAGGCATCCGAGAAGAATACACTTTAACCATTCTTGGGAAACTTAAAAGGGTACCGAGGCAAGACAACCCCGTCGCACCACTGTGTTTTAAGTTAGATACACTGATGTAATTTTACCTGTGAAGTTTAAGGCCTGTTAAGAATTGATTATAAGTACCAAATCATCGAAAATCCCAAGGAAATATTTTGGGGAAAAACTTTCAAAATCAGGTTACGAAACACAGTCTGTAAAATTTGTGTGACAATTTTAGCGTATGACGCATTATACCTTCGACTTTGGAAACTTTGGATTTTTTTTTTTTCTGGCCTTCAAAAGGTTCACACTATGCAAAAAGTCTAATTGTTTGTGTTTTCAATATTAAACGTGACTGTCGAATTTAATTCAATCTTCAAGAAGTTGGCTCATTTAAAAACTCTGATGTTTTTTGTTTTTCAGGGAATAGACCTACTATATAAGAGCCACAATTTGTGTCAGATTTGCAATAGACAGCTGCTGACAAAATTTTTGCCCAAAATAGTGGTCGAAGTTTGACCACAAAAGAAGTGCTGTAAATACATATTTATTTAGAAAATTGTTAACAATTTCCTGAGAAAGTATGGGATGTTAAGACCAATGCCATTAATATTTTATGTCCCACTTAACTCTACACATCAACTGAAAAGTGCCTCTAAGTTGATAAACTATTATTTTAGTAGTTTAAGTATTCAGTCTTTGTTTATCAATTATTGTATAAATCATTGTGGTGCTGTATATTGGCTATGTAAAGTATTCAATAATGGACGACTACGAGAAGGGAAACTGCACGATAGTCCTTCGCCATGCAACGGCCATCTTTGTCATACATGGATGCCATGGGCTTGGGCTATACGGCTCCGGTTGGGTGCAGTGTACATTGTGCACAGTGTTTCCAATATCAAACGGAGCCCGGAGCCGAGGTTTGGCAAGTACCTCAAAAATCATTTCAGATTGAGAGACCAAGCATTTTTCTTTCTCCACCTCAATCCGGTGATAAACACAAGATGAAACAAACTGGTCGGCCACTGGTAAGGTCTACTCGTGCAGGGTCTTGGTTTTAAACCAAGATATCAGGAGAACATGTAAAAACTTGAAGAGAGATTGCCATATTTTTTCTAAATTGGCCACGTTTGGAGCTGCAAACGGTTGCCCAAAATGTGAACGGGCTGAAAAAGGTGGAAATATAAAGATGTATTATAGTGAGAAGGAGTTACCGGGAAAGGAGATTGGTCACTTTTTGCCATTTGTATAAATAGTGGTCATGAAGTTGTTAGTGGAAGCTAGCACGGTGCCGCATTGTGTGCATTATAAATACACTGTAGTTGTAAGAATGTATGTATTCATTGTTATTGTCATGTCACGATGTGCTGATTGTGTATAAGAAAAGCTGAGTATGGTGTTTGTTGTAATGCGATGTGTATGAGATTTGTTATAATAAAACAATATTTACCAAAAAAACAAAACAAATTGCAACTTCTGTGTATTTTGTGAACAGTTAGTGTTGTCATTTGGGGGAATTTACAGAGAGTTTAAAAAACATCTTCAAAAGGTCAAGAGCAACAGATGCACAAACAAACAAATCCAGACGGTCAAAAGCAACTAATTTAATGATTTATTGGGCTAAGATTTGAATTGATTTATAAACATTGTATTGATATCAAGTCAATTACAGAATTAAAAGAATAATAAAAATAATTTTCACCAAGAAAAAAATGCTTAGAAATTTATATGCTTACCACAAGAGGCTGGGAATCAGTCTCATATAATTGGAACAGCATGACATTTTGGCTGGTACACATGTTATTGTAAGCATGTCTTGTTGGTTCTAAGCAGATGTTTCTCACCTAATCAATCCCTACTGAAACAAGAAAGATTAAAATAGAACAGACCTCAAAGCACTTTTATATAACTTGTAATTTCAGTTATGAATTATCTACATCAGTTAATATATTTTATCAGGTGGTCTTCTTGGAAAATTTGCATAGTACAGGAAGTTCTCTAACCATTAACCTATCAATCCTCTTTGGAAATTTCTCTGGTGTTTTTGAGACCCCATATATCTTGAATGAGAAACAGAGTTGTATGAGTCAGGGGACTATTCATTTCAACAATTAATTCTAAACTGAAAAATTGAGTTCTTTGTTACAAAGTATATAAAAGATGTAAAAAGTGGTTGCAATTTGTTCAAATTTCTTGTGCCTTGAAAAAATGCTAGCTTTAGAACGAACTTGCAGGCCTGGTGCCTCGTGGAGGCAATTGCCTCCATGCCCCTTGAATTGTTCGAATAGAATTTTAAAATTTCCTCAAGGAGCAAATGCCTTGGTGTCTTTGCCCTCTCAAGAACGAAGCATCACGCCTAAACTAGCATTTGTCACTCTAAATCCCATTGGCTCTACATGTAACCATCTACTGCAGTTAGCATTAGCCAACGATGATACTTTGACTATTCTTACATACCATGCAACCTTGTTTATAATAAGTCTGACTATAATGTACATCTACATTCCAGAGCATTTCCTAGCAGGCGAAATACTGCACTGGGTTTATAAGAATTCTCCCTTTTTCTACCAATGTTACCACATACAACCACGAATTGTGAAATCAACATCTGAACAATTTTTTTGTGTCGTATAACCCCTTTCTTCATATCAAAAGTTTATACAAATCAGATTGTGTAATCTCTGCAAAATGTCTTGTTTTAAATCGATTGAACTGTGTACAAATCGCGCCTGCAGTAAGTCCACAGGTTCTGCGACTCTTTTGTAAATGTAAACATGTGATGTCACGGGTCACAATGGTCAATACTTTCTACATTATTCAAATTATTGTTTCCGGTAGATTTTAGATTCAATTTGATCCCCACCAAAGAAAGGCTTACTGTTAGTATAACATATCAGAATGTTATTGGAACACAACTCTAAGAGTCTTTGTCTTTATTCTTGATCCAGATACCGATGGTGAGACTGGAGGTCAAGCTGAGCCATCCAAGAAGAGGGAAGAGAAGCTTACTGGCAGTCTGATTGATTGGCCAGAACATGTAGGCAGTCACTCCAGTTACTCCTAAATACATCAAGATCTCAATGGTTGCCTGTCAAGAACAAAATAAATTGCTAATATGAAGAATCATTTAATTTATGTAATAATTGCATCGGGAATAAAGAATATCATTTAAAAAATATCTTTAAACCGATAGTAACAGTGTATTTAAATATATGTTCATAAAATCTGTGTTTCTTCTTACCAGTCCCTTGAGATGGTACTTAAAGAAGGTTAATGTCCACAGCCAGTGAATTGCAAGGGAAGTACCGTACATACCAAGGGGTACCATCGCTCCATCAAACCCACCTACAGGAACACAGACAACTTAGTAAGTTAAAGGTTCTCTTTTAAAGGTAGGATCATAGATTGGTATATACTCCAAAAATTAATGACGAATAAAAACCTACTTGGTAAGAAGCAATACAGCTGTTGATAATTCGGGGTGTGTCAAGAAATGTTCACACAAACAATTGACAATTTTAAAACATTTTTGAATGGTCCCTCACATCAGCTTCTCACAATCACAAATTGGGGGTTTATTTTAAAACTCATCTTGATGAAGAAAAATAGTAAATTATCTAGTGAAGTTATTCCACAAACTAACATTGGAACAAATGCTAAACATCTGAATACTTTCATCGTAAAAATTATTGAGATCAACAAGGTTTTTTTTCCCCAAACACATCTAATGAGCTTTTTTTAATTAAGAGAAATAAGGGTGTAGACAAATACTCACCGCCATCTCTCCACACAAGGTAGGATGCATATCCCATAGTTCCATATAAGTAGATCCACACTGGTCCGAACACCCACTCTGGGGGGTTCCAGGGGACCTTCTTCAGTCCCCCGTACCATTTCATTATATCAGATTTTTTGTTACTCGCTATCGAGGCTCTGAACAATCCACCAGTGAATGGCAACGCCACAGCGCCGAAAATACGAACCCACTCAGATGTCATTATGAATCAGGTTTTATTGAGTCGTTAGTACTGATGACAAAGTTTTGTCCGGGTAACCTTAGTAAAATGGGGGAAAATATGAGTGACTAATTCTTGCCCTTCGGTTAGAGCATGGTTCTATCATAGAGCAAAAAACATTTTACAATGACCGGTGCAAACCAATTTTTTCTCTTTTTTCTTCTTTATTCAATACCATATCCCACAAAAAGCATACCATAGAGCTCAGACAACAATAACATCTCTTTTTAAGTTGAACATATTTCTTTAGTTCTTCACTTCTTTATCCGCATTCTACAGACTGCACTCTGCAGAATGGCAGCTCACTCTGCAGACTGGACGAAATTGTGCGCAATCTTCCCTTTGAGCAAATGTGTAGAATGCACCAAACAAGCATCGACCCACATAAGAAGTCACGCATGGTCCATTTTCGCTGAAAAAACCCAGTCAGTTTAAAGACATACAGGTCTTTCATGGATTTTTTAGTAGTTTTTTTGTAAATCCATGTTCGTTTGAATCGCAAAGGACATTTTGTACACAGGTACCAACAAACACGAACGCCACCCTTGATCATGAACCTTGGACTGGGAGGTAGATAGGCTAAGCTACTTGGTAATTACAATAATACTACGGTACTAATAGTAGTGCGTAAACAGTAACATGGCAGATGAGATAATGTCCACATGTTTGAAAAGGTTTTGTTGGGTCCAGTAAACTCGGACAATTTAAAGTTTATATAATTCAGTACCACTTGGACAGAGTTTGACAACATGACAAACCCCTTCGATCTTTTCTTTTTGCTCACCCGTCCGTTCGTGCGTGTCGTGTGTGGTTCTTCTCGTCCAAGTTTGCTTTAAGTAAATGAACGTCCATTCACGTTTGGTGGCGCTGTATGCTAAATTATTATTATTACAAGCAATAATTAACCAGATTTCTAATAAAAGGAAATTTCCCAAAGTTTACCACCAATTCTTACACGATTATTTTTTAAAGAAATATTCATGGTAAAATTACAGGTTCTATCTGACATTCGAGAGAAAATAAGCGAAATATTTGGTAATCGACGATCACGTGTGGTCTATTCCTGAATAAACATAACTCTCGGATAAAATCGTTAATAAAAATGGCGCCGCCCATACATCATTGCGGCGAACGGCACAATCGTAAACTTAACATCTCAATCTGAAAATAAACTTCGGTACTACCGGGAAAAGACAATTTACAACTTTTAGGTAACTTCTCACACTTTAAGGCAGCATTTTAAACCTAGGAAATTTAATTAAATTTTGCCATTTTAAGCATTTTTCGAAAAAAATGAAGGCCATGTGATTTATCCAAGCCAAAATGTGGTTCCGATAAATCACGTGATCTTCGGAGTTAGTTTTACTTCCAGCCGTATAAAAGTAAATTACTGAACCAAATTTAAATCTTTTTTTGAATAAAATTATTCATGAGTATTTGACAAAAAAAAACATGTATTCAGATTATGATACAACTTGTAAATAGTGATGAAAAATCGAACGTAAGATTCGCATTCAGAGAGTCCGTGCAACGGAAGCGTGCTTTACGGCGCAAAAAATAGCGTGAGAGCTTAATAGCGGAACGTAAACCTTGGGGCATATCCCGTCCTACAGCCGGTGCAGTGTCTGGTGGGGTCAGAGAGACAAACCCAAGGGGCAGCGAACTCCCAAGCTGCCGGTCTAGACGTAAGCTTGTGGGAGGGTTAGGGAGCCAGACAATTAACTACGTTTTGTTTTAAAAGAGTTTAAGTCTGTACCCCTATCTATTATTCCCTAACATGTCACGTGTTGCCTGCGCTACACACGCGGCGGGACGACGACAGACAACGGACTTTTTATCCCATACAGCTGGTCTACGTTTATAGACCAGCTGTATGGGATAAAAGCTGCACGATGTCCACAAAATACAAGTTGGTGTGGATCGGACTAAACTGACGTGTGTTTATGTCGGTTTTTATATACACGTAAATTCGTGCTGGATGGAAATGGAGACTGGATCCTCATGACTCGCCATTGTTATAATTAATACATAAACAGAGCACCAGTCTACTTACGACATTGCGCAACAATGTCACGTAAACACGACAGTTGCAACGGCTGGAAAAGCGTATACGCTGGCCTTTGACCGCGTTTTGGTTTGTTCACATTTTTCGTTGATGATTTTTTTTTCAATAACCATCTAAAAAATATCATCTGTGATTCCACATCACTAAATTAGATAAACAGTAAGCCGGCATGTCCCTTTAAGTGAGACCATTGACCGCCGTATCATGCCACACACCGTGACAAAAGCTCGAGAACGCTTTTCCGGGGCCGGAAGGCACACACTGTCGGCAACAACCACGAGCAAAATCCCAGCAGTAAAAACGCAAGCGAAACAACGTGTAAAGCAACAGGCAAGCGGGGAGATGGTAATAGACAATAATGGTGTTTTAAGGGTGGAAAGTTCACCAACAGTTTTGGAAACACAGTTAAATCAATAACTAAAGAAACGATATTTAGAAAGTATGGGATGATAAAACCAATACCATTAATATGTTGTGTCCCACTTATTTCTACACATCAACTGAAAAGTCCCCTTAAACTGATAAACTATTATTTTAGTAGTTAAAGTATTCAGTCTTTTAGATGTTTACCAATCATGGTATAAATCATTGTGGTGGTGTATATTGGCTATGTAAAGTGTTCAATAATGGACGACTACGAGAAGGGAAATTAACTGCACGATAATCCTACACCATGCAGCGGCCATCTTTGTCATACAGGGAAACCATGGGTTTGGGCTATACAGCTCCGGTTGGGAGCAGTGTATATTGTGCACAGTGTTTCCAATTATCAAACGGAGCCAGGAGCTGGAGCCGAGCTTTTTTCTTTGTCCACCTCAATAATCCGGTGATAACCACAAAATGGTTGACCATTGGTAAGGTATATTAGCATGGTTTTGGTTTTAAGCCAAGATAACAGAAGACCATTTACTTGAAGAGAGATTGCCGTATTTTTGTTTCAAAATTGGCAACGTTTTTGGAGCTTCAAACGGTTGCCCAAAATGTGGCAGGCTGAAAAGATGAAAACATAAAGATGTATTGTAGTGAGAAAGAGTTACCATATAAGATTGGTCACTTTTGGCCATTGTATAAATAGCGGTCATGAAGTTGTAGTGAAAGCATAGAGGACAGAGGTACAGAGTAGCACAGTATGGTGCCGCATTATAAATACGCTGTAGTTGTAAGAATGTATGTTTTCTTTGTTACTGTCATGTCACGATGTGAGGAGTGTGTATAAGAAAAGCTGAGTATATGTTGTAAAGCAATGTGAATGGGATTTGTAATAATAAAAAATATGTTTACCAGAAAACACAACAAATTGCAACTTCTGTGCATTTTGTAAACAGTAAGTGTTATCATTTTGGGTAAAATTACAGAGAGTTAAAAGACATATCCAAAACGTCTAAAGCAACAACCAAATGCACAAACAAATCAATCTAGGTCAGAAAAAACTTTTTCAATGATTTATTAGGCTAAGATTTGAAATTATTTATAAACATTGTATTGATTTCAAGTCAATTATAGATTTATAAGTAATAAAAGTCATTTTCATTTAGAAAAAATTACTCAGAAATATATGTTTACCACAAAAGGCAGGGAACCAGTCTCATGTAATTAAAATAACAAGACAATTTGGCTGGTATACATTTCATGGTAAGCACATCTCTTTGGTTCTAAGTATGTTTCTCACTTAAGCCCGGTTCATACTTCCTGTGGAATGCGAATGCGAAGCGAATTTGACGTCACAACTCTGATTTCGCTGCGAATATTTGCAAGAGTTGAGCACAGTTGTGAATTTGTGGACGTCAACATTCGCTTCGCATTTGCATTCGCAGGAAGTATGAACCGGGCTTTAATCAATCCCTACTGAATTAAGAAAAATTTAAATAGAAACAAATCCTAATGGAAAAAAGAAGATTCAAATAGAAACAAACTTCAAAGCACATTTATATAAATTGTATTTTCAGATATGAATTATCTACATCAATTAATATATTTTGTTAGGTAGTTTTCTTATAAAATTTGCATAGTACAGGAAGTTCTCTATAACCATTAACCTATCAACTCTGTTTAGAAATTTGTCTTGTGTTTTTTAAACCCAAGATGGGTACCTTGGAGGAGTTTTATTATGAGGTGACTATTCATTTCAACAATTAACTCAAAAAAGAAAAAAATTGAGTTCTTTGTTACAAAATTGAATTCTGAATCCCATTGGCTCTAAATGTAACCATCCACTGCAGCAGTGTTAGTTAATGATGATACTTTGACCATTTCTACAGGCCATGTCACCTTATTTACAAAAATTTTGACCGTGTACATTCCAAGGCGTTTTCTGGCAGGCGAGATACTGCACTTGTAAGAATTCTCCCTTTTTCTATCGATATTACCTCATACAATTAAGAATTGTAAAAACAAAATCTGAACAAGTTTTGTCACGTGACCCCTTTCTTTATATCAAAAGTTTATACAAATCAGACGATGTAATCTCCGCAAGTGTCTTGTTTTAATGTTTTTATCCTCTGAACTGTGTACAAATCGCGCCTGCAGGAAGTCAGGTTCTGTGTCTCTTTTGTAATGTCACGAGTCACATGGTCAATACTTAAGACATTATTCAAATTATTGATTCCGGTAGATTTTAGATTCAATTTGATCCATGATCCCCAACAAAGAAAGGCTTACTGTAGTATAAACATACAGAATGTTATTGGAACACAACTCTAAGAGTCTTTGTCTTTATTCTTGATCCAGAACACCGATGGTGAGACTGGAGGCCAAGCTTATCCAACCAAGAAGTGGGAAGAGAAGCTTACTGGCAGTCTGATTGATTGGCCAGAACATGTAGGCAGTCACTCCAGTTACTCCTAAATACATCAAGATCTCAATGGTTGCCTGTCAAGAACAAAATAATCGCTATGAAGAAAAGATGTAATAGTTGCATCAGGGATAAAGATAACTATTATTTTTTTTAAAAATCTTTACACCGTTAATAATATATATTTAAATATAAAAAGTATCTTCATTTCTTAAATATTTGTTCATAAAATGTGTTCCTTCTTACCAGTCCCTTGAGATGATACTTAAAGAAGATTGGTGTCCACAGCCAGTTAAGTGCAAGGGAAGTACCATACATACCAAGGGGTACCATCGCTCCATCAAACCCACCTGCAGTAACACAAAAAGAAATTAGTAAGGTAAAGTTTGGGAAACAATCCATAGATTAATGACTGTACAAACGTACATGGTGAGAAGCACTGCAGCTGTTGATAATTTGGGGTGTGTCAAGAAATTAAAAATAACTCAAAAACAATGTAATTTTTTTTTTATTTGTTATATTTATTATTTGAATGGTCCCTCCCATCAGCATCTCACAATCACAAATTGAGGGGTTTATTTTGAAACTCATCTTGATCAAGATAAATGGTAATTTATGTAGTGAAGTTATTCCACAAACTTACATTTGAACAAAGGCTAAGCATCTGCTCTCATTGTAAAATATATTGTTGAAATCACCAATTTTTTTTCCAAACACATCTAAGGAACTTTTTTTAATCAAGAGAAAGGTGTAGACAAAATACTCACCGCCATCTCTCCACACAAGGTAGGATGCATATCCCATAGTTCCATATAAGTAGGTCCACACTGGCCCGAATACCCACTCTGGGGGGTTCCAGGGGACCCTCTTCAGTCCCCTGTACCATTTCTTGTTATCAGGGTTTTTGTTAGAAGTTATCGAGGCTCCGAGAAATCCACCAGTGAATGGCAATGCCACAGCGCCGAAAATACGAACCCACTCAGATGTCATTATGAATCAGGTTTTATTGAGTTGTTAGTTCTGATGAATAAGTTTTGTCCGAGTAACCTTAGCAAAATGAAAAAAAGAGCAACTTTAGAATGCTGATGACAGAGTTAATTCTTTGCCCTAAACATGGTTCTATACAGTGACCGAGTGCAAACCATTTTTTCATTTTCTTTTGTGAAACAATCCTCATCGCCATTCAATACCATATCCCATAAAAAACATACCTAGCAGACCTCAGACAACCCTAGTATCTTTTTTTAATTTAGAAAAATTCTTATTACACTCTTTACCCGCATTCTACAGATATACACAATGGACAGCTCAATCTGCACTCTACTCATAGGTAGATAGGCTAAGTTACCTACTAGTACCAGTACTACTAGTACTATAGTAGTAGTAGTAGTAGTGCCTTCCTCCATGATGACGAGTGTAAATGTTCTGTCATCCCAACTTTAGAATCGTCCCAACTATAGTCGCAGCTATCGTCCCAACTATCAGCTTGAGTGATACAGTTGGAGATGGCCCAACTATAGCTGGGATCCAGAGAAAGATCTGTCATACCATGGAGGAAGGAAATGGTCATACCAAGCAGGGAACCAGTTGCTGTCATTGCATGAGATGGTCGCAACACTACTGCAACTGGTGGGCATCATGTAAGAGCCCTGTTGTTAGTAAGGATAACTGGAGAGGATCAAAAATTAGAGTAATAGAGGCCTATCTCTTGTGGTACCTACATCTCCTCACTGTCACTATCTGGCATTCCCATCTATAGTTGGGCAGTCCCAACTGTAACACTCAAGTTGAGACCGGCCAACTATAGTTGGGACGATTCTAAAATTGGGACTCCTTCCTCCATGATACTGTTCCGTCCCAACTTGACAATTGTCCCAACTATAGTTGGGACCGGTTTAACTTGAGTGTTACAGTTGGGGCGTCCCAACTACAGCTTGGATCGTCCACAGAACTCTACACTAGTACAGTACAGTTTGTACTCAGGGTACAGGATAACCGTGATCGATCGTGGCATTCGTAGGGACTGTGACATGCGGGCGTGAAGCTCCCTCTCCTCAACTTGTTCACTGTGTGGGTTGTGAGCCAAGTTTTGGCTTTAGAATAGTAGATAAGAGTGAATTTTGTCATGTGGTTTTGTTGTTTTTAAATACCATTGTGGCCAACCTTTTCATAAAAAATTTTAAAAAGTAAAAAGGACCATAGGACTAGGAGTATTAACCATATTTCACCTTATTCACCCTGAAAAGTTTTCTCTTTTTTAAGTCAACAAGAAAGACCTCTTGTACATAACACAGAAAAACAAATCCAACAATTTATTGGTTCATAATAATTATCATATGGAAATGAAATTTTTCTGGGATTCTGCTATCACACACACACACACAACCTGCAATATGCAGAGAGCTCCCCTGCTTGCTCTACTGGTACCCTGTACAATTTCCACAGTCCCAACTATGGGTGCGTTCGATTAGCTTCCCCGGGTCGACCCCGGTGTGCTCATCCTGGTGAGCCCCTGACATGAGCTAATCGTACGCCAACTTCCCCCAGCATTTACACATGCATCTTGGGACAGCCGACCCGGAACTACTTTTATGTCGTGCATTACGTCCGCAGATTCACAAAAAGATCGTAAAATAATTATTATCAAGGTGAAACTGCAACGTTAAGTTATTTTACACGCCCTAGTTGATACACAATTACCCATCTTAGAATAAAAAAAATAGTTCTGCTCACAAAGTCGCTGTTTAAAAGGTGAAAATGTATGACAAACTTCCTGAAAGTACCCCGCTGAATTACAAACAAAATGGTGGACATTAAGAAAGTTTTTCGTCGTGACGTCATGCACCTCGGTCAGCCCCCAGTACTTAGTACTAGTAGGCTAGTGACCCGCTCCACAAGCAGGGCACTTGGGGCTGACCCGGGTGAGCCGCCCGAGAATGACGTCTAAGCTATTCGAACGCACGGTGGGAAGACCTGGGTCGACCCGGGGAAGCTAATCGAATGCACCCAATAGTTGGGACGCCCCAACTTTAGAACTCAAGTTGGGACCAGTCCCAACTATAGTTCGTGTGATTGTCAAGTTGGGGCGGAACAACAATACTATTTACAAAACAAGTATTAAAGTAACATCAATGATCAAGATGAGGTAATCAAAAACAAAATTAAAATGTTGATGGGTCCATTACTCGGACTACATAACATTTATATAATTCTGTACCACTTTAGACAGAGTTTGTATTTGCATATCTGCAATTCCCCTTCAATTCTAGAAATAACAACATGACAAACCCCTTCGATCGTTTCTTTTTACTCACCTGTCCGCCGTCCGTGTGTGTCGTGTATCTCGTCCAAGTTCGATTTATGTAAATGAACGTCCACACGTTTGGTGGCGCTGTTCGTAGCTTATATAACACATGGCTCCTAGAGTTCTCAATGCTAGAATTAGCGTAATATTAAAGCAATAGGTAGATTACCATACTATTTCTACAAACAAGATGGCAGCTCCCATTGAGAAATCGAGTTCCACGCTGTTTGTGAGAAATTTACCGTATTCAGCCACAAGAGAACACCTCGAAGAAGTATTCAGTGAAGTCGGACCAGTGAAAAAATGTTTTGTGATTACTGATACAGGTATAATCCGCTAAATGATACATTATTTGCTATAAAGTGTGAAAATGTAACTTTTTGTAGAGTGTGCTTTACAATATCGTCAGCACTCACAATGCTGACGTCACTGACTGCTGACTAAGTCAGTCAGTCTGGCCATGTGTACGTAGGTACGAATTGGTCTGTGGGTCAACTTGACCCTCTCTCAATTTTTGATTTCCTTTAAAACATTTATAAATTGTAAAATAACTTATATTGTTGGCTGTAATTTAGTTAAAAATTAATTTATTTGTATAATACTTCAGTATTTTTTTTTCCAATCCGTCCGTGACAATTTTTGTTCACTTTATTGGATGAAATTGAATGGAAGTTCAAGGTCTAGAAAGGTAAAAAGTGCACGCCACTGACTGAGTGGTGAAAAATTGTAAAAGAAAACACATGTGTGGAAAAACAGTTAAAAAGATAACACCCCTGATGGATTTCTAAAAGAGTAAACATAGTAATTTTAGTTATATTTAGATAACAAATAAAGATTTAAAATATTATTTTTCTTTTTAATAGGTGTCAAGGATAAATGCAGAGGATTTGGATATGTGACTTTCGCACTAAGGTAATTTGAATATTAAAGTAATTATCTCGGGAGAAAAGTGGAGGTTGATGTCTTTCAATATTTTGGCACAGACACTGTGATAGGATAGCTTTCTCTTTAGTCTTAGTCATTTATATTATTCCCGTCTGGCATAGTTCTACCATCCTTGCTCTATGGTTCAACAAAGTATTTGATGTGATATTTTTTTGAAGCCATATTAAAAATGTCCCCATTGAGCCGACTATATTTTGTGGATTCTTATTTTGTTCTTTTTCTTTTGATTTACTTAACAGAGAGGATGCGGAGAAAGCAGTTAAAGCCCATCTAAGTCTCGCCGAAAGAAAACTCTTTATTTCTTACTCCAGAAGGAAAGAACCCCGCAAGAAAGAGAAGCCAAAGAAAGATGATACTGAAGATGACGAGAATGGCTTTGAAATAGTAAAGTCGACAGAGACAGACACTAAAGATGAAAAAACTGGGGAGGATGTAGTTAAACAACTCAACCAGTCCAAGACTGGAGAGGGCAAACATGACAATAGATCGGGAATGAAAAATCAAAGAGGAAAGGCAAAGAGCCGGGAAGGAGCACCAAGTGGTGAGGGGAAGGTCGGAAGATTGATCATCAGAAATCTAGCTTTCCAGGTAAGGTTAAAGAAAGGACAGATAGAAAGAAAGGACAGATAATCTTTGACAATGTTTACTTTTCCAAACGAGTTAATCCCATCTTCAAAACATATAAAAGAATGAAAATAACAAAAAAAGAAAACGCCTGTCTCCACTATGCAAAGCAGGAAATTATTTCTCATGAAAATTAAAGGCCATTATTGAGTGAATACTTTTTGTGAGCCAAAGAAGTTTGTTACAGATTGGTAATTGTGCCATAAGAAGTCGCCCCGGTAACTGGATGAAAGTTTGAACTTTATAAAAGAGTTATTGGTTTAAACTTTACAGTGCTCTGAAGCAAAGTTGAAGAAGTCCTTTACACGTTTCGGTGACATAAGTGAGGTGCACATACCGAGCGACCCGAAGGATCCAAGTAAAGTGCGTGGTTATGGATTTGTTCAGTTCAGTAGTGCAACGAATGCAGCAGAAGCAATCAAGGAGATGAATGCCAAGAAACTCATGGGTAAGATATTGAGACTGTAGAGAACAAGGATTTGACAACGTTCGGATATGTGTCCTCATGTCACCAGGCATGCTCGGTGGTCTAGCTGGTAAGATATCTGCTCTGGAATGGTGGGGTCATTAGTTCGAGTTTGAATCCCACCTGAGTAGTACGCCTGTAGATTTTTTTCACAGGACTCAGGAAGGGGGAGCACTGAGTATACAGTGCTTATCACATATCGGTGTCAAGTAGTTAAAAAAAAATAAAACAATTAAGGACAGATTGATTGATTGATTGAGTTTTTGATCAATGGATGGATAGAGGGGTGGATTGATTGATATATGGATTGATTGATTGATTAATTGATTGAGTGATTGGTTTATTGACTAATTTATGAGTATCTGTTAAATGCTTAATGCTTTGAGAAAAATTATGCAGAGCACTCTTCAATACGAGTTAGATCTTTGATTCATGAATTATTTTCTATCACATCAAGAAAGAATTGACCATAAAGTCTCTAGTGACTGAGTGTACAAACTTTATAATTCAGTGAAAATTGTATGTGTCTGTTTTGCAGGGAGACCTATTGCCGTTGATTGGGCAGTTTCTAAAGAAATTTACCTAAAAGCTTCAAAGAAAAATCAGCAAGACTTACAACAGCAAAGAGAAATGGGTAGGTACAGAATTGTTTAATGCTGTCATCATTTTTTAATGTTTCGGTAAGATGTTGGCAATTTTGTATTGGCGTCTCTCCTAGGTAATTTAAAAGCTTGCCCCAACCATGTGATGAAGCAACATTATTTTTAGTCTAAGGAATTCAAACCAAGATTTAATAGTGACCAGGCAAGTCACTGTCCCCGACATTATTTAAATTTAAGTCTCAAATGGCTTATTGCGAAATGCAAAAATCTGTTTCTAATGATTTTATTCTTCAAACAAATTTTAAATTTAAACTTGTATAGCAGAGGACAGTGATGAGGAAGAAGAGGAAGAAAGTGATGGAGAATCTGGAGTAGAATCATCATCAGAGGTCGAGGAAATGGAAGAAGGGAGTGATGACGAAGCTGAAGAAGATGAAGATGATGAGGATGATGATGGGGATGAGGAAGATGACGATGACGTGAGATGGATAGCGAAGATGAAGGTGTCGAATCTAAGGAGAGTGGAAAGAGACCGAAAAAACATCAGGAGGTTGGTCAGAAGGCATCAAAGCCGAGGAATGTTTCCAGTGATGTTGACCAAGGAAGAACTCTTTTTATAAGGTAAAGAATCCAGCTCTCCAACTAATGGCCTACCGGCTACTTTGTATTGTAAAAACACCTTTTAGAAAAACCTCAAATTCTCAATGTAATATTTCATTTGATAATTTGAATATTTTCAGCTAGTTAAGAGGTTCATTTTACAGTGAAAATTTATTAATTAAAATTTATTTCCCTTTTTTTTGAAGGAACCTTCTATTTGAGACGACGGAAGAGGAGATTAAAGAAATGTTCTCACAGTTTGGGGAGATTACTTACAGTAAGATTGTTGTGGATCCAGCTACTGAACATCCCAAAGGTAAATAAGTCATTGCAACTAGATAGTGTGATATCATCAAGAAAATCAGGTATTAATTTAAGACTTATATTTTTCACTGCTTGTATTATGATACGGGACGCTTATAAAAATCAAATAATTATTTGTTGTGTGCTGACTCAAGTCTCTGACCTAGAATATAACAATGGCGGCTCAAACTTACTATCAGAATTATTGAGTGATGACTTGATTTCAAGACTATAAGACACTCATGATTTTGAATAATAAACACATTCTTTCTTTCTTGACTCAACAATCGAAGTCAGACATGACACTGGGGACCGACCGGGAATTGGACTTGGATTGTAGGATTTAGGACTTGACTATAAGACTTTAAAATATTAAACGAGTTCTTTCTTTCTTTCATTTTTGTAGGCACAGCATTTGTGCAGTATGGCACTAAAGAGAGTGCACAGAAATGTCTACAGATGGCTAACAGCTTAGTGGAGGTACGTTGTTATCAGGAAAATTGATCTGTGAGATTAGTGTTGGACGATCTTATCGTCAATTGGCGATGATGAGGACAATATCAACTTTGGTTTTTAAAATATCTGAGTATTTCGTGACAAGATGGTATTCTCAAAATATTATAGATTTTAAAATAAAATGTAACTAAATTTAACTTCAAACAGAAAAAAAAAATCGACCAACGGATACAAATATGTGCTGCAAAAGTTCCTGTAAAGGAAAGTTTGCCCGACTATGGCCCACCATCTACAAAAAACTTCTTGCAGTTTCAAAAGAAACAACTACCCCAGAGACGGAATATCTTAATTATCCAAAGAGATTATTGTTTCTTTGGAGAAAAACCAAAGTTGCGGTTGGTTGTTTTTAAACATGACTTCCAGACTGTTATTCAATGTATTTTATATGTTGACAGATTTGAAAGATCTTGGATATTGTGTTGATTGGATTAATTTTCAGGGAGAAGAGGGTTTGGAACTAGGAGGACGTAAGTTGCTTGTTTCTCTAGCTGTGCCGAGGGCTGAGGCATCAAAGCTTAGGGAAGTCAAGAAAGAGCAACAGAAAGTCTTAAAGAAGGACAAGAGGAATATGTACCTGCTTCAAGAGGGCTGTAAGTTATTCGGAAGATGTTTCGGTTCCATTGGATAGCAAATACACATTAAAAAACCCCCTTTTTTTGTAGACAAAATGAGAGGTCAATAAGCATACTTCAAATAATTTCAAATCATGTAAAGAAATGTTACAAATAATATGGTTATGTTCTTAGTTATTTTATGTTACACAACCTATTGATCACTGCACATGTTTATAAATTGCAAAATGTGAGAACCTCCTGCCAAAACTGAAAACTGGGTTTAATTTGCTCATCACATGGATGAGAATAAGAGCTTTCAATAACACCTAATTAGGGTCTATAAGGTAAGTATTTCTCCACATATAGAATATTGAAGACATGACATCACATTGATATCATGACTGATGTCTCAGTTGTCTTCGCTTGTAATGCCATTTCACTGTTGGCTATAAGTGGCTGATTTGGAGTGGGGCATCACATATATTCTCTGGTGAACTTTGATTCCTGTAGTGCAAGCAATCTGTATTTTTATTTTGACTGTTAACTCTGAATCTGTTAACAGTTATCAGGCCAGGCACTCAGGCTGCACAGGGAATGACAGACGCCGACATAGCCAAGAGAACCAAGTTAGAACAAATCAAACGACTCAAACTTCAGAACATCAACGTCTTCGTCTCTCCGACTCGTCTTGCAATCCAGAATCTGCCAAAGTACGTTGACGACAAGCTGCTACGGGAGGGATTCCTGAAGGCCGTAGGGGACAAGAAGGCCAAAATCATTGAGGTCGGTATAAGGTCATTGGGGTCATTAAGGTCATGGTCAGTACAATGGTCTTTGAGTTAAACCAGGGGCAGTTGCTGCTGAGGTAATTTCAACATCTTAGTTGATACTTTAAGAGTGGAAAACCTTGAAAGATGCACAGCTGTACCTTATGTAGTTTCATAAGCATTACTCTGTCCTTTCTCTATGCTTTGAATAGGAGAGAGCTACTCCACTTGCTGTTAGAAATGCGCGAAAAAATGTTTGAAGCAAAGTTTTCAAGTGTTAGTTTTGTCCTGAATTAAATTTATGTTGTGCATTCTTAATGGCTGTTCTTTACTAACAATTTGTGAAATACTGTGCGAAGGATTTTAAATTATTTGTACACATTGTTTACATTTTACGTATTGGGGATACAAAGGGAACGAGCTGTTGCAAACTTCTTACCAATCGAAATGACCTGTGGGCAAAAAATTGCCAATGACCTCTTAACGTTATATCTTGTATTGAATTTCTTTGCAGGCTAGAGTCATGCGTGATATGAAGTCGCCGAATGCACAGGGTCTTTGCAAGTCATTTGGTTTTGCATTTTGCGAGTTCACAAATCATGAACACGCTCTGGCTGCACTACGAAAAGTCAACAACAGCACAGAGTTTTTGGAGGAATAAAGGTCAGGAAAGTATTGGTTATATAACAAGGGTTGTACAACTAGGTTTAATAAACTAAGGTTGAGTTACTTATTGTTCAGTGCTGCTAGTTTTGTTCTTACTTTTTCGTCACGAGTTAAAATCTGCTACCTGTTCATTCTTCTCCTAAACTTCACTTGTTTGAGTTTTATTATTTGTGTTTTACCCTACACCGATGTGTGTTAAGCACTGTTTACTCAATATGTTTCCTGAGACCTGTGGAGAAAAAAAATCCACAGGCATATCTCTTGAGTGGGATTCAAACCCACGACCTTTGCCATTCGAGAGCAGATGTCAAACCACTAGACCACTGAGCTTACCTGGTAGTTGAGGCAGTTTGAATCCTATATCTTGGCAGTGGTACGGCAACAAGTTTGTTTTTGTTTTGGTTCAATGATTAGCAGGTTTTGATCTATTGGAATTACGAGAAGCTTTCTGTTTTGTGAAATGTCTGAACTTATTTTGTATTTTCTCTTTGTTTGCAGAGACCTATTGTTGGATTCTCATTGGAAAATCGGTTGGCCCTGGAAACTAAACAAAGAAGGAGAGATAGGTCCTTATTGAAGGTACTGTCAAGATTGACAAGTGAATAGTAGTCATTTTGAAACACCTTTTTCATGAAAATTAGTAAGGAGTATCACAAGATGCAGCTAGGGAAGTCAGTGTATGATGGGCTGACCCTTATGCACTGGCTTCCTGAAGTTTTTATAGGTACATATATGTACAACAAGCAGGGTTGGATTAAGTTTTACGTGGTCCTTAGACACTAGAGTTCCTTAGTCCCTAGGCACCAGAGTTCCATAGTCCCTAGGCACCAGAGTTTCATAGTCCCTAGGTACCAGTGTTCCAGAGGCCCAGGCACTGGTATTCCATAGTCCCTAAGAACCAGTGTCCCATAGTCCCAAGGCACCAGTGTTCCATAGGCTGTAGGCACCAGGACCAAGCTCTGTTTTTGATTACAATTCAATATATGTATTTGTGTTTGCGATAAGCTTTGCACTGTTCTGAAGCTTTGCAAAAGTCCAGAGAGATGCTGTTAGAATTTAAAAGTTTGTCTCTTGTGTGTAAGTTTGTGTCCAAGTACTTTCTCTGTTTTGTACGTTTGTAGCCTTTTGATTTTTGCTTTCAAAGACAATGATATATATACTCTGTATTTGGCACAACAAAGTCACAAAGTTTCATAAGTATTTTTGCGAGAATTCATACCTGACTGCCCTGACTTCAGACGACCAAAAGGCGAGCAGGGACTCATTAATGGCTTGAAGTTACCAAATTACCTATCTAAATACAACGTTCACCTTGGTCCAGAAGTCATACAAAATGAAATGAAGAAGATAAGTAGGAAATTTATTAAAAGTTACGTGTCTCCATTCTTCAGGCTCAGCAAATTCAAAATATGCAGAAGGATAGGGAAGGAAAAACCAAGGAAAAAACGCAAGACGGAAAGCAAACCATCCTGAAATCAAGAGCTCCCCTCTCCAAGCAGAGTAAAGGGGTTCTACCTCCACCTCCTTCATCCAAACTGGAGAAGAGGATCTCCATGAAGACGATACCGAAGCATGTAGGTGCAAAGAACAGATGGAGGGATCGAGGGAAGGCTGAAGAAACCAAGAGGCAGGAGAAGAAGAAGAGGCAGAAGGAGTTATTGAGCAAGTCAGGGAGGAAGGTTAGGGAGCCAGCCAAACCCAAGAGGTTAACAGTAGAGGTCAGTATTTCCTCTTTGATTTTTAGATTTTTAAAACCTCTCCCACCCCCCTCCCCCTCCCCTTATTGACTCACTATTTAGTGTCAAAAGAAATAAATCAACATTAAGTGTACTGTATGTGGGCATTTCATGAGGTAATTTTGCAAGGATGATTCAAACTAATTCATGTTCTTCATTTAAATGTGTTCTTCTGTTCATTTGTATATTGTCATTACTCCAGGGTGGACCCCAGAAATCAAGAAGAAATAACAAGGGCCGAGCAGAGGAGGCGAAGTTTAGTAAACTGGTTGAGAATTACAAGCATAAACTCTTCAATAAGGAAGGATCTGGCCAAGCTCTGAAAAAATCAAAATGGTTTGAAGAGGGATGAACATCACGGTGACATTTAAATCAACATTAATAGTACCCTGAGGATGTTACAAATTCCAGACTGAAATTCGTCTGGCCCCTGCCTCTGTCTTTAATTATGATTAGTTGCAAGGCTAGGTGTACCATGTTGTGGATCTTATTCATTATTTTGCTGCCTCTCTCACTATAAAAGTATCAGTTGATAGGTGGTACCCACACCTTTACCTATATCATTAGCATGTGTTACCAACCAAGGTCAAAGTTGAAAGTTTTCTAAACTGAAAGTCAGGTATCTGACATCTTTAAAGTTTGCCTGAAGCTTGGCTTCAACTATTTTGTTATCAAATTAATCTTTTGACATCAACTGCAGATCAGTTATTATCTTACTTTCTGAGCCATAAAAATGAAAAATAAGATTATTATTGTTTGGATGAATTGTTAATTTGAAAATGCCAATGATTGTCATAACAAGAGGACTAAATCATCTAGATGAAATGATGAGCTCTAAAGGGAGACTTTTGAGACAGTAACAGGCCCCCACTGGTTCTTTTCCTTTTCTGTTGTTTTCGTCGCTGAGAGTAATAGAAAAGGACTGGCGAGTGGGACGCCCAATATCATCTCTTAAGGCAAAGTATACCTTTGGTTTTTGGGACGTTTGATTGTTTTAATCCTATATAAATGTAGTATATACAATAAAACTAACCTGTGAAAATTTCATTTTAAAAGGTGGTTGAGTTTTTGAAATATCGCCAAAATCCGCAAATATGTCCATGCAGAATAATCCCTAATAGGAATACACAATCTGACAGAAACATTTCTCAGATTCAAATTTTAAGGTTAAAAACTGACATCTTTTTTCCATATCCACATTATTTAGAATTGAAATATTTCTCAAAATGCTTTATACTATTGAAAGTTTCCATATTTCTAACCAAGTAAGTTTGTATTGCCATGGTAATTTTTAGAGTGATTACCAATCGTATACCTTCCCTTTAAGTCTCCCATTATCCATGGTACTCTTTAAAAATGTTTTTTAGTTTTCTACCTTCAACAATTGTCAAGGCGAACAAATTGTTAAAACTTAGAGAAATGATAATTAAAAGAAAATGGGATCTATGAACTTGTTCTGGTATGTAATCTTGTTCATTACAAAAAAGTCACCAGGGGTTAGTCTGAAAACTGGCATGAGCCAAGTGGTTTTGATGGCAACACTGTTTTGTTGTACTAGTCAGGTAATAGTCTACGATATCGTGAATCGTTAACAAAACGAACATCACCGATCTAGACTATGAGCCATGGTGTAAGTCTTCAACAAACACCCCAAGCCTAACCCCAACCTTCCAAATAAGAAACGGATAACAATGCTTTCACTTTAAAAATCAAAATATTTATTGATAATATTTTGATCATGCTGGTACAATTACAAAGTGTTATTTTTGAACTGTTAATAAATCAAAGGAAATTAATATTCATGAGTTATTCAAATGAATACAAACATGCATAAATTAAATCAAAAATAATACTAAACACAGGTTAATTATATTGTTATACACAAATAAATAAGTAAAATGATGGTTAATAAGCTTATTAAAAAATAATGTATGTTACAAATTAATAAATTACATTGGCAAACGATGTGTTTACATTGGCAAACCACATGGCGGCAAAACAAAAAATGCATTAGAAAGGAGATTTTACACTTGAAAATGTTGTTACACTAAGTTGGGCATGTACTAACAGTTCCTAGTTGCATTTTAAAATCCACACTAGTGTCAAATGGGTCTTGTACACACCACTTTAAAGAATTAGCCTTTCCCATGAAATAAGTAATTTTACATTAGGTGTGAGCACTAACACTACTGGTGAGCAAAATGAGGGAACATCGCACCTTTTTATGCCAATGCACAACTCTGGTGTTTGCACACCGATAGTGTCTATATCCATGCGTGAATGTAATTAGCATATATCATGGGAAAGGCTAATTAACACTGACCAAAAAATTGTCTACTTGATAAAATCTATGTATCTTTACCCAATAATATGTTGAGAGAGTTACTCGGACAAAACTATTAAATTTTCCATAAATAATCTCATGTTTAACCAACTATTAAGGGGAGGGGGTCATGTAATATTTAGCTAACAGCCAGCGTTACACCGTGGTTAAGACTAAACTACACTTCAATCAACAATAGAGTAGAAAACAGAACACCAGTGAAACACCAACGCATATGCGCAGATACATGGAGTAACACTGGTGTAACACTAGTGTACCGTTGGTTACACTATTGAGTTAAAGAGTTCTTCGGGATTTTGCAGCTGCAACAAAATATAAATAAAGAAAAAGGCCAGAACGTAAAACAGCAGCAGGGTATTTCAATTTGCATTGATGATGGAGTGTGTTCCATGATTGATTTATAAAAATTTAAAAAATGATTGATTTATGATTCAGTAAGAACTAGAGGGCGTACACAAACATGTGACACGGCCAGACAGAAGCATTTTTGCCCATTGAGAAAATGGTGCTGACCCTTCACATTACACTGGTCACTCATCAGTTTACACAGCAATTGTTTTCAAAGTGTACAATTGTATGTAAAGGACCCATAGGGATTTTCGCCCATGGTGGGCCAGCGGAGTTGTGTGCAGGACATAGCCAGTGCTCTCCCTACTAAGATGGCTACTTCATGATAAAGGTCTGTCGCCTCTACACTGCAGTTGCATTGGAATTGTTGCTATCCTGAGACATCAGATTTTGAAAGATTTACTCCCCAATTTTTGTTCCTACAGCAATTTTTTAAAATGTATACGGCCATTTCTAAATTTGTGGCTGTGGCTAGACCAAATTACTGATATGCATTTAAAACATATGCTTCCCTTAGCAACAGCTGCAGGCGCCAATTAAAACACAGCTTCATTGTTGTTTATCTCCCTTTTTGAAGTATTCAACTTAAAGATGCAAGAAACTAATTAACATAACCCAACAAATTAAGCGCATCAAATATTCCTTTCAGTCAATTGGCAAGATTATAATGTACAGTCGCAATCTGTTGGCTGTACGACTGTTTTTAAAACAATCACTAAGGAATTCATTTACATGGATTATTATCTGCTTACATGATAACGCTTTAACATAAAACTATACTTAATACTGTTTGAACTCTGATAAGGTTTACTTACTGGCTTTGAAAAATATACATTTCTAAAACAAAAACAAAGGTAAAACTTGAGACTAGAAGCAGTGTAATGGAGTTGGAGAGGTAAAATTAGATTATTCACGTTTCAACAAACATTTGTTACTTTTTGTTGGCATATCAGTTGTTTTGGTCCAACCCTAAAATAAAGTTAAGATCCAAACGGTAACCTACTCCTTGGGAATATTAACGAAATAAATAAATGTTTTCTGACTTATTTGCATTCCATTTTGGTATTAAATTTTTGATGATAATTAATGATTTACGAGCTATAAATAGTATAATTAAAAAGAGATATAAAAGAAAGCTTTGTAAACAGAAAGTAAATAACCTTATAACAGGAAATATCTAGATTAAAAGTATTATAAAGGATTGGTAAAGATAAAAAACATCATTGGGGTTTTTTTTATCTGAAAGCTTACTGATTATGAAGTTCACATTAGAACCATTTTTTCTGTGAAACATTTATCTTAAAATGAAGTCTGAAACCTAAAAAATTGCAAGTTGATTTTGGTTGTTCCAACCAAAGTTAAGGACAATGTTTTTACATGCTTTTCACTTATTTTCTTCTAACTCACACTGGGTTAAGCACAAACTTTCACAGGTTTGTTATTTCATGTATATGGTTGATCACACAATACATGAAAATGGTCTGCAACTATTTTGACAGCTCTACCAATCCAGTATAATACCTTTCACATTTAACGAAAATGTACAAAATGTTTAATGGTAGCAAGACTGCCTTAATGGCTCTTAACCAGTTAACGCCAGAAGTCGTGTATACGCGAGTCAAAGCCAAGTGACGTGTTACCACGCCCTGACATTCCTACGTGTAGCGTGCATAAGCACGCACTCACCATGCTCTTCTTTGTTTCCCTCTTACAAAGAAAAAGAGGGACAGAGGGTACTGGAAATCAGGCTCGAAATCTCCCCTTTTCCATTAATGGGTAATCCCTGTAATCCCAGCCAAGGGCTGGCCGATTCATGGTGAAACAGTCCAAACTTTTCTCGTAAGAGAACAACAAATCCCAGTGCATTGTATTAGAACATTTGTTGTCTTTACTTGGTTTAGACAGGGTTCGAAAAATATTACCGGTCAGAGGCATGGTCAAAAATGTTTTAATACTTATGACATGAAGTGGTTAAGATCATTATGGGACAGAATGAAAGAATCTCATCAGGATTATAATTTTTTTATGGGGGTGACCATCACATCTCCATCAACCATCTTAAGTATTAAAGCACACTGATTAACTATAAACGTAAGCGACCTTCTAAATCAATCGCTTTAAAAGAATTTATCATATCCAAACTATTCCCACCAACTTTCAATCCACAAAGTAATTAGCCAAGTCCTGTGCAGGAATTGAATTAAATATGCACAGCGCAACATTTGGAAAACTGATACTGAATGAGTATAATGGCATGTCAAGGTGAGCAGTCAAGCGAACTGGACTTAAGCTCTGGTGTTTCTGATCAGCAGAGTGTGGGTTTGAGTCCTAGTCTTGACACTCGTGTCCTTAAGCAAGACACTTACCATTATTGCTTTGTCCTTCCAATGGGACGTTAAGTCGTAGGTCCCGTGTGTTGTGTAATGCATGTAAAAGAACCCAGTTACACTTATTGCTAAAAGTAGGAGCTTGCCACAGTGTTTCTGGCGGTGGAGTAACCACGGTGGAGTAAGCTCCTAGTAAACCATCATAAGGTGCTACATAAAATGGTTTCATAATTCAAAACATAGCTCTGATTGTCCTGTTGAAAAACAAATAATGAGTGCTTTGATACGCCCCTAGGGGTGTGATAAAGCGCTATATAAGTGTTATTATTATAATGCCTACATTTTTTGCATCACACTTGTTCAAAACAGCTTTGTAGCATTTAGTGAGCATGTAGATGGCAACAGCAGTTTCAATTTAAAGCACAACACGCAGCTACGGGAAGGAAAGAACTGGGCCTAATTTGCGGCGCTGCTTATGGTTGAACTTTTCGCTTACAGCTCGTTATAAATATGGCTTTAGGGTGCCATAAGGGAGGAGTTCAGATAGCAGCGCCGTGAATCGGGCCACGTTTTTATCACCAAAAACAACTTGGAACCAGCAAAGATCCCCCGAAAAAACAGTTTGTATTGGTTTTTTGTTTGTTTGTTCACTACAGAACATTGGTCTCTCAAAATAAATCATATGTACACTATGCCATTTCTATAAATCGCACTATCAAAATATCTTGATTCTATGGTATGGTATTAAGAGATAAAATAGTTAATATACAAAAAAATACATTGTTTGTTTTCATGTATTTGTTAAAATTTTTCCCCTTACAAAAAACTCAAGTATTGCTCGTACACATTGCACAATGTTACACTGGTGTAGACCGTTTATTTTAAAAATCTTTCAAATTCGATACTTGAGGTACGTTATGGGATAATATTTTGGTGGGGAATAAGTTTTATTATAAACAGATTGAAAAAACTTTACAAAAAAGACATTTACTCATTTTCTTTCTTCTGTAGAATTCTATACAACGATCTAAAAGTAGTTGTTTAAAAATACACCTTTGTGAGGTAAAGTTATTTCTGGAGCTATACACAGAAGGGAAGTCTGGATTTAGAATTTGTACCACAAGTTTAAAAGATTACTAAGTTTGTCTGTTCCACTCTTTCCTGTCAGTGGGCATTCAATACCGGGCATTACATAGCGTAATACATTACACCACAAGGGATAATTTCCTTAAAGAGTAAGTTTTTTCTTTCATTTTGAACTGGAAAAATGTGTCTTTTATGCCGACAGCCAGAAAAGTCATCAAACACATCGTACGATCACACGGTGTATTCTCTTAAACTTGCATTGGTCCTGATGCATTTCAAATCTTGCATATGAATTGGGCCGCTACACCTGACATTCGCAATGTTTCTGCTATCATGGTGCTACCTTCAAACCTTGCATATCGTCTGGGCTGTGCACAGAACCCTCTTAAGAGCATTCTCAATGTGTTGCAAAGCCTATACAAATGCATCATGGTACTTTGAACCCAATAAAGGACACTCATCGCCCCAAGACAAACTAGAGTCAGAAGATTGTTTTCTGACCTTTGAACTCCAGTACATCATCGTTTGCATCTTGTTTTGGGTTAGAAATTGCCCTTTCAAAACTTAACACTGACCTCACTAAGAGGATGATAGAGCTAAGTCTGAGTGCAATCTGGCGGCATTTTATTTTTTTTTTCTCTTCATAGTGACTATGCATTCAGTCCCTAACTGTAGTCTTGGAGCAGATGCAAGTTTCAAGACCGGCGTCATTGACAAAGTATGCTATAATTCCACCCCCTTCGTAATGGAAGATTCCAATGAAATGGTGAATTCATCCAGCTGCATGAGGAGGTTGACGACAAAGTCGAGGGCGCTGTTGCAGTTAAGGAAAGAGAAGTCTTCATACATGGAGGAGGCCACTGGAGTCTCAGAGAGAACTGGCAGCCACCAGTGGAGCATGTGATCCCTGGAGAAACACAAAAACACAAGAATTTTTTTAACAAAGCAATAACGGTCAAGTGTCTTGCTTAAGAACACGAGTGTCAAGAACGGGACTCGAACCCGCACTCTGCTGATCAGAGACACCAGAGCTTCAGCAGTCCGGAGCACTTGACTGCTCAGCCATGACACCCCACGCCATTAATTCAAGCTACAATTCACAGGAGTCCTTGGTTTCATTATCAGAGACTACATAATTTTATCTGATCTAATTAATTGCATTGAAGATTGATATTCTAAGAGAAGCCCCCCCCCCCCTAAAGCTCCTGCCCAGCATGGATCTTAACCGATCTTCCATCTTACCTGATCCCGATGCAAACAAAAAGTTGAAATTTCCCATCTTTGCCAGCTTGGGCTGCTCCTTGATTGATCTGTTGAACTGTGAAGCAGAATGTCCGCCTTGCTCTTTTTTCTTGGACAGATCCAAGACGTCCCTCATCATCTTGATCAATACTCTCAAGGTACTTGGCTACTTTTTCTGTAAAGAGAGAGAACAAAACCAAAACATTTATCAAGTGAACAAGATCCTATTTAATCTATGCAAAGCAATTTCTGGAATTAATAAAACTGCATGTTTTAAAAAAAAATTATGGAAGACTAAATAATACGAGGTTTAATTATCAGCTAATGTTGGGATAAATTTGTTTATTTGCTAGGCAGTGAATAAAAAATGTTTATTGTACTGCAGCAATGGGAGCTACATGGGCTTAGGCAGGAACAGTGTTTATATACTGTGACAAGTCAGGCGGATATGGGTTCACATTGTAACATTTTGTGATTACCTAGAAAGTCCCAGATGAAGAAGTTATTTCTGAAGAGCCTGGCAGATCGGAACCCAAATTGTAGTACAATCTCCATGCATTGGACTAGTCCTCTCTCCCCACATAGTAGCACTGTAAGACGACCTCTCTGTATCAAATCATACATCAATTAGAAATACGTCATCTGAACAAAACCTCTTTTAACATATTTTAGTTGATCTACACTTTTCTTGATCCTCATAAGAAGGATACTTACAAAATACAAATTTAATTATTTATCGAATTGGATTTAATTAAAGTGGTTTATTAATTAAAAAAAAACATAATTACAGCCAGAGGCTGAATTAAGAAAATCCTGACAGATATATTAAAAACTAACATTGAAATTACGATGGAAAGATACAAATGTATATCACGAATAGATACGTAAAAATGACTAAGCTACAAATGCACAACATAAAATAGAAGGAATATGACAGTATCTGTGAATCAAAAGCTATTCAATAAGAAAGTACCATCACTCAGTAACACTAAAATGAGAAAAAGGGCCGAAACATTACTGTTAAGGCTCTAACAATAAAAAAAAAATTTTAAAACAATTTATTATTATCATTATATCTTTCTGGTAATGAAACAAGGGACCCTCAAAAGTGACTAACACTTTGAGCATGCCTGAAGATACCTGTGTAGAGAAGGTGATGAAGAAATACCAGTTATAGATGTGGGAGGAAACCCCCAAATAGGGGAAACCCACGCAATCAGAAAGGGACTGAAAACCAGGTTTCAGGTTTATTCATTTTAATGTTGACAATAAATGCATCAATCTAGAGCAAGTTCAGGTGAGCGACTATAGTGACTAGACTTACTAGAAACCATAGAGCACAGGGAGATTGACTAGCTCGACCATGCACTGGAGCATGGTCGATCTAGTAAATTCGAGAGCTACGTCACACACTGTCACACTGTTTCTGGTTAGTCTAGTCAATCTAGTCGCCCACCCGGACTTGCTCCTAGCTATTCCACAGTATTAAGCCAAAGAAAGTAAATCACAAAAATTTACATATGTGAATAAAATACAATTATAGAGATGAAAATAAACCCAATCATCACGCAAGACTCCGGTCCAGGATTCGAACAGAAATGAAAGGCAGGGAAGAAACCACTGAGCCAACCTGAATTGTGTTTTTTTTTTCCTGAAAATATAAACTACACTTTGATAGCTCTGTTTAGCTGGAGACACAACAGCAGAGCATCCTAAGTGGTTTTCTTTCAAGAGCTTTTTTTTCACAACATGAGGCCAAAACTAAAAGAAACCATTCTTAAACAGGAAAGACACCAACCTCCTTCTCAGGTTTGTAGAAATGCTTGACTATATTGTTAACTGCATCAGTCAGCATCTCCTGAATGATATCTTGATTTAGCTTTGGTGTCTGACCCCTGGCATGTCTTGATGGAATAGGTGAGCTGGGTCTGGGAGGGGTCCTGGACCCTCTGGATAGCTCCTCTGACTCTGCTGGAGGTGGGAGTAACTCCCCAACAAGAAGACGTTCAAGACTGTCATCGTCCACACCTCGTCCAATCCATCGACCGCATGGAAACCTGTGGTTAGTAATAAGTAAGTTATGTTCATTGAACAAAAACGTGTTGGTCTGGGTTGCATTAGCTACCAGTTTACAATTACTCCATTACTTATTGTAATAAAATGTAAAATCTTAAAAGGCACCGATTTTAGTTTCATTTCAAAACCAAGGCCCAATTTCAAAGAGCTGCTTAAGCAGAAAATATTGCTTAAAATTTTCTTCATGGCTAAAAATAAGCAGGATACCAGTAACAGATTGTACAAGTGACATTGTATTTTGGCTGGTAACCTTATTCCGGTATTAACCGTATATATTGTGCTGATCTACTTGTAATGCTTCAAGAGCTCTATGAAATTGGGCCCTGACGCTTGCACAATAAAAAACAAGATTGTAAAAATAAGGAACTAAGTGGGAAGGCCATACATAAATCAATAATAACCAAAATAATACTAATAATGTAGATTTACAATGCGCACGGTTCCACCAAGGGGTGCTCAATGTGCAGTACAAAAAGACAAAACTTATGAGTACAACTTTAAATCAACAAACAAATGACATAGGATAAGTAATGAGGACGAAATTATAAGAAAGCTTGGGACATTAAATGAGTACTGAGAGCTGTTTTCAATTGAGTGACTGATGAACATGATTTGACATATGATAGATGTTAAATTTGCATCGGGGATAAAGAATATTGTGTTGAAGTTCTATTCAGTGCTTTACACACATCGGTGTATGGGTAAAACCAATAAGATTTGACATTCAAGAGACATAGGGCAGCAACTGAAAAAGCCCAATTACTTACTTGTATGTGTGCCCAGTGATCTCATTGCGTACTAGAACATAGTCCACCATCCATCTTGGTAACAGGCCTGAGTTGTCATGTCCAATTCGTACAGTCGTTAGGATACCCAGATTGCTATGCTATAAATCAAAAATCAATACAAATAGTTTCTTTGTTATAAAAACTCTTTTTACTGTCACTTATAGAGGGGCGTTTTTTTTTCTGCCTTTATTAGCCGCTTTTGAACATTGTAAAAATGTGCCATACACTACCCCTGTTTATTAACCACTTAACTGCGTAATTATTTATCGTTAGCTAAACCCCCAATGCGGAATTAATTTAAGGAAAACAATGCAAAAAAAGGATAAATGGAAAGCTATGCTCAGACCCTGAATTGCTCCGATTATCCCCACTTATATCTGAGGCTGCTGTATCATCAATGTCTTCAGCACCTTGTAAACATGGCTCTTCAATTTGTGAATCATCATCACTATCAACAGACATGAGAGAGTTGACAATTCAAGATCTGAATCCAAAGCTTGGGTCAAAGCTTGCACACATGACAAGCGCGGTTGCTTTCGTGAAGTCGCCATATTTAGTAAGAAAACTCGCCGATTGGTGGCGCCACACACTGCCTGACTGTAACTTTGTGATGACGAGATATCTCGTCATACAAGACACGTAAGAGGGGATTACCCGGGGTCACAGAGCGTGTCTTTGACCTCATTTAAACCGCAAACTTGGTGACGCGATATCTCGTCATACGCAATATAAGGGTAAGTTGGTGATATCTCGTCATACGCAGTTAAGTGGTTAAGCCGTAAGCATTCCTACAACCATCTCAACTCTTTAGAGTATGCAGCACCGGCAGCCAAATTGGTGTACAGGTTGCTAATCATTGACAGCAACAATCTCTACCCATTTAATCCCGGCTGATGAGAATTCATTATAGCTAAACGAGAACACAAGTGTCACAACCAGGATTCAAGCCCACACTCTGATGACTCAGCCATCAGAACTTGATGCTCTAAGTCGCTTGGCCACGACACACTACAATTGTTTATTGGTTATTTTACACTTTATCAAGTTATGTACATGTTTAACTCGTTGACTGCCGGTCATAGATTCGTAGGGCGTTCCCATTTGCCAAGTGCAGTGCGCATGCGTGCATACCAAATAGCTACTATACACCAAAAAAAATTGAACATACACATTCTAAGGATGTATGTCGTCACCACTGCCAGAAGCGTATTTGTTGCGTGCTCAGTGATGCCAGTGTATTCAATTAACAATACAAAGCCCTTTCATTCCCTACGAGTATACTCGTAGTGGCAGAATCCGTTACACCTGTTACTACAAATATACTCGTAGGCGGCAGTCAACGTGTTAATAAGTTTATCATGTCACATGAAAGAATCTTGTATGATTCGAGTATTATGCTAGCCTGTAGTTATCAGTGCAGAATTACTTTTTCTTAAACTCTTTGCATACCTGGAATACAAAGTCCTGAGAGTTCTTAGGAATTGAGATCATCTTGGAGTCGTTGATCTCCCCAGACACACAGATCCAGGTGTTGGCCGACGTTGTAGCTTGGAACTTACGAGTTGTGACCACCAAGACTCGGTAAGGCACAACTAAAGAACATAAATATGAAATGGAATCTCGGTAAAAATGTCACGGTGAACACAAGGTGAGTGGTTGTTAACTTTATTGTTTCGGAACAATGGATTTTTTTTACTGCTTGTAATACTGAAACAAAAGTTAATTTATAATAAGAACTTTCTCAGGTTTATGAGAAAAGACCGAAGCAGTTATTTTTTTAATATTTATATATTTATTGTTTATCCTGGGGAAACCTTTCAGTGAAACACTGTTTTTTCAAAGGTGCCCAGCAATTACAAACATTCATTCATTAATATAAAAATAGCAAGTTGTACAAGACAATACATGTACAAAGACATTACAGAGAATATCAAAAATAAATAAATAAACAGTGAGGCAAGGTTGATAAATCAATACATTGCTGTAAGAACCCCAAGGATAATAGACCCTTCCCATGAAATATGTAAATTACATTCACGCATGCGTACAGACGCTGCTGGTTGGCAAACGCCATAGAGTTGTGCACAAGGCAGACGCACAAACGCGTGTGCGTCACGCCACCATCAGTCCCATGCAAAAAGGCGCGATGTTTACTCATTTTGCCAACCAGTAGGGAGAGTGTGCACGCGCGATGTTCAATTTGCATATTTCATGGGAAGGGTCTATTGAAGTTGTTATCTTAACTGTAAGAAAGATCTTACCTGTGCTGATGAAAGAGTTAGTGAAGCAGAAGTAATCTACAGCATTTAGAGACAGAAGATGGTAGAGAAACTGCTCCTTCTCTTCCTCAGTCCGGAGGAAGGCATAACGCTTGTAACGTTTCCTGTCGAGAAATGCATCAAAGATATGAACAATATTTCCTATCAACAATGCCGCCTCAAAGGATGGACGCATCAACTTTAAAGGAACATTACAGAATTGGTGAGAAAAAAACTTGTAAAATATACTTTTTGATCACAGATTTACATAAAACTTACACGGTCTAATGATGATGATAGTAGAAAACATCCCTTGAAATATTTCTGTCTGAAATGCCATATTTGATGAGAAATGAATAACCAATTTTTCCGATTGGAGTTTATCGCTCAGTGAGCGTTTTATTCACTTGTTGAATCTATATGATTTCATGCAAATGTGTAATCGGTTTTTCACTATTTTCTTGTGACCCAGATGGCCGATCGTTCTCAAACTTCTACAGGTTTGTCAGTTTATGTATATGGTGGATTACATAAAGTGTTTACACTGCCAGCAACTGTTTTGTTAGCAAAAACCAATTCTGTAATGTTCTTTTAACTTCAAATAATTTGGCAACCAAGTTAGATACAATAATATGTAATTTTGATTTTACTCATACACCAATGTGTGATAGGCGTTCTATACTCTGTGCTTCCCCATGCCCCACCCCCCCTCCTAGTACAGTGGGGAAAAAATCAATAGGTTCCTCAAGATGGATTCAAACCCATGACCCCTGCCTTCTAGAGCAGTTGTCTCAACCACAAGAGAAACTAATTTAAGATTTTATGATTTAATAAACATCCTACGCACTTTGCTTTTTGTACGTTGTCACTTTTCAACAAGTATCAATAGCTTGTACTTGCGTGATCTGATGTTATCAATGACAAATTCTATTTACAGGGGTGGGGGTGGGGAGGGAAGGAGGGGGCGTTGGCCAGTTTGAGATGCACAGTGTCACTAACTGTCTCTTCTAGCACGTACGAGGGGCAGTTACTTGACTAGACTTACTTGCAGAGTTCATAATCATTGAGTAGCAACTTGAGATGTTTGTGCAAGAGTTTCCTCTCTAAGGCAAGTCTAACGAAGGCACGAGCATACCCTACATCTGTCTTTATCTGCGTCATGTTCTCCACATTCCTACAAAGAAAAAGAAACATAGAGACAAAGATGCTGAATACCAAGCAATCTTACAAAGATAATTAAATATAAATATTAATAGTAATTGTATACTGTTGGAGCAAGTTTTGAATTCTCTTAAAGTGATTGTTTAAAAATGAGAAATCCCTAAACAAGGGGTTGGGCCTCTCTCTTGGTCGAAAGTGACACCTCTGATCTTTCAGGCTGTAATGTTATAGAGTATTTACAGACAAGACCAAGTGAGCACAAGGAACATTTGTCAATAAGAGGCCTATATTGCCTGGTGCCCAACAAATATTTTGAGGATGCGTACCAGGAAATATCGGCCGGTTGTCGACAAATGGGCCTTGCACCAACTTGGCTCTATTCACATCAACACAACTGTACATCTACAGGTTTGGATACAATTAAGGATCTTCCCTTAGTGGTCAGTTGCATTTTCCCAAAATTTTGAAGGCAAAGGACAACCCTGTTGAAATCCTGACCAATCACAGGCGTTGGACATGCCCTTACCTGATATCAAAGGGAAGCTCGGTGGGGATTGGGTTAAGGACAGGCTCCACTGCTGAGCTACTTCTCCGTCTGGCCTCGGACCCATGAGGTACAACTGAAAGACTGTGTTCTGGGAAGGTTTCTCGTTTCTCTTTCATCTTGCGGTATCCTGTGATGTGAGACCATAGTGCTGATTTCCCCTGTGAATAGAGTGTCAAAGACAGTAAAGGGTCAGAGACCATCACATACACAATGACTGGAGTACAAAAGTACAGTCAACACAGTCACCTTTCAATTGCTTTTCACTTAGGAGGGACTCCCTGTGAGACAACAAAAGCATTTAAGTACATATACAGGAGAAATGATTTGAAATGGGGGTCAAAAAAGAATTTAGAAGAGAGTCAACAAAGTCATGGGCAAGATTACAAAGACATTTGAAACTTTCAAACACAGTAACATTGTAAGATATGTTTCATTTCCTTAGCAAGAAGTGACACACACATAACATAAAATATACCAATAATTATGTACATCTATAACAAAGAGAACAATCAAAAGTAGGATTATTGATGAAAATGTAAAAGATTAGCAAGAGGAAAGTTATTCAGCCCTTACATAAAAATACAATGTACATACACTGGCAACAACTTTAAAAGCTATAGCAAGTACAATTGGTGACTGCTCTATATTCCAACACCCCAATGTTCGACAACCCTTGTGCTGACAACCCATGTTCCGACAAACCCCCTTATGATTTACATGATATGGTTAGGAAAATACACTACAGGTGTCGAAACACAAAGGTGTAACCGTACAACTATTAAGGGAAAATGTGCAGTCTAAGATCTTTGGTAATAATCTTCAAGTTTTCCCTTAACAATACATCTACAAGGACAATCTTCCAGGCTTAGAAGCGAGATATGACGTTAATTATTTGGTTGCTTACCTGTTTCTTCTGGATACCATGGCTGAAGATTCTCTCCAGGAGATCACAGAGCGAAGCAATCAAAGTGTTCTCTTCCACACCCGACCGATTGACATCACCGTGACCGAGCTCAACGGCTTCCTGACCCATCTTACTAACCAACATCTTCTTCGTCTGAAACGGGAGCAAAACAAAACAGAATTTACATTGATTCTCTCCGAGCCTTCTTTTATGGATCCGTGACTGTAAGTTGAGTTGAAGTAAAACTGTGAGAAGGATTGTTCCGATTATTTCAAGTTTAGTTTTAGCTTTTTATTTCACAAAATAATGTTTCAATTTTATTTCATTTAATTTATAAGTAAAAAACTTCAAGTGTTTTATCATGATTTGAAATGACAATCAAGATATGAATAAGCCATTTGCAACTTAGACTTGAATAATGTCTGGTACAATGACTAGCTTTAATCATAAAGCAAGGCTTTAATAGTCACAAGTTACCGCTTTGCTATGTCAAATGCATAGCTTTTGTAAAGCAAACTCCAGATGTGCAAACCCTGGTACAATTGTTTTCATACAAATTCATTCAAAATTGTGAATGGGTGTTCGCCGTCTCTCACATAACTACGCAAAAGCTTGCCCCGAATCATGTGACATAGTAACTGTCTCTGTAGTCTGAGGAATTCAAATTCCAGCGGTAACTTGTGACTAACCAAGTCATTGTACCAGACTTTATTCAAATCTTAGACATGTCCGAATTGGTGGCTGTGGCTACAGTTGGATTGACGTGTCATCATGGGTTGAAGTATACATGTAGGGCATCCTTAGCAGCACCAATAGCAACAGTCATAGCTGTAGCCATAGACGCCAATTCGAACACAGCCAATCTCACAAATTGCTTATTAGAAAGTTTGAACGAAACTACTTGAAACTTTGTTTTCGTAAAGAAAAATCGACTAGGTTACACGTACAAAACTAAAAGATGGGGTCACAACATTCAAGACTGTTAGGGATGACTGAAAGAGAGATGACTGAAAGAGACATGACTGAGAGGGCAGGGGATGGCAACAAAGACAGACTGGGAGACTGGAGGACAGAAACTAGACTAACCTTTAGGGTTAACTCCTTGAGGAGGGCATCTACACACACAGACACAGAAAGACACCCAATTTCAGAACTGACCTTAACTTTACACTCTTTGAGGAGGCCTTCAACAAACTTCCAGTTGGTTTGTTTCTGGTCCAGACTGGAGAGAACCGGTTGTTGGACGGTCCCCTTCCTGGCCTGCTGAATGTATTGCTGTGGGAAATAATAGTTCAGAATAATTATATCATTTTTTGTTATACTTGTTATATTTATTTGTGTTTATTTTAAACTTGTATTACAAATGTTATTTGTGTTAATTTTAAATCTTTAGACATCTTTATAAAAATGGACACAAGCTGCACACAGGCTGTCAAGGAATCCAAAAGTATAACAAGTGTCATCAACAAATTAGTACATCCCTGTCAACAATAAAAACATCATTAACACATTTCTGATTAACTATGGGATTATCTCGACATAGAATACATAAACCCTGTAAATACCAACGAGAAAAACCATGATCAATAAGTAAAGCCCGGTGCGAGCTCACACTATTAACCACCTAATCACACTATTAATATTAATTTAATGCCTCTAGCTACCGGGCAATCTCGGTAGTCTAGTTGGTAAGACACTGCTCTAGAATTGCAAGGGTCGTGGGTTCGAATCCCACCCGAGTAACATGCCTGTGATATTTTTTCACAGGACTCGGGAAAGTACCGAGTATACAGTGCTAACACACATCGGTGTATGGGTAAAAACAAAAATTAATATTCTTTATCCCCGATGCAAAATTTAACATCTATACTATTAATATTGGTCAATATATGGAATGACTATTGCATCACAATGACAGTAGAAAGAGATTTAACAGTCTGAAAATTAATGTCATGCGGAACTTACCTCTCTCTCTTGTGGGGCTAGCTGTAAGTGCTCAGAGTGCTGTTGCTGACGGTCCTTTCGTCTCCACTGGGCTGTATTCCTGTGCTTGGACCTAGAACACATAAAAGATTGGCAGATCGTTCAGGCAGATTCTCTACTGAAAGCTTTTGAAAGGTTTTTAATCTTGAATGACATGACAGAGCGTAATGAAACCATCAACCCACAGGAGGTTTATATTCAATTTCATTGAGGAAATAAAGTATCTATGAGGCTAAAAAAAATTTTTTAAATTGTTCAAATTACAAGAAACTTTGGACGCAGAAAATTTAATTTGTTCTCTTGAGACTTCGGCCTTTTTCGTGGCACTTGCTTACTGTGGAGTTCTGTGCTTACTTCCCATGCACTTTACTACAGGGTGCCGTAAGCACAGAATTCTGTTGTAAGCAGTGCTATAAAATTGTCCCCAGAAGGGTTGAGGATATTTACTTGGGTGTGTAGGGCTCCTTGAGTAAGATTTCTTCTTGTAGTCTTGGGAAGTAACCCGGTTTATGGTTATTGTCAGCAGGCTTGCTGGTCAGCTCATGAGGAACAGGCGATGTGTAGTCAATATTCACTGCTCGGTGACGTATATTGGACTCTGTGGTCAATAAAAAACACAAGGGATAAGTTCAGTTTTATGCATTGACAAGATTTTGTTTAAATAAGCCAGAGCCCAAACTGAAGTTGTGATTTAGAAAAGCCTATCAAAGATTCACTATGGCTGAACTGAGAGTCCCGTGTGTGTGTGTGTGTGTGTGTGCGATGAAGCACAAGGCTTTGAGTTTTTTGCAAAAGACATAAAAGCCAATTTTCGAAATTACAGCTTCAACTTGGGCTCAGGCTTAGGCTCCGTTAGATATTTTGAAAACGTATGATGTTTAAGCCGAAACCCAAGTCCAAGCCCAAGCCCAGGCTGTAGTTTCGAAAAGAGTCACAGACTCAAGCTGTGGACTTTTAGACATTAAACTAATACATGATCATACCTGCTTCACTCATGAGACTCTGAATCTCACATGTTGGGGTCTGAGGATTGCTGGCTGGAAAGTGGTCTATTCTGCCATCAAAGATTTTGAGCGCTTCTACTTTATCTTCCCAGTTAGAAATGATCTTGTTGTCAACGAATGTGGCAAACATTTGCGTCTCCATGAAGGGGTAGAGGAACGAGAGGTATGCCTCTGGTTGATCAGACAGGAATGCAGCCTGAAGAGAGATGGTGTCAGAGTTAAACGCTATCAAGATTAAGGGCACAATTTGATTCAAAGTGGTTCGGGGCTGGAGGTAAGACAACACAAACCAAGCTGCTTTTGACTCAGGGTTTATTTCGATTCCAAGTTGTCATTCTGGACTTCACTACTTCAAGCTTTTATGCCTTTTTTTGTATTATGGCAATAAAAACTTTACAGAACTCTAATCCAAATAAAGCTCCTGGATGTGGTTATTTTTCCATACCACATACTGACTTACGGCTAAAGTAAAGCGTCCCAATTGGTCTGTTTCTGCTGAAGTCATGCGTTTCACATGAGGTAAAGTTCGCTCACAAGAAATTTGTTCACTAAAAACTCATGTTGTTTCTGTACAACATCATGATTTCAAAATAACTCATCATGTTATAATTCATTCCTTTTCAGAATGTGGTACGGGGGAAAATTGCTTCCTGCATATACCCCACATTATAAAGAACATATTTTTAAGGGGAACTAAAGACCTACCTTATCAAAGTTCTGCATATGTTCCCTGTTTGCAAACCAAGACTCAATGCTGTGAGATGCTGGCTGGATGACAAAGGTCTCATAATGCCTGAGTAATTCAACCATCTTACTCAAGAAGAGTTCTCTGACGGCCGAGTTCAACACGAGTCCCTCCACGTGTTTCCGTAACTCCGGGTCCCACGTCTCTGGGTTCAGATCCCCATCAGGAGAAGTGTTTGAGTTCCGATCCTCGATCTCACTGATCGACGTGATCACACCAGTTCTCTGAACAATGGCAGCCACTTTTGAGACAATCTCGTTGTTACGTAAAATATCAGTCTTGCTGGGGACGCTCGTTGTCGGGGATTCCCCTCGACTCGGTGAGCTAAAATATGAACTATCCTGATCAGCTTCGATGCAACTCTCCAAGTTCAGATTCCGACTGGATCCACCAATGAGAGTGAGTTCTGTCTTAAGGGTCGACCAATCAAAATTGCCGTCACCCCTTGTTGGAGTTCTCGTAGGAGTTTTCTCATGTGTGGGTTTCAGGGTAACGTTAAAGCGTTGTAAAAGTCCGGTGAGATTACGGACAAAACTATGTCTGTTTGGAAACAGGGGAAGGTCCTCTGGAAGTTCAATGCAGTTGTTGTCAATGTCAACAAAGCACAGAGAGGCCTGATGAACGGGTAAGAGAGAAAGAAGGAAATAGTTCTTATTATTGTGCACCAATGAGATAGAGAAAATAACTGGGTGAATAGAAGAGTCTCCAGTGTTATTTTGTGAAAAATTACTGTTTTTTAATCATTTTTTAACAAAGACTTGATAGAGCCATGAGGAAGGCCACTTCAGGCGGGAAAATATCCTTAAGGTGGGAAAATGTTCAGATGGCTTTGTGCTTAACTTGTCCAGTAACTAGCCAGCAGGAGCAGTTAGCTTGACATTTGCCATTCCACTTAAAACAGCTTTTTCACTAGTCCATATTTCATATTGAATAGGATACTTTTCAACACTGAACTAGCCAGCCGGACCACTTGGAGAGAATTTTGACTGTGCCTCAGGTGTTTTAACAAGCATTTGGGCAGCGGGCCACAATTATGGGAGAACGCTACAACAGAGGGCTAAACAAGCATTGAGCAACGTTATACTGTATTGCACAAACAAAAGATGCAAAGGATTTAGGTCTAAACTATGTAGATTCCACCATGCGCTCTTATCATCAAACTGTTTTCCTAGTTTACTCACTCTTCCCAGTATCTCCAGTTGAGTGTGGTCCATACCATCGTCTAAGTGGAGCCCCATGATGAACGGCACAGGGGCATCCAGAAAGTTCATCAAACTCACTGGGAGAATTGGAACGTAGACATGTTGCCACTGGAACGGGAAAAGCAGAGCAGACAGACATTCTGCTACCAGCATGAGACGGTGGTAGTCTGTGGAGAGGAGAATGCAAAATGGGGTCATTAAAGAGAATATTTACAGGGATATTGACTACCAATGCTTCCTCTGGATTGTGAAGAGCAGATTTGTTTTTAGTTGACAGCATAGAATGGCTTACTTAAGAAAATTGGCTGGAAGGATATTGCCTCTGTAAGGTTTTGTCTTTGTTCCCACTGGAATGGGATCAGCAACAACAAGAGCTCTTTAACACCTTCAGGCAATGAAAGTCAATGGAAATATATGAGCTCCATAAATAGCTCTCCAGAAAAGAAAATAGCAAAGGAAAGCCGTTGCTAATCCAACGGGTGCCACAAGAGACAACCACTGATGTTTTTGATTGAACAATAGATTGCCTTTATCAATGACGCATGAAAACCCAAATCTGTCACAAATAAATAATAAACAAAAATTGCCAAACAGCTGTGCAATTTACTTCATTTGTTCTTACCTCTTGACACCAAGAGTATCTGGCTTTCAAGAAATGCACACGTCATCAGCTCCATCACGTTCTCCACCCCAAGGAGCTCAAAAAACTCCCTCATGGAGTAATCGCATAGAGGGAGCTCTCCGTTTGCTGGCCGCTGGCAGACGATCGTCTCTGTGATTGCATTGAAGCTCAAGCTCCGCCCCGCTGGGAGGGCAGGCACCTCTACAGGGATGTTGTAGATGTAAGACTCTAGAGGGAGAGGGGGAGCTGCCATCGACTTGATTGCATTGTAGAACTGCTCCAAGAGGCGACGGCAAGGCTGGATGAATGGTACCTACAAACAAATTAAGACGTTTGTTTTAGGACACGGTGACAATTTGCTACGGATGTTCCTTCATGAATAAATAGACTAAATTAGTTAAGTTTCTCCACTTGATTAATAAAATTGTTTTCAGACACAGAGACAAGTTGTACTGGAAGTTAAATAAGAATGGGGGGAAACATTGCTGCTTTCAATTCTTGATTCTATTAAGATGTTTGTTTGAAGGCATTGTGGCAGTTAGTACGTTTACATTAGCAATCAACTCAAGAGGTTGGCGACATTGAAATAGTTTCTATCCTTACCACATATGTCTGGATAAGTTGCGGCCATCTAGGACCAATTACCTTAGTGCCGCTTACCGGAAATTTCTGAGCTTACAGCGCCTTGAAAAATGCGTACAAGTTTATTGGTCGTTGCAGGTGCACTAAGCAGTGTCATGAAATTGGGCTCCGTATTTGAATACATACTACCCCACTCATAACTCATAAGTGTACTATGGGTAGAATTTTAGGGCTCTGAATAACTTGGGATTAAGTTGAAACCAATATGGATTGAACCCACTTGATATCAAGGACAAGTGGTTTATTTTATATATAAAAATAAAATAATAACAGACAAACATTGTTTTGGCTGCAGTTGTGGCTAGCTTCTGCCCATACTTCACAGCTGCTGTTTCAAAAATATTACAGTATTAATTATGTGTCATACAAACACTTGGGTTGAAATCAAACACTACAAACAAAGCTACAAAAGAAATGCACACTATTATTATCTAGCTTACCTGCATAATGAGACATATACATTTGGCAACATATATGGTGTCATTGATGGGGTCAAAGTTGGTTATCTTCCTCTGGGTCGGCATGTGAACCGGTGTCGTTTTCCTGCGAGGCTTGGGAGACTGTAATGACACGGCGGGACTTGATGACCGTCTGTGCTTGGGTGAGAAGCCACGCCGTTCAACCTTCGGAGAGAGGCTTTCCAGCACGACGTGGGAGCGAGATGGCGATTCGATATTACTCAACTTGCGATTTTTGCTTTCTGCTTTGAATGTTATCTGTGAATGAAGAAGAAAAAAAAGAGTTCACACGGTTTGCCCTAAACTTTTTTACTGACTAGCCAGCAGGATCAGTCAGCTTGTCAATTAACTGGTCCACCAGCTTTTTCACTTGTCCATATTTCGTATTAACCCTCCTATACACTGGTACCACAGACTACCACAAAGTGCCATACCTTCCAGGCCAGCATTGGGTGCGTGGGTTTCTTCTGTTAGTACAGCTGGTATTATCAGGAACCCCATGGCTTATGTACTGTGGTCTTGGTCTCCACAGTCTCCTGTGGCATTTTGTGGCATGGGCCAGCTGGCCAGGAGTCGGGGAAGGATAGCTGATAGGGTACTTTTCAACACTGAACTAGCCAGTCGGACCACTTGGTTAGAATTTTGACTGGTCCTTGGGTGTTTTATTTAGCATTTAGACCACTGTTAGGGGGAATGCTGGTTTGAGTAATATATGGGATGAATGGACGCATGGAGAGCAGAGGAGGAAATAAGCGATTCAACCAAATTTTATTTTATTTTTTCTTTTGCAGAGGATAAGTAAGATATAATCTCAATTTACAGCAAGTAGCTTTGTAAAATAAAAATGTAGTACAGAAAATGTTGTAATCATCTCATTTGAAATAAACAGAGTCCACCCCCTTGACGATACATACCTGCAAATCCTCCATTTCTGCACAGATTTTCGGTGACGTAGCCTGCTCGAAGAACGTCAGTGCGGCGCCATAGGTCCTCGTCCCGTCCTCTCGCGTCATCAGGAAGGAATGAAACTTGGCTTCTCTGTCCTGCTTCTGTGTACGAACTGTCAGCCCTTTGGGCATGCATAGCTGGGGAAAATGTAGAACAACAGGACAAAAAAGTTATAATCAGTGGTGACTTGTTCCCCTAGAGTGTGTAGTAAAAGAATTTTTTAAAAATAAATATTTTCCCGTTTCAATTTCACCTTTACTAAAATATGTATATTTTTATATCCTTAAATGATCTCTATTTTAAAATTATGATTAAGTATATTACTCTACATTTCACAAGATATGGTAAAGTCAAAAGAAATTTTGTTTGAAGAAATCGTTATCCTTGATCAGGTATAAATAGTTTAAGATGAAATGTAGTCAGTACATGAACACAAGACAAACTAGTGGGATTTAGGATTGAATATTTACTCCAGTAACGAGACAAACCAAAAATAACTTATCAATTGAGGTGACATTTAAGGCATTAAAATCGACTGAAAATTCAATTGATTCCCCAGTCTTAACATCTCCCAAGAATGTGACATTCATTTAATCCAGAGAATTCCTTGGGACACGGTTGACATTTACAAAATAATTACAACATATGCAAAACAAGAGCTTCATACCATGTGGTAACAAAAAATATCTAGGCCTATAATAAAGAAATGACGGCATGCCTTGTGAATGCTTGATTTTATTCCCAGCTGTAACATATTACACTTTGTTTCTTAAAGAATCAACACACACTTACTGTATTATTACCCGTACATAAAGTATCTCAAATTGGTTCTACTAAAATAAAGGCTTATTACAATGGTTGAAACGTACTGAAAAATAATACAGCCCAAGTTGAGCTACTTCTTTAGGGGTAAGTCACAACAACAGGGATCACAGGCAAATTAGCTAAGCTATTAGCATCAGAGCATGGCATGAAAAATACACTTTAAGAGCTCTGCTTTCTCTACTGCCCTAATGAGTGCAACAAAATAATTAGAATGTTGCTGTAAACAGCAGAGCTCCCCTTAACACCAGCCCCGCGTACATTGCCAATTTGTAAAAAAAACTGCTCTGGGCTAGTGAACGCCACTTCTAAACTTGCCTTGTGGGCTACTAAAACTGTGCAAACTACAATTTTTTTTTAAAGTTATTTTTGAGTGTGTGAATGTAATTTTATTTTCCCATTAAACTGGTTGTGATTGCTACCATTCAGAAAGATACATGTTTAATTGTTTGATAAAATACTCTTATTTAAAATCTGGGCTACTAAAACTTCCCCTGTGGGCTACTTAACAGAAGGCTTAAGTGCAAGGCCTGAAACAGGTACTTAAAATATTCAATACACAGAGCGCCCTCTACAGTTTTCCCAGAAGAGGCTATTTTCACAGTGCATCACGGGAAAAGGGTCGACATGTTTTAGTCCTCACAGAGTGCCCGTCACACAACCCTGATTGTTGAACTTCAATGTGGTGTGCAAAGCAGCATCGTTTAATTTTTCCCGAGTTGCACTTTTTGTGAGGCTGGTTTCACGATCATGTAAGACATTAGGTCCTAAACTGCCCATGCACTGCTGAGTTGGAAGTGAGATTTTTTTTCAGTTGAACTCCTTTTTTGGAAAATAGACTCTCTAGGGAAAACTGCACAGGGCGACCCTTATTGCACAAACACCTGTATTAAGGCCATGTCCAAGTTGGCAGCTTTGGCTACGGCTTTGGCTGTTAGTGTTAGGCAGCCTATGCTTCAACGTTTGTTCATGTGACGATCAAGCCATAGCCCACAGCCGCTAATTCAAACATGACCCGATTTTATACGTTTGATGAATTTCATGAGATCTCTATCGAAGGTTCAAACCTCCTTTAAAAAACAGCACCTTCTGACATTTGATTTCCTCTAATGAGTATCATAACTACCTCGTAACAACCAATCGTATTTAATCAAGCATCCTGCTGATCTACAGATATTAAAACACCGTTGCTGGTTTTCCCATTTAGTTTGGCATTGAGCGTCTGTTGAACTCTGACCTTTGCTTATTGCACTGGGCACAGACAGCTTCTCCTGAATATGGCAGATTAACTGTTAATTTTTTTCGTTCGCATTTTTCAGAGAACAGATTTAACTCCTGAAAAGTTTGACCTTATGAGCAACTGTGACACATTAAAATAACACTTTGCCACATAAGACAACTATACCTCCCCTAATGGAGTACTGTCGTCACATTTGGGCTGGAGCTTCTGCCTGTCATTTATCTTTATTAGATAGAGTGCAGTAGCGTATTGTTAATCTTGTTGGTGAAGGGTTGGGATCAACATTACAACCTCTTTCCCACTGTAGGTCTGTAGCCAGCCTCTGTCTTTTCTACAGACATTTTCACAGTAACTGTGCCACCAGTGTGTCTGACCTAGTTCCTCCTATCAGGTTGTTTGAGCGTAAAACTGGTCAGGCTTTTTGCTTCTTCTCACCCATACACTCTTGCTTTGCTGAGATGTAGAACAACGAGCCATTCCAAAAGCTTTACTCCACGTACTGCATCTCTTTTGAAAATCCTTGCCTGGTGCATGTTTCCCTCCATCCTACATACTAGACTATTTTAAGAAGAATATCAACTCCTACCTTCAGCTCCCCAGAGTTATTTTCATCTTAAATATTTTCTTCTTGTAGCCCCTTACCGAGAGTGGCTTTTAGCCTTTTAGCCTGGCAAATTTGCATTAAAAAAAAATCAAAAAAGTTCTAAGGCTCAAATACCAGAGCTGTAAGAAAAATCCAAACTGCATGCAGGGAATTCATTTCATACAATCAATACCAGCAGAAGTTGATTTCAAAGTTGTAAAAAAATAAATGTCACCATGGGAGACATGAGAGCGAGCTGGTCTTTTATTCCTGTCAGTAAAAATCTCTTACCATATTAATGCCCTCTGTGTCAAAATGGTTCCCCTCCAACGACGATGGATAGTGGGAAAGAACAGCCGACTTGTAGCCCCTGAGTAGTGGATGAACATGGTGCGTGTTCTCACCTGAAATTAATGAAAATTCATCGTCACGTGTTAATCTATAATCCACAGCAATTAGGGAAAGAGCAAAACTGTCGTCTGGAAAGAGGGCGATGTAACATACTTTACCTTGTAAAGTGTACAATAATGTATTAAATTCATAAACAATCAAGCTCACAAATGCTTAGTTCAGTTAAGTTTAAATTAACACTTACAAAAACACAACAGAAGAAGAAATATCGTCACTCTTAACCAGTGCCCCGCTTTTTGTTGCTAATAAATTTATTGACAACAGTTTCTGGCTAAACAGCCTACACGTGAAAAACTGCACAAATTTCATAGAAAACAGATTCCTGATCAACATAAGTGTGTTATGTGAACTTCATCTTTGAGAGGGCAAGGCCATTTCCATTTTGCAAAGGGCACTTCCATTGGAAAATCTCAAAGTGTATTTGGAAACTTTTGAAGGGGTACCAAGGCCAAGACCAATGGCAACAGAGGCCAGCCATGGCCTCTGTGTAATTCAAGGCCTGTATTGGTTGAGACTACTGTAGGTCTCCTCCTATGTTTACCTCAATTATTTGCCATGTAATGTTAGTATTTGATCACAAAGATCTCTAACTGACTCATTTTTCGACTCGGCCATGTGGCCATTAAAATGTTATCTCTATACTTCAAGTTATTTGGTTGGAAAGCAGTTTGCAACAGCCAATTCCAATTCTTTTCCTTCATTTGAGCATTTCAAACATCTACTTTTTGTTGGGTTTACGTCACTCTACAGGAAAGTAACATTATCTGAACCTCTTCCATCAGGACTGAGGTTCGAAAGGTTATGTTTACCTAAGATTCTAGTCAGTGAATTCCATTCACGCTCAAATTAACTTCTTGTATTGATATATGATCTTTCCATTGGACAAATCTTTCCCTTTATAACAGTTTCAATCAGCATGACGGCAGAGGAACTCTATGGTTTGTATTATTTTGGAGTTACTCAATGTTTGTTTTATGTGTGTCATTCCGTTCACGGCCTATTACAACTGGATAGCTCAACTGACAATATCAAAAATCCCAGACTTCAGAAGTTAATAAATGAAAACTCATTTTAGATTCCTTGTTCGTTTGATTCCATTTTTTCCACCTACAAAAATGTAAGTTTGACATATTTTAACGTAATACTCGAGCATGTGATTGTGCAATTTAGCATCTCACTTTTCAGCTGTGATTAACATTTTCTGTTCACACCCTCCTTTTAAAGGATGGCTTTGTTTTTATTATTCATTTTTAATTACATTTTTGATTTTAAGTTGTAATAAACTGAATTGAATTGAAGATTTAAGTTAAATCATATAAGAATGCACAACAAATATCAGATTTTGCATGATATGTTTGATGACCTTTAACTTCCATACTTGACCCTTTCAAGCTGCCCTTGGGGAAGGTGTTCAATAAAACAAACAGGGAAAAAAACAAATTTGTATTCAACCATGTCTATTTTGCCACAGCAAAATCCTTGATAAAGGTTCAACATTCTTATACCATTTCATAAATTATTTGCCTTCCAGTAAAAAGGGTGCAACGAACCATTAAGTGAGTTTGTTCTCTATTATTCAACAGTTGGGAAATTTGTCCAACTTTGACAGAGAAGGTTAAAACGTGCAATGAAGTACTGGTTCTGTGTCAGGGTCACTCCCATTGTGTACAAAGTTGTGTTTTTAAAGGAAGTGCACACTTTGGGTAAAATTAATAAATGCTGAAATTTGTATAATCAACCGTATTAATGCGCAACACATACATATACTACAGCCGAACATGTCATTTTACTGCTAAGGAAAACAGCAAAATAAAACATCCAATTTGTATTTTGTCTCAATTGGAAACATACTAAAAGACATATTAATCATTTGAGACTATACAGCACACGGCCAACATTGGAAATTGTCAAAGACCAGTATCCGCACTTTCTGTGACCCAACATATAGATTGCATAACAAACCTGTGAAAAAAGAAAGAACCTGCGAACCTAAGAAAAAAATAGTTAAAAACCTATCACTGTTTTCAATCATCAGATTTCAGACTTGTGAGATCAAACTGATTGTTTTACTCACTTTTAAAAAACCATTGTCATTGCAGGCAAAAATATTGTTTTCACCATGACAATCTATCCAAGTAAGTTGGGTGTAAATATGTGAACATTCATTTGTGTCAACCTTTTCAACCATTCATTTTTTGTGTACACCCTTTAACATGTATGGTATATTGTATTTTACTTCATATGATAACAGCACAGCATAATTGCAAAGAATGAAACAGTATGAACTTTACTTATCTGGGCTTTGGGTTAAGGAAAACTTGCTAAAAAAACAATATAACAATAAATAACCACTCTTTAAACAAAAATCCTGTAGACACGTAGGTGAAGCAAATGAGTATTGTTCCATATGTCATACAAGCTCTTTATCAAACTACTTCCGTTCCGGGGTTTTGATCAGTTAGAACTTCCAGGATGTACACACAGTTTGATCTTAATGATCTTTCCATGAGTATTCCATGACACCCAATACAACTGAAGACGGATCTTTCTGAGAGAATTCCCAGTAAAAGTGCTCTCTGTACAAGGAAATGAACGCTTAAATTTTCAGGTAACCTGTACCTATCAACCACTCATGGAAATATTAAATAAAAATTAAAAAATATTTAAAACATTTGAAGAAATACAAATTTCACCAGACTTCCTAATACAGTGAAAATACACTGGAAAAAACACATGTTTTTTATTCATAGTCATAAAATGCATAATTCGGAGTGAATGTTGCCCAGAAAGCAGACAGAAACCCTTACAAGTGCATTTTTGTTCAACACATAATGCACACGTAATGACAACCAAAATGTCAACTGAGTTTATTTATTTTTTCTTAGTCCAGATGAAATTACAGTGCACTGTCTCGGTAACACCGAAGGCATCTCCAGGTTCTGGAGGGTGAGGGGGTGGGGATATTCCACCATTCCACCAATCCAAGGCCCCCCAATGAAGTCATCTTATTTTTTTCCTCCTCCATGGATATAAGATGACCGGGTCGGCAGGACGGCAGCGTGTGATACTGGCAAAATCTTTATCGTCCTTGCCTCTGCATTGATCTCACACCATGGAGTGTTAATAATTTGTTGTGCAGAGAATCCTCCGATCCTTGGGATAATGCTCTGCGTTGTATTATTTCTTGCGTCTGTTTCAAGATCATTTTGTTGGGACCTGGGAATATAGCACAGAGTGTTCTCCAGGGGTTGGGACAACACTGGTGCCTCGTTTAGTGATACCTGGCTCATTTGCTTAGTGGGGGGAACGTCGGATAATTGTCTATGGTTAATTGAAACTCTGAAAAAAGAAATCATGCGTTGTGTGGGCTTTGCACAAATGTAATTGCTGGCATTAATGTGTTTTTTTGTAAATTGCTGAGTGCTAAAAGCTTTCTCATGTGTAAACATTGAAGGAAGTTCTGCCCCAAAAAGAAGACGCAAAGTCCTTCTCAGAGGAATGAGAGGATATGTGGTTGGACAAAACTATGTTTATATACAACAATAGACAGGAAATCAATCTTCCATGGTACAGTAACATGCATATGTTTCTGTCATGATACATGTAACTTGCTTGTACATGTACTAGTACACCTATGTAGATCATGATCATGCACAACTTTGTATCTGACAGGCATGATAACTGAAGAACAGTTTCCGTCATGTTGGGTTTGATGCTGTTAGTGTTATAGTTCGTAGACAAAAACTGCACAAGTATGTTACAAACAAATCTATCAGTTTGTCTAGTATTTACATGTACACACATATGTATGCATTTATTTACTGGATAAATTGAGAGACTTAAATTCAATGCATCCTCCGTCATCTGTAACTCACCAAGGAATCCCACACAGTGAATACATTCTCTAGTCAGAAATCAATTACATGTGTACACTATGGTACATGTACCCCCATCTACATGTACATGTATTATCACGATTACTAAGGTACATTGTACATGTACATGTATTAAACAAGCAGTGCCTAAAATTCTACTACACTGTATATGTATATAAAGACCTATTGAATGTCAGATGTGTGGATTACAGAAATTGATATCTCATCACCATGCATGTACATACAAGGCATTCTGAATCCAGGTATCCATCTCAACAGGCCAAGGTTAGAGTAAGCAACTCACTGCACCGTGGAGAGGAGCCATCTGCTCCTTGTATACTACACGTCTTGTTCTTTTATACAATATTGTGTCACACGCGCATGCACTGTAATAGCTGCATTACATGCACTGTACATTGGCCTGTACAGTGTTCATGCAGGCACACATATTATTATGTGAATGAGGATTTTGACAGAAAGAGAACATTCTTGCTGTGCTTTCGTGTACACAACCAATTGGGACACCGCTAAAATAAAAAATAAAAAACTAAGTCCAAACAATGGTAAAACAAAGAGAATTCCTTGTATTCTGGGGTCGACAAACGTGTGTACCACTTCCCGTCCATGTTAACTACTGTCCGTCATGTACATGATCGGTAATGTACATGATGAACCTAATCCTTTTGAGTGAGTAGATGTTTGATTCAATATTGTTCATGTTTACATTTTTGTCACAAAATGCTTACAATAAAGCAGTTACATGGACAATACATATACAAATACAATGTACTATCGGCCTATGTAGGCCAAGAAGTACGCAGAGGGCATCGCCTGTTGCACTGCTCTTGGCCTTGGTGCTCCTTCAAAAGCTTCCCATAAACTTTAATATTTTCCAATGAAAGAAATCTTTGCAAAATGAAAACTGGCTTGCCCTCTGAAAGATGAAAATCCAGGCTTGCTTCTCTGCATGCACAGAGTGTGTCACATCCAAAACATGTAAAAATGGATAAGGACTATAGCAACTGACTCCCCTACTGTACAATACAAATCGGATAAGTGATTTTACACCCGAAGTACACCAAGATCCTCCTCCCCGCAGGCAAGCTTATTCGATTTAATAATCACTCTCCCAATTAACACAAAATAGTTGACTGTTAATTTAAATCAACAAGTGCTACACTGTACGTCAAGAATGTAATTGAATGCCCAATTAGGACATTATGAATGGCAAAAGGTAGCACCAAGTACATAGGATAAATACATACAGCATGCCAAACAAGGATCTTGTCACCGTATTCCTCCTCAATGCAAGCCTGACTGATACCTCACCATTGCCCCTGGCCATTGGCTTTCTGCCCTTTGAAATGTTCCACTAGAAATTTACAATTTCCTCATCTACATGTAGAACTGTTCCCTTTACCAAGGAGAAAACGCCTTGGTGCCCTTGCCCTTTTAAAAAACGAAACATCAGGCCTGTTAATGAATGCACAAAATTTATTGAAACAAATTGAGGATTAGTGTGGTAATTCGAGTGATTTTTGTGTATATTTACTTCAGCAGTAAGATGTACACAGGGTAAGACACAAGTGTCACTTTGCTACTATTGTGCTTTATTTGCCTGAACACTAATATGTAACACATGGACAGAACCGCGGCTTCAGCTAAGAGCTGTAGTCGTGTCGAGAATTGTGTGTCTTTCGTTGTAATGAAATTTAAAAGAGCCTTCAACAATTGTGATTAAAAATTTTGCTCATTAGTGGTTCATTCCAACATGTGGGCAGTTATCCTTTTTAAATAGATCGCATTGCATTCAATCTAACTTTATTTTATTAATCCAAAGAAACAGAGACTGGAAGACAAAATCTGTTCCCAATTCCATGAAAAGCCATATCATGATTGTAAAGAGCGATCTCCAGCTGTCATGAATTAATTTATTCATATTTAAGCCAAATGTGATGTCACAATACAAATCACCGATGGTGATGTGAAAACGCACGATGAATATTTGCTTGTTGTGAGACCAGGGCTCGAATTCATCTTTAAGATGAGTTGTCAGTATCATCATAGTGATTTGTATTTGTCTGTCACACTTTGCTTAGCAGTTAAGATTAATTTGCGCCTAAGATCAATCTTACTAATACTAGCTCTTTGTGAAACAAAAATCTTTGTAAAAGTCCAGGGCTTTGGTCTGTATTTATGAACTGAGAATACTGGCAAGCGATTTACAACAGACCATGTAACATTCGTTTACGAATAGAGTGACATCATTGTGACATGACAGGGTTGGCGAATATTTTCCACATCCATGTTAGCCATTTAAAGGTCCCAAAACTGCCAGTGCTGAGTTGCCAGTGTGATTATTTCTAGTCGACTGCTTTGGGGGGAAAATGGCCTCTCTAACGTAGACTGTAGAGGGCGCACGTACCTCAAATATTTTCGCACAAAATTGGCTTCAGTGGGGATGATGAACACTGATTAGTTATCTCCCACTGACAGCAAGTTGAATCATTGCTCATAATGATACTACACCCATATCAAGACCTCATGCTTGCAGTTCAATAACCTCACTAATATTGTCCAGGACCTGTGGTTCTGAACTTTGATTCATTACTTTACATCAGGCCTGTTTGACAAGGACAGCCAGTGATTCATCACGTTATCGCTTACTGTTCAAACTTGATATCAGTTAGATTTTCATTCATTCCCCAAGTATGCAAATCCCTTCCCTGGTAACCATTCACAATCTTACCTGTAACAGTCTAATTCTTTCCTAGTAAACATTTGCAAACTTCCATAGTGAGAGTTTACAATGTACACTACTCCCTGGTAACCATAGGTACCAGGGATCAGATATATTGCACTTGAATTGACGAGTGCTAACGCAGTCTTCCGAAACAAGCAGCTGATGTCTTCTTGCAGCCTAAATGTTGTGGGTTTTTTCCCACACTGTGGTCATGTCCGAATTCGCGGCTACAGCTACGGCTAAGGCTAGACTTCCGCGTCATCATGCGCCGAAGGATAGTGCATGTACATCCGCAACAACACCCTTAGCAACAGTTGTAGCTGTAGCCGCCGAATACGGCCTGAGGCTGGATAGCAAAACATAGTCTGCCCCCTTTTCTGTGCATGAACATGTAGATTGAGAATACACAGTGGTGTCAAACAGCCATAGAAAGAGTTTACATCACACACTGGTACATGTACATGTGTATCAGTACATGTACAATGCCTCTTCAACCATAGGGCAAGGACAATCCTCCAAACATTGCATCCCTTGACTGGAGAGACACAATGTTCCTGTAAATTCAGGCTGAATGTCCCAATTCAGTTACTTTGGATGCTGGCTACAGTGGCTACACTGAAGTATAGTCATAGCCACAGCCAGCTTTCTGACAGTACAATATCTCTAGATACAAAACGTGCTCAATACACTACATGTAATAGCTAGTTCAATGCCCATTTATTCCCACAAGGCAACTGGCAACTTCCCCCTGCTCCGAAATATACAACTCCAGGGTCTCTATTTCTTACTCTCTCGCCCCCACATTTTTTTTTTCTAAAAGCACATGCAGTTGACATTTCAGTGTTTACACTCGTAGGATAAGAGTAAGGCTTCAATACAGCTGTCTTGGAGGGGCTTAAACGTGGCTGGCTGGGCAGGCAATAATCAGACCTCATTATTGTTTTACAAATTCAGAGTACAAAGTGTGCAAAAGCAACTTGAGGAGATGTAATTGCTTTAATATACACACGTATAAAATTGACCAGGTGGTGCTTTTCAGTTTAGTTGGAGGAGCATGATTTATAAAAAAGGAACCAATTGAAACGATATAATTCGTTGGAATCTAGCTGCGCTTAATCTAAAAACTGTTAGTTTGATTGACACAGCAAGAATTAATTAGTCAAATCACAAAAATTGTATTGTGGTCTTCTTTGTACAATTCATGTAAATGTGCAACACAAGTTGCCCTAGGCTCTACGTCAAAAAAAGATGGCCGATCCTGGGCGCCACACGTACATGGCTGTGCATTTTCTATTGTATCATCATCGTTTTACCTCTAAGATGGCGGCATGATGACGTCAATGCATTTAGGTCTATTCCCATTAAGATTCCTTTTCTCCAGAAGATCTCAGTTCTCAAACTAACAAAATTTTGAACTCATACCTGGAACTTCATCTTCCCAGGGACCTGGAAAATTGTCTCTGTTCGTAGGGCACTTCTATGAGATACTCTTTACTATCCAATGGGAACATCTTTAAACGGCACAACAGGGGGAGAGGCCTCAATAAGATTTCAGACCACCAAACTTTACCTTTAAAGCTGACTGCAGTAGTGTCATAAGTAGACTCTCTGTGACAGTCCTTATCAATCACAATCTGACAGCGCGTATAAATAATGGATGTTCCTGCAATGCTAACTATCCAGTGAGTCACTACAGGCATACATGACAGTGTACATGTACTCATCTGGGAATGCTATTCATTTATTTTATTTTTTTCCCCCTTCTCTCAGATTCTTCATAATAATCATCCGCAAAATGAGAAACCGATGAACGCTGTCTTCATCTCACATCCTAAGATGTGATCAAATAATATCTCACACTTTGTAACACCGGGTAATAACCCATTAGCGCAGCTTTTATGGAAGATTCCGTATTTGATAAACTTAATGTTTTATTGATAATGAAAAACGATACCATGCAGAATATATATCTGCATGGAAGTGTCTATATTATCTGTACATGTAGGCCGATCTTATATTTTATTAATTCAGATGGCACATCGCACAGCATGTGGATAAAGGCCACCTACAAGTTAATGTTCATTTTCAAATACTTGTTTTCATTTTTGTGTGTATAGTATCCAATATTTAATTGAAATTGACCAGTGACACATCAAACAGTAAATGACGAAACACAGTCTACTGTGTGTAGCTGAAACAACATAATTCCACTTTCAGTCATACTCCTCTTTGGAAATATCTTATCGATAATGATGACACATCACACAGCATGATAGAGAAAGACCTTACCAGGTTTCCTGTACTTGTAGTTCCTTGTCTAGAGCGAAATACTTTCTGTTCCTTAAAAAACTCCATAAATTCAGAGTGCGTCTTTAACAATCTACAAATGACATGACCACGCTAAGCACCAGAAAACGTGATGTGACAAAAGGGTACAAGACCTAAACTGAGCATTAGTTTTTGTTTTTTTCCCAAACCTCAGGACATAAAAACGAGACAACAAGAAACTGTAACTGAAGATGGTTTGGGATGATTAAGGATCCCCGGATTACAAGGGGTGCACCACAGAGGAAGGAAAGGACCTTTGATGGGCGCACCGGGTTTGGGTTTTGGGTATTGAATCGGAATACTAAAGTCTAAATATAGATTCTGCATTCTGACCATGTACTCAAGTACACGTTCTACACTCAGGTAACTGTTATGAGGTGCTTATTGTGTGGCTGTCTGCAAGTACATGGCAATAGTTAGAACTGCAACCTCAGTGATAGTGAACTAAAAATAAAGAGTTCTAAATTTGCTTTTCAACTTTCAAACAGGCTGTCTCGAGTTTTAAGATATAAAAGTAAAATATGAATAATATTTGGTACAGTGACCTGCCTGGGGCTTGATTTCACAAAGACCTAAGATTCATCTTAAGATCAGTTGTCAGTATTGCCATAGTGAGTTGTATTGTGACATCACACTTTGCTTAGCAATTAAGATTGATACACAGTTAAGATCAATCTTAAGTCTTTGTGAAATTGGCTCCAGGTCACTTCAATGCTCAATTTCAATGCTCAAGTTTTTTCTTGAAAAAAAAGGTGGGTGTGAAATATAAAATACATAAAAAAACATCCCACACCTTCCCTTTATATTAAGTACATACATATTGAAATTGTTAAAATCTTTCCCACGAAAAAAATGAACCCATCAAAGTGGAAATTGTTTACTGGCATGGGTTCTTATCTCGTGAAATATTCTTGAAATGCATTGTTTAGAAAATGATATCTCAACACTATCTCAATATCTGGTGACTTTTTGCTACATGTATTAGTTTCCGAATGAGAAAACTTAACTAAATTGTTTTGGAATAAAATTTCGGACTCTCTCAACAAAAGACTACTGTGTAAGAAAGCAGTGACAAGACTATCGTTGCCTTGGCATTCTCGTTTGTGTGTGAAATTTAATTTGCATCAATTCAATATATGCTGGCGTGTTTAAAAAAAATAATACCGCAGTCGGCAGTTGGTATCCTTGAAAGCAAGAGAAGAACTGTCTTTCAGAGAAACCCTACAAAATTTCACAATGGTGAACATACATGTATGAAGCCAAAAAGTAAAAGTTGCTATGGCAATACCTTGTCTTGAGGTCTTTTTAAGTTTTCTGGCTTTCTTTTAATGGCACGTATGAATTCCCAAGATGCAAATAACAAGAGAAATTGCTTACCAACCAAACGAACCTATTTATTAGTATAAATGCAAAAAATAGTTAATGGCCTGTTGCTTCGACACTAGAGGAGTCTTTCTCTAAGGCTAAAAATGCATACATGTTACATGCATTTTTAGTTTTTAGTACCTCATGTAAATTTCAGATTCCTTTATAAAAAATCAGTAATGCATACTGAAGAAATTGTTGAAAACATCAGGTACTTTTAGTACTACATTTAATTCTGTGGAATGCGACTTTATTGTCATGACAAACATCATTAAGTTTAGTGATTAGGTTTTGGTGGAAGACTAGGTCCCTTGGCACCAATGATATGGATTATCGTTACGACCATTACTCACTATCGTTAATGGCCACCATCAAAATATACATCACCAGTTTGAAGTTGCCATGTAAGCCTACATGAACTCCATTGCTGTGGTGATTCCATCTGCTGTATGATGACTTTATGTAGGTACTGTACACTGTATTTGTTATCAATATTTTAATTTGTGACACTGAACCGATTATATCTTATGACCTACATTCTCCAGGTTGCATTAATTTTGTATCACACAAAAATAAAAAATGAGAAATTGAGAGCATTCTCGTTTTGTGTTCAATTATTTTTTGCAGCACCCATACAAATTTGTAATACCCCGTCCCATTTTCTGTCTTTGAGTGCCAAAGTTGTCAGATTTACGGGAAAATGTTATTTGTAAAATAAAAGTGGATAGCTTTCTCAAAAATTTCCAAAACACAACATACCAATGTCATGTGATCTTCGAGGTATTTGCAATCTTTCTGCAGGTATACCTGCTATATAAGAAACATGACTTGGTACAATGGACTTTGTTTACACCACAAAGGGTCACCGGGTCACGGTTGAAACATCAGAGGGAAAAGATGGAATGCAAAGAATGTCCCAGAACTTCAGTTTCCTTTTTTTCAGGCGAATATGCAATTCCGATGGAATCTGATCAGATTTCCTGCGAGCCTACACCACATGATCAGCCCCCTGGCCTTATATGGTGAAAACAATCTTGAAATAATATATTACAACAACATTATTATAAAAACAACAATGGGTGGACATTCAGTACGATCAGGCCAGTATATTATGTGTGTTTATCTTGGCAGATCTCGGCCAGAACACTGGACAGTGTGACTTGGTGTAGAGTCCATGTTCCCTTACAAGGTTGCCGTTTGGCCTGCACATGATGTACATTATACCATGGAGGTAGATATTGTAGGACATTAATAGTGGGTATTTTTCGCTCGTAGTCGAGTCGCTGGACATCGCAGGCGCAAATCACGGAGATATCGGTAAATTCTTCTTGATATGTTCTGGTTTTTATTTCAATTGTTGCCTAAAACATGGTAAAAGTCAGACATTCTCTTCCAGGTGAAATAGGTTTTTGTTTTTGTTTTTTCGTTTTTTTCCCCGTTTATCCCGTTTTCCCCCCGTTTTGTTTAAAGGCCGAATAAAAAGTTTAGGGTCGCGACATAAAAACTAGGGTCGGTCGGGAACCGGAAACAAAACCCTTTTGGGGGGGGGGGGCCTAAGTTAAATTCTATATGTAATATACTTTTTTTGTCAAAGATCATATTTTTTGTGGATATCAATGCTATATATTTTAAGTGTTTTGATTGATTGATTGATTGAATCACAGGGCTCTGTTTCAACAATAATAATTGGATACATAAATTGTACCATACAAACAATTGCTAAGACAGGAGTGAAAAGATACTAAGCTCTGAGGAAAAACTGGTTGAATTGCAAAGGTGTTACTCTACCATATCTCTCCGAAAATCGTTCAGTCCGAGTATGAATTCTCGTTTGCCGTTGCGGAAAGAATGAAGCGGTGCTAAGACCAATGACTTAAAGGGGTATGTGGCCTTCGGATTGAGCACTTTGGGCTATAAAAAGCATTGGTTTTTGAAATGGAAATGGTTAGAAAGATATTTTGAAAGTAGAATATAACGATTCACTTAAATATCCCTTCAAAATGTGTGGTTTATTGTAATTTCATGACAGAACACAGTCCATTATTTTGAAGTACTAACCAAATTTTTGACTTGACAAAATGGCGGACTGTTCCACTGGTTGTATTTCAAGAGGTAAATATTTTGTTTTTTTAAACACATCTCACTTATCAAAAAACAGAGGCATTTTTGTGCATGAACAACTCTTGAAAAGTAAAAGGAGCAGTTATAAACGGCAAAAGTTTGAGAGATTTTAAGGCAATGTGCCCCTTTAATGTAGGTAAACATTTGAAGATACTGTCTTAATTTCTGAAATTTATATTTGTTTAGTTGACATTCTAAGACACAATACTGGGCTCATCTTTTAACCAAGTGTACATGTAGGACATGGTTGCACTTGCAGTTCATCCAAATGAAAAGACACTTCACCTATTTGGAATAACCATTTTTTACACCTCCTTAATATCCTCTAGTTACGTCCTCACATAAACCTTCACTTGAATCATCATCTTGAAGCCCAAAAAACCCAACCCCAATCCAACCAGTGGTTAGAAATTTCCATGTGAGACTATTAAAGAAAGATTCCATATTACTCATTGGCCAGTTCCAGGCAAATGTCAATGCCATGCAGCGGTTAAAAACGATGACTGGTTCTCAAGCAGCTTATTATGCAGTCATTACAAAGTGAGTCAATGAGTAAATTATGCAAATTTGTAAAAAAAAAAAATAATAATAATAATAAAATTTCAAAAATCCTCTTCAGAAATTATGCGAAGCGAGATATTTCACTTTATCAGATCAGAATGCTCGTTATTATGCCAAGTGACTTTGGCATGGAAACACAATAATGAACTATTAATGAACATTAAGCAAAAACAAGAGAATTATGGCGCATGTAGGATTCAGGGTCAATTGGTTGGTCAAATGTAAAATTAATAAATACAGCACTTGGGTTAAAATACAAATTAAAATTTCTGATGCATCACCCACACTTGTATCCTGTTTCCACATTAAAAATTATACACATTTTTTATGATACCATAACAAATTTTTGTCTCTTCAGTTCAAAATTCAAGTAAAAAACATCATTTTAAAACAGTGCTTACCAAAAAAAAAGACTAACCATTAATTTCTACAAAAATTACTGAAGTCCTTCCAAAGGATTGATTTAGAGAACAAAATAGAAAAATAATGTCGGGAAAAAATCAATTCAATCAATGGCTAACAGTACACAGTAAGTGTGCACTAAACATCAATATGGCTTATGTACACTGTGCCCAATGAATATATAATAAGTGAGTCCATTACCGGTAAATAGTTCTCACATTTCCCAATTTTTTTAAATGACACCTAACTTATAATTTATATTTCAACATACAAAATGAGGGATCCTGCAAACTGATATTTAAGAACAGAATGTCAATTCATCACGTCAGGAGCTGCCGCGCAAACAGACAGCGTCCCTTGTGTGACCTCAATTTAAAAGCACTTCCAGTTCCAACACACTATTATTAGTGTACAAGCCTTGTTGTATATAAGCGCACCATCTCTGACCACCCATCAATAATTAATATTTGGGATTTTTTTCCCCTGATTGGTTGGATTGCTGCTAGAACCCCTTCATTCAGCCATCGTGCGATACACATCATCCGCTGAATGACGTCCACCTATCACGATGACCTGTGGACGACCTCAACACTTGACTCATTCTCCAGATTTGCATAATCTTGAAGAGGGAACGACTAGGGTTGGAGGAGGATTTCATTTTCGGAGAATATGATGCATAAAATCTGTCCCCATGATTGAAGGTGATAATATTGAAACTGCCTATCTTTCATGTATATGGACAATCTATCACCTTTTGTTTGGTTTAATAAATTCAAGAGACCAATTCTATGTTTAGATGAACAATCATCAGAGCCTTGCTCTATGATCAGAGATTGTAAATATTTCTAAAATTAAGTATGTATTTCATTTTTTACAGAAACTTCTACAGAAACATTTTTTTTAAGTAGAATTACTCACTCTTTCAGGCTGGCGCCATTTTTCCTGGGTAAAGGGTGTTCATGAAAGGGTACAGTTTTAATTTGGGCAAGATTTTATCTTGGCACTAATGACCAGACCATTATTAGGGGCAAAAGCCTCAATAGCCTTCAGCTAGTAAGCTCTGTGTAATCCTAGGCACGTATGTTTTAAGAGGAAGAGTCAAAATTGTCCAAGTAAGTTACAAGATAAAATGACACGTACAAATGTTGACAACTTACGCCGATATTGAGCATACAAATGTAAATTGAGCTACAACCCCCACCCCCCCCCCCCTTCCTGGGCTGGCGCCAACAAATCTGATGAATTTGTGAAAGTTTAGGTCAAAAGAAAAAGGTTTGAGTCTTCAGGCATTAAAAAGATAGCCGACAATTTCCTTTCAAAAAATTACCTTTTGAAGAGAGGAAATCAGGGTAGGAGTTTAAATTAAAGTAATTTTTTTGTTTGCAAACCTGAAGGTAGCGAATGACCTGGTGGGTATTCACCAATTTGATTTAAGAAGAGAAAATTTGTAAGCACTGTACGAACTTGTACTGTATGTACATGTACATGTACATGTACTGTATGTACCAATTGCACCAATTGCATTTTCCATCTACTATTCCAATCAAAGACTCATGCATGCCAATATACATGTACAAGCTTTTTATTGTCTCCAAGGATAAAGGAATTCAACTAAACATATACATGTGTATATTCAGAATATAAACACCAACAGCTGAGTAAAACATTGTTATATGACAAGGGGTTTACTGTCAAAGCAAAAAATAACCTCAGCTGTCTGTCAGTGACAACAATGACTTGACCATGCCTCCATTCAACCCACAATAATAGTCAAGCTTGTTTATTCAGCCCAAATAACCCTCTTTATAAGCTACTGAGCTGTCATATTTAGGCCACCCCAAGTTCAAGAGGTAGAGGGATGCGCTATCCATGGCATTGTGCTTTGTGAATTGTTCCGGGTGTTATTACCCTGGATTTTTGTTTGATATTTTATTTTAGACATCTTTTTATTCAAATGTCATCCACTGGTTGAGTGTGTGTGAAATTTCAACTTCTTGCAGTATTATGATAACTGCTGCCAAGCAATATTCACTCAAATAAAAATACAGTTGTTGAATTTAAGACCACCTAATTTTGTTGTGGTTGTAAACATTTACATACTGTAGATTGTACAGGCCAGGGTCCAAATTCATACAGCTGCTTCAAACAGAGAATGTAGCTTAACAATGTTCTGCTCAGCAGAAAATGAGCAAGATACCAGTCACAACTGTGACATGATAGTTTGGCTGTCAACCTTATTCTTTGTTGTGCTTAGCTACTTTTTATGCTTAAGCAGCTCTATAAAATTGGGCCTAGGCAAGATTCTTGCAAGCGGATCAGAGCAAAAGACTTTGATTTTTTTCCCCCGGTCTTTGCCTTGATTCATTTCAATTAGTTCCAAAGAAACTCACAATTTCTTAATCCAAGTGTCCTTTGCTAAGGAATCTGCCACTTTATAAATTCACAGTGAATTTTTTCCTTTCATTTATGGACTGAAGAACCCACAGGTACAACAAAATAGCCCAAAACGTGCTTCTAACAATGGTAAACTCATGGTGTGTAAACTACATGTACAGGGATAAAGCCACAAGATTTGCTCCTCATAGCAAAACTATAAGAACACCATTTGGACAAGAAACCCTCAAATTTGTCAGAGAAACAGTCTGGGTGTTCAGCCTTGAGTTTTGCATGTGTTCCTGTCCTCGATGTTTTATTAACCAACCACAGCTATTGCCCTGTGGCTGATCATGGGTTGATCATTTTTGCTGTATACTGTCCTTGTTCCTTCACCCCCCCCCCCTCCTCCTTACCAGTCCCTCAACAGTACATGCAGTATGAACTGTTTCTTTTTCTTGGTAAAAGGATTATGCCAGGGGTCAGTGACCTCTTTCCCAATAAGCTCTGCATCAATAAACCACCTCTTTCCCAGTAAGCTTTAAATGCCTTACATCAATAAAACTCTGCATTGTATTCAGCTCCCACTGCTACTAATATGCCATTAGGATGAAAGAAGTGGCACCAATGGTGCCAACTGCAATTAGTACCAATCAAACACTGTTGTATGTCAAACATAGAGCAAGGACAAACTACGAATCTCATTACATACCATGACCTAACAGTATTTAACCACTGAATCTTTGAACAATCTTTGCCTTGTTTTGCAAGAGTACACAAGTACAACCAGTAAGAACATCATGCATTCCCCTTGTCTTCATAAACAATTAACTTTGTGTGTCCCCCCACCACCACAATTTTAATGTTGGGTTGAACAAAGAAAAAATGACTAGAGCAGGATTTGAACCTGTGACCTCCAGATTAATGTGCCTGCGCTCTACCGACAGAGCTACACATGTATGTGTATCTAGCATTAATGTTAGCGGTCTCCCTATTTTGTCAATATATTTTTTACCAAGTCAGTTTCCCTTGTGGTTAATTACTTTTAATACAATTTCAAGTTGCTACATAATGTTGATGATCCATCACCTTTTTAGTTGTATCCTCTTTTTGTTTTAGGTGTTTATCAGTGACATAAACAGAGGGGGGCAAGGGGCAGCATCCCACCCAAACTCAGAACACCCCCCCCCTCCCCGCCCCCCATTTGCCCCCCCCCCCCCCAGTGAGATGACAACAAAAATAATGAATGGTTTGAAACATTAAACAGTCCCCCTAATTTATGTCTTTGCCCCACTTGTCCTCCCCCCCCCTCCCACCCCTATGGAAAATGACTGGTTAAGCCACTGGTGTTTATTGACTAAGTGCTCTCCAAATGCTCCCTTTTCAGTATGGTATTTCATTGTTTATTTACAGATTCCTGTTCATCTCTGAATAAACTTCCTAAACCCTGCAGGGTTGACATCTTTGTCAATGTACATGTACCCTGTGCATCTAAACTGGAATACTGTTAAATGCCAAAAAGGGAGCAGACTACTCTCCCTTCCAGCTTCTGTTGGATAGCAGTAATTTGAATAGGAAAAGAACATGGTTACCATGGGACATAATGTAGGGTGAGGCCATCTTCAAACTATTGGCTTCATCAGTGGCTATGGCCAGACCGCCAAAAAGGCCTATTCTTCAGCGTTGTCACTGCAACCAATTGCCATAGCCAAAGACGAAGTTGGTACTATTGGGGGGCTAGTACAGAATCAACCTTCACAATCCCAAATCCTGCACAATTCTACTCAGGAAGTCCGATTATGTTGGATATGAAACTAGAGGCTTTATCATTGGAACAGGCTTTATGTACAGACTGTATGGCATGTTGCTGCTGAGCAGTTACTTGTAAGAGCACAAGCTCTGGTGTTTCTAATCACCAGAGTGTGGGTTCGAGACACACTATTACTTCGCTCTTCGGATGGGATGTAAAGCCCTAGGTTCTGTGTGTTGTGTAATAATGCACATAAAAGAACCCAGTTACACCATGGAGGTAGAATGTACACTAATCACTAAGCAGTGGCTGCTGAATGCACCGCAGCACCTTGTAAACCCTTAGGTGATAGGTCTCATAATTCAAAACATTAAAAAAACGGTCTTAAAATGTTTCTTACTGTTCAAGTGCGTTGAGTACCTTATTGGTAGATACGTGCACTATAAAAGACTTTATGTAGTGTACCAATTTTTTCGAAGACCAAATATTTCAGTACTGAGTTACTAAGCAAAGAGTAGTACTGTGGAAGATATGGGAGGGTCTCTGACAAAAGACACTGGGAGTAAAAAAGAAGCACAATGTTGTTTTAAGGTTGTTGAAATTATCATGTACTGAGAGATGGCATGGATTGTGGCTGTGGGAAGGACCACAACCAAAAAAACAAAGTAAGGATAGAGGACGGCATTCAGGAAATCAACTGACTTTCCTGGAAAGAATCACATGAGAGATTATTAACTAATTCTATGAATACCGTGTTTATGTAACAATAAAAAAATGGAGGTCGTTGGTTCAAATCCAGCTCTAGTCAATTCTTCTTTGTTCAACCCCATACTAATAAAAAATGCTTATAAATTTAGGTTTTTAAATAACAACCATGCATATTTATGTCAGTATAATGTTTAAAATGTGAACTTTATAATTCAGGTGAAAACTGTTTGTTAAAACTGTCTAAATTCTAATTTATTTTATGTTTCAACAATAACCGACTTGATTGATTTTGTTTGCAACTTCCATTTTAAACGATGAACTGTATAGTACACTGCAAAAATCAATGGTGATTTGCATGTTGTACAGCAGTTTGTCAGTATGACACCCCATTTCATGCAACCAGTACAATTTACAATCTTCTAAGCAAACATTTTGAATGATCCATTCAGAGTCAATAATTCCCTGACCTGCCCTTTGATCATCTGTGGTGACATCATTCAATCCGATTGTTCTACATACTGCAACCTTTGATCAGTTAGGCAACCTCAAACTCCTCAACCACACTGCACTGATTTCAAATCCAGGTCTATGGTATTTCATAACATGATGACATCATGCGACCAAATTAGAATTGGACAATTATAATCATGTGATTCTCTTTACTGGTTTTAAAACTTAATTGTTCTCTTAACCTTAATCTCACCATCTCACTTTGCGATAGTGAGATCCCATCTACCCCCCCCCACCCTTTCCTTAATACTGCATTTGTAGTGCACAATGTACAGTACCGGGTAGTACACAAATGCACTTGTTGTACTCTACAATAGATGGATTGCAAAACGCCTCATTGACTGCCATCTTTGATATAAAAACAATGGAAAAGTGCACGCGTGTACGCGCTACGCGCGACTCTCAGCCAATGATAGCTCTTCACGCTTGCACAATTCATCACAGATGGTGGTCAATGACGCGTATTGCAATCCATCTATTGCATTAAATTTGTACATGATACAAAATATGAGTAATGGTACATTGGTACATTACATGTGTGTGTACATGACAACATTTGTGTGTACATCACATACTCACGACATGCATGACATTGTGCACTACTGCAATGTAAAATGTATACCAATGTGTATGTTGTATACAGTGTACATGAACAATGTGCACAGTGAAGCCTCGTAATATATAGAGCACTGATATAAAGAGGTTCTGCTTTAAAGGGTACATTCTGAAGTCCAGAATCTCATTTCTGCTTTGAGTTTCTTCGTTTTGTTGTTCTCTTATTGAACAACATTTCTGTTACAATGAGGTAATTTTGCCAGCCCAAGCGATCTTGTTATAATGAGAGTTAACTGTACCTGTACATGTACATGTACCACACTTTAGCACACTGATCTACATTGTACAGTGTTCACAGGTACACTGTACTCATAGAGCAAGTCCTTGCTCTATAAAATACATCATAACATGTAACTTTCAAGCAAATCCACCCACCATGTGCCTATGAACTGCCTTCCAACATGCCAAAAGTCAAGACTTACACGTACATGTTGTACAATTATTATTCCAAACCAAACACATGACCTTCCAGCATGACAAAACAAACAGTGTTTACATTAGACAATTGAGCACTGTTCAGATCCATGCATGCAATGGCATGAGAAAACCATTAGAACACGCACATGCAAATGTCATTTCCTCAACCATAGAGCACCATGCCTAGCCTAGAATAAGTTTTGTCCTACTTACTAAATCCCAATTTATTGATTTGTGTGCAATTCATAATCATAGACGTTAAACCAAACTTTGCTGAGTTCCCTTGTTTGGAAGATCATCTAAACAAATAAACAAACAAACAAACAAACACCCCAACAAACAAACAAACAAACATCAGCACAATGCACACTACTACCACTAGCATTCATCTCATCCAGAAGGTAGAAATACAAGTATAAACCATATCAATACCATGAGCAATCTGAGGAACACCAGCTTTTGGGTCAACTTAACTTCTTTTGCTGTACGACAAGGAATTAAAATGAGTGGATAGTGAGTTTACACTAAGTATGGTGCCTTCCAAAAGTGTCAACATTTTCATGGCTATAAAATACAAAAAGAATGACTGGGAAAGGGGGTCAAAGACCTTGTGCGACTTTCAAAGGTGTGTAAAATGATAATATTTACATACATGTACAATGTGCATCAATTTTGAAAGAATTATTTTGACAAATATCCTTTGGGGGGGGGGGGGAGTCCTCAAAAGTAGTACTCTCTTTACCAGCTGGAAAATGTTGAAAACTTTGAAATGCCCCATTATGGGTTTTTCATTTCCACTGGAGCATTTTTGGATTGTAACAAAATAGCTTGTTGCCTGAACCACCAGAAGGTGAACAAAATGCTGGGATTACCTCAAAGCTCAACTGTCAAATTATAGCTGCTTGATTAGTTCATGGCTCCCAGGTAAGTTGATGTAAATGAAAGGCACAATATAAATGTAGCACACAATCTGCACCGAAAGGCTCCAACAGGTTTAAACATAGTGCTAACTATTTTCCCTAAAAAAGGTCTTAAAATGTCTGGCTTTTGCTCAAAGCCTTATTATCTTGTGTACATTTGCATACAAGCCAAATTCAGAACCTTGAGTTTTAACAAACCACCTGCTTGTAGTTGTAGTGAGTCCCTTCTTTTGGATTCATAAACATCCTGCTTGGCTTTTAAAGCAGCTCATACAAGCAGCATGTACACTGCCCAAGTACATGTGTATGTACATGTACATGGATGTAAATTTCTATTCGACCGTACATATGGAAATCTTAACCAAATTACCAAACCTTGAATTTCTTAAATGAATTCATCAGGTGCAAGAAAAACTGGCAATATTGCTGCCACTGACAAATCATGACAAAGTGCGTTGTTTGTTACTAAAGCATTTGACCGTGAAACTATACTGTACACACAGTAAGTAGACTGTGAAGAAAAATAGAACCTGCAGTTAACTGCATACTAACCGATGACCTGTACCATAGGGTTTGCAATTTACAAAATGTATACATTTTGTAAATTGACATATATTGTACTGAAGTTGTACTAATTTGTAACAAAACTGTGAACTATTTCTTTCACTTTTTAAATATGAGGATTATCAAGGCTACTTTGCTCTTGAATGTATGAATGTTCAATATTTCACAATTGGAACAGGGATTTCAAAAAAAGACCCTCAAATCAGCATAATGACTCCTGCATCTGAAAATACATATGATGTATGCCACTCCAGGATCTAAACGTGACAAGAAGACTTCTATCATGTAAATTTCTCTCTCTGAAAGAATACAAAGAAAGTCTACATCATTTTGGCATTGTGCGTCAGTGTTCAACAACAAAGCATTCATACTAGCAGTCATCCACTTTATTTCAGGGCAATTTCCTCAACGACTTTTTGCCCCCCCCCCCACCCTCACTTCAACAATTTTAAGTCCAACAAAACAGGGACAAAGGGCACACGCGCAGGACAAAAGGTACCCACTGCAGCTGTGTTGGTATTACATCAGACGTCATTGCCAAATGTACGATGGGTTTTACCCAGCGGACTCGGTGCTCTTTTGTTCCGGTCGTAGCGTACGCTGAATTTCAAACAAAGCTGGCTGGAGAAGGCTTTCAAATACTGGCAATACATGCTTTCTAAGTCATATCAAGCGTAAAGAGTTGCATGGCTTTTCAGGCTTTGAGATATCACTGGTGCAGCTGTACATGATTTAATAACTTTCTATATTTCTGTTCTGATCATAGACAAAGGCTTTTTAGAATTAATACATGGACATCCCTTGCGGGCCTGTTTAATAATTCATAAATCATTCAATAGTACAAATACTCTATATTCCCAGTCCTGACGTAAACTTCATTGAGGCAATTGTCCCTGTTCATTGCCATGATGCCCTTTGAATTTTTAATCCGCTCAAAACCCTTTCAGGAATGAGATTTGACGAATGTGAAAGTTCCAGAAAAATGGATTGTAGGTCTGGGTGCCCCCTTATTCTAGACCCAGAATCTCCCAGATGTTACAATACAGGAGGTTTACAGATTCTGTGCCATACCAATATAAAACTACAGACCAAATTTGTCAAGCTGGTCTAAAAAAGTTGTTTTAATTGTATGGAATATGTTAGGGATTTTTCAACAGATGTTTGAGATCCATGATGATTGTTATTTATAGAAGCATCACGTTCAGACCTCACTCTGTGGAATCACTAGCTGGAGATAGTTAAATGTAAAAAACCACTTCATCAACATGCAGTGACATGAAATTGGTCAAGGTGTAACACTGAACAGAATACAGGACATTTCATCATGCCATTTCCAAGGTAAAATCAGTCTCAAATAAAAAGCAATTGATCCCAATGCTGAACACGCATTAGAATTAAAAAAAATTCAATAAACTTTATAAGCTGATCACTTTGTCATTCCATTTTAACCTATTTTGTAATCTTCGCAAGCGGTGTAATCTGCCCACTCTGATAATCCCACTTGTCCCAGGGTCATCTCAACATCAAACACCAAGAAATCTTTCCACACGAACCACGAGGATGCCAGAGTTCAAAGTTGAGTTGGGGTAGCTACAAAATGTGGAATTCTCATTAAAATACACCACAGCGTGACAAGTAAAAATGCACATTGCATTACACTTTCCATTTAAGTTCCATAACCTCTCGCAACTACTACAGGGAATCAAGTTTGTACCTCTACTGCCGCTGTAATATTCAAATCAGCAGACATCTGCAAACAAAAATCTCTTGAATTTGAAAATAAAACAGACCCTGGGAATCCATTTAGTCGATAGGTGAAGTTAATGTCGTCTATCATGATGCAACTTGCGTATAAAGGAAGCATTCAGCTCTGCATCCAATAACTTTTTCCTGATACACATCCAGCTCCTAAAAGGAGATTGATTCTTATGGGTGTTAACTCAATATCTTCTAAAGTGTGCACACTTGGCAGGGAAATTTCATTACTATGGAGAGTATTTCGGTAAATTTTGTCCGTGGCATTTGAAAATTAAGAGAGAGGCAGGTCATGCATGTTCTCAGAACCCGGATTGGTAACAAACTGGAATTCAGATCTGATCAAACGTAACTAAAACACTAATCAATGACGGCATCTTTAAAGGTAGGGGGGTCAAACTTTGAAGATGACCCCGAGGAAAATGTGTGTAATTTCGAAAGCCTCCTTGTTCGCATGAAGTGCCGCCCCGTTAATTATAAACCACTAAAAGTATGTAAATAAATTTGAATCTCCAAAAAAGTCACCACAAGGCGAGTTTTGGAGATTGAAATCTGCGTGGTGTCCATTTGTGAATGCCGCAGCCATAGATGCGATTGGTACCCTGTGTCACCTCGCTAAACGTGGATGGATTCGACATTCTTCATGAAAATACCATATTTTGTTGTTGTTTTCTCAACAAATAGACTTTGTGACTTTTATTATATCTTTTCTGATAATTTTGACTATACGTAGTTGACAAAAAACAATCTTTGACCATACACATAATACGCACTAACAGTCTGTTAAATAACTAATCCCTAGAAATAATGATCTGCATTTCACTTACTACGGTCATTCCACTCATTAGACCAATTCATTAACTTCATCGAACAATCCCCTTCTATCGTGACCAAGCATTAATTACTCTAAGCTCGATGGTCAAGTTTACCTTCAGGCCAAATTGATTAATTCTCTTTGAAAAATGAAAAGTGGTTGAGCCTCTTAATATAATAGGTCAACTAAAAGCAGTATTCATCTACATGTACTCAGATTCTTTTGAATATATGTACAAAGGAGCTGTTGACTGTTTTTGCCTCAAAATAAACATCACTGCACAGCCTCAAATTATGACTAACATTTCTTAAAATAAATTTAAAAAACTTTTTTTACTAAGTTCCGTCTCTTACTCCAATTCACAAGGTGAGATGTTTTTATTAAAATTATTTTTATTTACACAACTCTTGGCAATAGAAAGACTTTTCAACACAAACTTAATAATACTTCTCCCCCCCACTAACAATTCAATTGTTGTTATGAAATATAAATAAATTTGATAAAAGTTTAACACTCCCCGACAGAAAGGGAAACCATTGCACTTGTGTATTGGATTGGGCAATCACAGAATACTCACTTGCATCATCATGTTTATTTGAATACAGTGAATTTGTTCAACCTTTTGATTAACCTTTGAACAACAATAAGAGATTGTTTGGCGACAATCCAACAGATTGCAGATAGTTCAATCAGCTGTTGACATGAAAACTTGTCAAACACGAAATAACTACACTAGTACTGTACCTCTGTCAACAAAATTTCACTAAATCCTCAACAACTTTTTATCTGGCGACATCCAACGAAAATAACTTCACAAAGTTTTATTTAAGTTTGAAACTCCTTTTGCAAATTTGCATCGGGGATAAAGATAATTTTTTTTTTTTTTACCCATACACTGCTAATTGCTGTATTCTCAGTATTAGTTTCCTGAAACCTGGAGAGAAAAAAAATCCACACTCATGTGGGATTCAAACACACACCTTTTCCCATTCTAGCACAGATGTCTTATCAACTAGACAACCAAGCTTGCCTGGTACCTAGAGGCTGTTAGAATTTGATATATTTTAGCAGTGGACACCATCGCAACGATTTAATGTTAAATTTACATCGGGACAAAGAATATTCTGTATGTTTTACTCATAATACACAGATGTGTAAAGCACTGTGTCTGTAATATCAATTCCTGTGACAAATATCCACAGGCAAATTACACCCTTCAAAACATGTTCATAATTTTGTTTTCATACATCATTGCTGTCATTTGAGTTAATTGTTAGTTGTGTGTTGTTAATTACTTCTTCAAGTGCATAATTTTTAATGTTTGGGTGTATGAAAAAATCTTGTCTAGTTATTGTCTCCATTTGACTGATACAAATAAATGTGAATCATATACATTTTTGAGGAATCTGTTGTTCAACATTTCAATTTCAATTTGGACTACCCAACACAACACTACAGAGTAATTTGACCAGAGTACAATGGCCTTGCTGTGGACCTGCAAGTAGGCATGCCTGTGGTTTTACAAACAGTGGGGTTTCTAGCACCTAACATTTCAGGAAATAATACAATGTAAACTTGTCAAGACCTATCATCTTCTGTCAACTCCACTGGAATTGGTCCACTTAAAGAAAACTTGCTCAGTCAGATACACGAAGAGTGAGTGCTGTGCAGGTTTCAGATAGACTTATTACACAAAAAACAAATTGAGTGTGTTATTGGGAATCCAATTTTACTAAGAGCTTTAAAAGCGATCTGTACTTTGCGGAAAGTTACAAATGGGAGCGCTGCTTTCTATTTTGCACTCAATTGTCTGATCGACCATTTCAGTATATGAATTTGTCCGGGTCAAGCCTTCCCTGAGGCCGTTTGGATATTACGACCCTTTCGTCTCTTTCTTCGACGACGTTCAAACCCCCGAGCATGGAAAACACGGCCACGTTGCCAGTCAGTCTGGCGACGGATGACTCCATCTCACATTATCGAATCACGGAGCACGTCTTCCGATCTCATAAGGAGGGGATCACGCGGGATTCTCTGTCACTTAGACTGCGAATGAATTCCGTGGAGATTAGACGAGGGGGGATTCAGAGAGGGGAGAGGTTTGCTCAATTTGGTCAAGCGATGAAGCTAGCAGGGACGGGCAGTGTTTTTGTTTACCTTCGCCGATGAATGGCTAGAATACGTTCCACTATGTCTCATCTTTGTTATCTTTTATTTGCAATTGGATTGAACTAATTTACCTGAAATAATGGGATAACGCGTACTGGAAAGAAGGAAATGGGTTGAGGGCAGGGCACTACTGAAGTTGTTCAACTTCATTGTCCTTGGAACCTTGTGCATGGTTTGTGTTACTCCAAAGGGTAGGGGAATAGAGAAGGCTGTCAGGAAGCTGTACATAACACATTGTAACACAAGATGAGCAAAAGTTGTGGCTGCTCTTACTTCGCATATTTAAACATGTTTATTTAAACAGGTTTGTTTAAAAGTAGATCAACACAATACTAAAGGCAGCTTTCAGAATATTGTCAATATAGTATCAGGTTTGAATTGTTTGCAATTTAAACACTGTAAAAAAGAAAGAATTACATACTACGTAATACACCAACAAAACTTGATCCAAATAATGAAGAAAGAAAATATTGGAATGGACTATTGAACTAAAGAATGTATAAACAGCCCAGTTTCATGGCCCTGCTTACCGCAAAATTAACCACATATCTCAGCATATATAGTGTGTGATTCTACAGACGAAAAGCTCATAAATTCTGCAGTAAGCCGTGTAATGAAATGAGGTAAATTCAAGATAGTTTAAATCCTTTTAAGTTTTGTAAAATATAAAATCCTTCTCTTTGGAGCATTGAATACTTTACATACTGTGTACAGTACAGACTCGATGCTTCGTTTTGAAAGGGAAACCGCACCAAGGCGTTTTCTCCTGTGTAAAGGGTACCTCTATGAGGAAATTTAAAGTTTCTATTGGAACATTTCAAGGGGACCTGAGGGCTCATTAGGGCCATTTTAATTTGCAATAAAATGGTGAGATCCGATAAACAAGGGAAGTACAGCATGGGGTACAATTTAAGTGTTGTTTACTTGTTTATCCAGTAAGTTACCCACATGTGAGGCTTGCTTATCACCATTGTCGTTTTAAAAGCTTTGTATAATTCCTTCATTGTATTGTAACAATTGATTCTGCATTTAAATCACTGGAACCCACTATGTGTTGTTTACAAAGTTTGTGATAAGCTTGTTTTTTTATGGGAGGAAGCGAACAATCAACAATTCCATGACTGCTGTAGTACATGTAAAAACAAATTAATCACAGAAAGCACAGATGTGTTTGATACATTTTACTTGTTTATCTCCCCATCATTTTACATAACAATGTGACTGTTTGCGGATGACCAGCACATGTAGGCCTATTAAACCACTTCCCATCACATACCCGCCAAATTTTTCTGCACCCAGTGGCTAATTAGGCAGACATTTTTTGTAACGCCCCGAACAACTTCAGATAACCCTGAGCTATTTTTTCTAGTCAGTTAAACGGCTAAGGTGTATTCATGACGAAATGTCATTGTGAAGCTTGCACAGGCATCCACCTACTGTGCTATACTTTGTTTCAACCATACAAGGAGGGAAAGAGGGTACTGGAAATCATGCTCATAATGCCCCTTTTTCCAGAGAATTATTGTGTAATCCGATTCCAGACCTTTGTCCCCTTGATACTAATGTGGCATACAAGAATGGACAGTATGCCATTTAGCTGCCACCATTGTTTCTGATTGTACCTGGCTCAATGGGGAAGTCTGCACAATCCGAGATTCCAGCATACCATGGCAGGTTATTGGCTGTGGGTTATGGCGGAGGTTTTGCGATTCACAGTGATTGCAAGCTACTCATATTTTCTCACAAGAGAACCACAAAACCCAGTGCTTAAATTATGAGAATCTTTTTGTCTTTCCTTTGTCAAGTCAGTGTTTCATTGTGGCAATGATATTTTTAAAGATAAATGATTACTCAATCAGCTTCAAAAAGTTCAGAAAAATACTCTACATTGGCATGGATTTTGTTTTAATATACAGACGTGACGTAATTAATGAATGCAAAAAATACTGGTACCAGTATTTGCTGTTTAACACATTTTATCACAAAAATACCAAAACAACAACAAACAAACAAACAACAAAAACACGTTTAAAAAATGTACTACTCACACTATTTTAGTACTACAATATAAACTCCTTTTAACTTTAAAAACATAACAAATTGTGTGAGCATGGTCCATTACATTTCCCAGTATTTGGTCACAAGACTTTTTTTATAGAAAATATTTTCAAAGAACAAACATCCTCTTATTTTGTCATCTGCCTGAAACCATGGAGGTTAAAGTGAAACCAAAATCAATTGATTTTGAGCACACAAAGTAAGAGACTGATGACGTGAATTCGATGACGTCTGCACTCTTTGACCCAATTATTGTCAATGACTGTGAACATTTTAGTAGGCCTAATTCTTAATCTATAAAATAGATACTAAATTAAATAGTTCTATAGTGCAAAAACTTGAACAATTTTTACAGCGCTTCCTCAATAGTAACACTTGTGACTTTAAACATTTAACAACATGGAGGTAAAACATGATGTACTTGGTTGACAATATGTGTGTCCGTCAGCCTCAGGCTCGTGTGAACCATTTACATTTAAAAATACTTAAGTTACAGTCAGCAAAAGCATCTTACAGTTTCTTGAATAGTAGCATGATAAGAAATAGTGCACCATTGGATCTCGTGGCACCGTGCATTAGTATGATTAGGGATTGAATAACGTGGTATACAATCAAACAAGAAAAACTCACCAGAAAACTGTCCCGGTTGAAGAACTGCAGAAGGATCTAGTCCACACACGACAAAATAGTCGACAAATCGGCTCGTCTGCTGCCCCGTGGAACCCATGCCAGACGGGGAGAGACGACCACGGCGTGAAAAACGTGAAACAAAGCTACGGGAATCTTCCTTTTCTCTGAACTAACATTTAATGGGTGATGACCAACGATTCCCTGTGAATCACGGAGTGGAGGACATACAGTGAATGACTACTGTGGTTGGTCTGTGTCGTCGTCGTTAACGTTATAACCCATTTAATAACACTGCAGTGCTTGTATACCTTTTTTAAAGGGTACCAGTTTCAGTGCTAAGCAAGTATTACACAACGGAATGCGAACAGGTTACCAGACGACTTCGGTTGTTTTTCTATCACAGTGTGCGAACAAAGGCCCATTTGCGGAGGGGGTAGTCCCCGCTATCCACTAGTCACTACAACTGCCACAATAGTTATAATCCAAAAATAGAGTTTTGTACAATATTGCACCGCTTGTGATTTGTGACGTCATTGGAAAACTGTGATACATTGTGTCTAGAGCAGGATAATTGATTTTATAATTTCCATTATGCTTATTCGTTATTGTGTGCATATGGGTTATTTTTATCGGCTATTATTTCATATTGTGAAACTTAATTTGAATGAACTCAAATTGTTGGTCTTTTGAAATACCAAATGTATGAAAATTAAAATTGATTGTTTATCAGCTATTAGTTCATAATTGTGAAACTCAATTTGATTTGAATGAACTCAAGTTGTTTGTCTTTTGAAATATTAGATGTATGAAAATTAAAATGGATTGTTTTGTAAAATGTACATTCTCTAAACAATTTAAATGATCCTTAAATTGGCTAATAATATGTTTTTAAAGTGTCGATCTTCATTAATTTCTTATATCAGAAATCGGGAGATCCTTTGTCTGGAAATAAAATGTTATCAAAAGGGCATGAATTTGGGTCAGGATACAATGAAATAAAACCTTTTTATTAATGAAACCAAAAAAGGCACACAATTAGCACCACCCTGCCAAACAAGGATCCGGGTGGATTAAAGGCAGTGGACACTATTGGTAATTACTCAAAATAATTATTAGCATAAAACCTTACTTGGTAACAAGTAATGGGGAGAGGTTGACAGTATAGAACATTGTGAGAAACGGCTCCCTCTGAAGTGACATAGTTTTCGAGAAAGAAGTAATTTTCCACGAATTTGATTTCGAGACCTCAGAATTAGATTTTGAGGTCTCGAAATCAACCATCTGAAAGCACACAACTTCATGTGACAACGGTGTTTTTTCTTTCATAGTTATCTCGCAACTTCGACGACCAATTAGCCAATTGAGCTCAAGTTTTTACAGGTTTGTTATTTTATCCATATGTTGAGAAACACCAAGTGATGTTACTTCTCCATTTGTCACTAACGTGGCTGATGGACGGGAACTATTGTTATTGACGGACTTTTCTTGCAATACCTTAAAGGAACATTACAGAATTGGTTTTTGCTAACAAAACAGTTGCTGGCAGTGTAAGCACTTTATGTAATCCACCATATACATAAACTGGCAAACCTGTAGAAGTTTGAGATCGATCGGCCATCTGGGTCACGAGAAAATAGTGAAAAACTGATTACACATTTTGCATGAAATCATATAGATTCAACAAATGAATAAAACGCTCACTGAGCGATAAACTCCAATCGGAAAATTTGTTTATTCATTTCTCATCAAGTATGGCATTTCAGACAGAAATATTTCAAGGAATGTTTTTTACTATCATCATCATTAGACCGTGTAAGTTTTATGTAAATCTGTGATCAAAAAGTATATTTTACAAGTTTTTTTCTTACCAATTCTGTAATGTTCCTTTAAATGGAAGACGTGAAACAAAATAGCTTTTTAAAATTTTAATTTAAATTTTGGGGTCAAGTCGGAAAAAATCGGACCTTGCATCTTTAAATTACCGCAATCTCTTCGTCTGGCTCATGAAGGTCTCCAACACTGGAGACATTTTTCAACACATAAGCAATTTACTTACGCATTGTATTTTACAGTAGGTCCTCCCTCAATCTGAAGCCAACGTGGGTCTCGTGAAGATCCGCTTTTCATTTTTGATTGACGTGAGCATGGAACAACCGCTGAGTGGGTTGCGTTGGGGGAAAGGACTTGACACTGGCGGATGTTGACGACAACAGAAATGTGTTTTAAAAAAAAAATCCGCCAGAATCTAAAATATGCTTTATTGTTAGAAATTGTTGTCATAAAAAAAATCATTGTGTTGGACGATGATATCACAATCGTTTGGATTAAGAGGTACCACGCAATGCAGGTATACGTCGTTCTTGTGTCAATTATTAATTAAATCGAAGGAATAGGGCCATTTCGGGTTAGGGAAAACATTAGTGGGCAGTAGGGGGAACATCAATCAAGAGGCGCCCACAACCTATCCCGCCCCTTTGTCCCCAAAGTTCCAGACCCCCCCCCCCCTTACGGAGGTACCTCCACGAGCTCCATTGCCAATACCATTTCCGGTTGACAAACAAACCAAAAACTGCCCGCCAAATCGTGAATTAGGTCTACATCTTGTCAAAAAAAGGTGTTTTCACAATTTTGTTTAACGTCTCCTCAGCCCTCATGGACAGTCCCTTGACTACTGAGCGTAGAAATCATATAAATATTAACTTAAACAAATACTAGTAATATTTGGGTTGGCCATAATGCGGCAAATTCCATTATCTTTCATTTTGTGGTAGGCCCGGGCCCGTATTCAGCACTCTCCCTTGAGTGCCGCACTCTCTTACTCTTTTCATATAAAGATGACCAATTGACGATATCTCCCGATTGAGAATAAGTTTTTTTTAAGGGGGCGCTGTTCAATAATTGCACCATCCGCCAAACGCTCATTCCACTTCAGTACCCCCTCCCCCGCCTTAACGATGGGAGACACCCAGGCCTGTGGGCCTTTACATTCGATCCGAAATGACGCAGCATTAAATGTATATTTAGCTGGGTGCAACACACTGAATAAGCTTCCCATAGCAACTGTTAAATGCTAAATTTAAAATATTAAAAAGTTTCTCAGCCTCTTGAAAACAAACCAAGTATATTTTCTGACAACTAAACATAATTTTGTTTCTTTTCAATTTTTGGTAGGTTAGCTGTTTTGTTTTTTAACTAGGCTCATTCAAAATTAACACAACCTGAACAACTAAAATGGCCGGACTCCATCTTGGAGAAATGACCCTACACCTTTTTAACAAAATAGGGCCCCCAATAGTGTACCCCCAAATGCTCCAGGTTGAAAGTCAACAACCCAAGGGGCACAACATTGGACCATTTTTTAACAATCCATAAGAGCCATGACCTTCAAACCTTTGATTTACAGAAACAGTTGTGTGTTTACATTTGAATGAGACCCAGGGCATGAATTTCTCTCTATTTAGCGTGGTGCACTATAAGTGGGCTACAAAACACCACCCTCAAATGGTGATAATTTCAGTGTATTTTGCAAGGAGACCAAGTATCGGAATTGGCGGCTACAAGTGATGCCAAGAGTGTTGCTAAGGACGTCCTATCTTCAAACCATGATGACCCAAATTTGGAATCCAATTCAAATCATACAACCTCCATACTTTCCTCTTTTTTCCCCTTCTATGCCAAGTTATGATTACGAGCTCATATCGCAAAGATTTTGCCAATGCTAAAAAGTATATCTTAATTTCTTTTAAAAGGACATTTTGAAATATTACCAGAATTAATTGTTGATTTTTTAAGGAAAGTTACTTTCAAAGAATTATTATATGAAATTAAATGTTGATTCCTTACACCTACAGAAATTAGGAAAACAAATATCAAAAACTTATAAAAAAAAGAGAGGGAAATACCAGGTTTTTCCATATAACCCACACACCTCTCACTCCTTCCAACTCACTCTCCCGGTTATTCCACTTTTCAAAACACAGCAAGAACAAAAAATGCAATTAAACAGCATTGTTTACAGAACACTGGTAAAAATATCAGTTTTATTTTGTCTTTTTAGGTTTTCTAGTCCACAAGTGTCAAAACAATATATTCTCAAAGGACAACTGTTAAAATAGACATCTGACAAGGAGGCATAAATAACATTGTGTACTGAAACAATAAAAAGGGAAACTCCCCAGTACAAACCATTCAAGGGACCTTTTCCAAACTAGTCTTGGCACCCGGCTTGGGCTCTGATTAATTTTGGAGCAATGAACATTTTGCACTGTGTTTCAAAATCAAACTGAGCCTGGAGCTGGAGCCTAAGCCGAGGTTTGGAAAAAACCCAGGTACAGCTTCTAAAGTGAACTTTGGCCATGCCTCAGAAAGGAAATAAGTTAACTATTAAAAAACGATAGCTGGGGAAATATCTACGTTTTAGTCTTAATTTCTTCAAGATAATTTGGCCATGGAGAAATCAAGCAAGTACTATTTCCCAGACTAGGTTAGGTTCACCAGATAAGTAAAGACTGTTAATATTTGGTTACAAATCGATTAAAATTATTTATATATTTACCAATCTGCTTACTTTATACAATTGTACAAAATTTACAATGTTTTTTTGTTTTTGTTTTTTGAGTTTGCCCATTTCATCTTGATTGAGTAATTTTATCCAAGAGTTTTTCAAAATTGAACCAATTTGTAAAAAAAAAACACCTAATTAACACTTCAACTGATGGTCTTATGTGCAGCATTCTGACAAATCATGAATAATCATTAACTTATGAACACTATTGACATAATAATGAATATTCAACAGTCACAAGCATGCAAACAAAAATACTGTAATTCACAGAAGCTCAAAACAACATCATAAAATTCACTCTACATCTCCCACACTATTGAACCCGATTTATGTAGAGTTCAAATTTAAGTACAACGGAAATGCACCCTAAAAAGCTTTCTGTACAATGAAACTAATCAAAAACAAAATCCACGGTGCAAATTGAACTTCAAATTAGATTCTGTGAGCAAGCGGTGGAATTCTTTGACCACTAAAAGTCAATAAAAGTTGTTTACATAAGAAAGAAGAAACATCTTATTCATGTAAATAACATTTCAATGGCACTATAACATTTTGTACAATACATTAATTACTGTCAAAAACATGCAAAATTCATCTGCAAACATCAAGTGCCAACACAAAATTAATGGCATAAATAATCACAAAAGAATGCCCAACTTTTTTCTTCTCTTAATACAGCATATTACAAAGAGCCATTTACTGTAAACACATATATATTTTCTTATACAGTTCTAGGATTAAAGTAATTACATTTGCTGAAACCAGATGAACAAACTGTTGTGTGCCCAGAAAAAAAGGCATAAGGCTCTACGCCCTTCTTTGACACAAAGTCCTTTTTTTCTCAATCAGAAACAAAAGGCCGTAAGCAACAAAATGGCTCCTCTGACAAAACAATATGGCATTAATGCTACATTCTTTATGCTAGAACTACCACAAAAGGCATGTTTTCCCATTCCCATGCATAATTGAAACTCCTATGATATGAATGGCAGAAAACCGATCAAACTTTCACACTCAGTTGACAGTTGTCTTGAAACGCAATTTTGCACATCAATTGCTGACGCCCTTTCTTTCTTCGGTAACTTTTCATGACATCCTTCTTCCGGGCACACGACAGAAATCAACAGCACTGATTTCTTTGGGCAATAGTAATTAAATATTCAACAAGCAAGCTACCATAAAAACAGACACACATTCCATTATAGCCTGGGTAATATTCAGAGAACAGTGAACATTTTGAAAATTAGCAAATAACACATTTCAGCCATGCAACTGCAGTCGATCGACAAAAAGAGGAACGAGCCAGGCACAACAAGACTTTGTTTGTACTGTATTTTTTCAATTTCAATGGTTACAGCTCAGATACCGAAGAAAGAGGAAATCAGCTGATCAGATGAAAAGTTACATGCCTGCACTTTTACGTTATTCTCTCATTTGTATGGTGCCATTTTCAAATAATCTCACAATCAAGGTGGTCACGGCCGACAAAACAACAACTGTGAGAGGCTTTTCAGTGTCAAAAGTCTTTTCTTAGATTACAGAAATTCATATCCACTTCAAGGATCTGTAGTTTGCAGTTTGAGCTTTCTTCTTTTTTTGATTTTGCTCCAACTTCTCATGAATATTTTGAAAGATTGAAAATATCATACAAATTCAACTTATTACCTACATTGCACGTCAACAGTTAAGAAAATGAAAATGTACATTTAAAATAATCTTTCAAACGAAAATAAATTTTTGGTGGCACTACAGTCAGTTTTGAAAACCTGCATTTACCTTCGCTTTTTCCCCCTCTTACAACATCACCTCCACTTAACGCCTATTAATAAATGTACAAAATACTTCAGTCTTTACAGGCACTAAACAATATGACTCAAAGAAAAGTTAAGCATGATTGCTTTTGCTATATTATTTGTGAAGCATTACCACACAAAACAAAAAGAAACAATTTAAGATAAGAAATATGAGGAGTTATCTTGTGCAAGTCTAAATAGCGTGAGAAAGAAATAGTTTATATAGTTCATAAGGTCATATTGCCTCACTCATCAAAATCAAAAGACACTAAGAGTGTTTGTAATGAAGGAAACGACATAGCTAACCAATCACCAATCAGAATGTGTTCCTGAAAGTCGCTCAATCTACAATTTGCTGTTTGAATTTATAGATTTGAAAAATTCTTGTTCGGGTGTTTTGATTTAAAGGCAAATCTTCCACAAACAAACAGGAATCAATCAAATAGAAAATCTGAATATTGCTGAAGTTGCATTTGCTCTAGAACAATGACTGTCGCAGGGCGTTTGCACCACCAGCAATAACCAGCAGCACGCAAAATAGGCACTACTCCCCAAAGCTCTAACAATTTGATTCTTAGAAAAGTGTGATAACTTGTTTAAAGTTTTCTCCTGAAGTTTTGTTTTCCCAAACTTTGAATCCCGCTCTGCAATATGGCAAGAGAAGTAAGACTTTTTTGTCAGTTTGAAATTATCTACAAATTATCTACAATCGCTATTTATATAATGTACAATTATGTACACATTTACAGACGAATAAAAGCTTTGAAATGTAAAAAATATCAAGCATTTGTTTCTCTTCATATTTGCACATTATCATTTAATAGAGGGTAAAGGTATACCTTTTCGAGACTTAGAAGAAATTTCTTTTTAAAAAAGTGTACACTTTACGATTGTTAGCATTTCTTTTGTTCTTCAAAAATCCTCCAAACAATTTCACAAGAATTGTAGTTTATAAAATCATTACACAACGAGGATGTAGAACAGGAAAAAAAAACACCACGAAAAACTGGAAAAAGAAAAGAATTTAAATATTTTTTTCGAAAATGTTTGAACCAAGTCTAATTCAACTCGGTAACACATTAACAAACTTGACTGGTAACTGGATAACAACAAGTTGTGGTTGTAAGACAAAAATTAAAAAAAATTAAATAAATAAAAAAATGACACAGGTTTATCGTCTCTTTTTTCAAACCATAAACCCAAGCATAAGTAGACACAAAAATTAGAGCAGACTTTGCAGTCATCCTATAAATCATGCATAAGGACCTTATGAATAATACATAGATAATGATTGTTGGTGCTACTGAATATGCATAAAGCATCGCAATACACAGAACCTTCTCATGAAATTGTTCACTTGGCACTAAAGCGTATTATTAAAAAAAAAAAAAAAAAAAAGAGGAAAGATAATTCTATCATTAGGAAGAATGTTTACCCTTCTGGAAGTTCTAAGGCTTATGTCAAGAAGGTACATTTGCATCTCATAAATGTTCATTGTAAATGGTTACTATGTAATATCACTCACAAATATACTTCATAACTCCTGATTGGTAGGAAGTCTTGACAAGGCATTGAAATGTCATAAATATATTCAAGCACAACATTTATAATTCCCGAAAAGACATTCCTGCTATTTAAGGGATACCATTATTGGCTTTATTTCCCTCTTCTTTGACCACATTTGGGTATTTTCGGCGGGAATTATATTCTATTTATCTATATTTATTTCTGGAATATTCATCTTCTTGCGACTTTTGGAGAAATATCAGAAATGATTTTCACATCCAGTGATTATTCCAAGCTGATAGATAATTTAACAACTTTGGTCAATATTTTTATTCATTATGGAAATGAATATTTGTATTCTTGTGTGTGTTCAGTCTTTTCCAGCTTTTCAAATAATGTTTAAGTATTCCAATAAGCTGATTGTATTTGAATAGTCAGTATACATGATGAATATGCAAGATTATATCCCAACCATCGTACTGAATATTCATCTTGGCAGATTGTCTTGTTGAACACTCGCACCATTCAGCCGTCAACCTGATTATATCGACCGTCTTGTGGATATCTTCAGAATATACTCAGATGCTGTCCATTCCAGTGGGAATGAATATTCATATGATCTCATTGAACATTCATACTGGGATGAATATTCATACTGATATCTCAACGGTTTTGTGAATATCTTCAGATGAAATTCCGACACTGTCCATACTGTTGGTGTCGCTGTCACAGCTCTGAGCACCGGACAAGTTAGCCGCTTCTTGTAACCTCATCAACATGTTGAACTAAAACACAAACATAGACAAATCAACAAAATTAAAACCTTTTTAATAGATGTTAAATTTGCACCCTTGATGAATAATGTTATTTAAACATGCTTTTAAATAGGACCACGTCCATTAAATATGCTTTTGTAACAATGATCAATGATCTTATGTTTGTACAATAGCGCACAACATTTCACAAAACAAATGCAAGCTTTTTGTAATAAATTCTACATTGCACAAGGTATGAACCACAACCATATTGCAGCCATAATGGTCTGATTCCCTGAGCCTTATAGTAGTATCACAATTGTCATAATCAGTGCCACAACGATACCAGCATATATATATTCTTTTTTATGACTTGAAGATATTTAACAAGCAAGGCAAAGATTCAGATATTTGAAATTAAATTTGGCAACAAGAAAAAGTGCAAGAGAGGAAAAACAGTGTTTACATTCATCGACAGCAGTATTGTTTATGAAAGTGACCGGTTTATTTATAAGAGTGGTATTTGAAGCATGCAAAAATACTGCTTGACTCTCACAAAGACACAACTTATTTTTGCTTTTTAAGCATGCGTTCATAGCTTTGACATCACAATACATGGAATGAAAAGGTTTTATTTATTGATAACATTCCTGATTGAATGCATACAACAATAACACACGACACACAAGTCACGCCAAGGAAAATTTTAACTACTAAGGATTTAAAACATACAGTCAGTCATAATATTCATTTTGGATGGAGGGGGGGGGGGCACCCTTTCCTGCGAAGGCCCTTAGACTATGGACTACTTTGTAAATACCTTTAATACGTGTGTTAGCTGTGGAAAAATTGAGTGCACGTTCGTCTAGATAACAAAGAATTTTGTCGTTATCTAGACCAGCATGCACCTCATTCCATGGCTAACTTACGTGTAAAGAATGCGAAAAAAGTCTTTGGTGACATCAACTACAACCAAAATCTCTTGCTAGAGTGCTTTTATCCGATGTCATCATGAACACTTGAGATTACATGCGACCATCTCAAAACCAAAAGTTCAAGTTTATTAAGAAATGGAATCCAGACTTTAGAATCTGACGATATGAAGGGGTTCATGCTTAACAGACAGATACCAAGACATGGTCACAACAAAACATAATTACATTATGTACATCGATCTTAGGAAACCAGACACAGGACTAATATGGTATGTGTTAAGACTTGTATCAAGTTGCATGATCTATTAAGTTTAACATTTCAAAGATGCTGTGCCACAATCTAGTGTGCGTCACCAGCCTATTTTTATAATCCCCCAAGAGTTTTGTGCAGAACTCAACCTAATTAAAGTGGTTGCATATTAGCTGATGTGAAGACATGAATCCATAATGGATTCAAGTTGAGTAAAGTAAACAGTGAAAACAAGCATTTGTTATTACTGCATCATGTAGCAGTACGTAGATGCTGCAGTGCCCTCTATTGAGGATAGCTGTCCATGTCTGCGACAGAAGTGTAACCCACAGCACCAAAACTAGCTTTATACAAACATCAAACGCATTACTCTAAAAAGTGTAAGCTTCGTGCATCACATTTATACACAGAACACGGTTGGCACATGGCATGCATAGTCATATCGGTGAAAACCTACCTACAAGGTTTATATGGTTGGGCTCGCGCAACTGCGCGGGCTGGAGTAACCTGATGCCTCTTGCAAATGCATTAGCATGCTCAGCTGTCGGTTACCATGGAGAAAGGAAGGTCAAAGGTTAGCACTCGTATTGTCAGTGGTGCAGTGTTATAATAACAGTGTTAATGTGCATGAGGGACTTCTCCTTTGGTAGAGTCAACCAATCTATATTACACAGTTGTATATCAAAATAATCTCAGACTGGCTTTGGTAATATTATTAATGACTTTATTTCAGATTCCCAAGTTATTATTCCTTTCAACTGTAGCTCAAAACCCCCCCAAATATTCCATGATTTCATCTATAGGTAACATCTACGGAAATGCCAAAATAGGTACAAGTAAGACACTAGTTGTCGGTACAACTCCCTTACTAAAATGTCATGATTAATATATTTGTAATACAAAAAGTTGGAATACTGTTAGAACAGAGCATTCATTGTGAACTTACCAGTGGATCACCTTCGGCATCACTCTGACCAGATTGTTGACCTTTGACCCCGGTGTGCATGGTGTACCCATCAAAGCCGACATCTTCAGGTCGTAACCGTAGCAATGAAGGCCAGTCCTGACTGCTGGTTGGTTGCCAAGAGTAACTGTCAATCACCCACTCTGCTGGATCCTCCCACGCAGCTTTCCTTCCATACAGCTGTACAAGAACAAGGAGAGAAAGTGTAAATAAGAGTTAAACAATATTCAAATAACTTATGACTTAATTGCATTGTTAAAGCCAAATCCCTTCAAGCCTCTCTTGTGGACAACTTTGTTAAAGTATTTTAATAAAATATTAAAAACCCAAAGGCTCTCCCTGATTAGCTGCTTGGCTAGCCTTATTGACAAAATTACAAATGTACAAAAAAGATCTGAGTAAGGGAAGATTGCAATATTTAACAGGGGGTGACTCTAGGTTAGTCTCAAGGTTTTCCAGGGCAATCCGGGGTTCAACCTGGAGTTACCTTGGGTTACCACTTAATTAACTCTGCAATTCACCCTAACTGTTTGCCTCCAGAGGACAATGCTGGTCCTTCCCTTTACAAAAGCCACTTCATTGATTCCATGCTGATATGTGAAAGTACTAGCTGTTTGAAACAAAGGAATTCAGAGTAGAAGAGCTTTGAATCTGATTTTTCGTTACTTTCCAATCACATTAAAATTGACAAAACACAGATTCTAAACACAACACTCAATTGACCCATGTCTAACCTGCAATCCTTCCCGCACAGCCTCCAAGAGGTATGGCACGATGGAATAATTCCAGAGATCTGTGAACCAGACCTGAGACCCAGCGAGATCCACAGGGCAGGAGAGGAATAGGCGTGGTCCGATGGTAACGTCCGATGAGCTGTGGGACTCCAAGAACTTATTCAGATGCTGCCAGACCTTGGGGATCCAGTCGATGATCTTGTTCAAGTCGTTGTTGCGAGTGTTCTCCTTGATTTCAGTCTCGACGAGCTTGCGACGTAAGAAGCGACCGAGGAAACCTTTGACTGGCTCCATGTGGTTTGCACACAGTACCCATCTGGATTGAAGGAATGAGATGATGGATGAGAGGTAACTCAAGAACATGGGTGTGTATCACACAAACACAACAGAATCCTGAAAAAGGGTAGATGGTTTTTGTCTTGGCCTACAGATGAAACCAAACTTCCAGAACTTCAATAATTTACCGACTTTCTAAATAAACAACTTTGGAGGTTTGGACACAGCAGGGCTATGCATTTCTTCCCTCGATTTTCTACGTTCCCGTCTTTCAAGGTAAACAGGAAACTTTTGGAAAAAAATCCTGAAATCAGGAAATCCTGACAAATCAACTGCAAGGGGAGAGAGGTTTAGTTCACTGGAATCAGTTCTGGTAGTCTCTAGAAGGCGGTTTCAGGTTCTAGCCTGACCAGTTGGGGTGCTGGTACTTACATGTAGTATGTATGAAAAGTCAACAGTTTTCTCTGGCAAACATCTGCATTTCCCATGTGAGCCTGTTTAATACCGGAATTTCAAAAAAAGGCCACAGCTTCAGTAGCGGCTATGGCTACATTGATTAAAACACCTATTCTTCAATGTTGCCACAGCAGCTGATTGCCATAGCCATAGCCGCTTGGTTCAGACGCAGCCTACAATGGTAATGAAAGGCTGTCCGTTTTGAATATTGTACAGAAAACCATGTCTCTTGCCCAATACCCCATCATGAAGTAACACGTAATAGAAGTTAAAAATAAAAAACCTGCAGGATGTCACAGCCTGTAAAATAGAGATACTAACCTGAAGTTATGATGGAGCTGTAGATTTGTGGAGGAGCACGTAGCCTGATTCATTGTACCAATAATAAAGGGACACTTGTGATATTTGTAACTAAGGAAACCGTTGAAGATGTCTCCAAGGGAACCAACATGGTGGAGGTTATCTAAGATGATAACAGAGGGAAGATCCATTGCACTGGAAGGAGGAGAGAACAAAAAAACTCAGCGTTATTTTTACTCAATGCACAACAAGTTTCAGATGTTTGAGATTTTTGGGGTGGAAAGGTGACTGGGGTCTAAGGGAGTCTGGAATGACTTTGAAATTTATGAACGAGAAACAGTGTAGAGCAATTCATCTTGTATGGTATTTGTTTTAGTTCAATACCAAATCAAATTGCCACTGTAGTTTGTCAACAACAACAAAATGAGAAAAGTGTCAGACACAGCAAGACTTTATTGTACTGGGTTTTTTCAGCTAAAAAACTAAAACCAAGGGGGAAAAAAGCCCAGTACATTTTTAAAAGTGAAAAAGATGTTACTTTGATTATTTATAAGTTTGAAGGTATTTTGAACGACAATTTGGACCCTGAGTTTATGACTTGAACAAATACATGTACCCCGTTTACATCAGTCCTCACTGCTTTTGATCTAATTACGACTCATTTTCAAACTTAGTCTGGTCCCCTTGAGCTGAAGTACAATGATCTTCATTCAGGGCACTGAACTATATCAGCTGCTTTTTTCTAAACCTTGGCTGAGGCTCAGGGCTACAGCTCTCGGCTTCATTTTATGTTGAAGCACTGTGCAAAATACGACAACCAGAGCACAAGCCAAGTTTTGAAAGAAAAAACCTAAGATTCTTACCTTGTCTCGCACTGATCAGCTACATTGGTGAGATACTGTTTCAGCTCTTTACTAGATTTATGATCAACGTTGAAGGTGGCTATTGTAGAATCGGACGGCTCCTTGCCACTTCTGAATTAAAAAAAATTGTAAACCATGTTTAAAACCCAAGTTTGTTGGGTTCCCTGTATACCACTTTAATTATTGAAATAGTAATCAGAGCATGAGGGGATCCAGCTTATTTCCCTAAGAACTGCCACACATATTTGTATAGGTTTAAACTACTGTAATAGTTGTATAGACACCTTTCATTGGCTGCCATCGCTGAGGTCAAACAATACAAATGTGTTCACATGTATGCGCAACTCTCAGCCAATGATAGGTCTTCATCGACCTCAGTGAGGGTGCTGTTTTGGGCTTGTGACGTCATATGACGGGGTCTTTAATGCAAAGCAAAAGAGGAAAGTTTCCTCTCAGCTCCCACCGAGTCTTACCTCTGAACAATGTGATCAGCCAGTTTCTGTGCCAAGAAGGTCTTCCCTGTACCACTAGGTCCGCAGAGAATGATGCGGCGATGTTCAAGGAGCAAGGGAGATGTATCTCTGGAGGATGGGTTTAGGGATGAGAGTCTCAAAGACGAGACAATCGCAACTGTTCTGTTGAACACCTGTAAATAATTCAAGAAATTATCAGGTGTGAGGAGGGGGGTAGTTATTTCAAAAGGAGTTGAAAGGGTTGAGGTTTCATATTAACAATTATTCAGGGCCCAATTTTGTCGAGATGCCCAAGCAGAACATTTTAGTTTCTAATGAGCAAAGACAATAACAACAACAATCTATTTTGCTGATGATGGAGTTTCAACTCACCTTTAACATGAATTTGGATTGATGTATTATCACCAACGAGGTATCCACAAGGCAAGAGCTCTGGAGGATCAGCATCCTTAGTTCTACAGATTTCACCGACGACGTAGCTATGTACACTCTCTGCACTAAGACCAAGGTTGGTAACTGGATCTATTCTAAGCACATATTCCTGCAAATCAAACAAAAGTTTACTTTAATCATCCGTACCTTTAATCATTCGTCAAGTCTGTTCTAACATTTATTGAATAAATATACGGCGAAGGCGATTAGGTTTTCTTGAAAATTTTTCATTTCCCCCTAAACAATTTTTCACGTTTGATCCACCTAAAAAGAAGAAAATGCCATGGTGCCGCCATCATGTTTTCTTCAATTCAACCCAACGTAACCAAACCGAGGCGAAAGGAAAACATAGTCTGGTCCCTTTCATGATATGAGAATAAGAACTGCCACTGTCACTGTTGCATGAGGTACCCGGCACAGGTGACCACAACATGATAAAGGCTGTTGGAATTGCTTATTGCTTCCCCAAGAGGGCGCTGTCTCATTACTGAACAGAAGAGCTCCAATTCTGCTGGAAATTACTTGACAAATTGTGAGCTGCCAATATTTGCATCTTGCAATCAAGGAGATTTTCATAATCAGGCCGATTCTCAAATTTGTTCAACAGAACATGGAAAGATTAGTTTATTTTCAGGGAACTTTCTGCAGAATCAGGGAGAGTTGGCAGCTCTGCATTCTATTCAGTCTATCTGGAGTGTTATACTGTGTAGATTTGTTATCAAGTCTGTTTGAACAGATTTGTCTTTGTACGGGTTGACTAGCGAAACCTTTGTTCCTAAGCATACAATCCTGAATGAAGCAAACGTTTAACACTTACCTTAAATATTCTCTTGACGACGCTATCTAGGGTGTCCCAGTTCGTCTTGCTGCTGATCCCTATTGTTCCAATGAACACTTCCTGTTGTTTACAACTTATGGTCTGTTTCATCAAAAACAAAACAAAAAAATCTTAGATGATTCTGCTCTTGCTTTAAAGCAAAACCGATAAAACTTCTGCATTATCTTTGTAATGCTGGCATTCTCTGTCACAGTTAAAGGTACTATACAGGATTAGTGGAGCTGACAAAGAACTCGCAGACAGTGTTCATGTTTTGTGTGATCAACCTGATACATGAAATAACAAACCCGTGAAAATGTGGGCTTAATCCGTTGTGTGAGTCAGGAGAAAACTGTGAAAAACCATGCACAAATCAGGTTGTACACACATTGTCCTTAATTTTGGTTAGTAACAACAAAAATCAGCTGTTGCGTTTTTTTTAATAGGTTTTCAGATCAGTTTTCTTGAATATGGCTTCATTTCAGAGGGAATTAATTCACAGAAAAGTATAATCTTCATAATCAGTAAGCTTTCAGACTACAAAAAACCCATTTATGTATTGCCAATCCTGTATAATACCTCTAAAATATTTTGACTTAAAACTTATTTTTCTACCAGACATTGTCAGTAACTTTGTGAGACTGGTTGATGATATGGGTGGCTGGTTGAATGAGTATTGATACCATGGTGTCGTCATTACCTCAGCCTGTTTGACGGCTTCTGGTAAACTGTTGACAGCTACAGTCACTATGATCCTCTGGCTGTTGTTGGTCATACCAGAGTTGTCGTCAAGAAGAATATCTAAAAGAAAAAGAGATGAAAACCGGATGAAAAACAAGATAAACAATATTGCAGCATCCTTTTCAACACAATCCATTAATTTCTGTATAATCACCACCATAAGCCCAGACGTGGTTTAGTTGAAGCCTCTTGTCTCTATTCTTCAATCAACACAGCAACAGGGAAACAACTCACCTAGACTTCCATGGTCAGAATTCATGCTGAGTCGATGCCTCTCAAGTGAGTCTCGGCTGAGCCTCTTTGATGATCCGAGTGAGTTAAGAGATGCCTGAGATGAGCTTGCATCCAGGGATCGCTGAGCGACCATCTGGCGTTGTAAACGCTCGTTCTCTTGTTTCAGTGTGTTCATCTCGCTCTGGAGGGGAAAAGATCAAGTGTAAAGTTGGTATTAAATAAGTTTAGGAGGAATCCCGGTAAGTGTTTTTTTAACAAGCATCAGAACTCATGCTGTCATCTCCCACATCCCTTAAAGGCACTGGACACTATTGGTAATTACTCAAAATAATTGTTAGCATAAGAACTTACTTGGTAACGAGCAATGGAGAGCTGTTGATAGTATAAAACATTGTGAGAAACGGCTCCCTCTGAAGTAACGTAGTTTTTGAGAAAGAAGTAATTTATTTGAATTGATTTTGAGACCTCACGTGTGAGGCCTCGAAATCAAGCATCTGAAAGCACACAACTTCGTGTGACAGGTTCGTTATTTGTGCATATGTTGAGATACATACCAAAGGTGTCCAGTGTCTTTCAAAAACATGCTCAAAACCATAATTTGGGATCAGCTATGGTATTACTGATTTTTGTTTATAACAGCCAACTTCCAAACAGGAAAATTTCATGTTTTTAGATGTTCTTTTTGAAGTTGTTTGTTACAAAAAATATTGGACACAAAAAGAACATAGAAGGAGACAGTTAAAGGTACACGTTATGAGGCAAGAAGTTTCTCTATTGACCTGATTCACTTGATGACACCACCCACGCTAAATCTTTTGATGTCATTTTAGGAGTCTGATTCCCTGTACAAACTGTTCACCGTGTGCATTTTAGGCAATGCGCGTGTGGTGAAACGTGCACCACATCTCTACAGGAAATTTGATTCCCAAAATGGCAGACCATGGGCAGACTGTACCCGTGTGTGATGTCAGTGCAAGGGGTCTATATATAAGAATATAGCGGGTCATGGCCGAGTGGTCTAATGCACTGGACTCAAGTTCTGGTGTTAAGTCATCGGGATGTGGGTTTGAATCCCGGTCATGACGTTTCCTTGAGCAAGATGCTTTACTACAATTGCTTGACTTCACCCAGGGGTATAAATGGGTACCTGGTACAGATTGATACCGTGTTTGAAAAAGCCTTCAGAGCGCCACGGCAGCTCGGGGCTGTATACTCCCTAGGGAGCTGAGAAATATTAAAGGAATGTTGTTGGCCCAATGGCCTTGGCACTAATGTCAAGCACATTGATACGTTATTGTTAAATGAGCTAGTTCAAGAACTAGTTATTATTACCTTCATTTTGTTCATAGATTCTTTCATCTGATCAAGTTGATGTTGGGAAGTTAGGGCTTCTAGCTTGACATCTGTCAGCTTTGTCTCCTTGTCTCTTAGCTTCCTCTTCAAGTCGTTGATCGTCTCTTGACTCTGTTGAGCGTCGTAGATTCTGAATGAAGAACAATATAAATATAAAACAAAATGATTTTTGAAACCTTGTTTTGGTTTTCTTTAAATATTTGAAAACTGTTTCTTCTGTTGTAATGTTTTCTAATGCTTTCCTATTTTATAAAACTTTTTTTAAGTTACAGCAAGCACATTTATTTGTTGCTGTTTTCGAATTGTATTTGGGGTTTTTGCGGTCTGTTTGTTTGTTTGTTTTCCTTTTTTATCAAGTGGGATAGTTAACAAGTAAACTGTTTGTGACTTTGTTTTACACTTTCAATTGATTGTTTGCTTGTCTATGGGGTGCAACTCAATAGATGAAAGCTATCTTAGTTGCGTTAGCAGAAGTCTTGTGCGGAGCAGCAGTCTCACGAAAGTTTAGTTGCGGGATAGCCCTCAATGCTATCTAGCGACTAACATTTAACGACTTGTCCACAAGTCTACAGAAATAAAGACGTGTTTGTTACTTACGCGGATGTAGATGCTGAGGTCTTCAGTTGCTGGTTGGCAGGGTAACCACCGCTCTGGAAGGAACTGTTACTCTCTAAGTCTTCTGTATCGGTCATTGTGCCACTTCTCTTCTTTCTACTGAAGGCAGCTCGGAAGGAACTACGAAGCTAATGAGATTTTAACACAAAAGTGGTCAGTCTCCCCTTCGTAAACAAACTGACAGTTTGACTATCTTAAAGAGTTCCAGAAAAGTTAAGGTTTTGTTTGGAAACATTGTTTTATACTTCATAGAAACCTAAGTTATACTCAGGGTTTGTTGTTCTACACTCAAAATCAATTCATGACCTAACACTGCCTCCAATGTGGCACACCATGCCTTCCAAGAAGAGACATGTTATATATTTTTGGGGAACTGAATTTTTTGTTACTGTTGTTCACCATGCAAAGCTTAAACGATATCGATACATGAATCCCTAATATAATAAGAGGGTGAATTTATTAACTTAATCATGCTTTAACAAAAGTATTTAGAAAACACACTCAGATGTGAGCTATTTCTCTGTAATAATATAAGGAATACTACAGTGAAGAATATCACATACTAAAAGCCCCTTTCACACTACCGAGCTGATTCCCAGAAAGTAAAACCCCAGGAAATTCCTGGGGCCATGGGCCACCCCTTGTTTGGTTCTATTGTTCTATCACAGTTGATGCAATTTTCCTGGGTAAAATAAACACTGACTCATTATGCTAGTAACCCCTAAGGTTATCATGCCCGACCTTAATCCCAAGCAGGGGTAGATTTTTCCCTGGGAAATGACTGCTTCCAGACTGCGAGTCTGCCCTGTAATTCAAGTGGGAAAAGGTCAACCAAAGTTTCCTTGGAATTTCCCTGGGAAATTTGACTTGTGTGAAAGGGGCTTCAAACTGCACATAGTATAATATGTATCAGCCATATTTAGACAAGTATAAATTTAATGATAACAAAAAAACAAATTGGGTGGGAAACTGGGGGTAAACTCACACCACTTAACTTATTTATTTAGGAGTGCAATAACACCAAATACTTTGAACTGTCATAAAACTGGACACTTTTACAACTAGAAATAACCCTGCTAAGTGCAGAATACTTGTTTTCAGAGTAGAGTGGTCTCGAACGGTTAGTACTGCCTTGAATACGCAGTTTTATTATTTAACAATTTGAACCTGTAATAAACAAAATCAATGAACACTTCCATGCTTCAACAGAAAGGAAAAGATCCTGCAAGCAACCAAAACTATATAATAAAAAAAAATTCTTAACAAAAGAAAACAATGACAAATGGGAATAAAATGGTAAATTTCACACAACAATGAAAAACCGTTATCATGCAGGAAGAGATGAAATTATACCTTATCGCTTGATGAAATCTGAACGGATTGATTTTGAGGGGAGGGTGTGGGTGTGAGGAGGAGAGTTGGAGGTGAGTGAAGAGGCGAAATGAAGGTTAAATAATCATTAGCCTGGGTTTTAAAATGGATCGAGTGAACTGCTCCAATCTTAAATCCCCAAAATCCCAAAGGGAAACCAAAGGTGCGTGAAGCTTTTTGTCTGCTGAAAATTTTCTTGAAATACCCTCCGCCCCCCCCCCCCAAAAAAAAATAAGAGGTAAACTCAGGCCTGGCATTTCATCTTGGAGAGAGCAAGGCCATTTTCATTTTGTAAAGGGCACTTCCATTGGAAAATCTTAAAGTCTATGGGAAAGTTTTGAAGGGGCACCAAGGCCAAGACCAGGGCAACAGAGGCCATGGCCTCCGTATAATTTCAGGCCTGGAAACTATAGATGCAAAATTTTAAGGAGCAGTTCACGAGCTGTGATAGGATGGCAGCAGTAAATGAAACCAAGCTGTGTGCACCAAGGCCCTCTATTGGTTAAATGTGGCCAGTTGCCCATGTCTTGGGCAGTTTGTGATAATCACTGCTTAGATTTTTTCATCTTCACATAGTGTACTCATGATCAGGCCCTGTCTGAATTGATAGCTTCGGCAGTGGCTATGGCTGGATTGCTGAAAACGCCTATTCTTTAACAATGTCGCTAAGCCAATGGCCATAGCCGTAGCCGAAGTCGCATGATTTGGACACGGCCTCATGATCAGCCACATAGGCACTTTGATTGCTTTTAATACAAGCAACTGGTTATGTGAAGGGCTCCCTCATAAGAATGTGCACAGAGTGGATAAAGCCAGGTTTGTTGTATTATCCCAATTGTCATGTATTCACTGCTAGTGCTTTATGTGAATGGCGTGATTATAAAATTTATCGATTGCAACATGTGCGACCAACAAAAGTAATGAACACTATAGTCAGAAATCAAAATGCTATTGCAGCCATGCCCAAAGAAATATTTACTAGCTTTATTTCAACCCCCAAAAGTGCTGTGCATTGAACTGAAGTGCGACAGCATGGACGATTGTTAAGGATGAATGGGATGATGTCAAATTGCAGGGAGGAATTGCGGTGCAATTATGGTGTCATGGTCTGTTGCAAAATACAAACCAAAACATTTTTAGCAGAGGGATGATTTGAAATCAAAATTATGGATTTCCTCATACAAAAAACAAACCTTACAACTTGAATCAAATTAACTTGACTGTCCGAATAAATCTCTGAGATACAGCAATATTTCATAGCAAGATGGCTGGTTTTTGACCTTTGACCTACCCAGTGCTTCTTCTTCTTGCCATTCTTCTTGCCGTCAGTTACTTCGGAGTCGGTGACTGCTGACCCAAAACTGGACATACTGGTCATGGATGCGAGGCTGGACATGCTATCTGTAGAGAGCTGACGACTTATCCTCACCTCAGGAACTGCCGATGGATAACAGAAACACAAACTGGTTGTTTATCTCAATGGTTCCAGTTTATTCATGAATCTTAACTAAACCCAAACATACCCTCTTATTCAGCAAGGCTGTATTAATTACACACAAGGTGTAATTGTGCTGGCTTCTAAGGGTCGGGTGAACACTGCGATGAATTTAATGACGTAATGTTTCTGACTAATTAAAGTAACTTAATGCAAAGTGATAGTTCACACTCAATTTTTGTGTATTGTGTGGTTTTCAGAACAAATTCTTCTGAATTTTGTTGTCATTTTGACCAGTGTAAGATAACAAATTCTACATTGTATGCAGATTGATAAATATTTATTTATTAACCATCGCAAACCACAGTGTTTACCTGTTTACAGCATTCCTACGACCCATACTCACCCCAAACTGCACAAAAGCAAATAATTCTGCCATTTTGCTTTCACATCCCACTGCTCATGACTTTCCACAAAATGGGACAAAACCCATAGAAGTCATTGTTACATTGGTAAATACGCAAAAACAGCAACCATCAAATATCACTTGTTACTCCACTGGTGGTGGTAAAATGAGTTTTTGAATGAGATAATAGGAATGCAGACAGTAGCACACACTGGTTGAGTAAATATACCTTTAGACTCTAACGTGCAGGTAGATTCACAGACTTGTCCATTTGGGGTGGGGAAGTCACTAAAGCCTAAAGGACTTATTGATTCAGACCAGACGGATTTAAGAACCAATGTTTTATCTACAACTTAATGTCAAATCCCTTTGTCTGGATTATTTGCAAAGTTTTTTTTCACAATCTGTTAAAGGGAATATATGATATTGAATAGCAGTAATTATGAGCCTACATTTTCTTCAGAGATAAAGGGAACTTGGAAATGATCAGAAACACACCAGAGCCGAACAAAATTAGAGTTTTCTTTTTAACAAAGGGGATCATGCCTTTAAAATTGTTTTTCATTTTATTAGAGGATCTTTTTGAATCTGGACTGGCTCGTTAGCCAGCTGAGCAATCTCAGAATGAGAACTATGAACTTGTTGACTTTTCACACCTGGTAATCAACAGGCTCTCAACTTGCTGTACAAGGGTTAGGCACTGACATACATGTATTTCACAAACAATACCGGTATGATGCAAGAAAAATTGCCACTTTTTTCTTAGAGGGGAAGGGACGGGAAGAAAGGGGGAGGGAACAGAGATCCAATTTACCAAATCAAAAGTTCTCTTACAAGAAGAGTAGCCATTTTGTTTCTCCCATTGAAACCAGTATAACCAAACTGAGGCTTGCAGGGACTCAAGTCTGGCTCCTTGTTCGTGTATCGTTGCTTTGATCATAACAACAGACAGGGAATCACACCTTACATGGCCATGCCATGAGTAATGTCCAGAGTGAATACTTACAGGCACTGGAGTCCTTGCCAAAGGACTGTTTTCTGAGCAGTGCAGCAGAGTCTAAGCTCAGCGGCTGTCCGTTACGTTCTCCGGCAGCCTGCTGGGTGTACTTCAACAGTTCAATCTTGTTGCGGAGATCCTGTAGTTCACTGTCCTTCTGATCAGCGTCACATGTCAACTGCTGAAGGCGATTGGTCATATTGGACAGGCTCTGCTCGAACGCTGCCACCACATGGGCCTGTAGATAGTCAAGAAAATGAGAGGAAAGCTGCGATAAGTATAATATGACAAGAAGTTCAAGAAAGGAAGGAGCCATAAAGATGATGTTCCTTCTCTCTGAATGTACCTCTCTTAGACCCAACTTTCAGGTGCACGTTTATTTATTTGATACGTTCCACATATTACGATAACGAAAGATAACCCCCCTCACCTTCCCAACTACAGTAAATCTCAACAGTCTATGAGAAGCTCTCACTGCCCCGTTTCACAACATAAAGTTATCCGATAAAAGAGCCAAAGACATAAACATTTCAATTCCAAAGTGGTCACACAATTACCACCTTCTTTCCTTTCACTCGCTGATCCATCCCCACCTCTAGTCAAATATTTTCTTTTTCATAAAATGCCATCTCTCTAAAATGCTCTTTGTCCACATTCTTCTCACTCAAAATGCTTTTCAGCAAAGATACTATTGACAGTCTGGACATCACTAAAAGATGCGACGCCCAACTGACATCTGTTATAAAAACTACAATGAGATAAAGACAAGAGGGATGACTGTCAGGAAAAAAACGCCTAATCCATCGCAGGGTCATCATACTCATTATGAACGATGGCGAAATAAAAAACCACAAATCCTTTCCGAGCGTCCCCGGGACATATCTAGAATTCCAGTCCACTCAGGGACTGTGATTTCAAAGCTAGGGATAATCCCTTTTAGATTGTCCTTAAGCCGTCTATGGATTACTGAACATTGTCTAAGAATTCTTCTCCAAATCCCGCATCATCTTGATGGCATATCTTCTCATCCTGTTTCTCTTCATTCCGTTGTCGCAAGAACAAAACAGAATCTTCTGAAGTCACTCCAAGAGGATTTGCGATGATTTTTTTTTTTTAATGTTTGAGATATGAGTTTAAATGTTGTATAACAACTGCCGAATCAGTGTCTGACTGATAGATCCCCACCGCTTAGAAAAAACAAGAATGTCATTTGTTGTCGGGATAAGATAACAACTGTCCTACTAGATGACAATCCCCCTGAAGGTTAGCTTTTATAGCACAGCATTTTTTTGCCTTGGGACAACCGGGAAGAGATCCCTGTACTAATATTGACACAAAAATGAAAGAATTCTTCATAATGGTTAAGATATTTTGGTACATGCACACTCTGACAGCTTGGAGAGAGAGTACATACTTTGCAGCATAATGAACATGCATGCTCCTGTTTAACCATGGTTTAAACAAGCTTTGCTTCTAATGGGTTCCCTGCAGCTTTCCTAAAACTTTTTAGGTTTCCACCTCCTATGAAATTGTTCATCTATTGTACTGCAACGTCTGACTATTTACCTTGAGAGATAAATGAATGACAACATTTTTGACACAAAAACAAAATCTCAAGTTATCTTTTGTGTCTTTTTTTGGACACTTATAAATCCATGGAGACCCCTTCCCTCCCCCCAAACATTCTTGGTTGGTGACCACATTTAGGTTACCAGATCTTGGTTCTTGGATTTGCCAATTCCTTTATCTACCACAATAAATTTCTTAATTCACTCCCACAGCTAGAAATTCACCCCACACAACATTTGGTGGGGTTTTTTTCTTTCCAGGAACTTTTCCTGATTACACATCAGGGTCCCCTGGAAGAAATTAGGTTTGGGTCCAGCTGCTCTGTTTCAATAAATGAGATAAATTACTGCACTTCAGGGGGCTTCAGACCAGAGCAAGCCGCTTGCAAGACTTGAGATTTGAGGCAAAAGTGGATTGAATTAATGATGGCTGTCTACTTCACTGGAGGAGAGGTTATGCAGCAATCAACCACAGATATGTAACAGACACAACTGCTTTATGGAACAGTAAATTGTTTCATTTGACAGTTTGTGTTTGTTTTCCTTTTGTAGATGATGTATTTTGAGAGGGAGTACAAAAAGAGTACGCCAGAGTAGGAAAAACAATCGTGCCCTTGGACACTTCCAGGCAGTACCTTTGAAGCTTTTTGTTACTTTACTCTGTCGGCCGACACAAAATAAACCTTTTCTGCTTCATGAAATAATAGCACAATGAAGAACAATGGTTGGACTTTGTGATGTGAAACTAAAAAACTAAAGAAAGCACATGATGAACAGGGGTCTGATTTGGCATGGGAAAAAATACTTCCTGAATCAAAACTAATTTCTCCATGCACAGGGGTTTTTTAAAGGTTGAGTCATAGATTGGTAAACACTCCAAAAATTAATGACCATAAAATCTTAATTGGTGGGAAGCACTGCAGCTGTATAGTATAAACTATTTTGAGAAAGGATTCACTTTGAAGTATTATGGTTTGGATAATTTTCACCCCAAAACATTAATCGTTTTACAGATTTCTGAGGGTTGGTGTCCATTCGTGAACGCTGCTGCCAGAGATGCCGTTGGTAGTAACCACTGTCACCTCGCTAAAAGTGGAAGATTTGAGGTTTTTGTGAAAATACTGTGGCAGTTTTTGGAATTGTTTTCTCAGCAAGTAGACATTGTATTCAGCTGAAACTTTCACATGTTACTTTGATTGTATCTTTCTTTATAATTCTGCCTATACATCAGCAAAACGTTGACCAAAAAAAATCTATGAGTGACCCTACCTTTAAGACAAGGGTATGTGTGCAGAAAAGTGAGGTACAATGGGCAGTAGGAGTACCGATGACTGGTAGGCTGGATTCCGAGGTCTAGGAGCCAGGGTCCAAAATGATTCACAATTATTAAATAAAAATAATCTTGTCCTGAACATGGAACTAATATTACTACTGCTCCTGGAGTTGAAGCAATGTTCTTCATTTCACTTTCACCCCATGGAGAAATAATCTACTCCACATTTTAACCACATTTGTTTATTTTTGCTGACAGCCATTCTTGAAGGAGTGAGACTCAATTAGCTTTCTCACCTACAGCACTTAATTCCAGAGCAGAGTAAAGTAATGCAATCAGGAAGTTTCACAGCTTTCTTGATAAACTAGCTGAGTGGATTAAAATGTGGGAACAAGCTTTGTAAACATTGATTGTTTAAAGTGAAAAACATTGATTGTTTAAAGTGAAAAACTAAAAGCATAGTGGTAAGGGTTGACTAATGACTACTTTCTTCAAAATCCAAGATTGCCCAATGATCTAATAAAGACAAGTGTATATCTTGTCAGCCATTACAGCACAAATGGTCATTTATGTGTTTTTAAAAAAAATTTAAAAATGTAACATTCAAAGAAAAAAAATATGAACAAATCTTAAAAGAAAATAGCACAATTTGTCAAATATCCGAAGTTCTGCATGAATAGAAAGTCAACTATACTCTGAACAATAAATTTGTTTCTTCTGTTTTTGTCTTTCTTGTGATGGCTAGAAACTTTTGTACTCACATGAAAAAAAGAATTTGCAGGCATCGTGGAGCAAATGAATCAATCCTGGGTAAGTCAAAACCAGCAGGAAAAAAAAATTCCTTCAAAAAGTTTAAGAAACTTCAAGAAAAGTAAACTCTCAGCAGGAAGTTATCACACCAATGATGATCAGCAGAACCCTTGATGAAGAAACAATCACCAATGTGATGCCGACTTGAAGCAATAAGTTGACCATCAAATCATAAGAGCGGGCCAAACTACTGCTGGACAACTTAAATAAATGGCACCGGTGTCACAACGACAACTTGCCGGAGTGGTAGTAGTCTCTGAATTGAAGTAGGAAAAGATTTGCTAAGTCTATTGGCGGAGGGGTTCTTGATTGGTAAGATCTTTGGAGCCAGTTTGCTGAGGCATGAAGTTAACACTGCCCAGGTGATCCAAGGAGGCTCTTCAAGATAGCTTTTTTTTTATAATCACAAATACAGGTGGCACTTCTGAAGTTATCCCGTTTGAGAAGAACAGACAACGCAGAGAAAGGAATGAAGAGTCAAAACTGAAGAAATTGACACAATACTTTAAAATTCAAAGAATATTAACCCTCATTCCTGAGACTTTCTGGAGGATGTGGGTCTTTTGACAGTCAAAAGTTGTTCTGACACTGTGAAAGGGAGAATTGATTTTATGGGCAGCTGACTTACGATTTGCTCTACTGAGCAACTTCAATCCCTCCCTCTAGCAAGCTAGACACCAAGATCAATTAACACCCAAAGCCAACCTTTGCATCCATTAATCAAAGGAGTTTTTGGTTGAGCAAGCACTGGTCAGAAAACAATTAGCCACCACTTTGACCACAGCCTTTGTAAATCTTAATCCCTTTACAGCCACTCTAGCCATGGAGAGGTAGCTCTAGTGCTCTATATGCTCTAGCCATGGAGCTCCATGCTCTAGCCCACTGCTTTCTTCTCCCAAAGCCACTATCAAAGAATGACCATCCCTTTGTCAGCGAGGTGACTTTTCAACTGTGGCCACACAACAAAACTCATTGGACCTCGCTTTTCAAGACAAGACCACAAATACCCCCAAACAGGTGGGGATCAATACTAAGGCCTGACCAAAGTTTGTAATTAATTGCTCAATTATTTTCTTTTAGAGGGCAGTAGGCCTAAAGGTTAGACTTTTCTCATTTATCACTGACCCTTGGTATAATATACTCCTTGGAGAGAGTCCTTGTTCTGGGGTACGATGACCAACAGGCTCTCTCTCTCTTTTTCACAGGAATGAAGCAACTCAAGATTGACTTCAAAATGTAATCAATTCCAGCCACTGCGAACAAAGAGCTATAATAATAACTCTGGGTCAGTGTCCAGTTAGGTTAAATAGCTCCTCAAAAAGATTGAATCGTTAAAGCAAGGCTGATTCTAACCTTACTGCTGTACATCTTTACAAGACAACTCACTTCAAATTTTCTATTGAAAACTTGAATTTCGAATCATAAACTAAACTCTACACACTAGTCTGTACATAATTTGTGATTTTTTTTTTCATTAGCGAAGATCATAGTCTGTCCTTCATTTCAAAACCTGCCACACAAGCACATATCACATTTAAAATCTTAAATATCACAGGATGCAATACTTTCACAAATAATGAGGAAAAGACCATTCTAATACTACATAGAAGGTGCATTGTTGCCTGGACCATTAGCATTTTTTAGTGATGACATTTCTGAGGGATGAATAAGAAAGATAAACTCATGCAGACCTGCACAGGTTTGGTTTCACCATACCAATAAACATTCCCAGCGATTCATTGGTACAAAACCCTCCAACTACGTGATATAAAGCTCCTCATTTACTAAAATCCTTCCCTAAAAAAAGAGATACACAATACTTGAGATGGAAATAGAAAAGAACAAAAACAGATAGAAGTCCCAATGAAGGATGGAAATGAAAGAAATCGGAAATCCGAAGGTCCTAAGAGATTTGAGTAATCCAGTCACTCTGCATGCCTTGCACTCTTCAGGTTCTCTCCAAGTTGCCGCTCTTTTGTTGCGTACACCGTCTCCATGAACAATCCCGTCTCTTATACTCAACATCATCCAGACAACTGAGCTCAAATCCTCCCTTTGTATGCAGGTTTCTTAAGGAGTACGATGCCTGATAAATGCACAGATGGATTAGCAAGTCTTCCCCATCCAGGGTTTCTCGCTCTACAGTGATGGAAGTGGACGTTTTGTTCCAGGGCATACAAAGTGAATGTGTGTGGGCCTCGCTAAAAGTTTTTATTCACACTTCAAGAGTTGATGTTATTAAGTTTGCCACTGATCACCACAACTTAAAATACTTCTTACCTATACTTACCGGCAAAAAAAGAGCAACTATAGAGAATTGCAGATTTGACAAATTCCTCCTGCGGATGACTGTTACAATTCAGTTTGGGTTGTATCAACCAACAAAGAGATCGTGTGTGGTATTGCGAAAAACTTCCTTTCATTTTTTTTTTGCCTCATGAGATAAAGATAGATTTTAAGTCTCTCTCCAACTAGAAAAAAAATGAAGTTACTTGTATTATATCTTGCAAAAACCTAGAAGTCATCATTAACAAGTATAGTGGGAAATCCACTGAAGTGAAAATGTAACCAAGGAACTGGAAGTGAAGAAAATGCAGGTAACACCCAAGCTTGACCACAAACAACTTTTACCTTTTTCTTCCCTTGTTTACTGAATCATGTAACAGAGTCAACAACCCCATGCTTATAGCTCAATCGATTTAGCGATAGGGTTCAAACTAGTATTGATTTTATGTTGGAGACACTTGTTGGCACCTTAAACTCGGATAATAGACTGTAATGAAGTCAATAACAAGCTATCTAGGTTCCCACAATGTGATTGGAGTCAGAACAGATCCCTGTTGATAGTTCTTAACTAAGTTCAAAAAGTCAAGTTACTGCAGTTTCACCTTCCCTTATATATTTCCATTATCTGTAATCAAACTCAATAAAAACTAATTGAATCAGCATCCAATATCCATTCTAATATCGTTTTTATTAACAAGCCCATTCCCAGCAGATTTGTCATTTTCTCCTTTGGAGTTAGCAAACAGTGAGTTTCTCTCGTCCCACCGTGAACATATGGGATTAATCTGTTACTCATAAGCTCACCCCTGGGTATCATGCAGATCTATTGCATTCTATTGCACAAAATAAAATAGTTTGATCTAGTGTGTCAACGTATTAGAAAATGTCAGTTTAATGTAATTGGATTTAATGGAGGGGAACAGTGACCTTGACTAAAAACAGGGGGGCATCTGAGAGGAGGCCAGATACTGGAGTTAGACATTTACAAATTTGGACACAGCTTTGTACATGTAGGCCTGCAGCAAAAGGTAACCTTCCATTTTTGTTGTTGTAGTTTTATTGTTGTTGCAGATGTAATTCCAGGAGAGGTTGACTTTAAAGATCAGGAGGAAGGGAGAGAGGTGGTGTCAACATGACTCTACAATTATGACGAGAAAACGGGCCATTAACAAGTCTGCCCTTAATTATACCTCAGAAGCCGGGAGGGGGGGGGGATAAACTTTCAGTTTCTCCTCCTCCATTACCCAAAACTCCCCAGCCCTATTCTAATCCAGACCCCCTTCCTTAGCCCAGCTTTGAAGCTACACCTTCTGCACTTTCCCACAACATGGGAGCCTGTTTGCATTTAAACTTTTCCAGGAAGATACAGCATGAACAGTTGTCACCATGGCACACTAATCATTGATCATCAACATTTATAGCACCATGGAAGTTTAACCCTCACTGCCTTCCTTGAAATGTCTTTGTCAAATCCGACTGAATTAGTCAACTACAATTAAAGTTTTCAGTTCCCCAAATCTGCATTTTGTCAGCAGGCCACACTCATCCTACCAACAACTCATCATTAAATCCCTGCTGTCACCCATAACTGTCACAGCAGACAGTGCTACAGAAAGACATCAAGGGATAATCCACACCTCTGCAGACATAATCCAGACAAATCTTTTAATTTCTAATGGATGATCTTTGTTCCATACCAATGATACTGTAGGGGGTTGGCAGACATCTTTTAGAGGTCAGAGCCAGTTGGATAAGTTTCACAACATTGTAGACACAGACAACTCATCCTCCTGAAAGACAGGCTGTGTTTGGGTGGGAGACAGGGATCTTGGCTCCCAGGATAAAAGAGACTAAGACCCGGTGATTAAACACCAAGAAAAGATGGTGCCATGCATTGTGAATCACACAATAGATAGACATCTGTCTGCAAATAAACTGATTTATACAAGGAACCAAAATAGAAATTATTATGAAAGGGTACAGCCCGCCATTCCCTCTGGAAAAAACAACAACAATCGATAAGTCATTTTGATGAGCCTCTTAACATCGAAATGCTGCTACGCCATCCAAAAACAAATTTCTTTCAAACTGTCAACTCTAAATGCAAACTTTCAAATTGCCAACTGAACACTCTATAAAAAAGTATACATATACAAAAGTGAGGGTGGTCTACCTCTAAATACCCACAGGCAACATAATGTCACGATCCATCCTGATTTAGACACTTTTCTTTGCAATATTTCACTCATTACTTTAAGGCATGAACTCCCCCTCGCAATGGGGTACATCACACATGGGTGGTCACACCCCTAGGCGCACCAATGTGCAGAGTGCATGTACCCCGAACCCTTTAGAAGATGGAGGAATAACAGAGAGAGGGAAAGCAAACACACGCACCCCTAACCCCTTTGGAGGTATAAAAGAGTTGAAAACACACAAGCAAGTATATGTTCTTTGAAACTTTTTTTTCGGAGGGGGGAGACTTCTTGCTGAAAGGGAACCTAAGCCTGCCAAGACTGTCTGGCAACAGGGTTAAGGCTTTAAGGCTGGGACGTAAAGTTACATTTTCAAGAAGTTATGATTTCAGCCCTCAATACTCTCAACAATAAACCTCAAAATAGGCCTATAAGGTTTTCTCATGATAGGATATTCAGTTATTTTAAAACACTATTAAATTTCAACAAAAAGGAACTTAACAAAAATTGAGATTCAGATATTTTGATGGAATACTCAGAATGTAACACCTCAATAATTCCAAATTCAAACCAAGGAAATAATTTGAACATGTTTCAGTCAAAACAAACCACACTGGTGATTCCTCAATGTTGAATGTTCCCAAACAAATACTGCGAATAAACTGCCCCCCCCTAAAAAAAAACAAAAAAAACAGAAAACCAAACAAACAAACCCCAAACACAAACCAAAACCCGTCATTACCACAACAATCGTAAGTGAACAAAACCAAAGTAGTAAGAATCAATCAAAGCAAAGTGAAACAGCGAATTCGTAATCGAACCGGAATTAGAATAATTGAAATTATTCCCTAACAACTGAAAGTATTCCCTGACATTAGGCAACAAACACCACAACTGATGACCAAAACTACATACAAAGGAAGGTGTGATAAAGGACCTACCAAGGACAAAAATACAATGAAAAAAAACTACGCAAATCTGTCACACCTTTTCAAGGCTCTGGCACTGGCAACAAAAATGTTGTCAATACTTTGGAGTTTACAAATAAATTGCACAGAATTTAGATCTATGTCTTTGATATCCACTGTGATTTTTGTTAAGTTGCATTCAATTGTATTAAAAAATACATTTGTAAACACAAATGTTTATTCTCAATAGATTAAGTCAAGACAAGTCAACAAAAAAATCTGTCAAGTATCCACAAATATACCTCTAAAAACTGTCCCTAATAAGGAAACAATACATCTGCAATTATTTGGAAAGGAATATGGGATACAGCAACCAATGCTGGAGACCTTTCACACAAAGAAAATTTTGCTACATTTGACAAGCATGAGAAAATGTAACCAGGTATACCAGTTTTTTCCTCTTTGGTGTGAAAAGGGATTAAACTGTAAAGCCACTAGCCCTATGCATTCATCCAGCACATAAGGGCATGTCTGTAAATGAGAAAGCACGACGTATTAATTACAGTATGTTCCAAAATCTTGGCCCATTGTGAGTTTTTTAAAAACCTCCTACGGTGGTTTACGGGGGCCTTCCATTCTAGGGGTGAAATCTGGACCTTTTTGTGGTTTGTGTTGGGCTTGGGTCTTAGCCTCTGTGTTCAAGCCGACAACATGTGTTTGCCTGGCAGGAATCGATGATTGGAAACTGAGCTGTGTATACTCTTATTTCAAATTTTTTATATATTTTGTCACAGTTTACCTCAAAAGAGAGTGTAAAGAAATCTAAGGCAAAGAATCCTTCCATGCCAGAGGTAACCAAATTTGGTAATGAGGTTTTTGGGGTTTGGTTCATCTTGAAACTTGTTAACTCAGTTTGCTTGGTTCTGCAGGCTGATGATGATGCCATTGACACTGTGACAAGATGCAGCCTCGGCATAGAATGAAAGTAACATCCAGGTTCTGTTGGTAATTAGTATAAAAATATCGGCCTACATGTCCATTATAGAACGATGTGTGTGTGTGTGTCCAATGGGGAATGGGCAAATAACTAGACCAAAATGCTAACAGTTAATTGACGCTGAGTTCCCTAAGTCCTAACCCCTAGTTTTCAATGCTTGATTAGTGATCAAGTCACAACTTCATCACTAAAACTTTGTCCACTGGGTTCCAATCCATCAACTTGCAGTTCTATCACCATCGTTTCACCTCTGCTCAAATCTGTACAGAAGAATCTATCAACATCCAACAGAATCAGTCAATGGTAATAACCGGATGATGTGATTCCATCAGACTGCTGTGTGTGTACCACTGAGCTACAAAAGGCACACTTTACACAAAAAGCCCCCTCCCCGAAACTAATTACAAATAAACAAACATTTCTCACTTGAGATGTTTTTTTTTTTCACTTCTGACTCTTTTAATAATTTTTGTAAACACATCAATCACACAGGTAAGTCCTGAACACTTTTGCTATTTCTTCTGTGTGCCAAAGTAGGCCCCCACACCCTGGGGCAAGGTTCTGCCAAAGCCCCCCATTTTCACTTTTTCACTCTGGACAAATACCCCCACTTTCCAGAGGCTTCCAGCAAAGTGTTTGTTGATTTTGTAACACTTTGTCCACTGGTGTCCGGCATTGTAAAACACTGCACACCTTTTGTGCCGATTTTTGAAGGAGAATTGGTAATCTGCGGCAATGCAATGTGGCAGTTCCACTGGTTTCCCATTGTTGGCGACCTCACAGAACAGTCTGGCCGGAATTTCCCCTATCACAACAGCCAAAACCTGTGATTCCCTTTTTTCAAGGTCCACAGAGATATTTTGTTCACCTTGTGAAACCTTGCAGAATGGGTTAACTAAATTGATAACCAAAGTGATCAATCATTTCATTTGTAGGGCTGTACTAATGTTGGTTTGGTCCTTCTTTGGTTGATGATTTGGTAATGCCATTGTATACAGGATGTTGTTTATGCTAACACCTGTTACCGAGATTTGGGGTAATAAATCACCAATAAAAGTCACAACTTGGAGCACATAAGGCTCTCATTCTGCAACAGAATAAGCCAGAAAGTAGACTAACTACTCCAGTTTATAGACGAGGTTATAAATGCCTGAGCCAATCTGGGTTTATGAGTCAATATTTTTTAGAACAGACCAATTAAACATATGCAACATCTGCACTTCATTATCCACAAAAACCCCTAACAACTGATTACCATCAAATGGTAGTTCATATCATCATTCTTTACAATGTAACTTGATATTAATTCATAGGTACGGAATGAAGAGTTAAACAAAACAAAATCTGTACATATATGAAAATCAAATGAACTGTAAACAAATTTCAATAAATTGACGATAAAGCTTATAATGGTAAACGTGATGACCAGAAGGGTATTGGCCTACAATGACAGCAAAATGAGGATGCCCTATCCAAAATATTCAATTCAAGCTAAAATCAAAATTACAATACGTAACTTGTAAAGATAAACCCCAAACACTTAAAGCTGATATACGGATAAAGTACCAGTAAGCTAGTCGATCCACTTAGTAACAACATTTCAAGTTGGTTGAAGTAATTGTTTCATTTTTTTTTTAGAGAATCTGGAGTAGACTGGAAGCATGGGTGAAGTAAGGCTAGAGTCTGCAGAGCGCTTCATCACATTCACAACAGGCGCCGCTATACTAGTCAACACTATTCATTCCAGTGTCAAAATGGGTCACTGGTTGATAATTCATCCCTTTACAACATTGTTTACTAGATTACTTGAAATTGAAAAACATTTCAGTTGAACCAGATTCCAAGGGTGTCTGGTAGATTTGAATGTTTTCCTTTGTGAAATTTCACTCACAAAAGTTTTCAGATCATTCTAGGAAAAGTATTTGTTGACGCTATAAACTTCCCCTTTTTTCTTTCCATTTACTTTTGCGCAACCACCCAAAACAACTAAACAATGTTACTTCAATTGGCTAGAAAGTACATTAAACCATTTGTTATGATTTCTTTCTTCTTTTAAATTAAAACTCTGATTTTTTCATTTGTTGAACCCAAAAGATTATCTTAAAAATTCATTATACCAATCTGTTATTCCCATTGAACTATTTTTGGGGGGATGCGAGGGGGGAATAATCAACAACAAAAAATGCCCAGTTCTCAAAACATTAAACAGGGTTTACAGCAGGTTTTTTTCAAAACTTTGGGCAATTCTGGACCCAAACTTTGCACGTTTGGCCGAAGCACGCTGAATTGAAATTAGGTACTCCGAAATGTTAATGTTCAATTTTAAAAGCTCTTACTGGGCATTATCTGGGGCATTTAAAACTTTTTGTTTGCCTATTGGGAGTAGTGGCCCATAATTTGCACGTATCAGCTGTAATATGTGCATATTGGCCCAATACACTAGCTTGTGCTCGTGGAGACCCCTGATAAAAATCCATCCTGAATCTTCCACCATATATAAAACAGCCACAAATGCAAACTTTCAATCAATCACTCTTCAAGTCTCCCATATTAAACACATACAAACAGCTCAATCTATACCTCGGCCACCAGAGCCAATAACAACACAACAAATCTAATTTTCCGATTCACAGAATTTCAACAAAGGTCTTCCACCATGCTGAATGCAATTATTGGATAGAACCAAACTAATTACACCGGGTAATACCCCAAAACACTGACTGGGAAACAAACAAAAACCTGTCCAAAGCCTCCACAAGGTCAGCTTCAATTCCACTAAAGGGGGGTGGGGGGGGGGGGAGATATCCTGAGCATTAATAGGGTTACCAACAAAAATACCATACGGTGTATGTTGCTCCGGGACTGGTAACCTGCCTATGTTTACTTTGCTATTAATTTCGTTGAGCAATATTTTCTGCGTTTTAGCAGCGCTTTACAAATCGAACCTCTGGTTCAAGGCCAGGCCATTCCTAATATTATGAGTCACTCAATTTCAACAGGAGTTTTTGTTTTAGAAATAAAATCAAGTGTTTGGTGAAAACATTGAGGGTAGTCTTGTCGTCTAGCAATGAAAAGCTCAATCAACAATGCGGCTGAGTAAGGAGTGTGAGAGAGGGATTGTTTACTGTTTCCTACCAGCCCTGTGAAGAATGACCCTTTGGCTGGGAATAAATGCCAATCGTTCACCTCCCCCCCTTTTTTTTACCAGGAATCATTTTCAGTGATTTATGTCTCAACTGACAGATTGAACAAAGTGAATTTCTTTTAATGAGCCCTTCTTTAACGACAAATATGATGTGTAAAAGTTTATCTTTGTATTATAAACACACTAAAGAATGTTCTAAATTCTTCAACTGATAAAGATTTGTTTTTCTCCATAAATGATAGCAAAACATGTCAAATTTTTGAGTGGTTTTTACAGCAAGAGGTCAAGTGTGGGTTAACAATTAACACACAGAAAATTGAACAAAGTGAAGTTTGCGATAACACATTTTCTTCCATGAAATGCTGATGAGTAATGCTAACAATGTAACGGATTAGATTCCCCCTCATGCAAATTCATAGAATTCTTGTGCAGAATAAACCTCCCTGGCATTATAGAATTGGCTCCAAACTACGCCGGTACCAAACTTTTTCCTCCGCATTTTTGATGTGAATAATGTATGCTTGGGATGAGTCAGCCCCACTAGACGATCTTGAACACGAGCCGGCCTATTGTCCGTCCGGTGGATCAGGCTTGGCTTCTCACACCAATTTGAACGGAGAGGGGAAGCAGCGATCGAGAGAGACAGAGAAACATCGCTGGGATCGGTTTACAGTATGATTCAAAGCTCAATTACAAGGTATCGCTCCACCACACTGGCAGGTCTTAGGCACTCTTAATTTTTTTCATTATAATTTTTTTTTTTTTTGGCAATTATTGTTGTGATTAACGTGAGTGCGATGACTCAGAGAACGGTTTCGCCAAGCGTAGGGATAAGCTACTCAAACTTTCTCCCTTTATTCATCTCATGGGGCAATCGGCAACAACAAAAGAGCGCTAAAGTATTCCCACGGGCCAAACCAACCATTTTCATTCTGCTGTTACTTCCGTGGAGGGCAAGGAAATCTGTCATCTTTTAACGATATGATCAACATCAAATTATGTTTATGTTTTTTTCACAAGTTACATCGAGGTTAGGTAAGCTTTTAGATAAATTATTTGTTTTTGTCGGCATGATGCTGTACACAGGAAACGGTAATAAATAAACTGGTTGGAATCTAGTTCTGTGAATAACAGAACCTTCAGTGTGTACTGCTTTACGTGTCAATACCCTAACTAAGTCGAATGTATATTGATTGCAAGTTAGTCTGATGTGTCAAAAATAGATTATGCAAATTTACAATCGAGGGACAGGTGCTCTGACGTGATTAACAGATATTGACATTTCATAAATTATTTCTGAATTGCAAAGTTTTACTTTCTAAACTTTTTCTCAATTAAATGTCTTTTCTCTGTACGCTTTTGATTTGTAAATAAAGATAAAATATTTACAAGAGGGAAAGCCTTTTATCGTGGCAGATTTGTCTTATCAATGTCTTATTTTGACAAGTATGTCAAGATCTGTCAGTTAAAAAAAGAATCAAAAAAATTTCATCTCCTTAAAGAAGATTAGTAAAATAATCTTCAAGGGTTTCTTATCTTCTATGAGAGCACGGAGCTAAAAGATGTGAGTAAAATACCTCAAAATTCTTCAGGAAATCTTTTGGGGGAGACAACACACTGGATTAGGAACAGCCACATTGGACTATGAGCGCAACCCCCAGTCCCAAGAGAATTGCCACAGCTTTTGTGAGGGGACCACGCTGAAATTCTCAAACACAATAAACGTGGAACCTTAAGCTGCGAAATATGATCCTCATTGCTTTGAAATAGCTCTAATAAACTTAGCCAGCGACCAGCTCAGACATATTGTTGGTGTTTGGGTTGATCGGGGAAAGAAAATGCAGTGGCATGGGTAACGATTGTGTTAAAACATAAACACGTTGTAAAGATTTTATTTCAAAGAACTGTTTGCTTTGCGGGATTGAACAACTTTTATGGGCAAAAAAAACCCAGTTTATTTAATTCTTGTTTTTAAAGTAAAACTTTATCAGAAGACAAAGGTAAGGAAAATGAAATCTATTATAAAAGTTTCATCATGACATTGTACTGGAAATTGGACAATCCCACCAACAGCCAATACAAACACAATATTTGGTTCTACTTCAATATAAAGTAATGGAAAAAGATCATGAAATATCACAAGAAAACAAAATAAGGTATTTTCATACACACAAAATATTCTCTTGCCAACTTGTTCATTTTTAAAAGTCCACACTTTCACTTGGTAACTTTGGAGTGCCAATACCCAGTGATTGGGATGGGCCTTTATGCCAAATCAATAAGACCACCGTTGGTGACAGTTGTGACAAACTGTCCACAGGCACATCCATGTAAAAAGATACAAAAGAGACAATAGAGCCGTAAATCAATACCAGTGGGAACTGATGATGACTTTGGATCATAGGATTAAGGGAACCAGTGACTCACCAGAAAATCCATGATAAACGAGAAGTGACATTCTCTGCAGAGGGTATGAATAAAAGATACAGTCGTCCCTAACAACATGTACGGTTGTTGATAGATGATTTACCCGTTTGTAAATATGTGTCATATTTACACTTGGGATGTCTGGACTTGTTTGGGAACAGAGGTTTTCTCAGAAGATTTACGAGTTCATTTACAGAGGAAACGCTGTGGACTAAATACACCGGAAATGTTTAAACATGGAGAGTGCTGTTTTTACATACAACAGAAATGTTGTAGCTATTTTACTGGCGTCTCTATTAGGTTTGTTTCAGAACTATCGTTTTTATTTTTACAGAAGATTTATGAGTTATCGTATAGAAAGGACTGGCAACAGGAAGAACTCTCACTACAAGCCAGATTTATGATGGCGATGACCATAATGTGTTTTTATATTAAATGCAACCCCAGGCGGTTGCCTTTAATATCAGCGGTTGTTGACCAGACATCTTGTTGTACTCCCCCAAGTCTTTTTTTCACCCACTTCTTCAAATCAAGAGCGCATCCCACCAATTTAGGATGAATGCATGTGATGACACATAATATTTAACAATACAGATGAAAAAAAGTACAAAATCCAAATAACAAAAAATAAAAAACGCATAAAAAATAACACTGCTGTGTCGTTCTTCAACAGTCACATTCCCAAGATGCTCCCATAAACATGAAAAAAAAACCACAAGAACTACAGTTTTTCTTGGCAAATATTGACTTGGCAACGTCCACACAGACATCAGGAATGTAAGCAAAATCACCTCACATACCAGATCTTTTCAGAGAGAATAGTGCTTGAGGCAAAAATGAATTCTCAAACCTCTCCGATGTTAAGAAAACATTGTGGAATGCCAGTGAATGTCTAGGAGGTTATGCTATGAAAACAGAGTAATAAAGTTACACATGAATGTATCCCCAGCAGAAAACCACAAGTGGGAAAAACAACTGCCCCCCTCGGATCATTTACAATTGTCTGTTGTTAATTCTTTCTTTATTCATAATATCAAACCACAAGTTGAACAAACTTCTCAACCTTTCTCAGCAGCCAGGATGACCATCACATAAGTTTACCTCCACGCATGAACTCATTTGAACTGACTGGCATTTTTATGGAATGAACTCCAACTGGTCCATTATCAAAGACTGGTCCAAGATAAGGAAGTGGTCCAATATAACAGACTGGGCCAATATAAAGGAAAGGTCCATTATAGAGGCCGACTATAAATGTTTTAATTCAAACTTATGGCAACAAGATGTAAACCAGTAACCTCAAGTTCCACTTGATTTTTTCAAGAAAATAAGTACTGATAACCCCCCCCCCCCAAAAAAAAAAACCCAAACAAAGTAAATGTTTGTCTGAAAGTTTGCTGAGATTTAAACCTTTTCCAGACCACAGAATAGACCAACATTGGTAAATGAACTGTTTTCTGTTCGATTATATTTTTGTTTGCTTTCAAGTTCAATGGCCAATTGTCAACTCTTTCTGAAGCTAATTTCTAGGTAAACTCGAGATAGGAACATACACTTTGGAGAGGTGTACAGTCAAGTGGTCAGTCTTTGGCTTCAATCCGTAGTGTGTAAGCAACACAGCTAAGCGACCATGGAGTGGTCATTGTTACCTTCGATCCCACAGGATTGGACAAGTTTTGTGGTTGGTGTTCATTCATAAGTAAATGTTTAGGCAGGGGATTTTGGTACTGTGGGAAAATATTTACGAATGGCGGGCGCTTGAAATCAGTTTTCAAGAACTGAAATCAGTTTCAAGAACAAAGGCCCCAGAACTCACAATGGGAAGTTCCAAAAGGAAGGGAAACCTAGAAAACTGAATAAATATTTATTAGCAAAGGCGGAATGAGATGGTCAAAACATGCAACAGAACATCAGACACATTGTTGTACCAGAAACTTTTGATAAACTCTTGAGTGACGGCTACTTTTGAGCAGTTAAACTAAGGAAAAGTTCAATTATTTCAAACAAGCAACTTACATTGGCAGACTTTACAGCACAGTGTTTCATTGCTCCAGTGGCGATAGACAAGCCAAGTACTAACACAAGTTTTACTGATCCTTGAAATGTTTGAATAAAAAAACGCCAGCAGTGTTCATGCCGATTGCAACACCAGGAGAAGAAAAACAATAGGCGGGTCTGAATCACTGGAACATAGTGGGGCACTTCAAACTTGTTAAGGTTAACAAAATATCGCACAGCTTGACACTTTCTGATTACCACGGTGACTGGAATAGCGTAATCGTATTTCTGTGAATGAGAGCGTGTGGCGCTTCCATCATGGTGTGACTGTTTTAGCTCATTGAACTAAAACAAAAATAACCACTGGGGCAATGTAACAGCGACCTCGAGGGACTGTCCAGGATACTGCCTGAGGTTGGCCAAAGGGCTAGGACTGAACTGAATGACTTAACAAGATCATTCTTGATATTCCAGATTTTTAAGGTTGGTCCAGACAAAACCGATGCCCTTACCCAAGTTTTCTGGTAATCTCTTTGCAGAATAATTACTGTCAGAACAAAAATTAGGAATTCATATCTACATGATGAAAACTTTGGTGCATCGCTGCATTAGCCGTTATCAAATCATAGAATTATTACAGATGAAAAGCATCAACACTGGAGTAATTTTCCCAAGATATTCACACTCAACGCTCATCGCTGATCATTCCACAAACCATCAATTTACCCCTTCCTGCATTTCTCCCCCTTATTTCGTAGACCGATGATGAACGCTGAAAATATTTAATGGGCTCCTGAACAAACACGGCATGTCTGAGTGTACCGTTGATTAATTACATGGAGGGAGGGCGACTCTGAGCAAAACAAACTACTGTACGCTATCTCAAGTTGTACAAATAAATATCTGTGTTTACAATGTCATGGGTACACAACCAGAGGCACGCCTGCTGGAAACTAACACCGACGACGTATTATTTGAGGTTTGGAGTTGGTCTTAATAATCACATAAAATCCACCACGCTCGGTGTTATTTGGAAAATGACTAATATTATTCTGTGAACCTGCTTGTTGACTTGATGGTTTAGATCTACTCTTAAGTCTGTATAAAGAAAAAAGTATTTGTTAAAGCGATACAGTTGAAGACCAAATGACGGGATTAAAAGGATTGCAGAAAAACAAAATCGTCAACTACAAGACCATTACAATAGATATACAACCAGAAAGTAAAGTTGCAAAACATTATTAAACCACACATAATTATTTGAATGAGTTACTTCAATTTTTTTTTCACCACAAAGGTGTTTTGAAGGACAAAAATATTAAAAAGAAAACCATTGTGAATAAATAAATAAACAGAAAAACCACTGGTCAGTGAGAAAATTCAGAGTCCAATGGAAGAGTGGTGTGTCATTACAGAAGAGGCTGACCTTGTGGACTTTAATTATGCACTGATTATTGACTGATATTTGTGTTTGTACCAAGAAAGAAGGTGTCTAGTAACAACAATAATGTGTGCATTGGAATGTCCTTTATTGACCAACACTGACCCTGATCTCAATAATAATATAGACAGCTCTATTATCACAGGTGGTTCTGTTATTTTTAGACAGGTATTTTAGTTTTTTTTGATGGGCAGTTTGATGGCCTATTCAAAGCCTTGTGAATACCTGTGGTCAGTTATGTGAAAATATGCCACTCAAAAGAGTCTGTCATTGATGGCTATTCATTTGAAGACCAAGTGGTGATATAACCACAGGACTGTTGTATTCATGGGAATAATAGCTTCTAGCAGTTTGACATTTTATTTAGTGGGACTGGCCTCGCCTCGCCTCACCTCTCCCTCGCCCACATCTCAGGTTAAATTAGTGATTTTTGCTTCCATCACAAAGAGTGTCTGTTTACTTGGAACGCAACAATTTGTCAACTTATGGAGGATTTAAGCCTAGGACTCTCTGACTGATATTCAAGTGCAAACACCATTACATCTTTGCTGACAAATCCCACTTTAATCAGTATTCAAAGACTTTCGGCATTAATCCTTGCAAACAATTTTTTTAAAAAAGAACTCAACAGAAAAACTACTGATATTTTGAACATTAATAATAACAGGCATCGCTACATAAATGGTTTTTAGATTAAACAAAATACTCGCTCCTCCTCTAATTCTACCTCCATGCTCTTACCTTTCAGCATAGAGCAAGGCTTTCAGAAACTTTTTTTTTCTCCAAAAGTGTTTAATGGCAAAAAATATAGCAAAGAAATGCTGACAAAATGCCAATATTCACAACAATGAGTTTGCAACGCAGTATAATGACAGTGCTTTAAATGTTGAGGCAAATGGCATTGAATTATCTTATACCTTGAGGTTGCAAACTGCTTACTATTTACCGACCAAAATGACTTGTGGTGTAAACGCAAAAATATGGTACTGCTGGCCTCACGTTTCCACACTAGCAGAGTCTTTCTCAATGGCCAATTGTAATATTTCATTTGACAAATTAAAGAAGGGAAAAGAAGACCTTACCATCGTTCCATCATCAAGATTCATATCATTAAAATCAAGTTCCATTTCTCCTGATGACGCAGGCATTGGGGCAGTTTTCTCTTTTCGGTTGTTTACTCGCAAAATAAAAACCCAGTACAGTAAAGGACACCAGCTCCAACAGTTCCAGATTTCACCAAGTAAAAAAAAACCAAACCCTTTCTGGCATTCAGAACATCAGGGATGGAAATTCCAGTCAATTTTGATGATTTATGAGATCCTGTCTTGCCATAGAAATGGCTGGATGGATGGAGATGGTGTCTCACTCCTACCACATTGAGGCAAGGTGACCAATGCTGTCACTACCACCACCACTACTACTACCACCAATCATCAGCCAGATCACCACCACACACTGCGCCAGCCAGTACCTCCTCAATACACCACCACTGACATCCCAGCCACTATGACTGATGAGATTCCCCCAGTCAATGAACATAGGAGAACTTGTGTACACAACAAGAGAATCAACTCCACCAAGCTAGGGGGTCATGTTTGAATTGGCCCTTTAGGCTGGCGGTAATTTGTGTATGGCCCTGAGGGAGGGTTAAGGATTAAATAACAAAAGGGTTAGGATTGAGTGTGTTTTGACTGTGGTGGTTGTTCCAATGCCTTGATGTCCTTACTCTATGGTAAACCATAGACCAAGGCAAACCAAAGTAATTCACCTTTATACAATAAACAGCAACATACGAAAACAAAAACAAAGCACAAACATGTGGCACCTATTTTGTGAAACATTTACTGTGGTTAACATGACACCTTGGGTGAATTTACTGAATAGTAGTATAACAATGAAATGAATCCGTTTTGAAATTTTCATAATTTATCAAGGAGATGAAATGAAGCCTTGTTCAACTTAAGAACAAATCTCTACCAAACATAGACAATGAATTTCTGTTCTTATTATAATTAAGAAATTCAAAGACTTTTTTGTCAATGAAGTGCAACAGATTGAAAGTTGCCAAAATGTCAAATTAATTTCACATGACATTCTTTTCATCATCTTTTCAGAAAACGGTTTACCAAATTGTCTCCCAAGTCTGCACTAAGATAAACCAAAGCTCTTAGCACCATAGAGATATTCAATATACTGTTGCCTTGGGTAAAACGAACTTTAAATGCCTGAAATTCTAGTACACGGATGATAGCATAAATAGATACACACAATGTTGCCTGCCATGACATCATTGGAATTTGACAAAAATAGCAAATAAATTGGTCTTAAAAACAGCATGTGATTGACACTTGGAACAATAGATTTTGCCCACAGTTCTTTATAAAAAATATATATATAAAAAAAGGACAGCTTTTTTTCTTTTTTTAAAAGTAAGAATGCCGTGACACTGGAACATTCTTTGTTTTGTTTGTGGACCACTCTGCGATTCCTGGTGTGTCACCCACTCCCGGGAGTGTACACCATCATCTAATCCAGCTCAAATGCCATATGAAAACATGTCATCATCGGGGAGTGTGTCCATCAAAGAGCCTCTCTCAGGGTTGCCCACACAAGATAAAAAGAGAAAAGGGAAAAGTGAAACTCAAACATGCCAATCAACTTGTCGCGCTGCGCCTGTACAATCCAATCGGTCCAGCGATATGTGGACACAGCTAATGCCAAAATTCCCTTGCGAAACTAGAAATAATGCTATTATTTCTGTGCATGCTTTTATGTCAAAGTACTTTATGCCAATAAAGACCGGGGCTAGGTGATGTTGACTTTACGGATTTCGTGGCGGCGATGAAATTCTCATGTTTACTGGCCATTTAATTATTTTCAAATGTTTGGGTATTTTGGGGGAGGAAAAAAATCTAGCAAGAAGTGGCGTAAGATTTCATGCTATCTGGATTTGAAATTAATAAGTTTGAAAATAAAGAGCACTGATATTGGCTTCTTATTTGCAAATCAAATAACTGTAAATTATATTTTAAAAAATATATTAAAAAAAATAAACATGCCACCCATGCTGTAACTTTTTGGCATACAAATTGTTATATTTAGAAATCAGACAATATTTTCAAGTAGCAAATTCTTTTGACAATTGCAAAATGATTTCTTATCCGTCCAAACACAAACATTGTGTAGCTTCAGTCTCTAGTTGTTTCAAACAAGAATGACCCCACATTCCTTCTTATAAATTAATTTGAACCAAAATATTAAAGAAATTTTTAAAAAGAGTATGAGTCATGCCCTGAGTTAATGTGACCGGCAAATAATGGTCCAATTTAATGCAGAACCGATATTTTTAAACAGTCCAAAACGAAATGTAAATCTTGGAGAAGAAGGTGATAGCTTCCATTGCTCCTGGATTTCCCGAGGCTGGACTTAATCTCATTTAAAACATTGATATTTGGTCACCTTCAAACGCTGGTTGCCCAGGAGACCTTCATAAAATAACATCTTCCATTTCCATTCCTCCCAGCCAAATATCTCAAGTTTTTTTTTATGAGCGGAATTGACCACATATGGATGTCTTGTGAGATTGAGAAAGTTCATGTTGCATTTTGCTCCGTCAAGGATGATGACTGGAGCCCTCTGGGCACTGTTTTGGATCATTATTGTGAGGCGAGACATTTTGTGTGGAACTTTTACAGGGTGCTCAGGGAGGAGGCAAGGAATGGCTCCCGGGGAATTGGAGGTGATTGAAGGCGACAAGAGGTTGCCAGGAAAAACAAGGATGAGGACAGACAAAGGATTGAGATAATGATATGAGGGATTGGAGATGCTGTGTTGATAACAAAGAAACTAAGCGGAGGGCATTGAAATATGGCGATCCCACAGGTCCAGACATCCCCCCCAAAACTACCTTCCTCAATTGCATGAAATTAAAAGCAATGCAAACTATTGTGATAAAACAATTTGTGGAATTTGATTTACTCGTCAAGGCAGGTTTAGGAATGAGTTGGGAAGACAAGGTCAACAATAATATTAAAGAGAAGAAGCATACTTATAGAGCGCACATATCCACCTAAAAGTAAGTGCTCAACGGGGCGACAACCAAAACCAAACAAAAGAATTCACCGATCTGTGTCTTAGTAAGCAAATTGCATGAGGTGAGTTTTGAGGGAAGTTTTGGAAGAGGTCAAGGGACGATCTAGAAGAAATGTTGATGGTTAAGAGCTAAGATGTTATACAGAGGCAAATTGACCAAACAAAGTGAGAAAAAGAGAACGGAACAACGGAGACAACTTCTCAAGACAAACCGAGAGACTGAGGAATGTTTAAACGGTAAAACAAAAATCAATGATCTTAAAATGAAAGTGAAGAAGATGCGACTACACAGGAGGTGTTCAAATACCCTTGGGATTAACATTAACTTCATGAGTGTATGGCTCTCGCTCTTTACGACGTCTCCAATACAAAACGTTAGGGGGATTTCCATTGATGGGTTGTAAAGATGGTTTAGATGAAGAGAACGGATTGGAGGTTATTAAAGAGTAAAGTGTCGTGTAAATGGCCTACACAAATCAATCAAGTATCGATCAGGTATTAAGCAGCTTTAAGGGTAAAGACCTGGGATTAAAAAAAAAGCCAGAGACTAGTTACAATATGAACTCGTATACAGGAGCTCCCTGAACCCGGAGGAGAAGAGTGCAAGCAACATGCTTTAAGTTTGAATTTCATTGAGTCAACACATATAATGTAATTATCATGGGAAACTAAAACTGGTGAGATCTTGAGAATGTCAACCAATAAGAATCATCTGGGGAATGACGCTATAACTTCCTGAATATCCCGTACCTTAAGGCTGGGGAGGGGATAATGATGTCTACAACATATATTTCTTCTTTGCATTTTTTCCTCCTCCCCCCCCCCCCCTTTTCACTTGGGGTCCTGTATTTACTTTCACTTCTGCAGGGATATGCGAGCAGAACAATTTAATAAAAAAGCAGCAAAAGAACATTAACACTTGTTTAACCAGTTTACATCTGTGTTTACTTGTAAGATATTGCCGAGGTTTGTACTGGGTAAGTGGGAAACGTGAATTATACAAGAATTCAGGTCAAATCCTGTCCAACACCCAGCTCTTGATGAAAAAAATGTGGCACTTTTTTTCTACGTAAAAAGCATTTTTTTTTTTAAATTGTAAATCCCTTGCCGCATTAATGTCACATGCAATTTTTGTCTGGATGTCAATTGGGATTTGTTCCCTACTAAAAAGAAAGAAAAAACCGCTTCTGTACTGTTGTCTGTAACAACAAACGCCAACCACATCGTCAATCTTGAAATAGGAATAGCAAGGTCCATTTCATGAAGCTGATGGATTTTACACACCTGCCTTTGGGTAACATCAAATCACTGATTTATTTCCAGCAAATTGTACTATAATTCAGCAGATAGAACTTAACAAACTCAGGATGTGGTTTGGGTGGGCATTTTGTCCCTAGATTTATGAATGGAATCTCAGTTGGTCTTTTTTACAACCGCTTTGGGAAGGCTACTTTGAGACAAGGAACCAGAACTCTGCATGTGTTGAAAGATATCTTGGTTTTTGGCCTGATTTTTGTGACAAACGGCAAGGTTTTTATATTTTCCTGGTGTCTTTCTATTTTAGCCTTTGAGATGACTCTACTACTTAGGGCCAATACGTGAGGTCATTGCCACTTTTAGAATTTACATCACAGGTTATTCTGGTCAACAAGGAGTTTGCAACACCTACTGTTCCCCCCTGGTCAGTTTCAACAGTTATTACTTTATTGTATGGTTGAGTTCCTCTGTGATTTAGAGCATAAATTAATGCCGAATGAGTGATTTCACAAATTTATACTCAAAAGCTTTCAATAGGGGTTTATAGGCCTACTACCAGTTCTATGTGCATGCATATTGACGCTCAAAACACACCAGGAAAAAAAAACACAGTTCAAACATTTTCTTTCATCCACCCTTACTTTGGTTACATTGAATGAAATGAAAGAAAAACAAATGACTACAGCTTGCTAAAGATCTGTGGACCAAATTGGAACTATTTTAAATCATGGCTTATGCTCCGTCTCCAGCTTAAGCACCGTCTGGTTTGAAGTCCTGTACCGAAAGTGTACATTTTCAAAATTAATGGTGGATTCCTAGCCAGAGCCTAAGCCGAAGTTGTGGTTTCAAAAAGGCTCAATATATCAATATATAAATCTATTATGCTGCAGTGTCATCTTCAACACTCAACCAAATTCATGGAAAATTAGAATGCATCAGACCATAAGCTCAAGCTGTCATTTTAAACACAAAATCCACAATCCAGTAAACAGTTTTTCCTCAACTCTAAAACCTCTATTATTAAGCCTTGAAATATGTAAATATTGTCACATATGAAATCACTATTCCCCCCCACAAAAGTGTTATACAATCTTGGAAAAATATATGTGACCCCAGTTGATGCCACACATAAATAACCTGCGCTAAGGGCCAATCTATTGTTAATCAACTCACTCAAAAGTCTCAAGGACGACTTGTTTGGACCAGGATTCTCACATTGTGACTACAATCCAGCACCTTTAGACAAACCCTTGTGACCAGGTGAAAATTCTTCCCATTCCAATCTCAAATCACTTGATAAGGAACGTTATCGGATTTGGAGAATGTTAACTTGTTTGCTTGCAAACAATTAACAAGCATTTATCATTGGACATTAGACTTATTTTGATGAATTATCTCATTTGAACACTTTTTGCAGAAACATTAAATTTGAATAAAGCTTGAGACATTACTGTCTAAAACAGTAATAATAAAAACCGTCAATTACAAAATAAAACTATGAAAAATTAGAAAGTATTTAAAACACAAGACTCGTACATCAGCTATCTATTCTAAGAAGACAACACAATCCAATGAAGAACTTCTTGAAATGTGCATTAGCATGAATAAATAAATAAATAAAATACTACACAACAGGTCAAACAAATTTATTATAGCAAAACTTGTCAGTTTGCATTTACTTTTACATATAACATCTGCAAATCAGACAGCCTTGTTGAAATACTGATTGATATAAAAACAAACAGTCAAAAACACGACATCTACTATGATCATAAGTTGACAAGAAGTTTTCACAAGAGGGCAGTAAACACAAGACTCATCAACATTATGATCAGTTCTGCTATTGTCAATCTGCTGACTGTGATTCACATGGTCTCCTGCCCTCTTGTGGCCATGTCTGTGCAGTTCCTTTCAGTCCTTCGTTAATCACATAAGACTCACTTTAAGTTGGTGATATGACAACAAAAAATTTACATTTGTCCTAAGACGATGGCAGGGAAAAACGGGAAAAGGGAAGGAAAATATAGATATTGGTAACCTCTCAGCTCTGGCTGCACCTAAATTCTTGATAAATACAGAAAGTCTGAAAAGTTAATATATCTTAAACCAAAGATAAAGTTTTGACCTCAACTTCTCTTTCCCGAACTGTATGTAGGCCCTACAGGACTAAAACTGGTTAAGACATCTGCTCTAGAATGGCGGGGGGTATTGGGTTCAAATCCTACCCGAGTGGTTTGCCTGTGGATTTTCTATTCCAAATTACTGAGCATACAGTGTTTACCACACATCAGAGTAAAGGTAAAACCAAAAATAACATCAGAGGTGTTTGAAGCTTTGCATGGTGTGTACGATAAGAAGTAACTGTAACTAGGAATCTTGCGTGTGTAAAGTCTCTTTTGGAAGGATTGTTGGTTCTCTTTTTCAGATCCAACACTCCTCCCAAAAAGAGATTTTACACATGGTTGTAACTGCAAGTTTACTAGTTATAGCTACTTCAAAAAATAACAATCTTTATCCTGATGCAGTTATTTCATTTACTCCTCTATTACTCTTTAGGACTAGTTTCTTGAGCCAAAGATGCAGAGATTCTTTAAATGATTATCTAAGCAATTAAGACGTCTTGTTCTTGTTTCATTCTTCAAATTTTTTTCCAGGTATCGGCACACAGATCAATAAATGAGCAATCTGCAGATAAATAACTTCTCATCAGTGATACCAAAGATGAATAGAGCAAGTGTGGATGACTGATTTAATATCGTCGGCTAGCGGGCGTAGCAAGTGTTACAATTTAACCAGGAATGCTACGGACATACCGCCAGGCCGATCACCATCATGGGTAATTTATGATCAGGGAACTCTGCGTTGTGCTTGGCGCCTGAGATGAGACTCGCGAGTATGCGTGGCTTGGCATGTCTGTGATGTGCTGAGCGTTTTGTTTCTAGTTCGTAGGTACAAAGGCATCTTAATCCAAATGTCAGGAAGGGTTGGTGGATGAATAAGAAGGGAGTACTACACAAGATGTTGTTGATCATGCGGATTGCGGTGGGAGGTGGGGAGGTCGCATGGCAATGCTAAGTGGCGGAAACTCCACAATGTTTGCTGTAACAAACAACTTCTTAAATGCCCCGCCTCATTTGTTAAAAAGGTTATCCAACTGATTTAATAAGGAGAATTCCACATCAAAGACAATTTGATTGTCTTGAATAAAGGGTCTAAACCAATAAGTTTTACCAAATTAGTTACGAATATTTATTTTCTTTTGCAAAATAGTTTTATGAAATTTGTTGTTCTTTCTTAGGTTTTCTGCAATGTAAATTTGTTTATTCTCAGCAAATATAGTGAGGCATTACCGAACATAAAACGCAGAAATGGTAGTCTTGGCCAAGGAAGCGCATGAAAACCATAACATTAGACATTGGGTGTGAATGAGAAGCAACTGCTCAACCTGTTGGGAGCCCCCAATACCTGGACCCTGCTTCTTAACATAAATGCTAGTGTCCAAGTACCTATCACATCCCAGTATCTTGGGGCATCTCAAGATACAGCAACCGGCAGTCCCTTCAACTCATCGTTCCGAAAACACAAGACATCACACGTCTTGTTCTTCAACTCCTCCTTGATCAAGACAGCTCATCTGTCTCCAACCCCTTTATCCACATGCACCGACATCGAGGTATGCTGCTACCTCAGTCGTTATTTTACGGCATCTGCCTCCAACGATTTAACCCAATTCTTCTCTCGTGACTGTCCCTGCCTCGGGGCTGACCCCCTTTTTTTCTTCTCTGTTCGGAACTGCTGAGCTTGGCCAAAACAAGAATTCAAAGTCTATCTCGTATTCACAGGAAACAAAAGAGTCCGATCAAATTGCTGTTTTAATTTCCGCAAACAAATGTCAAAATATGTGATTGCAAGATAGTGCACACTTCCGTGTCCCCAGGTTTTGTGTGATCATATTGAATGGCTCCACTCATGTTCATAGACTCTTTTTGATAACAATTGTTCAACATATTCTTATGGTCATATTGATGATTTTCGTACTTGAAGAAAAAAAGAGGTTCATCTTTAATTAAGAATTAAAGTTCCAAGTTGTATTCATCAAGTAACAAAAAATCTCAGCATGAGTGAGAACTTCATAAACACACATAATTTTCAAGTCTTTCAAGTATCACAACCGTCTTCCCTTTATGTTAAGGAGAATGGCATGAGCAAAATTTTCCAGAGGGAAATGCTTTGTTAAAATTTAATTAAAAGGGCTTCCCGTTTCCCTGATGAATAAAGATCCTTTATCATTTCCTAAAATAACTTTTCCTTGAAACACAATGCACACTGTGAGAGCTCTGCTACATGATTTGTTAAAATAAAAAATTAATTGTAGCCAGTTATCCTACCACCCCTTTGATTGTAAGTCTGGTATTATCTATATGCTTATCAGCTTACGTACTTCCTTGTAAAGAAAGATGATTCAGTGTCTTGGATTGGTGACCAAGAAACTACAACAGAAAGATTACCTTGAATCTAAGAGTATTTGTCTTTCACAAGAATTGACGCAGTTGTTGATGTTATCATTAAGTTTCCAAGAAAGTACAATAAAAACGCATCTTTAATTATTCCCTTTCTCTATGATTATTCCAATGTTAGTCACCTTTTGAGATCTTGAAAAAGTAACCACTGAAATCTATACAGGATAATTTACTAATTTAGTAATACAAAAAGGACCCCCCCCATAAAATTACCCCATCCAGAGTGAATCTTTGAGGAGATGTAACAGTACATCTCATTAAGCTGAATTATGTGTTGAGAAACAACACCAAACTTTGGAGAATTCAAAACTTCACCGATGGCAAAAATCTTGAGATATTATATTTGTTTGCCCGAGGGTAGATATTAGAAATGTCAACATGTTAAATTGCATGGTCACTTGTGGATAATGCAGTTAGCGTATGTATATAGTAAGACAGTATGAGCATCAAGATTGTACCAAGTCTTTCAGTCTGACCTGAGGCCGAGTGAACAATGCTAGGAGTTTCCATCAACACTTGCTGGATTTAGGCCTTCATCTTGAAGAAACAAATCAAAAGCGGGGAGAGGTGGAAGGGGGGGGGTATTTTGATCAATAATACCGACTGATGAAATGACAATAAGCACATGGGGTTCAGGATTGGTACAAAGGCAAGCACGATTCATAACCCAATATATGAAGGCTCGGAGTTGGTAATTTCAAAATGACCAAGTAAAATGTCATGCAGGGGGAAATTAGGCTGGCATGAACAGAGGGGGTAGAGACAGTAAATGGAACCCAAGCAGCATTTGAACAAACTCGCTGATCGTCAGATGTCTACCCCATCACAGCATCACTTAGCAACCGGTACTCAGCAGAGTGCGGCACTGGATGCAGTCAATGTGCGTTTACCGGCTGCAGGGTGTTAAAGCATTCATGTTTCTTCTGCTCTGCATGTCATAGACTAAGAGCATGTCGGGGGATCCATTATCCTATGTCTAATAAACGGACCGCGAATATTAAAAAGGAAAAAAATCTTGACGAGATACGTGGCGGAAAAATGTTCCGGAGGAATGTTTCCACGGGTGATATGTGGTAGGATTTTACATCACTCAGTACGAGCGTGCTGGGAATACAAGAGGATTGCTAATTGTGAAGGTGAATCGAAACGTGGTTTTGGAGAACACTGAATGACAGATCAAAATCGAAAGCACGTGAATGCTGAGGACTGGAATGCTCTCAACTGACAAAAAAAAACCTTATATTGACTATTTCCCCTGATGAATAAATCCATGTGAAAAAAAAAATCAATAGCTGCGGGTAGGGCAAGTAAAATTGTTATAAATGGCTTTTGATAACATTAAGTCAAAGAGGAGATACGGGTTGATGATCACAAACAAAAGTGGTGCACGTAAAATAAAAGTGATTGTAGAAAATGGCAGTTAGTTTTTAAAGTCCCATCTTGATGAGGTAAAGATGATGTTCCAACTAACTGAGGAAAGTCTGTTACATCAATCTAAAATCCGTGTGTGGAGTGATTAGTCAAGGGTTTGGTATGAGACCAGGCCTGCAGTGATATCCAAGTACATGATTAGTTCCTCAGTTAATAATGCTGTACACCCTCACAGTCTACACCACCGTACAAAGCAAAATGGCAAACTACAAAAAGGGACAAATAAATGTACATTCAAATTGCAAATGTTCCTGAAATAACTTAGAAGAAGTAAGTCAGAAGAGTTTTTGTCAACTCACCTTACCCAACGACATAAACACAGAGTGGTTCTATAACTCGGATACCCTCAATCCCTTCCAGTTGAAAAAAATAAAATAAAAATAAGACCTCTCTCTAACTATTAAAACTCCCCCACACTGAGATAAAAAAAAATAATATTCTAATTGGTTGGTACTAAATGGATTTACTGTAGAAAGACTCCAAGGTCTTTTGATCCGACAATGGGTAGATGACCCATTGTAACGTCACGTCAAGTCATGCAGAGATTTTCGGAGAACACCGTGAAACTAACAAACAAGTAGGAAATATGGGGTAATCTGATTCTGTAGAGCCCTTTTTTTTTCTTTTTTTTTCCCCCTCATATTTTTTAGAGGTCAGATTTAGATTTGAGTTACGTTTTCTACTCATACACAAGCCCAAAAGAAAAAAGGCAAGTTATCAAAACATATGACCAAAGATCTGTACAATATGGCTTTTTTTTTCTTTTTCTTCCTAATTTTCAAAAATGAAAAATAGTTCAGAAAGCAACTTGCTCCATTTCTGTGAAGAAAAAGAAGCAGAGGAAATCAGAATTCGCGAGGGGCAATCAATTGTAACCTTTCAATTACGACTCCGGACTTTGCCAAACCATTTTGCGGGAGAGAAACCGAGAAGCCTGAGCATTGGTCCTGTAGGGCACTACATTTATGTTGAGCATACTGACATTGAATGTTGGCAATAATCGCTATGTGAGTGAGTGGCCACTAGACATCAATACCTATGTGTAGAGGAGGTGACTAGGAATGAATATTTCATGTATGTGGGGAGCGGAAGAGGGGAGAAAGGCTTCAGTCTTGTCACGAGACCGCCGCTGCAGTAGCGACTGATCTGTATATTTATTAAATTGGAAGGCACTTTTTTAAATGTCTGCAAATTCTGAATTCATTATTGCTGTTTATACTCCCCGGGAATTGATTTAAAAATGCTAGGTCTACTAAATCCTCTTCAGTTCTTGGTCTTGTTGCAGTTTCCATGAGACTCACCAATCTTGCCAAAAATTGTTAATGGCCTCACGTTTTGACCCTAGCAGAGTATTTCTCAAACATTGTCAAAAGCTAAAGGCGTACCAATCCTATCAGAGTCCACATCTTTGGCGTTGAGTTAACAAATATTGAACAATTTTGATGGACACTGAAGAGTGCCCAAGCACAAAATCCTATACTTAAACTGTCTAGACTCTTACCTCCTCACAAAGAAGTAAAACACTTTTCAAGAATCTTCCCGAGCCAACAGGCTTTATTAGGAATTGAAGTGAATTGTCACAGTCAGACCCTTTTGTCACTTTGATATTGATGTAATAATCACATTGAAGAAGCTTGACACACCATGCTTAATTTATCAATGCAGAATGTGTACTGAGAACAAATTAATGCCATGTGTACAAGTGCTTCACACCAAGTACAATGGTTCACAAGAACGGAAAAACAGAAGGTGCTCGCAATGAGAGGATGGTAATGAAACCTTACCACTATCAAAGAGAAAGAGAGAGAGAGAGCGAGAGAGAGAGAGAAACAGAGAGAGGTCACAAAGAAATGAATACATTAGTGTTTGTGAAATCAAAGGGTCAGCAAGCAGCCCACTGGATACTTGAGACTTATAATGTGTGACCAATGGCAGTGGATGTCTCAGATCTTCAGTACAAGGGTTGATAGAATGACAAAAACAAGGCGAAGCGAAGCAACCCTTTGCAAATAGAAAGACGATTTGTGAAGCTGAAAGGCAGGCGAACTTTACATGTAAATGATGGCAAGGAACAAAGCTTAAGCTATGTACATTATATTTTCAGTAGGTCGCATCCCATAAGATATCAAGAAAACTAAAATTAATCTGTTGAAGTTGGATGTTTTTTGGGGGGGTGAATTTTCTCTAAAAACCAACAATCTTAATTAGTAAGCTCTGATTGTCTGCAAGTTAATCTCCATTCTCAGATAGACTCCATGAGAAACCAATTTTACATTGCTTTAATCGTCTTAAAAGGATAAGCTTTCATCTCAGTTCGGCAGATTTTATAGTGCAATAAGAACGTTTGTATGAGCTTTCATCTCAGTCCGGCAGATTTTATAGTGCATCCGGCAGATTTTATAGTGCAATAAGAACGTTTGTATAAGTAAAGAAATATTGACGGCTCTACAGGACAATTCACGTTGAGATTCATCCAACCATTCTGTTTTCATCCAGACATCCTCCCTGCACAGCAAAGCTTTTAGTCTTCTTTTCAAAGCATTAATTCGAGGCCAAAATAAATCAAGAAGCAAATGGATTCCAAGAAGAAACCAGGGAAGTTAAATAAAACAAAATTCAGATTGATCACTTAGGCTACTACCTGAAAGATGGATGTCTAGGGAAGCAAACCGTGGTTAAAAAAAAGTACGACAAGATGAAACCATCGCAACAGATCAATCAAATCCAACATCAAATTGGTTCCAATTTGAATATTACTGAATAAGTTGATGGTAAGAAGAAGAAAGGAAAAAAACCGAGGAAGAAACCAGATGATAATAAACAAAACCCTTAAGACTTAATTAACAATTGTGAATCCTTTTCCTGGGACACTGTTAAACAAAGAAGAGACCGATGCCCAGGATCAGACAAAACAGGAAATGAGAAAGCTTCTGAGATAACGATGGTTGATACGACAAAGAGAGGTAAGGGGGACAGGATGCCTCGGTAACCAAGCAAGAGGTTGTCAAAAGGAACTCTCTGAAGAAGGCGGGTCGACCAAGGATTCGGATGTTTTACTCCTTGCAGTTTCAGTTATCCTTAATAATTTTATTGAATCAGTTCTAGTAATCATTATTTAAGCGCTGATAGGAATCATTCCACAACCTTGACCCATAGTCAGATCTACATATATCTTAATTAATTGGCATTTTCAGTGGATCAAAATAACAATAATTATAACAATATAATGAGTTTTGACAAATTCAATCAACTTTATCAAGGATATACATGAGCCATAAGTTGTCAGAATGAAAGATAACAAGATGGTTCAACTGTCTGAAGACGAATATTTGTTGGAAGCTCTATTTCCATGATTTTAGAAAATTAAACCAATAGGGGCATGCAGCATATCCTTCATTTGATTACATCACGTGAACATGAAACTAGTCGTTTATCCTTTTTGCCACTTTAACTTTTATTGATGTCAATTCCTCAATAACAAAAAATCTTAATTAGCTTCGACTTGATAATTGCTACTCAAATGTCACCACAAGCACTGAATAGCTGTTAGCAATTTAATATTGTTTTCTTATCTTAAAAAAAATCTATAAGAAAGTATATGCACTTCACAGTACAGTGTTTAATACGCAACATATTGACATGCTGCTCCAAAAAACAGACTCTCTGGTAAAATATAATAATGGAAAGTGTTGACCGAGACATAGGAAAGATTTCTAGAATTCTCCCTACAGTCCCAAGAGGCCTCTGAGATGCCTGCTAATAATGCATCAGACATTCACTAAACGTATATCCCTGCAACACTTTCACAACAGTAAACATGCTTTACATCCTCACCCCTACATCTAGAAGGCTGATTTCAGCGGCACGCAGACGAATTGATTTCCTTTTTTTATTATTATATGTTTGTAGTTCGGGGAGACAGATTGCTAGGTTTTTTTTTTCATCCTCTTTTTGGAGAATGGAAGGAGGGAGGGAGAAAGTTCAAGTCTTGGTTCAGCCATGGGTTGATTCATGATTGATACTTTGTGCAATGCACCATGCCTTAGAGGGTTTTACTTGTGGGGGGAAATTAATGCTGGGATTCGGCTTTTTATAATCAAGAGACAGGGGGATTGTAGCTCCGGCAAAAGGGGGAATCAGAGCAAAAATATCCGAAGATTAAATAAACCCATGAGTGAAAGGTCAGACTAAAGATTTGTACATTGTAAAAGTGAACTTTCATCCTGGACACGTGAATCAATAATACACAAGTCTAAAACCCTCATAACAGACCTTTACAGCACAATTTCAATGCATGACTAGAAAACAATTTTCTTTTCAACCGATCATGAACAGAATCCAAAAGATTCTTAAGTAAGATTTCCTCATTTGAGGGTATATTAGTGTAGATGTCGACGATATGCTTAAATATTCAGGTGCCCCATTCTGTATGAAAAGTGTAAATTTACAGTTTATAGCTAACAAATCCCAACTCCACAAGGAATATATTCCGATAATGCCCAAATATTTTGAATATAGATTGCATAAAACCATCCAATGTTTATTTAGCATTCAATGACGCCTCCAGTTGGCTTTGGTTAATTGATTTTTCGGTGCCAAAATGATCGTGTTACACAATTAAATTGTTAAATGACTGCTTTAGAATCCGACTCGGCCATTAACACTCTAAGCAGACCGAATTTTAGAATTCCATGTCACAACTTCTGAGTGATGGGCGAATGGATTGCTTTCCATATAAACTACACCAACAGCATAGCCCGAGATCAATAGTTATTTTCCACTGATGTGGCAATTATTCCAGAGTGACAGGACATGATATCATAGAGTTTTAAGTTTCTTTCAAGTCTTTGTCTTCATTTTTTTATTGAAGATTGTACCCTGAGGTGAAGATAGAAAACCTAAGATTGAATATTTGTCTGAATGACAGCAGTTTTGCTTTGTCTTTTTCAAACAAATCACACACAAAAAAAATGTCTCACTATGATTTTGAGATCTTGTCACTTCAGCCAGACAGTCGCCCACGGGCATGCTCAAGTTTTCAAGTGGAGAGACACGTTTGCTCCGTGTGTTTTTCTTTTTTTTTGTGCCTAGTGACACTCACAACGACAGAGGTGTGATAGCATATCTCACGATTTTGTCTACTTTCTTGTCCAAAATTACTTTAAATGGCGCAGCCTTTGAGTTAACACGTTGAGGAAAGGCTAGGGCGGTTTTTTTTTTGACCTGTGCAAACATGGAAGTTCTATCTTTAGGTAACATCTGAAGGCTCGTGGAGTTTTACTGAAGTATTGGATAAGAAAGTTGCAAACGGTAGATCAATAACCATGACCAGGGGTGATGCATCACATGAAAAAGGGCCATCCACCTCTATTAACTGATACTCCTAAACATGACAGCTAGACTGTGGTACTTTCCCCCTTCATGGCGCCCCCTCCCACGCCCTCACAGCACCCCACGGCTGTTTTATCTTCAGTGATGGCCAGGTAAAGATAGCTTTCTTCTCGCAGGTGAAAAACGATTCATTGCCCAAAGTCTAGGGGAGCGTAATTGCATCTCCAATTTGGCAAACCCAGAGAAACACAATACCCCAACAAACCTCTCCGTGCTTTTGTTTTTAAGTCTTTTTTTCCACAAATTTTTATTTAAATTTGACGAACGGAGAGCGCACTGGGACCCTGGGATTGAGGAGTTTGGTTGAAGGGCGTTTTTCTCCCCCTTCCTTTTCCCGAAGAAAGTTTCCTCAGCAATGTTTGAGATTTCATTTGTGAAGTTTATTGAACTGATGATGAGCGATAATTCTTTTGCAGTAAGAATGATTTAATAATCCACAAATGTGTTAACACACTAGCACTAGTATCAGCTATCATGATTATCTCCTACTGTTTTCCTTATATGATGATCTCTATATTAAAAACAAGAGTTTAGAAATATAACACTATTTCTCCATCTTCAAAATAAGCTTCAGTTTACATTAATATTTATAGTCGATAATTTCCCTTGCATCGCTCAGCAACAGCTGCACTTGCCAAAAGCAATAGAAACTATGCATTTCACAACCAAATACCGATGAATTATTGATATATAAACAAAGACGGTGTTATTCTTCACATCTTATAAGGTTTCAATATAAACTCAATTCAACACTAACTAACACCAAATTGGAACAGAAAAATAACTACGGGCAATGAGCAAGTCATGAAAATACTGCGGCCACTTGGATTTGTTTTGATTAGTTAACTTTTCTGCGGCACTATGGAAAGTGTATCTGTGACCTCAACTTGTTATAACGTATTGATAGACGGCTGCCTTATTATGGAATGATTTGATAAAAACACAGCAGACATTGAATTTCAACAAAGAGCTTCTTCTTCCTCAATTCATGTTTGTAGACATTTAATCTTTACTCAATTTCGGCTCGAAAAGGTCAAGAGATAAGAGGCAAACAGTTGTCATGGAAACAAAGAGCCAATTTCCCGTCAATTTTCTTTTAATACGTGCTTACCTTATTTATTTCGACTTCACTGGTTGGCGAAGCTGTTTTCATTTTTACATTTGATTGGCTGTGACAGACGGGCTGTTTTGTACGGAGCATCTGAATTAGTGTTAACAGAGACTACTTCAATATTAGTACAGAAGCTTTGGAACAGCGCTGTCTTCCGGAACCTTCCGTAGTGATAATATTCACAATGGTTCGAATAACACCATATTTAAGTACTAGGATCGAATGGATAGGAAAACATCTGCACTTATGATATAGCCATATTCAACGATGTTAATAACAAACGGTTGGAGAAAACATGACTTTATTAACGGTGACCGTCAATTTCATACTCGAGCATCATTTAGGAATCTCTAGAGCATGCCGTTTACAAAAGCAGGCCCACCAACCTAATTTGAGCACACAATGATCAGCATTTTTACTAGGTCAACATTTCAGGCTTGAAAAGTTTCCAATCGAAAGCACATGTAAATTGCAGCACGAGAGAATATTGCCTTGTTGAATACCAGTGTAGCGAACATTCAGTTATCTTGAACATTGCTCTAGTATCAGCATTACAGTAGAGACTTAACTGACAATAGACCGGTTTAAGCTTTGAGTGAATCTCATGTATTCTTTGTGTTTGTAGCACACAGGCATCCAGAAGTGGGCTTGCTGTGTAACACCAGCAGGCACCAAAGCCGATTTAAATAGAAATCAGGAGGAAACCTGGACCTATTCTGGCCTCATCATTATCGGATGCAATCACCAGTATTTGATAGGAAGATACATTTGTGACTTGAGATGTAAAACCACCTGCTTCTGGTTACTCTTTCCATCTGCTCCGGTGAAAAATAAAATCCTTACAGAAATGATTCTGCCACAGTCCAGTATTGATCAAATTCTTACTTTCTGCCCAAGAGAAATTTACACGAGGAAAAGGAATGGTAGAGAAGAATAAAACAAAGAGAAATAGTTATTACGACAGGTGTCCTAAATATGTGGACAGGTGAGAAGAAAGCAGTGAAATTATGTGTTCAAAAAAATTGGAACACGAGGTATCTTCGAGGAAGAAGTAAGACTTTAAAAAAAATTATTTCAGTTCGTCTGGTTAGTGTTTCTACTATTGTTTGACTCTTTCGTTGGTTTCTGTACGTATATTTCAAAAACTCTTTTACTTGCCGATTTGTTTTACTTTTCACTACAATTTTAGATTTCTGTGTATTTTATATCATCAATTTGTATTGTTTTAAATGAGCAGGGGCTAGGAGGGCACATCTTTTTGGATTGCCCAATGAATTTAAACAAAATGAAATAATAAATAAGGCAGCCATTAGTACGGCACATTTTTAATTGCCTAACTGGTTCATGTGTTTCAGACTTGAAGGCCCAAATGTATGTTATTTGATTACCCTGTTTCTACTTGATCTAATAGTTATTAGTGGACACAACAAGAGAAGAAACAAAATAGCCCTGCAGCTGGATCTGGATGACGCACAATAATAGAATAAACGTCTGGTGGATGACAGGTTTGAAGTAATTAAGGTATTAGTATCGGTACCGTGATGGTTAAACTGGCATTGAAGTCTCGCCACACAAACGTTCTTTCGCTGATGACGTAAGGACAGCCACATAAATGGTGGGTAGACTGTGGTTAAGTCTCCTAGTATTACCAGGGTCTGAAAACTCGGTATATCACAAAAAAGCCTCTGTTTTGTTTCCTCAAATGTGACGCCATAAAAACTCGGGAGTTTCTTGGGACGTTTATTTTCTTCTCTCGCATTTGATGAATCTTCCTCCCCCTCAGCATCCCAGGAGAGTTGAAGGCAATCGGGTTTGATGTTTTCCAATCAGAGCAATACGTTTTCTATTTACACGACACGATCATTGTATCCCCTTCCTGCCAATGTCCATAATTCCACATCAGCAGAAGCATTAAATCTGAATGTTGTGGGAAGAATTTGCAGCGCTGACCTTTTGAAGAGTTTAAGGGGAACGGAGTAAATTGTTTTTCAAATTATCAGTCTCCCTACAATCAACTATTTATTTAAATTTCAGAAGAGAAAATATCTAACAAGATGAATATAAATTAAAATAAGAAAAAATGAGAACAATTGTTAATGGCCTCCTGTTTTGACCCGTACATTCTTTCTCCACTGTATGCGTTTATACAAAAGGTAATTTTGGTTGGTTTTCAGTTCGCAACAGCTAATTCTACTTTTTTTCAAATTAAAACAACAAGTTTCAAAATTTAAACTCCAAAAGTTAAGAATTTTGTTGAAAAAAAAGATAACAACGAATGGTTCAAAATCTTTGGGACATTTCTGTGTTTGACAAAATCATTGATGGAAAGCTTTCTGTGAATTAAACCCGCCAAATTTTAGACATATACTTACAGGGTGTCTGATTTCAGAGCTAGTTATCGTCCAACTTTACACCATGACTCAAACACTTAATCTACACTGGGTCGTCGCACTGTTGGGTAGTCAAATGACTGAATTCTGATACTAAACTTAGCATTGGATCAATATCAATAAGAGCATAACAAGCTGTGTGCTTCACACCATCCACACTTTTCAACCGAGCCACAGTGTGCATCTCATGTGGGTTATGTTTGCAGTTATTTTTGAAACTTAGTCGACTATTAACTTACACTTATAAATACCCCAGTTAGTTTGGGTGATCTTTTTGGTTGAAAAGTGGTCTGGTCACATGACCATTTAAGATCTGGTTTTAAAAGGCTGATGAAGACTAAACTGGAGCTGTGAACGCGAATACGGTGCTCCTAGCCGTACGCGTGTTGGCGCACAAGCTTAGGCTAATTTAAGAGTAATGCAATCAACACATACCAGCACTCAATGTAAAATCAGTCAAACACGCGCGTACAAATGCAATTTGACACTTTGTGAAACAGACCCCAAGGACGTAAAAGGAAAAGAAAATTTGGCCTACAAAACAGAAAAGTTTTACAGATTGTCTACTTTTATTACGCTTTTTAACGCAAATAGCATTGATGAATGGGAATATCAGAGTAATGACTCAGTATTAAAGGCCGTTTAAAACATTGCAGGGTTATGGCCGTGCCAGCGATAAAAAACCTCACCCTCACACGGCCACAACCCTGCCAGTTTTTAAACGCCTTCTCTTCTATTCCCTTATTAATTTTCAAAATGAAACCTTTCATTCTAGTAGCGATTGTGGTAGCACCATGAAAATAATCACTTTATGAGTTGTGGTGGTTCTTATTTTGGAGGATGTGGGGGAAAAAGAAGAAAACAAATTTAAATGATGGGTTAAAAAAGAAAAGGTCTGCAAGTTTCATAATTCACCTTCCTGGATTCAGTAAATTTTTTCTGCAGAAAATAAATAAATGCTTACAATCTTCTGGGAATTCAATTTTAAAAGTTCAGTTTACAAAAGAAAGATCCACGAAAATGACAATCAGTTCACAGAGACGATTGTTGCTTAGAATAATCACTGTAAATGAATGTCGGTCTGAATTAACTTAGGACTGAATACTACAGAAAACTAAACGATGCCTTTTAGATTTCAAGTTATACATACCTCAAATGGAAACGGACAAGACCTATATTTCTGTCGGCGCTCCCAACGATTAATAGTTGCACAAGCCATTTCTGAGAATTCTCACAACACCCACGGAAAAAGCCTTTACTCCAGAATATTTCTTAATGAAACATTGGACTGTACAAATCATGTACAAGTGATGGTTCTGATGCCAACTGTGCGGTATTGGCAGATCTGCTCCACACCCAAGTATCTCAGTATAGTGAGTGTGGTAGGAACGACGCTGATGTAACTTTGACGTGCTTTATTTTACACATTATAGAACATCGTTGCCACGGTAACGGTATTGAGATGAATGTTGGCACATTGCCAAGCCAACCACCTGTTGCCGGGATGAATTCTCTCAAGCTTTGTTAAAATCTACATGAATGCAGCTCTGCCTCCACAAAATGACTGTCGCAAAATGACAGTAGCACTCAGTTTTGCTCGTCTTGTTCCGTTTGCATCGTCCCAGGGGCCAAAAAACAAGGAAGTTTCCGTGTGCTTAAAATATCAACCGTGACGTCACTAGGTCCTCATCCATTTCAAGGTCCTCTGCCTTATTAAGAAAATTTGTCACGTTTCTGAGAATGTGTTTTCGTCCAATTTGAGGAGAAAATTAGCCTCCGACAATGCGTGGCTATTGGTGGGTTGAAACGTGCATCAATAAACGTGTCCCCGAATCAATCAGCAATATTCAAGTCCTTATCCAAATGGAAAAAGACTTTGAAGAGGAAAAATGGCTGAGGGTATAATGGCAGATCCAACGTGTACCTTCAGCAAGGTGAATGTGCTCTTACTAATGTACATTATCTCCACAGAACACTGTTCATAGAGCCTGTATTACCGTAAACCATCACTAACTCCGAGCAGGGTAACTAATTCTGCCACTCAAACGTTGGACATTGGACCAAATTTTTGACTCAAACATCGGACTGAATCCTAAACATGTTTTATCGTTAAAGCGATAGCTCCATCTGCTTTTGTCCACACTTCCTAATCGATGCAATAAAGATAATGGCTGCTAGTTTTATATCCATTTACGATCCCAATGGATTGCTTTTTTATCTGAGGATTAACAAGAGGAAATAGATTGTAGAGTGCCCCAGCATGCTTGATAATCTCAACTCCAGTCAGTAGAGTACAGGATGAAAGGTCAGGCTACTTGATCCAGTAGCTGAAGTGGGGTTGAGATGAAGAGGGTTTCCATATGATCCTGAACGACCCAGGATGTTATTCCAACGTTTCACGTTGACGGAGAGAGGAGTGGAAATGGTAAACTCATGATGTTAGGTGTTGATGAGGAAGGGGGAGCGATATTTAGTAGCGCGGGGGAAATGAGTTAAACGTGTCACATGAGTAGGGTCCTCCGAAAAAAAAAGTATCTCAGCGGTGACGATGTTGAGGCGAGTCTTCAGCGTGATCACTCCCCGGGGTCTATGTCAGTAACTCCTCAGTGTGTTTACCCAAAGCATCATTGAAATAACACATGAACGATCACCTAATGCATCCCAGTATCATCCACACATAGAAGCGTGTCACCACCGTCTTGTCATTACCTCGCCTGATTGTCTACAACGCTGCTCCACAACGACGACGATGCAGATACAAACACACTCATCATAAACTTTGCGTTGCCCGGGCAAACATGAGCGATGGCGTGGTCCTTTCAGCAAAATGGCCTCGCTGCAGGAGGGTGCTTGGGATGCAGCATGACCACAGCTCTATTATAATGAACTTGGGGCAAAGTCCACCCCTTTAGACATCTCAAGACGTGCTATGCAAGGGGTCTAGTTTTGACTGTCTGTGTAGCATGCACCAGAATAAATACGCTCCTCGCATTTATTTCCAAGATGGCTGAACTCAAATAAAATTTACTTTTCACTTCAACATGTTTTTCATTTCAATATTATGAAGAAGCAAGAGAAAACAATCTCCAGAGAAACAAGACTCCTTTCAGTAACTTAAAACACTTGGCCTTTTAACTGTTTGAAATTTTATCCCAATAGCTTGTAGGCTTTTTAGTACAAACACAACTTGATCCAAGCCGTGTTTTTGAACACCCAACTTGCTATCATTATTTGATCTCTTGAAATGACAATTCAGTCTGCACTTTGCTGAACCTTTTCCTCGGCCGATTACACGGTATGGATTTTTTGGCCTTGTGATGCTGGTACTAATCCTCATATTGCATCTTCTCTTCCTACTTCCCCCGCTCTATGGAGGTTGAAGGATTGGATAATTATCCAAACGCACATGTAGAGTGTGTTTGGGTTAGACCATTCAAGAATGGGGGTTATTTTTGGCTTAACGCAGCACATCCAAAACTCTGCAGATAACATACATTCATAAAAACAAAATTTATCATTCGGTCAGGGTGTTTTAGACTTGCCTCCCTCTATTTAACATCTCACATATGTTTACCCCCACCCCTCCAGAGACATTAGTAAATTCTCCACTGCACAAGTAAACAAAGCACCTACCTAATACTTGGGACAGGCCATTGTGAAACCAGGGGGAATAATTAAAGACGATGGGGTCATAATAAATATCAATAATCAATGTTTACTTAGCTAGATAGAGCTAACAGCATGAAATGGATGGGTTAGGTTATTACTAACTAACCATATCCACCTATCCATCCATCCATCCATCCAGAGCGATATTGTAAATTCTGTTCTTTTGCTGCAAACGATGAAAAACAAACCCTCCCGAAACAACCAACGTTTGCGATCGCTGTGCAAACAATCAAGACCCCCACCTTCCATATGGACCAATAAGCTCGCAACAGACGGTGGACTGACGATATTTGAAAACACTAATCAGAAACTCTAATTGGAATAAATCAAGCTGAGCAATTTGGGAGTTCAAAATAGCGTAAATTCCTAAAGCAGCGAGGCAGCGAAGTGTCAAAATCCTCTGGAGACCGAGAGTGCAAGAAAGATCATCACCTCCTTGTGAGCCCGATGGAATGAAGCTGTCACTGGACGCCAGATATGATGACCAGAGTATTTTCATTACGGCCCCTTCTGACCGCTCAATCATTTCATGAAAACAATGTTACCAGCTGGGAGGGGGTGGGTGACAGGGAAAAATAACCGAACAGTGGAAAATACAACAAATGGATCAAAAAGATGGATACATTTTTAAAGTGGCAACAACAAATTTGCCTGTGTGACAAAAGAAACAAATGCCTGTAAAACATATTTTTAATAATGGACCGAACGAGCATTGTTTTGACAGATGAATATATTCTACATACAAGGCAGGGGGGGGGGGGGACGACAACATCTCCATACAGGTGTGGCTAATGATGTGTTATTGCATTTCTGGAATAAGGCTCGACTTCACAGGCCGATAACATCTTCTCTTATCTGCTTGATTTATTTCAATTCAATTCTTCTTCTTCTTCTTCTTTTTTTAATCAAGATCACATTGGCAGCATGCTGACCTCCAGTGACCCCTCTGCACTCTGTTCGTGATAGTTGCGTGGGGAATTTTGTTCATCTTCTTCCCATCAGCATCAGCAATGTGAATAAACACTGTGCAGTTTCACAAGAACAAATCCCTCATCGTTGATTGCTTCAAAATTGATTTTTGTCAAAGACCTGAAATTCCCTGCCGGCCCAGGTTTTTACCCTTCTTTTTACTTTTCCCTTTGTCAATTTTTTTCCCCCACCCTGTTTGAATTCAGTAAGCGGATATACCTGGTTCGATTTTTTGTTTTGTTGAATTTGAGTTTGGTGTAAGCTCAAGGAAGACTGCGGCAAAACGAGGAAATGAAACGGTGCTGCGTAGCTCTGGCGTACTGGATTAAATTCCGGGGTACGTTACTCTAGTTAATAAATCAAGGGTACAGTCGATGCTTACGCTGTGACTGAGAGAAGCAAAGAGGGGTGTGAGAGCTTGAGGTGGAGAGGGTACAAGCTAGTTGAGATCCCTCTACAGGTTGGTGAGGAAGGTGTCGCTGACCGATATAATACTAGAAAATAAAAAATCTAGGATTCAAAGTAGATCAGGACACATTATAAGAGACCAACATTGTATTATTCAGATCGATAACATTTCCAATTTTGTGTAAATTTAAGCGAAAACATCACATATGCAATAAGTCACTACAAATCATCAATTTGATTTTAATTTCTAGAAATGGACCCCCAGTTAGAATGAAATGGGAAATTAGACCAAAATCCCCCTACCCAATCCCCCCCCCCAAATAAATAATAATAATCACGATGGTCAAATAATAACAAAAACAAAAGTGCATTCAACTTGTTGACAATCTTTCAATTCTCTTATTAGAAAATCATTCAGCTCGAGAGGAGTAGGTAAGAACATAAAGTTTCATGTAACAAAGATGAACAATCTCAAATATAGCAAACTAAGTAACTCTGTGTTCAACTGACTGACTTCCTCTGATAATTGCAGAGCTGCCTTGAGATTATAAGACATTCTTAGAAGAAACTTTGCAAACACGAGTCGAACAACAACATTTGGTTCTTTTTTTATTTTACAAAAAGGCATCATAAATACATGCACTACCCGGTAACTCAGTATTTCCAAGCTCTGCAGAAGAAGGGAAAAAAAGCCTACTAAAAGAATACGCAACACCAAACTCCACAGGGGGCCAAACAGAACTTGACCCCCTGCCCCATGCAGGACAAAAATCAATCAAATTACAACTGTTGTCTTTCCAAAATGAGTTGAACATAATCAACATATAAGCTGAAATACCCCTGAAATAGTGTCATTTGGAAACCTACAATGCCTTGCAATCAATCACAACCGTATCACCTACCTCTAGGAACACACATCTTCTTCTTCTAACGAGTCATCAGCTAGATTGAAAGGGCCCAAGGACTCGCAATTTCAGTGAAACCACAACCTCCAGCTAGGGAGACCAGCGCCTCAAATACCACCCGGTCTAATCTTACATCTCATACTATCCAGTCGTCGTCCCAAAGTAGCACGGCATGGCCCCGCTTTTGGCTGACCTAGCGTTGGAGATTTACATCTGGTGTTTCGATACGATTGTCTCTTCGCCCGATTGAGGCTAGATTTCAGGCTGAGGCGATGACAAGACACAATGTGTGGTTTTCCAATTCATAAAAAAACTGTGTATCATTAAAGACCTCTTACTCTATCGCTAATTTCAAGGAAAATGTTGCTGATCTATCACCATTGGACACAGAACTCCGCTGATAATTCAAGCTGACAACCGATGTAAAACATCCACTGACAAACAATCCTCAAATTTGAGCAAAACTTTTTGCCTGAAAAAATAATTACATCTCATACTTCACGAAGCACACAAAGTCTTTTGATAGTAGACGTTTACAAAACAGTTTTAAACGCATAAGCTCGTGGCAGAAGTTCTTCCCAACTTATTCCTGGATGAACCTTCCCTTTAAGCGGTATGGATGACTTTTGAAGAAGCTGTCAACAACCTCGATGGTAATACAATGTCTGAACATATGGACACCATTTCACTTTGAAATTGTTTTTCTTGTCTGAATGATTGAGATGCTTCACTAAATTGAATTACACCGATATATGTAATATGTTTTCGAACACATGTACATAACATGTTCAGGTTCGTAATGTTAACATCATAGCCTTGGTCAAAGGGGTTGCCGCTGACTGAACAAGTTTTAAAGAGTCTTACATCACTGTTTTTTATTCAATTTTTTTGTACTTTTAATTTTTTCCAGAATCAATTACTTTTTACCATAAGAGAATCTTCTTAGAATTTTTTTAGAGCTTCAAATCTCACCCATTTTTTTAAATATAAAAACTAAAACAAAACTCCTGATAATGGAAAGCTTAAGTACAGTGCAGAGTTGACCAAAAATGTCCACATCATTTTTTTTTTTAGATAGTCAACAACATTTGAGATATCAATGGAGTTGACATGCAGGGAGAGACAAAGACCATAGACCAGCGGAAAGGTAAAAAAGACAGGAATTCCTCACACAGCAAATTGCAATGTTTACCCATAAAAAACTGCATTCTTTGACAGTCTTATTTTCCAACTAGGTATTGGGGGGATTTGATTGTGGTACAGATATTTTGAGATATAAATTCCAAAGTAGGGTAATTTGCAAAACAAGCTGCTCACAAATTGGTCGTGTCCAATGGTTTTATGGGGGCCATCAGGTGGCTAAAGGGTGTGAACTACACCATAAAATACACCATTTGAAGGTTGGTGTGAAGAGGTTTATGGAATTGTTTGCTGCAGTACAGTGGCACCTGACTTTAGTTACACAGAATCATTCAACAATGCATCCTTGATTTGAACATTAAGGGGTAAACCAGTCAGATGGGTACTGATTGATTGGATGTTGGGGGTTGGGGGTGGGGCTCCCCTGATGGCATAGGTCTGTTAAGGGATTAAAAAGGCGGAAGGGATGAGCTGACTGAAACTAAAATACAAATCAGAGAGACTATGGCCCTTTTTGAAACCATGGGCTCTAGCAGTTATTTTGAAAAGGTGTGCTTTTTGTACAGGGTGTCATAAAAGGCGGGCAGAGCCTATGCTTGAGCCAAAGCCCTGGGCCTTTTTCCAAACCTCAGCTTGGGCTCCAGTTCTGGCTACGGCTTCGGCTCCGTCATCAATTTTAGAACAGCGCACATTTTGCACGGTCTTTCCAACATCCGGAGCCCGCAGACAGAGCCTAAGCCGAGGTGCGAAGCTTTATTGCTGATTATACTTTGGGCAGTTTGCATGGTTCTTTACTTATAAAGGCAATAACAACTTTAAGAGCCAAAGGTCTTATTACAATAAAGCACCATTCTACTTTTACCCAGAGCCTCAGTTTGATAATGTGAATCTGTAAAGTAAACTACCACCATTACAAAATAATAAATTCAATCAAAGCTCCTACTAAAACAGCAAAAAAAGAAAATAAATCTTGAATTCTACCAGCAAAGGATACAAATCACAAAGTGTTTATTAATAGTACTCACGACTGGAAAACATGGTGAACTGCTCTGGGGAAAAAACCCCACACCTCCCTCCACAAATCTTGTTCCTACAACTTGTACCCAAGGCAGTTATTCAAACAACTGTTGGAAGTTAAAATGAGCTTGATATGCCTTGTGAGATTCTAGCCTTCCGCTCACCAGATCCCCCATCTGGTCCTCAAGGAGAACCCCTTCAAACCCACCTTTTACACATCTGTAGAAAATCCAGGGACTCCTAATTGATAATTTATTGAAATGAAACTTTTTCGGTTGGTGGTAAGTTTCGATCCAAATAAATCGTGTCACACACACCGGGGGTTCCTGGTTTTCCAGCCCAGATTCAAGATGTTGACTTCAATTCTTGAAAGGTCTTTTTTGTACTAAAAATTTACGTGTGTGTGTGTGTTCTGGTTGCCCTATTCAATCCATCCAAGGACAACATATAAATGTCATATATACAAACATGATATTAAAAAAGTAGGAACTTGGGAAAAAAGTAGGAACATTTTTATTGAGAACAAAGGCTGGCTGGCCTACATGTACACATAATACAGGCTTTTATAAGCTATTAAAAAAAAAAAATTAAGCAGATCTTTCTGAGGGCCCCCAAAAATTCGCAAATCAGACTAACGTAGATAGAATATTATGCCTGTATTATGTCTTAATGTTGAGTATTCAAATTGCAAAACTTTCTGAAATTCCATGTTGGGGATTGGGGTCGATGGACACACCAAGAGTTGATAATTTATTGATAGGTTTGACACTCACCCCCAGCCTGTACTTTGACACTCTTTCCCAGCCTGTACTTCCTCACAGACTTTCAACTTGTCAGTCTTTCCAGTACCTCAATCAAAGTCGAGACATTTGATGACCCAAAAGTCTACCTGGGATTCTCCAGAGGGAAAAGCCAGACGATGGGAAACAAAGTCTTGCATGCCAAACCTCACTCTTGAAAATTAAGACCTTGGCTTACATTTATTAGATGAGTGAATAAATGAATTTGAAAAAAAATAAATCTGAAGTAGAAAAAAAAGGAGAGAAAAAAACTTTCCCTTGGTTTAATCCTAAAGCATCTACACAAAATTCAAATTAAGTTGCTAATCTTGAGAACGTGTGTTTTTGTCACGCTACTTCTGATAAAGTCCTCTAGGGTTTCCTCACATAAAGGTTAATGAGGATCATTTTGACTTTATTCTTCGTTTTTTTGTTTGTTTGTTTTTTAATGGGGAGGTAGTGTCCCATTTATTCCATTTGTTCACTGCAAAACAAAATTTGTTGCCACAGAAACCTCACGCACGTTGAGGACGCAACTGACGCCTTGCTGTGGACGTGCTTAACTGTGGAAGTGCTTAACTATAGGAGGAAAGGAAACACTGCTCATACTAGTAAATATTGACCAGTCCAATTACCATTAACTGACCCAGAAATACAAATGCTCAGTGTATCTCAGCCCAATCTAACAATCGGTGAATTGATTACGGCTGATGAAGTGAACTCCGATTCGATCTGCTTAAATCTACTCGCGAGGTAAAAAAACCACAACAAACCAAAAAAAACCTGTTCCTTTGTCAGAAATGAACCTGACCAAATGCCAATCTCCCTCCTCTGCTGCTCGGAAGGTTAAATTAAGCATGATGGCACAGGTCGGCTCGCACTTTAAATCATCAAAGGTCCATGAGACTCAAAATGAGATAAACTGATCCATTTCCACGTTTGCGAATATCTTCACCATGTATCGCTTTACAGTATTGATTTTTTTTTTTTTGCAGTATGGGGGAGAAAAATAGTGTTTGGTAAGTGTCATGGACGAGCGATGGTGTCTGAAAGGAAAAATGCATTTTCTGGTAGACAAGCTGGCACTTTGGAAGGTGTCTAGCTTCTTAGAGGTTTCTGGAAAGGACTGATTCAATTTGGGATGGAAAATGTTGCCACGCCGCGGGAACACTTGATTATCACTGCAATTTTGTTGCGAGTCCACCATGGATTTCAATCGGATGGAAGAGGGGAAATGAAATCTGGATTTGTGGGGGAGGGAAGAATATTGTTCTCTGCTGGGTGAGATTCAAAGTGAAGTCATTGATTGGTTCTGTGACGTGGGATACCATAGAGCTAAAATGAAACGGACAGTTTTCTCTTTCATTATAAAACTTCTGATTGTACCAATTGTGCAGGTAAGGAAACATAAACAGTAGAACAAATAAATAATTCCCATGTAATTCTAACATGAGTTAGAGTCTTGGACAAGGAGAGGTCTGATGCCATAAATATTTGTGGCAGCTCTTCGCGATGAGGTCATAGGACCTGAAAACTGGGATTGAGTTGATGTTAATGGATGACGAGGAGGTGAGAAACCATGTTTTGGTAAGGTAGCATGAGGATTGGAGATAATGGTATCCTGGGACTTGTTCCCTGTATTCTGGTTACCAACCAAACAGTTGCTTGATGGAGGATTTTTCCCATGTAATTCTAAACATGAAAGAAAACAGTCCACAAGGCCTGGAATAACACAAATGCCGTGGCCTCTGCTACCTCTTGTCTTGGCCTTGGTGCCCCTCCAAAAGTTTTCCATAGATTTTAAAATTTTCCAAGAAAAGTGCCCTTTGCAAGATGTACATGGCCTTCCTCTTAAAGATGAAATTCTAGGCCCAGTTTGCTGCTCGAAATATATGAATCAATGCTGTTAGGATACTAATAATTAAACAAGAAAACAGGCAGGTGGAGAAATTGAGATGAGCTGAATTCCTTTGTTTTCTAATCAAACCCGCAATCTCCATCTTCAAAATAAATGTTGAACATCAACAAACCAGCCCGAAAAAAAAGCTATGCTTCATCTTACCGTCTAGATAAAAAACCAACTGAAATTAAGTGCAAAGAAACTGACTCAATTAGAGGGAGAAAGTGCGGGTCCAGTGTCCCGTCTTATAATCTGATAGCTTGGATCCAGATTTGTCATGTGTGAAATTAATTTGTCAGCGGTCGGGAAGAATCGCCCGTCCCAGGGACGATGCTACAAACAAACCTCTCAGTCTCCGGCAGAGACATTTACAAGATATCTATAATTAAAAGATTATGCAGTTGATTAAAAAAAATAAGAGAACCTGGGGATCCATTATTTTGGGTTGACGATTCCATATTTGAAGACAAAATATTATTCCAGTCACGACTGCTTGAACAAAGGACGAGCAAGACGCGATTATAGAATATTGGTATTTTTTTTGAGTTGCATACAGCAGATTAATGGCCAAAGAAGCATGAGAAGAAAAAACTCTTCAAAAGGAGAAACCACAAATATGTTTCGGGGACAACGGCTGGAACGGTTAAAAGATTGGGGAACCCTGGGCTTTGGATGCGACCAACTCATTCTTCTCCACAACCCTGATTGTGTAATTCGGAATTAAAACTAAGACGCATCCGGATAAATGTACTGAACCACATTAACATGGTTGGCAAGCTGTGGTTCTAGGATTGGGTCTACTCTGGCAAAAGTGTGGCAGCTGATTTTAAGCATCGTTCCGTTGGTCAGGTATACTTTTGTCCCGGGTCTCCACACACCTCTATGAGCAATTTATTCACCCTTATGCATGTATGATCTTATCTTATATTTTGCCTGAATTATTAATAACGAAACCCTCCATTAATTATAGCCAGAGCAAACACCTGTCCCCGTTAGAGTATGGATCAACTGCACTGGTCCTGGATTATCCGTCACTTAAACCGCCAGACAGAATGTACTTTGGGAGTAGATCAATAGCCTCCGATAATTAAATATTGCATAATGGGAAAATAAAGCTTTCACGCTGCCTTCCTTCCAAATTAATGGAAATTATTTTACAATCGGCTTTTGGCTTTCCAGGAATTATTTCTCCAGTGGTGGCACCATTTTGACAGATGGTCTTGCTTTTTTTTTTTGCTCCAGACATAATTTTGTTTTAAGACAAAGAACAAAAAATTGTATTACAAATTATGCAGTTTGTTCCAAGCAAAAACAACTAAACTGTCCCTGCTTCTCTATGAAATTTTGCAGCCCCCATTGTTGCAAAAACAAAATCAGTTCCAATCATGTTCTATTACAACAAAACATTTTTAGAATAAAATGTATGCTTGTTAAATTGGAAAATGAATTTTCCTATATTTGTTTTTTAATCGATGTCAACAAAAAATAAAATCTTTACGAGATTGAACGACTTTCTTTCAGATGACAGTACCTGTAAGTTATTAACTCAATAAGATGAAAAAAGCACAAAGATAAACAGGAAAAGGTTGACCAATGCAAAGAATTCCATTGAAATGGGGGTAAAAAAAAGTCTCCCTCTCTTCACAAGGCACCAACAGAGGGCAGTATAATACTTCCAATAACACCGTTGGCACCAGTGATGATACTATGCAATGGCAGAGGGCGCTATAGCTCTTTACTGATGTTGAATGATGATCACTGGCTGAAAAGATGTTGCTGTTGGTGCTCCTTGCATTACACATCTCTAGTGAATTTGATGACCTTGCAACATTTTGCAAACGCTGTTACTCCCTCTACTCCTTGCCCTACATTTCAACTCAATAATAAAATTCTCTCTGGGAATCCTTTGTTCCCTCTCACCGAACATTTCACAATTACTCTCTCAAATTCAGTTTCACATTCACTCCATTCTCCACATTATTTGATTTATCCAATCAAAAATGTTGCAACTCTATATTTGAACCAATTTAGTTGGTCATGCAGCCCCCCAAGAATGCGCAGGAACAAGGTTGTTCGTTTTATCTTAAAAGCATCAGTTCAAAATAAGATGGGAACATCATAAAGTAGTCTGTTCATGGAAGAAGTAGTGACGTAAGTATTTGCTTATATTCCCAAATCATCCTGGAACCATGATTTTTTATCAGATTTTGTTCAAATCTTCCACCACCAATCATCTTAGAATTCAGTGGATTTGGCAACATTCTGGGTGCAAGACTTTTGTAGAGTTAGAATAACAGGGGTCGATTTCACAAAACTCTTCCTAACTTAGGACTAGTCCTAGGCAATGGTAAGAGATAGGACTAGTCTTAAGTTAACACCAGTTACTGGTCCTAACTTCAGATAAGACTAGTCTTATCTCTTTGTGAAATCGGCCCCTGGTGTGCTATTTATGCTCTTCAAAATCAAAACTTGCGTTCCACGGATAAACATCTGCTACTCTTGAAGAAAATTAGAAAGTGGACTTACATTTGTGTGGAGCTGATTAGATAAGTTGCCCACTCGCTCTTGTTCTCTGTCCAGCTCTCGTTTCAGGCGACGGATCTCAATTCCTTTATCATCCGACTAAAACAAAAGAACACAAAAATTAAATTTGAGTTTTATCAAAAAATGGCTTAATACTGATACTACCTTGATCACCAGACTGAGAAAAGAAACGACAAGAGATGTTAAAGAAAGCAAAATTATTGTCTGAGAAGTACATTGTGTTATTTTGTTATTGCTATTTTCTCAGCCTCAATATTCCTGGGTAAGTCAAATCTCGATTCTTTTCACAAAAGTTTAACAAGTAAGGGTAAAGGGTGATGTAGTGGACAGACTCAAAACAGTACATTTTAGATTAAGACTTTTTAAGCCACTTTTTCTACTTCTCCTTAGAAGAAGTAGTTTGACAGGTGTTCATTACTCCTTCCCTACAGACTGATAGCACAACAGTGCTGCCAACATTTGCATCTTGCAACCAGGGAGATTTTTTTACAACAATCAGGGAGATGTTAAGAGTTACAATCGATATAATAGGGAAAAGGTTTCCACAATCAGGGAGATTTTCAAATTTGTTCACTAGAACACTGAAAGATTGGTTTATTTTCAGGGAACATTCTGCAGAATCAGGGAGATAAAAACAAGATACTTATATCAAACCCACAACTTCTCCCCAAAAACTGCAACCCTGAAAGACTATCTAAAAATACATTTCTCTTGCAAAGCCCTCAAGCCTTACACAATGATTTTGAAATCTGTTCGTACCATGGAATACAACGATGAGCCTTGTGATACAAGCGACAAAGCAGAACCATGCAGCTCTCCATCCTGATCCCGACAGAACGTTCCCATGCTCAATGCTGCCCTCTGCCGTTCATCCAGGGAAACACTGTTGTTGCGCATCCTGGGGTTGGTGAATGGTGGCTGTGTGTATGCGCTGGCAGACATACTGTTAGAGCGCACCATGGGCGAGTTGTTACTGTGGAGAGTAAGGTAGCAAAACATTACAAGCCAAAGTCATGAAAAAAATGCATTTACAAATAAAAGGTGTGATTCACCTAGATATGATTTCAATGAGCCTCTAAGCAGCAAATACTGCTCAACAACTTTATTTGTTGAGCAAAAAAGGGCAGATAACCAGTAACAAACAACACATATAACATTATGTCTTAACTAGTAAAGGTACTGTTCCTTCTAAGCAGAAATTTTCTAATCTTAGCCGGCTGAGTTGCTCTTGAAATTATCCATAATTATCTTATGACAAGCTTCTTTTAAGCAGACCAAAGCAAACATAAAGATAGGTGAAAGGTAGGCTAGAATTCAAGATTCTCAAGATGCAAGTTTTCTGACTACAAATTTAATTAGTTTTTATACTAAATATCTTTGTGAGCAGGGACCAATTTCATTTGTTTTCTTTCTGCTACAGTAAGCACAAAAAATGTGCCTACCGGTAAACAGCCTTATGAAAATGGACCAGGGGCCAATCCCATGACTAGGCTTACTGCTTTCTGCACTTTTGTGTCAACATTCTACGCTTACTGGTTAGCACGACATTTCTGCGCTAGATGTGTAAGTGAAGAATGCTTTATATGAAGCATGAATAAGCAAAAATTCCTTGCTAATCCATTCAATTATTTGTTTCCATTAGGCATGGATTTTTTCTACTACCATAAGCGTCTACTTTTCCCCAATGGTAAGCAGAGCCTTGGGCCTTGGGGAACATTGTCTCAAAAGTTCAACTAAAACAAAGAACCGTTCCTGAACCTAAAGAGTTCATCACACAATGCAATAGTGATTAAATCTAAAAAGCGTGAACAACATGCTCCATGGGCTGGTCATGCTTCATGCCACAACTCACTACCAATAACAGCGCCCTCTACAGAATCCCTGGCGCCTTGCACGCCATGAAGTAACACGCTGGAGTAGGAGACTTCTAAGGACTACCAGGCGAGAATTACAAAGACAGCTACAAGCATTGGGTCTAATGGAGGGTTACCAATCAAGAAACGGGAATTCCAATTGGAAATAATGCAACGAGAACTTCACAGCGACACAAAAACAAGCCACTATACAAATGTTTACAACAAGTTTTCACATCAAGTGTTATCATTTATGATTTTGGATGATCAAATTTAGTTAGTTATTTCACACCAAAAAGAGAAAAACTTTCAACAAACTATTAGTTGAGCTGTCGCCCATGTCAATATTTTTCCACTACGTTATCTTGATCTTGATTCTGTTCTATATAAACTTCTTTATGCCTCATGTTTCTAAACTTGATCTTACCTATGGTTCATGCCAGGGATAGCGAAGAACTGCCCTACTGGCTGAGATGCCGTGGAACTGGCAGGCGATAGTGGTGGTGGTCCATCAACTGTGCTTGGGTATCCATTGGCACGGAGCCAAGCTGTCTCTTCAGCGTCCTTCCCAGCAAGGGAAATACTCAGCATCTTGTCAGGCTGCCCTCTACTGCTGTGATGTGGAGAGGGTCCATTTGATGAAGGGGACGTCAAGCCGTAACGTTCACTTGTGGCACGACTTGTCATAGACATGGAGCTGGAGTTGTTTGAATCCAAGGACTCCATGCTGCCACTTTCTGACCTATTCAGCGTGGAGAGGGAGCTTGGATGCATATTGGCACGAGCAAAAGGACCAACCATACCGGCATGCAAGGATCCCAATCCACTATCCCTTGCTCCAGCATAGCTGCACGTATCACTCAAGTAACCACTGTAGCGTAAGGAATCCGAGTATGGAGTCTTGGACAAGGAGAGGTCTGATGCCATATTTGTGGAAGCTCTTCGTGATGCGTTCATAGAACCTGAAAACTGGGATTGAGTTGATGTTGGTGGATGACGAGGCGGTGAGGAACCATGTTTTGCTAACGTAGCATGAGGATTGGAGATAATGGTATCCTGGGACTTGTTCCCTGCATTCTTAACACTGTCTGGTTTCCGACCAAAGAGTTGCTTGATGGAGGGTGTAGATGACAAACTAGACTTGCTCCCACCAAGCTTTGACTTTCCTGTTTCTGATCCTGTTGGAGAGAGCTGTCCCATCTTCTCCTGGTTCTTATGGTTCATTCTCAAATCGGTATTTGCATTTAAATCTGCCTTGGCATTCCCACCTGGAGGGGATGTTGGACTTATCTTCTGTCCCGCTTTCTGACGTTGCCCATCCTTCAATCTTATGCTCCCTCTCTCAGGTGCTGACTCTGATCCGCTGAGTGATCCACTCATTCGTCCACCTTTCCCATTGCTACCTGGGTATCTAAAATTGGCTGACTTTGATGTTGAGATGGCGGTTTTAGCTCCAGCTGGAGCTGCTGTGGAAGCAGCTGGCACTCCAGGTCGCCTAAACCCAAAACCTTGCATACCCTGGGATCGTCCCGCTGCTGCTGCTTTCCTTGAATCTGGCCCATTAGGACTTAACTGTTCTTCATTGTTTCTCTGACTCAGTCGAGATCCATTCTTCCGATCGAGAGTCCCCGTGCCATTTTCGTACTTTACCCCTCCAGTTCTTGATCGTGGTAAACTTGGGGAGAGACTGGGATCAGTTTGTCGTGCAGCCTGCTGCTGGCGTACCTGAATGCGGTCGAGACTGCGCTGCCAGCTCGGAGGTGGTGGTGGAATGCCACTTCTCCCTGTTGGAGATGCCAATGTCCCCCTCTCTGGGTAACCACTCATCTTGCCCTGCCCTTTATCAACGTCTGCTTTACTTTCCTCACCCTTTGTTTTTCTGTTCTTTGACTGATCGTTCTTACTCCCCTTTCCGTTCTTTCCACTTCCGTTGCGCTTTGGTGATGACTGTCCAGTAGACGCGTCCTTTAGGATGCTCTTATTCAAAGCACTCCTACGTGGTGAGCTCTCACCATTCTTCCTTCTTACATCCTCTAAAGTCCGTCTCTGCGGTGAAGATTTTCCACGCTCGATGGGTATCCCTCCTTCGCCGAATATCTCCAAGTTCTTGGCTGATTCGCAAGAGTTGCGCGCCGAGCTTCCCGGCGAGCGGCTGTCATCAGACGAAGCACGCCCTCGCTTAATGCCGTCCCTGCTGAGGAGATTGCAGGATGCCTGGGAGGAAGAGCAGCTGACGGAAGAGCCAGTGATGTTATCGTCTGTGCTGATCTCAGCAATGGTGTCACTTATCCCACTGCTGATGGAGCTGCTGTCATCAATACTGTAACGAAGTAAGAAAAAGAAACATAAGAATGTGTCATGAATAAGATTACATTTCATCAACAAATTTCAATAATGGAAAGCGTTTGACATTAACCCCACAGGGAAAGGATGTTATTGCAAGACACGTTAAAGAGAGCAATGTGGATGTTTCTTTCTTCGTAGATTCCAACATCTGGATGGTGCCTGAAGGAAAACTTCTCATCTGTAAATATTGATTGATGGCAACCTTTTCAAGCAAATCTTGTCGACAACTTATCAGGGTCAAGAATCTCCAATGATGATTTTTTACCCAAGATTCCATTGAAACATCTTTACTGTGGAGAAGCAGCTGTCCAACCCAAGCAAACCCACCCCAACAGATGCTTTTCAATCTACAAAACGGGCAGAGGAAATCTTTCCTGTGATTCTGGTGGACTCCTGACATTCTCCAACGATTGATTTGGGGCTGAATTCCAATGATGATTTATCCTAGACGTAGGAGGAAGCCTCCTTGGTTAGGAGCAAAAGAAAACCCATCCTTTACAATGGAAATGCCTCTGGCCTAACACTGCTGCCCACAAATCAACAAGTGAAAAGTACTTCTTCCCAATTATCTCCCTCAGGCATTCCAAACACCTAAACAGCAAAAAAAAAAGGCAAAGGATCCAACCCCCAACAATCACTATACCTCTTTTCTTCAGCACAAGAATAAATATAAAACAGTCTTTTCAACTCATCAGCAACCAAACAATGTACTCCCACAAATAACTAGAACAACTCTCTTTCGTAGAAACAAACTCTTCTTTGCCCAGTGAAAATGTTATTCCTTAATTGGGTTTCCCGAAGGAGACTTCTGTTTACTTGGGGCTTTTGCCTTTTTATGTCTAAAGAGTAAATCATGAACAGCATAATAAGCCATAGCCCAAGGACATAAAAACACAACCACAGGGGTTCTTTACGATAAGAGCATCAATCTGTCCAAGAAATTGTTTATGATGTACCTCTAAAAACAGCAGTATTTCTCATTGGATATCATACATGTGCAGGGCCCAATTTCAAGACTCTGCTTAATGCGATCACTTTTTTTGCTTACAGGGCAAGCACCGAATTTCTGCACTAGCTGTGCGAGCAAAGAATGCCTAGTTGCCTGGAGCATGCATGCGTACAAGCGAAGATTGCCTAGTTATGGGGAGTACGCACACGCACAAGCGAAGAATACCTAGTTATGTAGAGTATGCACACGCACAAGCGAAAATTCCCTGCTAAGCTGTGAACACTTAATGTAAGCATGGAATTCCCTGATTCCGTAAGCGCCAATTCTTTGCTTACGGTAAGCAGAGCCATGAATTTGGGCCCAGGACAACAGCATTACCTTTAACTCAAAAGGTGTTAAATCAATGATGAGGTTACCTCACATTCCTCGATATACATCCAACTGAGAGGTTTAGATTTCATCCGCATCCGTGCATTGTAATGCAACAAATATATCCCAAATTCAAATGCATAGGTTATCATCGCTGATTTCAAATTTCCATAACACTGTCTGCTGGTTCCAAACTCAACTGAGCTGAAACTTTTAAGAGACATAATACATGTACCAATTTGTTTTGTAGCCTATGTAATTGGTGAACCACCTACTATGTATTAACTATACCCACACGGAGTCAAGGTTTATACCTGAAATTCCACCAGACTAATGGTTTCTTTCAAATTTGATTTACTACAGCTTTACAATCCAATAACAAAATATATATATAAAAAGTCCCTACCAGTGGAGTAAACAATATCCCCCCCCCCTGGGAAGAGGAATGGAACATGACCTTGCTTGTTGCAATGATGGCAACAACAAGAACACATCATTTTTTGATGGGGTTGTACAATGGTTGATATATTGTGATTGATTACTTCACTTCAACTGAAAAGCTCCCTTGAGGGCCAGTTTTCCTGACACCTCACTACAAAAAAAGGAGCTGCTCACTCAAAAGCAGATTTAAAAGCAAGCCTTCCGGATATCCGCCCAACAAACTTAACAAAACAATATCAACGGCCAAGGCAATGACACCATCAAATCTCAGAAAATTCACCCAACAAATGTTCAAGCTACCCACAGGGCCCTACCTACTAATTACAAAATTACCTTTATGATGTTGTACCCAAACTGGTCTCAACATCAAGGGGAACAGCCAACCCCTTTTGAAATCAGGGAAATGGGTGCATAAAGGTTTCTGGGTATTTGTATGTTGGGTGGGTATAGTTGGCTCTATGGATTAACTGTGTGACAATTTTTAACCTGGTTGCCCACAGCAATCTTAAACTTTACAAGTGCAATCCAGTGAACTGTAGTGTCATTGTTACATCGTTAAAAAACAAACAGGTTTCCTTTTGATGCATTTTTTCTTCTTCTCCAAACTTGAGAAATGAAGTACCTCCTTATAATTTGTTTTCAAAACCAAATCTAAGCAGACATTTGAAATAAACTGAAACTGACTTAACTGGCTGTTTGAAAAGAACAATCTTAATTTTGAAATTGCGACTTGGATAGATTGAAACAAAAAGCACAACATTTCTGAAGCTACATTTGTTTACAGCTAAACAGAGAGGCGAATATAATTACCTTGGTCAAAGGTCACAGAAGTTTAGCAAACCAGACAAAACACTGCCAAGAATGTGCCTTCTTTATAAATCTACAAGGCTATTACAAAAGTAAGTTATCATGGAATGTAGTAAAAACTCAAGTGTCTTTTCTGCATCTGTATTGTCCAAGTCTTTGGGGGATAAGGGAATCACTGAGGATTAAGATTTTGGTCTGAATAGGATCAGGCTGTCTTACAATCTTTAATCTGTCTCGATTAGGAATCATTACACTGGATAATCTTACTGATAGTCAGGAAAGTTTGTAAAAGTTGCTTGCCCTTGAGAACCTTGAAGAGAGTAACGATTAAATGAACAAGCCCAGTTTCATAGCACTGCATAAGTAGCAAAAACAACAATAATATTGTTTACCATATTAAGGTTACCAGCTAAAATACCATATCACACGTACTACCTGTAACTGGTTCCCCTCCTTTTTTTTGCTTAACAGAAAACTGTTAAGCAGAATTTTGTGCTTAAATGACTTTATGAATTTGAGCCCAGTTCCTTCAAGAAAATCAAGAGGGGTAGTTGAAACAAAATCTGTTTATCAACTTTTCTCATAAAAGAATTCAATACGGATATTAAAATCTGTGAGAAAGATGGAGAAGAAGGAGTACTACAATGAAGACAACTGGTTATTAATCAAAATGACTTAGATTTGTGAGTTTCCAGTTCACTTAAAAAAAAACTATCAAACATTTTTTAAACTAATGTTGATGGAGAAAATAATGCAACAATTTGTAAAGATTATCAATTTCCTACCCTTTCCCCCTGGCATACATGAATCCATAATTCTTCCAGCGTATTCCTTCGCCACTCGCGACAAACGCTGATCCACGTATCCGCCTTGAAGACCGTGAATGTGTTTTCACGTACAGAGTCATTTTGACAGTTTGTTCCGAGCGTTAGTAATTTTATATCAATTCCAACTAACTGTTATTTTGATGTTGGCAATATAGTCACAGAGAAGTTTACATAAAAATACCAAAGTTGAAGTCTCTTGTAGAGAAGCTTTTGAAAATGAGCGGAGAAAATCGAGTCAACACGTCAACTCAGCTTGGAGACTGTCAAACAACTTTGAACCCTCCAGAAAGCAGTGATCAAATCTGGAGTCTACAAAACTTTGGATTAAATTTGTACACTGCTAAAAGCTCAGAAAACACCTGAACAATTCAGTAAACAAAAGTAAGATTCTAATCTCCTTTGCTCATTTTTAGTGTAGACCACTTTTTGAAAAAGCTAAATCCTTAGAGAGCTTCGATGCAACACTTGCCAACTCCAAACACTCAAAAGAGAAATGACCGCTGAGTTTTATATTCTGTGGTCCATCCAGAACAAAGCAACCATGTTTTGAAGAAGATCCGGGGAAAGCTGGTAAACAAATCTCAGTCGATACTCAAAAAGCTTCAGTTCTGTTCATGAGCTAAGCTAACACCAACCTGAGAACCAACTCTCCTGAGTGTACTTGAGAGACTAGAGTTACCTCTGGGGGGCACTACAACCTTACCGCCTATCCACACTTGACTTTCACATGTGCAAGCATGAGAAAACCAAACTTCCCCGTGCAACAGGTATCTACCCCCATTTTGACACCTAAACATAAAGGGTTGTCCTGGCCTCTATTGTCAAGGTGGCTGCTACTTCACTGCATGACCGTCTACACCCATGCTGTCCTAACTGTTTGAGTTTTCTTTCATATCACCATTGGAGAGTCTACGCGGACACTAGGACAACCTGTTGGGTGTGATAAGTTTTTGTGTCTGTCAAGGTAGTAATTCAAGTGCATTTAATTTGTCTTTGTCTTCTCCTTGCACAGGTTCAGACAAGATTTCGAGTCCAATTGTCTGTAGGTAGCGTGTGTAACAGATTTGGGTTTTAAAAAAAACTTTTTTATTCGTGATCCTGAGGGAAGATTGTTGTTTTGAACTTTTTGTACGTGTGTGTGTTTTTTCTTTTTTTTCTCTTTGAGGTGCACAGTTGAGGTGGGTATCACTTTGCACTCAATTTGACATGGGTTGAAAGGTTTACACACTGGGCTGGAGATGTATTTTCCAATGCCATTGAATGGTTGAACTCTAGCAGAAGGGAATTTCAAGCACCAGCATGAGGTCATTATGCAAGGTTTGATGCTCCTTATTCACGTTATGACAGCACCACAAACACATCTTCATCTTTTGAAGATTGCACAATGAAAAAAACTTGCTGTCACTTTGGTTGCACTTTTGTAAATTTAAATGATTGGTAATCGGCCGTAAGCGCTGACTGGCTAACATAAGGTCAAACATTACTAGGAACTTTATGTTCAAACAGGAATACCCTCCAGTAGCGAAGAAGAGTAACATTTAAATCTGTGAATGCAGCGTAATGCAGTTATACACTACCAATGCATACACAGCACAACGTCTTCGTCGTCGTGTGCCTCTAAGAAGGACATAACAAAAGTGTGACCGGGAAAAGGGCGCCAAGCAGAAAATGTGCAAAATTGAGTTTCAAGAAAACTGAGCATTTGATAGGCTTTCTGCCATTCAAAAGTCATTATAGGAAGGTTCAATTCTGTATGGGAATTGGAAAACATCTTCTTGGGGGGCGATTCTATCAACAAAAAGCTGAAGTAATGCCATATTTTTTTGTCAGGAGCCATTTGACTGCTTACAGACTTCTGTTACTGGGACAAAAAGTAATTTAATTTGTGTGCCTGGAAGAAGGTCTGGGAAGTCAAGGTTTTAAGGAAAATCAAAACTGAACAGAAAATATGATGAATCACAAACTGCAATATGAACATGGAGTCCAAGTAAAAATATAGTTATCCTCAGGGAAATTCTGAATGCATTTTAATAAATAACAGCACTCATAGCAGTATACAGCTAAATACATTGAGGGCAACTGTTGACAAGATTTTTTTTCGGGATAATTTCTTGAAATGAAATGAACTCTAAAAATAAACCTCAATACTTTCCAGTCCAATTTTGTATCAATCATTCTTACATCTGTCTGGATGAGTACCCTTCAAAAGGTCAAGCTTGGACCACAGCAAAACTAAACCAATAAACAACTTTTTTGTCATAAAGTACAACCATTGTGTCAACAAAAGATTATACTAGTATTGTATAAAAAATATTATCAATTGAACTGGAACTCAGAAAAGGTACTAAAATGCTGCTGAAAGGAGGAAAAAAACGTAATCACACAAAAACAGACTTTGGCTTTTTTGTACCCTGCTTGAATTCCAACTGAGCAGGCTCCTTATGAAGGACTTTAAAGATTACTAACCTTTTAAAACTTTATTTGTAGTGGTTTATGAGAGAGAGAGAGAGAGAGAGAGAGAGAGAGAGAGGTTCGTAAAATATATTTTATATTCAGACTTTTACTTGTTCACAATCTAGTGTAACCAACACTGCAGATATTTCCCTTGTGTATATTATAAAAACAAGATGGTGTTGAATGAATCTACTCTTCAAAAACCCCAATATCCCTTTAAGGACTGTGATTGTATACTGTGGTGGCCCAAGGTACTCCGCGGATCACATTCTCTGTTGATGTCTCACCCCCCCCCCACATCCATCCCCTCTAAGGGGCCCATCTACAGGAGAGAGATATCTTAGGAGAGTAGCGTTCTTGTTGCCTCAGACAGCCTTTGATTCTCCACTGAATGGCCAAAGAAGTGTTCAAAAGGAACAAGATGACAGCATCTTCTCTGAGTAGCCTTAAGAAAAGACAAGGAGTGTGTGCGTGATGTGAGACTTCCTGTTGGTGTTTATGACCATGTTAATGGACCCTGCGAGCGGTGCTCGGTAGAAGCACAGCATCTTGAGCCAAGTCTTAAAGACTTATCTGATGGCTCGGTCTTTGATCTCTTTCCAGCAAATTGTTTCACAGATTCTAGAGCAAGACAGACTTTTGTAGTGACAGAATTTCTGAATACAACTAAGCTCAGCCTTTAATAGAATTCTGCATGGGGCGGACATTTACTGCAGAGTGGCCGTCTTGGATTGAATCCCAGTCTAAATGTAATAACAATTCTAACACAGATTTGTATCAAGGGCCTGACTATACCTCTCAGTTTGGTTGCTTTAATTTTACATGGGGGGAAATTAAAATTTGAAAGGTTTATCAGATAAGAAACGATGCTCTTTGTGCAGAAAGTAACTTAAAACTGAACATTTGATTACTAAAACTACCAAATAACAGAAATATACCTTAGTTAAGTAATGACAAAACAAATTGAATTCCTCAAAGTGTGAATTTTGAATATCTTTTAAAATAACATTTACAGCGATAATTTCTTCTCATAATATCTTCCATAAGGTATCAAAGAGTTAATACATTCCAAAACTTTGAGATCGGGAGGTCAGGACAAAGTAAGACATTCCACCACAAGTAGCTTGCAGTAAACAGGTTTTTAACACCACAATCCTGTAGGCTTTCCAATGCCCTGAAGCGAATCTACTCCTTAGCCTCTAATTGCTTGTTCCGATGTTACTGAGCACCAAGCACACATCTACTCAGTCAGTTTCCCACTCCTCTTTGCTCAGCGAGAGGTACAGTGGCAGGGTGTTACAAGCATGCATACAATATTCCTCTGGGGTCTCTGCCATAGAATTCAACCGTTATTTTTTTTTCAAGAGGGTACAATGGAATACAAATTTCTTTCCCAGGCAGCCGTTTTTCCCCGTTATTTTTTTTTAAATTCAGGTTTTGGAACTGGACCAAATATGTACTTGCACAAGAGGTTTATATCATGTTCAAATTGAGAAGTAAAAAAAACACAAACAATTTGGTCCTAGAAATAACCTTGCGCTGAATTTCATCCCCCCAAGGAAATTTTTCACAAGTGTCACTTTTGACAAGCTGAATGGAGGAGGAATAACAGCAGAAGTGCGTTTCAAAAGGCAAGCTTTTTAGAACATTTGGAACTGCGGCTATTTTATGTTTGTGAGCACCAAAGGTGTTGCTCTCATGTCACCAACCTGAAACTGCACTTCCCTTAATCACAATCTGCATTGACATTTTAGAGGCACGGTGTTTGACTTCCACGGTTTCACAACAGGCTGTCACAGAAACCTATCCGTAAACGGATAAGTGAATCTTTATGCAACAAAATCTGCTGTAGGTAGCAGGTGTTTGTGCCTTTAAAAAAAATAATATTGGGGTCTTATATTTCGCATGTATCCACCAATAAGATGCTCAAGGCACTTGAACAAAAAGAGACACTTTTTAACACAGGTTTTGAAGGTTTTATGAATTATGAGACCAATTTGTAGTAACTTATAAGGGTTTACAAGTTGCACTTAGAACCACTGCCAGAAAAACCGGGGCAAACCCCTTCTCTTTACGATAAGTGTAGGCCTACTGTTTTTTTTTTCACATGCACTACACAACACACAGAACCAACGGCTTTACATCCCATCCGAAGGACAAAGCAGTAATGGTTAAGTGTCTTGCTTAAAGACACAAGTGTCATGACCGAGACTCCAACCCACACTCTGCTAATCAGAAACATCAGAGCTTGAATACAGTGTGCTTGTCCGCTTGGCCAAAACATGCTGAAATGGAGTTTACCAGCAAACTATACACTTTAACATCAAACTTTTCAGTCAAATATATTCATCACAAGTAAAGCGTCAAAAAGAAATGTCAAAAGCTAACATTTGCCGAGTATTAACAACGACACCCCTCAAAGAGTGTTAAATAAATTGAAATGCTGATATACAGGTGCCCTGCAGATAAATTCCATCCACAAAGAAAGAATGAAGAACTTCTTCACCCAAATCAAACTGACATAACGATGCCATAGCAAACAAACAAGTGACACTCCTCCCTATGACCCCAAGCAGTAACCTCAATATCAAGAGCTACAGATGATAGTACGCTGACAAATGACAGTAAATCCAAGCTCTACTTTGAGTATACACCAGCATCACAAGTTAAATGTAGGACATCTTTTTATAGAATCACAGATAGGAACACATAAAACAAACTTGAAATCACTTGTTTTTACATCTCAAATTGTTGGTATACATTATGTATTGGCATTCAGTGTTAACTTGAAGCTGATAATTTGAGTGAGTGTGTGTGTGTGCGTGTGTGTCGGGGGGGGGGGGGGGCAAGAAATGATCAACGGCACAGCTGTGTACATGAAATAGTGGAATATCCTGTTCCTACATCTACTGTTGGGTCGAGACGACACTTACCCCCATCAAGACTGCAACGAAGGTATGACGATCACAATCAAAATCACAACAGGTTTGTATGTCCAAGCAGAGAACAGAGGGAGTTTAAAAAAGAAACATCACAATCCAAGAGTCTTGTAGGTTGTAGTCCACAGAGACAGGATTCTACCAATGAATTATGACCAGTAAGTTCACTTAGTCCAGTATTTACCTGTGCGTGACACACTTACCTACTCCAGTGGCGTTTTCGTGTACATGACATCATCTTAATCACCACCCCCTTTAGCTCAGGGGCACCCTACTCCATGAACACCCACTACTTAACTACATGCAAACACTGACCCCTACACGGTCTGTAATCACCGAGTCCAAACCCTGACTCTCAAAAGAATGGAGGAAAAAAACTGGTCCAGAACAAGTGAGCCTTCTTTTGGTGAGGAGAAGAAAGGGGGAGTCTAATAGCTGTGATGAGACCAATCCATCATCTAGCACTCTTTGTGTAGCTGACCATAGCAGGTAGGGAGTATTTCATCAAGTCTTTACACTGCACTCCACATGCTGTTTGTATGTGGTTTTCAGGTAGGACTCTAGGAGTAAACAAATCTTAGCTACTTATGAATAATGCACGATGATCCCCCAAAAAAGTACTCTTTTGATGGCGCTGTTGTACCTCGCAGATTGCTGGTTAATGGTTAGAAAAATTGAACAAAACTGAGTTTCTCATGAACAGTTCATTATGTGATTATGCGATGATGAACACAGCTCTCTACAATGACGCACTAACTGTAACTTGCAGTTTAATGGCTCATAAAGAGAGTACATGTAGCTATAATCAGAGCTGCTCATGAATAATGCATGATATGATTACGACAAAAACTTCAGGATCTTTCTTTATCATTCCACCTATATATAAATCCTCTCATGCAACTGCAACATAAGTGAGTGTAAGTGGATCCACAGAGTTGTTTTTACCACTGAGAACATGACAAGAATACACAACATTTATAGGTTCAAAAACCATAGAGCACGGACTGGCCTCATGAAAAAAACATTTAAAAAGTGCCGCAGTTGGCCATAAACAGTTACAAGAGCACGTTTTGCACAAACATATCACTAAACAACCACTGCTTGAAAACCTGTGCACACAGCATAATACAAGTACCTCTATAATGTAGCCCCTCCGGACAAAGTCAGAAATTGCATTAAGACTTTCTTCAGGAGACCATAGGACTACAGTTTTGATGACCCTCCTCCTCTACGCTGGAACTACATCAGTTTGAAGAAGTTCTTATCATCTTGAATAGGTTCGGTTCCCAACAACAAATGGTCCCATGAGTTAACAAGGAGAGTTAGAACAGTTATATCTAAGCTCTGTGACAGAGACTGCCAGATGTAAATGTTCCAGAAGACGAAGAGTTGCATTGCAGGATTAAAGAACAGCTAATCTGGGTACCCAGGGATGAGCATTTAATCTTGTAATCCTACCGTGGAATTTAAGGTTGAAGGAAAGGTACAGCATTACTAGCAGCTCACTTTAAAAAACAAAATAAACAAACTTACAGGTTGGACTTTTGGTAATTGTCAAAGACTGGTATCCTCACTTGGTGTATCCCAACATATGCATAAAATAACAAACCTGTGAACATTTTTGCTCAATTGGTCATCGAAGTTGTAAGAAAATAATGAAAGAAACAAACACCCTTGTTGCATAGAATTATGTGCTTTCAGATGCATGAGAACCTGAAGCCTTGCTCAGATTAAAATGTTCTGGTGAAAATTTACTCTTTCTCTAAAACTACATTACTTCGAAGGGGGTCTTTCTAACGATGTTTTATAATATAAACAGCTCTCCAGTGCTCTTTACCAAGTAAGTCTTTATGGTAATAAATTTTTGGAGCAATTACCAAAAGTATATCCTTCCTTACGATCACAATAATTTTATATACACCAGTTACAATTACTCTGGTCCTTTCCTTGCTTTATGGTCTGAGATTACCTAAACTGAAAAATTTTCATTTGATAACATAAGTTAACAAATAAACAAAGAATGAACAAGTTGGACACAAACAGACTTGTGTGCAACATCCTCACAAAGACTGAAGGAAAATGTTGTTATAGCATTCAGATATGATGTTTTTTATGTTGTTTTTTTTACAAGCAAAATTCTTTCAGAGAAATTTTTACACTGGTTATCATAGTGGATGAAAACTTAACATACCTTCAAGTTTTAGTAGACATAAACTAAGAAACTGGAACTGAACCCTCCAAAGATTTAGTTTTGAGCATCTGCTTTAAGTTGTTTTAATTTATACTGTTGGTCTGTTAACTCCATGACTTATGGCATCAATGTCCTTCACATCCTGAATCAAGAGCTGTGGTTTAATACATGTGCAAACTCATCAACCCCATCAGTGTGACCTCTGACCTTGCCATTCTGTGACCTCTGACCCCAGGTCCATCACCACTCCTTCCTTGGAGCTAGACCACAACCACTGCAGGAGGTATAGGTGATATCACAGAGCACCGATTGTTTATACTCTGAACATATTTTCATAATTCTACCCAAGACCTCAGCGGTTTCTCGGCATATAGGTGGGACGTGACCTTCAAATCCTGAGCCTGTCCCCATATGGAGGACCAATTCAAAAGAGTAGGTATGAAATTGGACAGGAATTTCTTTTAACACTCTGGTTAAAAGAAATATATACAAAGCTTTTAAGACCCACAGGGGAAAGAAAACAACAAGAACTATTTAATATAGTCATATGTTTTGCTACATACTCCGGAGTAATTGAAACTTGGATCTATTTGCATTATTAGGTCTTCAAACAAAACATCACGTTTTTTTCTTCCACAAATAATACCAGTTTCTTTACTTACACTTCAAACGTTTGTATTCTGAAAACAAACCACTGCTGCACAGGATCATCTTTAGTTTACATTATTGAAAAACTACTAATGCCCTTTCTTGACCTCGATAATAAGTTAGGAACCTTCACCTTCTTTAGAGGAAAGACTTACAACCCACCAGGGGAGAGTTATAATTTGGGATTGGGGAGAAGGGGGTCACCAACAACAAGATGTTTTGATGTAAATAGAGGGTGGTTAAACTTCACACTAAAGAAGGTAGTTAGAGTGTTATCAGCCAGTGATTGTTTTTGGTTTATCTTATCCAGATCAGAATATGTTTGATGGGTAAACTGTAATGTAAACAGCCACATGGGAAGTTTGGATGAATGTACATGTATGACGTTCCAGATCGGCACGGTAAGTTTTTTCAGTTTTTTTTTTTTTTTAATATCAAGTAACAAACCACAAGGGACACTGACTGGGTAAATGTTTTGAATACTTTTGAGTAAAAAAAAAGAAAGAAAAGTTTACTAGAGTGGGACTTGAACCTGCGACTGGCACGTTAATTCCGGAGGTCACAGGTTCGGGTCCCGCTCTAGTTAATTTTTCTTTATTAAACCCCCAAATGTTTGTTTAGTAATATTATTTTGTCAATAAGCTGTTCAAACCAAACCTGAACCTTATCTCCAGTTACCTTATACCTTTAGCGCACATAAACATAACTTCTAAATCTAAAGCTCCTAAAGTAAAGCCTCTCCTTAAAAGGGATTTCTCCAAAGGGGGAAATGTCTTGTTTATGTCTGGATGCTAGAATTGTCATGACAAGATTTGAAAACTAATCACAAATAAAGTAAATGTTGGTAATTCAAAACAAAGTTTGAACTTTAGTTTTAAACAATTTATTTCAAATAATTGTTTTGTTTGCCTTTATTTGATCTCAGGTCTTTGAAATAAGCCTAAATTCCAGCACAACATACCAGGCCATACCATATACACAAATCCTTCTATACAACTAAAACTAGGTTATATTTTTTTAAAGTGTCGCACCTTTCAAAAGGTTGGTAAAAAGGAAGTAGGTAAGGTGTCTTAAATAGTCTATTGGAAAGGTTTTTAAAAAAAAGAAAAAAAAAAGATCACCACACCACAGCCATAACTCTCTAACCTACTATGTGAACTTGACCTCTACAAGTGACCCCTCTGTACCTAATCAAGGCTTTCTATACAGATTCCACTTCAATCAACAGCTGAAAGTGCAGCCAGACAGTTTTTCCACAGTGCATTCTTCAGGAAAATCCATCACATTGCTCCAATGCTATGATCAAAACAGACTCCACCCGTGTTAATGAATTTGAGACTGGGCGCTGGTTGGCAATTAAATTAAAAAGTACATTATTAAATATGACATGGATGGCTCAAACTGGAACTTAGATTTGATTATGTTGAGAAAGCTTATAAGGAGACGTAAATAGATTTGTATTTGTTAAGGATTACACTGACCAAGCCTATGGATGTATCCTTGTGTAGCTTGAGAAATAGTGAATCGATAATCGAGTGCTGCACTGACACAAAAACAACAAATAAGTGTATGGTGTATTCGCTTCAAAATATTAATATTTTATTTACAAAAAAGTTAAGCCCTCAGTACTTATACACGCTATATCTCATTAATCTTTTTCATTGAATAAGTAGGTTAATTTTCTTCCAGACTTATAAAATATATATATATATATATATTTTTCTTGATGTGTCTCCATTCTGGAAAGACAAGTGGTTCATTGTTTTATGATAAGTCTGTAACAGTCAAAACAAAATGATCAAATCTCTACCCCTCCTCTCTTGGTCATCATTTGTTGACGTGATATGATCTGCAATAAGGTCTTGTAAAAACAAAAAAATAAAAGCTGTAAATTGTGATTAACTTCCGAAAAATACACTTATTCAAACAAGCCACGTCCCAATTCTCAAACTCCCCATTCTTTTTAGATATTGCCCTGTTCATAGGCTAATACCTAGTTAAAAAGTAATTTCCTCTGCCATGGTACATAATGAATGCACCTTCAATTCCCTCACTGCATTCTATTTGCGTTTGAGTTGAGAGTTCACATCCCCAGATGGGAGACAATGTCCCGCAACGTCAGGCTTCATAAACGAAGCCTTTAATAATGAGCGAAGTCAGCATGGACTCTCTCCCCTACAGGGATTCGCTTCCTCGGAAATTACACGCGAGACAAAGACGCGAAGAAAAAAAATTTCATCCGGGGGGATCATGGGGCTGAATCGTGTCCTCCGAACGTCACTTCACGGTCTTGTGAGCTCTGCGCGAAGCGTAGATAATGTGACATTAAGCGCAGGAACCTGAACTACAAGTGCAGCCGGCGATCCTGGTCTCCCAGTTATACAAAAGCTCAATCTTGTAGATAATACTTGACCAAACAAAATGCACTTTTTCTTAATTGATTTGGTTGTTTACTGAAATCTCATCCTCAGTTTGTTTTACTTTCAGAAATGATATATTACGTATCTATTACCTTCCAATGTTTTCAAATCACTTCAATTTAGCCAGTTGGCTGCAAGTTTGATTCTGAATAAGCTGCACGTCAATTAATGAATGAATGAACTCAACAGGCTTGATGTTCTTCATTTGGACACCGAAAGGACAACCCCTTTGTTCTTCAAACTCAAGAGTTGGGTTTGATAAGGGAGGTCAGTTGTCCCTTTTTGGCTATAATATTCATTCAGGCTTTAAAAAACACCAGAATAGAAACAGAAGACTTAGAATAATAAGCACACCAACAATTTTAAGGGAAAAGAGAGAGAAATAGAGAGGAACAAAAACCCCAAGCTCAGCCCAAAAAAGAAGGAATTGCTAAAAAGTGAACTAATGCAACAAGAATAATTCAATGTTACTTCCAATAGACCCCTTGCGTAGGCTGCCGTTGCTGAGGTCAAACAATGGAAATGCACACATGTGTACATGTATATGCTCCAGGCACAACTCTCTTTCTTTGATCTCAGTGAGGGCGCTGTTTGAGCTTAAGATGTCATATGCAAGGGGTCTTTAGCTTGGAGGGAAAAAAAGATACAATGAATGCGTTTCTCAATAATCTTTAATGTCACGCAATGAAAAGGGTCTCCCTGAGCCTGTTAAAGGCATCGTACACGTTTGGTAATTGGAGCCTACTGATTGTGTTAATCCTATATAAATGTAGGTACATACAATAAAACTAAACTGTGGTTGCATTTTTGAGATATCACCGAAAAATATTTCCACGCAGGAAGAATATTCCCCATAGGATTACACAGTCTGAGAAGCGTGTCTGACAGAAACGCTTCTAAGATTCAAATTTTGGGGAATAAAAAGTGATATATTTTCCATAACAAATTGCAAAGACATTGTAAAACAAACTGCCGCTCTGATGCTCATTCTAACTTTTTAGCCCTGATCCATTTCAATGAGGAGAGGAGAGCTTGATTTGCTTGGCCAAGTTTTTTTCTTCCTTCAAATTACTCACTATTAGTTGAAAATGTTTCATACAAATTTAGGATTATATCAGATTACAGATGAAATAGAATGGTTGTTTTTCTGGTACAGGGTAAGAAATCAGGAATGTAACAAAGAGTGACAAATCCCCCCCCCCCCACCTTCTATTATAGAGTCACTATGTGGGCAACTGAATGCATGCCCACAAACGAAATTAAAAGGAGTCAATTAACCTAAATGGCAAACAATAAATTCAGCAGGAAAACTAAAACAAATCTTCGGTTCAAGAAATTTCTTTGACCAAACCGATTAAACCATGACAGGCCACTCCGTCCTTTGACAAATTGAAAATCTCATTTTGGGGAATAAAAAGTGATATATTTTCCATAACCGTAAAAGTTTCTCAAAATTCATTTTACTACCCAAAGCTGCTGTCCTTCTTACCAAGTAAGTTTTTATTGCCATTAATTTTCAGAGTCATTACCAAACGTGTACTGTGCCTTTAATCTAAGACATCTAGTTAAATATTTACCAGCTGAGCTGTCTCTGAGAAAAACAATTTATTTACAGACGATGTATGAATTTCTAATCACACTGTCACACCAGGCTAGTGCAGGGAAATGCTGGGGTCAGCGTTGGGTTCGTAATATATACGTGGTAATTTTATCACATAAAAATAATCTAACCTTCCTGCTGTTTCTTATTTAGTCGGGATTCAACTTGCAAATTCAAGCTCAATTTAGACGAGTTAAGAGGGAGCAATCGATTTCCAAGATTGAGTTAACTATTATAAAAGTGAACAGCCCCCGCTAGGGTTAACTTAGCAGTGAGGGGTGTCTACATCAGCAGGGGTGCTGCCTAAGCATTAGTCTGAAATAACTTGCTAACCTTTCTTGAAAATTACTTTTACCACGAAGAATGATTTGGGCAATTCCATGAAATGAAATATTTCAGTTTCGACAAACAGCTTTAAATAACTCTCTTTCTCTGTCTCTCAAAAAAAACACACACGTAATCATAAAATATAGTTTCCAACCAAGGCACTGGACTCACAGTGAGTAAGTTCAGTATCAAAACTGCTCTTTCTTTTCTTCAAGGATAGTCTGAACTGTTAAGAGAAACAAAAATGTAGGAACACTGCTTACAGACACCTGTACTATGATCTTGCTTTCTTGGATCTACCACAAAATAAATCAGAATTGTTGATGCAGTTCAACCTCTTAAAGGGAACGTATACCTTTGGTTTTTGGAACCGTTTGATTGTTTTAATCCTAAATAAATGTAGATATTTACAATAAAACTAACCTGTGAAAATATCATTTCAAAAGGTGATAGCTTTTTAAAAATATATATCACCGAAAATCCCACACAGGAAAAATAATCCCCAATTGGAATACACAATCAGAGAAACGTTTCTGACAGAAACAATCCTCAGATTAAAAAATTTTCTGATAAAAACAGATTTATTTTCCATAACCACATTACTCCCAGGTGAAATGATTCTCAAAATGCTTTATACTCTCGAAAGCTGCTGTACTTCTAACCAAGTAAGTTTTTATTGCCATTAATTTTAAGAGTGATTACCAAATGTATACCATTTCCCTTTAAACATTGTTCATTGAAACTGGACCATGCCTTTAGTTCCACACTCACAGTAGCGCCCCTTTAATCTGGTGTCTTCAAGCCGAGAGCTGAGACATGTACACCAACCACCGTGTCATCCAGAGGACATTTCTTTACCGGCTTTATTAATATGAAGGATTGCCTCTTCAGGTGCAATAAGACGATGTTATTGATGTTGAGGCAGGGGAAAAATGATGAACAAGATCATTATAATTGCAAAGACATTGTAAAACAAACTGCCGCTCTGATGCTCGTTCCCAACTTTTTAGCCCTGATCCATTTCAATGAGGAGAGGAGAGCTTGATTTGCTTGGCCAAGTTTTTTTCTTCCTTCAAATTACTCACTATTAGTTGAAAATGTTTCCTACAAATTTAGGATTATATCAGATACAGATGAAATAGAATGGTTGTTTTTCTGGACAGGGTAAGAAATCAGGAATGTAACAGAGAGTGACAAATCCCCCCCCCCACCTTCTATTATAGAGTCACTATGTAGGCAACTGAATGCATGCCCACAAACGAAATTAAAAAGGAGTCAATTAACCTAAATGGCAGACAATAAATTCAGCAGGAAAACTACAACAAATCTTCGGTTACAAGAAATTTCATTTTGACCAAACCGTTGTAACCATGACAGGCCACTCGTCCTTGACAAATTGACATCTCATTTTTTAAAACAGATAGAAAACTACAATCTGCTTGATAAACTTATCAAATTAAAAAAGAAAGAATATCCACAAACATCTGCTGACCAGTGATGCAATAATGGATCGCGATGGTCTCCTATTTCCTTTCCCATAATGCCTGGACAATTATTCAATTTACAGTTTCTGCATCGCTGACCTTCTAATTGTTACTTTACTTAGGGAGAGCGGAAGACTGATGGGATGGATTGCAAGGAGTCCCTGGACGCAATTTATAGCTTAAAGAGAAGGTTTAGCAATTGAAAAAAATATATATATATATATATATATTTTTAAAGATGTGGGGCCAGCTTCAAAAGTCTACTGAGTAAAAGACAATTTTTGCTCAGCATTGATGATGAACAATCGTACATCGATTGTAACTGGTTTCTCTTATTTATTGGTAAAGAAAACATTTCTCTCTGGTAAAGTCATGGTTATCAGAAGTAAAACTGAAAGCACTTACCGGTTCTTTGTCTTTGCTCTATGATGGGACAGGACAAATGTGTACAGATCGGTAAAAATGAAGTGTAAAGTATTTATTAGCCATTGTTGTGAATAGCCCTTCGCTATAGCTGAAGGCAGCTCACTGCATATTTGCTTATTGAACAGTCTATGGCGGTGTCCGAATTAGCGGCTGCCACTTGATCATCATGTGAACCAGCACTGAAGCATAGGATGCCCATAGTAACAGTGTTACTAACACACTTAGCAAGAGCTGAAGCCATAGTCGCAGCCCCCAATCCGGACACGGTCTTAAATTTAAAATAGGAATGGCCGAACTCAACGTCCATCCCAACATGAGATGACCATCACACGCAATTGACTTGTAGCAACACCACCCCCCCCCCCCACAACTCTTAATGGAAATCTGATTGAGCCTCAAGCAAATGGTAATTGCTTGGTGTTAGGCAACAAGGATCAATATCTCCAACTGACCCGTACTAGTTACAATGGTTTGGCCATAGTTTGACCCTCCATGGTTTGACCTTTCGGCCAAAAAGTACGGTGTTGGTTATAGATATCATACAGTAACTATGGGATAGTTAAATAATTATAATGTTATTGACCATAGCATCGACAGATAGAGTTGTGACCAATGATTTGTAATGGGAGGAGCTATGCAAAGTGATTCGTCTGCTTGAAAGTGATTGGATCCCATAACTGGCCTGGCATTTCACTCTTGAGAGGGCAAGACCATTTTGTTTTCATTTTGCATAGAGCACTTCTATTTGAAATTTGTCTAAGTTTATGGGAACATTTTGAAGGGGCATCAAGGTCAGGACCAGTGCAACAGAGGCCATTGCCTCCGCTTTTCACCTGTTATTCCATGCCTGCCAAATGAAGAAATTTTCTGCACATGAAAATGCAAACAAATAGCAATGACTTGGTTATGTAAATGGCCCCCAAAAATCCATTGGTAATATGTAAAGGCATCGTACAAAAAAGTTGGTAAGTGAGTGTATGGTTGGTACCAAATGTCTTTCAAATATTATTTGGATGATCCTTTTTGCTACTGGTCACAAGGCCAAAGTCTGAAACAATCTTACATCATCTGGAGGACGCAGCCCTGGAATTATGTTCCACATTTACAGATGACCTCTTGTAAATCTGAGGTTATTCCTAAGTGGAATACATTAATATAGAGGACAAACTAGTAAATCCCAAGTCATATCATTTCTCAACTTATAAAAGAGATGACAACTCTCTCAAATGCACCCCAACACATCTCTGTCCTCCCCAAAAACCAATCAAAGCGTGTTTGCTCTGAGGACAAAAAAAAATGCATCTTTAACTTCTTCATTAAATTTGTGTGACAAATTTATCTTATATCGCATTCACCTCACGCTGGCTGGATTAATTCTGAAGGTAATATGCCGTGAAGATTTTTAAAGCAGGATTAAGTCGGAAGGAAGATGAGAGGTGTTGAGGGAAGGCGGCAAATGCTCGAAGCTTCTGCTTGGATTGAGACAAAATCTACATCTCCTTCGTCATAATCTCACAAACGGAACTGACTGGTGTCAAAATTAAAAGCAAACACTTCCAAAATGATTTCAAACTTCCTCTGATTACCCCCAGAAATGATTTGATTATTATAAAAGGATGTTTGGGACGAAAACATGCCCCCCCTCAGAAATGTTTTTGACGGAACATGTGCTCTTAAAAAAAAAAAAAGTTCATCCACTCAGGCTCACAAGAATTTGAATTAGATGTCAAGTCAGGAAAGGGTAAAATAATGCATGGTTTGTGAAGTGTTTCAGTACTCCAGGCTGTCTCTCCAAGACACCAGAGAGAGAACATCATAAAAAGAGAAGGAAAAAAAAAACACATCTTGGAACAAGACGAGAGCGCTGGTTGCTCAATTTGATAAGATGTTGACTCAATGAAGCGAGTCAGTTTACTTACAGGATAATTGAAGGCACACACCGGCCCTTGACAACGGACAAACTGGTATGATCATTAATCCATCAAGGCCAAAAGAGGGAAAGATGAGAACGAAACATCCAAATTAGAAAATATTGGATTGCATGGTCAATATAAATTTAGACATCTCCTGCGCCTGTTTAAACTTCTCTGGAATCAAGATGAACAACAGAACCTTTTGAACTGTACGAATCTAAACCAGCCTTGGAGGATGGGGGTAGCAAAATAATGCGCTACTGACAAACATGCGCATATATTAAGTCTTGACTTCCGAACAGGATAGATAACATTCTTCTCGTTAACTTTTCAGGTCAACCAGATTTACAATATTATGAACTGGGTCGCACAGCTGACATTCCGGGAGCTTCTTGAAAAATATTCACGACAAATCAAGAAAGAAAAGATACAAGGACAGCATCGACGGTTTTGATTTACAAGAACGCAAGATGCCTCACACCATTACCTGCAAAGATTGACAAGGAATTTGAGGACGGGAATAATGCTTGATGTGTTTTCCTGCCCTTGAAACCTGAAGACCAATTCACAGGGAAACAAAATAACAGTTATCCTCTGGTGAAGAAATCTTGTCCTTGGTAAGTGTTTCCTCAGTTTGTGTACAAATTTCCCTAAAAGGTTTACATAATAATGAGTTCTAAACATGTTGAGTTATTCAGTGAAAATTTAAAGGTAGGGTTATATACTTTGGTAATGCAATGCCCAGTGTTGTAGGTCTCGAGACCGGTCTCGGTCTCGGTCTCGGTCTCGGTCTCGGTCTCGAGACCACTTTTTGCTGGTCTCTGTCTCGGACTCCAAGGTCTCGACTACAACACTGGCAATGCCCCCTTAAAGAAAAAATTTGTGATTTTTATTTAGTTATAAAGATGGTAACGGTGGTAAGCATCCTGCGAAATAACTTTGTCCGAATTGTGCCCCTGTTAATTAGAAATCAATAAAAGTATGTCAAAAAGTGTGAATCTCCAAAGATCGCCTGCCCACTTTTGGAATTTTTTAAAATGTTGTCCAGTTGAATGCCGCCCTCAATATGGCCAGAGATACGACTGGTACCTGCTGTCACCTCGCTAAAATGGGGATGGATTCAACCTTCTTAACGAAAATACTGTGACAGTTTTTCGTTGTTTTCTCAACAAGTAGACAGTACTGTATTAAACCGAAACTTTCACCTGGTGACAATTGATTGTATCTTTCTTGATAGTTTTACCTATAAATCATTATGCTGAAAAACAAAACAACACTGACTCTAACTTTTAAATAAAGCGATTGTCCTATGGTTACCAGCAAGTTGCACCGCTGTGTCAGAGATACACAGGGTGGTTGTTAATTGAAAGGTAACACTCATTCTTCATCGGCTACTTTTAAATCGACTGGTCACTTATCATATTAAAACTCAAACCTCTATTGAGACATCATAAGCCTTAATTAGTTAAATTAGCTACTTTCTTTTTTTAAGTAAGGAAATTTTAACCTGAAAAATGCTTTTAAGATCACTGACCTGCTACACACCAGTAAACTTGGGCTGCAATTACTAAATTATACAAATTGCCTCCTTCATTTTGAAAAGCAGAAATTATGTGTTAGAAACGTACTGATTAAGAAGCTCACCATCCAACAGACGTCCAGAGTCTTTGTTCACCAGTAAAAAAAAATCCAAAGAAAGGCAATCGACTCGCTATGGCATCTTACGATCAATGTAGTCAAGCATGTGAGATTGGAATGACTATATGGAAAAGTGCACAGTGCACTAAGCAGCCGTGTACGATGGAAGTACCACCAGTGCTATGGGCAATATTATCAGACAATATTATATCCCTCCATAGGCCGGCAAGGCAAGCCGGCCGTCCACGATGATGAGAACGCTGAAAATTTTTGAAGTCAGTATAATCACAGCATGCCTGGCGCTCGGCTAATGACACCCTGCCAGTGGGCCCGCACCATTCCAATCACAGGGGTGGGTCCACTGGGGGTTGGGTTACCAGTCATAAGATGTGAAGATGGTCAACCCCTCTGTAATAATGAAATGCCCTGCCCAAATAATGAGGTTCTGGGAAATTAATTATCGGTGGTGTTTATTAAATTTTGTCATTATCATGTTCAAGATATTAACAGTTCCGTGGCGCTAAGATTAAAAAATGGATTTTTGATTACAACATGGTAGCTTGTCTAAGTGATGGAAGTGGCATCAGTTTGGACAGATTTGCTTACTTTCAAAATATCACAAATGCTTATTTATTTGGGGGTTTAATTTTTTCTTCTTCAAACCACCATGAGTGCCATTTATGCCATATTATCGACAGATTTGTTCAGTAATGAAGAAAGACACACAGAGAGGTCAGCAACCCTAGACATCATACCTTGACCAATCTTTGACCACAGCTATGGCCACAGCAAGGGGCTATCCGATGACCAAACCACAGTTAAAATTGACCCAAAGAGCAATTTGTTGTTAACAAAGGGAGCTGTGTGCATCGATTACATCCTGTGTTTTCTTTATCTATGAATAGATGCCAAGGTTTAATTATACACTATTAACCAATTCCATGAAATCCACTGCTTGATTAACTGTTATTAATCTAGATCAAAGGCCAATTCACCCTTAACTCATGACGAAAAATGTGAAGAGACTTTAATATGACAAATACGGACTTCTCCCACTTTAGAAATTTCCTCAACTCCTGTGAATCTGTCTCAACAATTATTTTCAGAGGTGCTGTAATTACATTGTATTAATGTTCCTCTGTGAATATCTATGGTTTGGTTTGTCCTCTTTACTCAGGACATTGCATTTTGTCTGAATTATGCACTCTATGTTCATGTTCAACCCTCACGTCAAACAATTTGATTCCAGTCTCACCCTTAATCCTTGCAACAACAGCCAGCTCTTAATCCACATGTTAACAGTTCATCATCCAAGCGGATGAGATGAACTCTAAAATTCAGCAGACATCTTGCCGTGAGATTCTGCCTTTGGCTGTGTGGACAAGCGTTCCCCTAGAACCCAAGAGAAGACACCCGTGTGTCTCCAGAAACCTGACGCCAGACAACCTTCTTAATCCAATTGCAATCGCGGATTTATAAAACCTTAATAACACAGAACAATGCCCAATGATTTCAAAGCAGGCTGCTATCAAATTAGACGGATATTTGTCCCATTTTGACTTTCCATGGAGGGAAATCGTACAAGGGTACTACTGTATTAAGGGGCATACTTTGATTAACCAACGGCACTGATAAACATCTTCATTGCATGAGAACATAGTCTTGTACATTTCAACAAGATCCAGAACAATCAAGAGAAATAGTTTTTAAATGTATGACACAAAATAGCTTAACCATCACAGTGTTACTTCTTTTTGTTCTGATGAAAAGTTGCTTTTTAAAGGGCTATATAACATTCGGAAGATTTCCCCTCTAGTCATCAACAACCAATTATCCATTTCAGAAGCGTCAGTGTCTCATTCATTCAGTAAGATCACAGTATATCAGGCATCAGTTATCAGCCTATTTGCAATCAATATCTTCTATTCAATTTAAGCTTGGAGATGAAGGTTAAGAAACAATTACGGATAATTGACCAAGTTCTACTCCTCCAGAAAAAAACCCTTGAGATATTCGATCTTAACATAGAGATAGGACATAGGAAAAAACGGTAAACTAGATCTACATGCAGATAAGAAAAATTCTAATCAGTACTTAGCATTGAAAGAACAACATCTGATCTTGTTAATTACTATGATTAGAAGCTGATCTCCTAACAGAGTCTGAAGTATCTGAACCAGATCAGAAAACATAATGGTTTGTCCACCAACTTTATTTCAAATGCAGTTAGGTTGGCTTAGTGGTTTCTTCCCTGCCCTTCACTTCTGATGTGGACCTCGATTTGAATCCTGGGCCGCAGCCTTGCATGTGGTGCAGGTTTCCTTCTTAGGGGTTTTCCTTCCACATCTAGAATTGACAAATCTTCATCATCATTTTCTGAGTTCACTCTACACTCGTTTCTTCAGGCCCAAGGGATACAGTGCAAGGCACTTTTGAGGTTTCCCCGGTTTCATTACCGATATCATAGAAATATCTTCAAATGCACTGTTGAATAATATCCTATCTCACCTCCTGCAAATTGTATACAGCGCTGGGAGATTGAGATCAAGATATTGTATTTTCCAAGCATGCTGCAACTTCCCTTTAAGTGAGCTATTACAATACAATGAATGTACATCAACAATCTAACACATCTGTAGTCTTATAAACAAAAAGCCATCTCGAGTCTACCCCCTGACACTCTGTTTTATCTCACATCCACTGTCGTTGGAATTAAGCTGATTACAGATTTTCCCCTCTAAAAACCTGGCTCCCGAGAATAGGGGCTTTCTATATCTTCTTTCAAATGCGCCGCTCATTGGGAGGGGTTGCCCGGAGGGGTGTAGGGCTCCAGAGGTCAGTGGTAGGTACAGCCGCATAATAGGTCCAGGGCCGATTGTGATGCCGTCAGCTACAGGGTAGCCTGGATTGGATGGTGACAATTGTAATTGCAATGGAAACTATCAATAGGAAGTCACCGAGAGGGGCCTGGATGATCGGTTCCTGTTATCAGTAGGATAGGGTTTTATATCACGGTAGTTCTCAGGTTGTTATTTTTTGATATTAAATATTTCTGGTAATGAAACCCCAGATGACTTGAGAGCCAAACTTTCTGTAGCTATGAAGCGTGAAGACACCTTACAAATAAGGATGTGACATTTAGCAGATTTTAAAGGTAACGTCATTATTAAAATTTAAAAAAATAAAAGACAAAATTCAATTTTAAGAATGAAGCTTTCTCAAGCTTATATTAAGTAAGTTTTAGTATTTTTTTATCCAGTAAAGTTAGTGGTAGTTACCTACCCGCTGTTAAATCGCGCATCCTTATCTGCAAGGTTCCTTCGGCCGGGCCTCTTATTAGCTACAGCAATTATAAAAATTTTGTTTTATGGCCCAAAATATTGGCATCTTCCTTAACTCTAGTTGGAGCAGTTCCATTCATAAACATTGTTCTTGACTTTTACTTAATGTTCACCCTCCACTATGGATGATCGATACACATCAGACCCTCTCTTATCGATTCATGTAACATTAAAAAACACCTTGAGTCAAGTCTAGTAACTTTAAAAACAGAATCCCCATCTACGAAAGTGGTGGACTCATCCAAGACTACGTAATGGGATTGGATAAAGACTATTAGTTGAAGAGCCTAAAGTGCACGTAACCTCCATCTGTGGCTTTCATTTCATAGTTGAGGGCAGCACTAGAAAGAGTTTGGGTAAACACTGAGAGAAGTGTTTCTGCAGCATGTTGGTGGAGGAAAATTACACCTATGTGACCAAATGATGAGTAAATAATGTTATATGCCGATGTCTCCAGAAGGAACAAAGAAGATGTTTTTCCCACAGTGCCTGTGATGGTCTCTATTCCTGTCCAGAAATGTTTTGAGTCAATTGTCAGAAGTTTTCTTCCATAGTTTTACCATATCTTTTTTGACTTATTTCCTCACACATCCATCAGTGCAATTGCAAATAACAGGATGAATAGAGGAAAGCCCACACAATAAGGTTGGGACTGAAAACTCAATCCACGTGCAAGGCTCCGGTCTGACGTGGGACTTGAATCGGGTCAACGGAGGTAAAAGGCAGAGAAAGAAACAACTGAGCCAACCTGATCCCCTACGATCCCCTTAGAAGTATCTGTTTGTCAGAACTCTCTCTGTGATGTTCCTAGTTTTCCTTTCAGATTGATGTCTCTTGACAATTTTTGACTCAGAATATAGGACAATCGACTCTCCCCCTCCCCCCCAAACCCGAATCAACTTGCCCTCAACAAGTTCAAGACCAATCTTTAAGTTCGGACGTACTTTCAGACCATCATGTGAACCATCCAAAACCTGATATTCATGAGACTTCGGGCATAATCCCCGTCCATTAGTCTACTCTTGCAGACTTCCAGCAAATTAGGAAAACAAAAAACAGTATCGCCCTGGTGTGGGACACACAAGGAGGCTCTGTCTTCTTATAGTTGAACAAACAAGATCTGGTTTCAAATTGGGAAACAATATTGCGTTTCTTTGTGAACCTTTGGCTTGTGCTAGTAGATTCCCAAATCCCATGAAACCTAATTGAACAGATACTAACGGCTTCTGGACTGATAGGTTTATTCAGTTCAAACCATCTAGAAGTTGAATGGCGGTCACAGAGTTACACTTCAAAACAACCGCTACGGTGTGTTTTTGAAAACAACTCTTCTTTGAGGTAACACTTCTTTCAAAGGTTAAACATGCACAACAGAATGTAACGTAAGTGTATTTTACGAAAAAGGATCCTGTGAATAGACGATATGTTTGTTGTTGTTGGTCAATGATGCAAACAAGTTGGGTATTATGCGATCACTGAAAAACAATTTTTCGGGTGGAAAGATTTTGAATCAACAAGAACCAACAATTTCCCTGTGCCTGTTGTAGTATATTCCCACTTCAAATAAAAATGAAAAAAAGTAATCATTGTTGAATATCTTTACCCTAAGAAAAAATGAATTGTGGTGGTGGGGGGTTGGGGGAGATAGAGGAAGGGAAAATTTAAGTCAAAGCACTCATAACTAAGTTAATGAAAATATTTACTTAAACAGAATAAACACACTAGTTTGAAAATCCGAATCTGGATTAACAGTCACATAATCTCCGTTGGGCTAGGCCATGGCTTGGCTCCCCACCGCAAGCTAGCAGGGTGTCTCGATTTTCAGGTAAATTTATTTGCCAATGCCTTGGAACTCACACACACCGCTGAACAAATAATATCTGGACGAAAAGCTGTAAATATATTATCTTATTAAAGGCATTATGATCTCATATGCTTTGAAGTCATATGCTTTAAAAGTTTCTTAGTTCAAAAATTCCTGAGATTTCATGCAACTCAATTCACTTTTTTTTAAATGACAATATACCATGTCTTCTCAGGATCAACTTCAACACTTTATCAAAAACAACACCACAAAAGTAAAAAATTGTACTATTTTGGTTGAAAGTCTACAATCCTACAAGGGTTGCAGTTACCACATGGAAATGGAGCCATTTTGTCACATAAAAGACCTTTTTTCAAACCACAGAAATAACGATCGACTTGTGTTCCTTTTTTATGTCCCTCAGACCTCTACACCTTTAAGCACCTCATGCCAAGAGCTGCTGGGGTTATAACGGTCTTTGTGGGAGAAATTATTTGTGATTAGGAGATGAAATTAATACTTTGCATTTTACCGTCAGGGAGGGGAACCTCTATGCGGGGGAACAGAGTTCAATTGTGGACAAGTGGTCTCTTTTCATTATTTTGAGGAATATGTTGTTATTTCCAGCTTCTTGTTTAAGAGTAAATTGTTAATTTAGAAAAACTGCCACACTAGAAGAGTTTGGATCAATGTGGAGACTAGTCACTGCTGCATAACTTGTGAACTGAACAAATCAGTTGTCACCCTTTGAGTCTACAATAAAAGCCTTCATCATAAATAATGAACTCCAGAAAAACAAAATGATCCAAAAGCCTGGGTTAAACCGAAAAGGTCAGCAGAGAGTCACTTCAAACTATGACATGAATAAAGAAAAAAGAAAATCTTCCAAGACCAAACGTTCTAATGAGAACTCAAACATTCCTACTGAATATTCAGGAGTAATATTCCATAATTATTCTGCATGGGAAAACCAAAGCAACTTTTGCACACATAGCCACAAAATACCCAATTACATTTCTTACTTCATGAGTTACCTTGTAAACCTTTACAAGGTGCTATATAAATGGGTGTCATCATTCTAAATTAGCACTTCATACCTGTTGTAAAATTACTGAGTGTTTAAGACATGTACCCCCTGGGTATGATAAAGTGCTAAAGAACTGCATCTCATTTCATTATAATAACCCTAACCAGAGAGCTAATGAGTTTGATAAAGAAGAAAACGTCACGCCCCAAAAATTGAATTCCCTAAATGACACAATAAAAAACAAAACTCTTTAAAAACTCAGATCCAATTCACAGTGGTTGAGGACTCCCACTTTCATTCATAAATTAATAATAACAAAGTCAAGCATTTGATAAAACAAAACAAAATGTCAAACCACACAAGCCAAAGAGAAATACCCTGAGGTTGAGCATAGTTTCTGACACCCCCCAATCTGATTTAGGTGAGAGGGCAATCTTTCAATAAACCCAAGTGATCCAATCTTTTGATGGGTATCCAATTTAGCTCAGAGTTCCCTGTGGGGCAATGCGCACACCTGTCTAAGCTGCATGAGCTGTCAAAACTGCCAGATCAGATTCTTGTTTAAATCAAGTATTATTTCTGACTCAAAGATTTGATTTTGAAAAAAACTTGCGAAACTGCTTGAGGGGGGAGTAGAGTACTTCTAGTGACAACAAAATTGTACTAGTTTCTCTCTTTTTTCCAGTCAGTTCCTAATTTTATGGTACGTTGTTTTGACATTGTGTTGAGTTCAATCTGAAGATTAAGTTTGCTCAGCCAAATTTGACATGGACAAACAAATTTCCCCTTCTCCTTTGAAAAAATCAAATACCGTTTAATAAATTTAAGACTGAAAAAAACATAAGTTTGAAGTTTTCAAAACAATTTCTTCATATATTTGTCTCTAAATGCATCTTCAAATGCTTGGTCAGTTTCGACAAAAAAGGTTTTTGCTGCCTCTCAACTTTGAAGGTGTCTTTAAAAACATGATCATAGATGAAGAGCGCCACCTTGTGACTGTCATCGGTACAAAGTAAAATATTGAGAAGCTCAACAGCATGAAGTCTATACAGCGCCCTCATGTGACAAATTACAGGCTATCAGCATTCTGAAGAATTAATTTGACTGCACTGGATACCAACCTAAGTGACATCCACTACCCTCATTATTTCAATGATCAAAGACATTTAATGTACCCAAACTGAATCTGAACAAAATTGTAAAAATCAATACATTACAATTTCCACGATCTGTCTACAAACCAAGAGAGTTATTTTCAATTGCTCCTTGAACAATCTTACCACCCAACACTGTGCCGTACTACCTTCTCCATATGCCATGTCAAAGTTTGTAATTAAAAAATCACCGATCAGCTGAAAACATAGCGATTACTATCCCCTTTATGTATTTCATTAAAAAAAATCAAAGCTACCCGGGATCGCCCATAAAAACAGGCATTGCTCACGATGTTACGTCACTGGTGCAACAAAGAACAGTAATAAAATGTTTGAAATTTCATTGCTAACCATACGAGCAGGTACAAGCACTTGTCAAGATTTCTTGAAACATCAGTGATGTCATTTGTAACACATCATAAGCCAGGCTTGTATTTCTATGTGTTTCTAGAGAGCAGTGAAAAAAACAAACATAAGGGGGGGGGGTCCAAACTTGTATATTTTCAGTTGATTCGTTTTTCAAATTAACAACAAACTTTGACATGGCATAATGGTACGGTCAAAGCAGTATGGTACACATGCTACAATAACATCTTGCTTTTATAAACAAAAATATCAAAAAGTGGGCTCCTTGCACGTTTGAAGGATAATAGAGCAAAGGAAAAGTAGGGAGACCAGTTTACTTTTTTTATTCTCCTCTATGCAGACAAAGTACAGGGAAGTTAAAGGTTTGTAGGCAATCGTGTGTGTCAAAGTATGTACAATTATTCACTTCAGGTACAAGACATTCATTTACAAAACATCTATGGAGTTGATGTAGAATTTGATGCTTTGCATGGTGGAGATTTACATCGATGTAATTCTTTTGGATATATCATATATTAACCTCTTCTACAAAAAAGTGGTGAGATGATGACTAAAGCACACTAGTCTAACCGATGAGAACAAGCCAACTGGCACTTTTCAGAGCCACCACTTCTTTCAAGAAGAGATTATTAAATGGTTTTCGCATAAGAAATTAGACCACATTAAAATTGGCAGATAGGGCTACAGCTAAGGACACCCTATACTTCAACCAATGATGACGCAGCTGTAGCTGCCAATTCGAACATGGCCTCACAGCACTATCTTTGGAGTTGCAATATTAAGCAAATTTGCCTGTTCAGACTGTCATATCACAGTCACTCATGGAATCAAAACTTCAAGATAATAAATACAAAATCTTACCTTTCTTCATCACTCAGATCAACATCTTTTTGAAGGAACTCTCGTACAGCGGCCATTCCGTCTCTTAGTCTGGTACCACCGGTTCCCAACCTCTTAGCATACAAGAAGCCTCCTCCTTCACTCATGTAGCCACTTGCTATATCACTCAACTGAGCATTTCTATGCAAGATGTCTCCATCGCTGACGTAACCGCTGCCTATGTCTTCATCGTACATATCATCATCGTCAAGAATCGGCTGTTCTGTGTATTGTAGATCACTCAGATGAGATCTGTTGGAGGTAGTGCGCCGCATGGAGTTACTGTACAGACGGGTTAAGGAGGGAGCAGGCACAAAGCGCTGAGGGACACCTCCACTGCGGTATGAGTAAGCGGAGTAGGGCGCGTCCCCTGGACAGGCATGGATGGAATCTGAAGAGGCAATGAGCTAAGGTTGTTAAGTCGAGCTGCAGAGGCACCGTAGGTCGCGATAGCCGAGCGCTGTGTCCGTGGTGAGCCTTGGGGTGATTGGTTGCTCCCTTTGCTGGACCCGGTCGGTGAGCGGTGATTCCGAAGCTGGGTTGTAACGCTATCCCCGAAGGTTGTCTCCTTAGTTGTTCTTGATGTTGGCGGTGTTTGGACGCTCATGACAGTCAAGTCCATGTTGTTGGGTCTCACGTCCGAATATCCCTTAACTGAACGTGGTTGTGCTGGTGGTGTGCCAAACGTTGTCACCACCTTGTCATTTTTGTAAACTGTTGTGCAGTAGTCCCCGTCTTCTCTTGGTCTATACACGACACTGTTGTCTGACGATTGGCTGTTGCTGGATGACACGCTATTTTGGCTCTGTATCGGAGTGCCAAATGACGAGTCACTCATGCTAGCACTCGCTATGCTCAACTCACTACACTCTTTAGACATTGGCCGGCTACCAGTGTAATTGAATGGTGCTACTGTTGCTGTGTTAGCAGGGGACCGCTGAGATGCGCTGTGACTCGGTGATGCTGGGAGGCGAGTCGAGTCTGGTGATCGCGCCTCATTCTTGGGCTTGCAGCTTGGTTGTCTGCTCACTGTATCATCTTGAGTTCTCATCTCATTCATAGATGTTACTTCACCATTCTTTTGCTTTGTATTTCCAGGTCCTGGAAAGGTGCTGTAAGTACCGCCCCTCATGAAGGATGCATTGTTTCCTTCTTCTTCTAGTTGCTTTGTCCCATTCATATTGGAATTCTTAGGGAAAGTCTGATATGATGTTGGAGTTTTCAAACCTGTTTTCTGACCCGTTGAGTTAGAACAAGGTTTAGGAATGCCACGAGGCGGAGTCTGGCCTGATGTGGCAATTGTTGCTTGGCCTTGCCCAGGCACAGGCAGTTTGGTCTTAGTTGATGCAGCTGTTTGGATCTGCTTAATACCAGTAGGCTTACCTCCTGGAGGTGAGAGTTTAGATTTAGTCGATGTCTTAGAGTTAACATCATTACTCCTTGGTGATTCAACTCTTGGAGTGTCTGCAGATCCAACAGGCTCTCCTCGTACCCCCAAGTCATCTTTCAGAGGTTTCCCAGGTGCTGGTTTTGTGACAGGTTTTGTCTTTCCACCTCCAAAGGCTCGTCCAATGGTCTTCTGTGCGACTGCTTTGAGGGCATTCTTGGGGCTGCTGGATCCTAAACTTGAACCAGGGGATGAGGCAGTACTTTGTGCCCCACCAGGGGGTGCTGCTCCGCCGCTGCCAGCACCCCCTGATGAGGAAGCATTACTTGCTGTGGTCCCGATACTTGAGCTGCTTCCATGCTTCTTCAAGCTGCTGCCAGTCCGTGATTTGTCCTGGGAAGGACGTTCCTGAGCTGTTGTTCTGTTTCTTGATGCTGCAGCATCTTTGGGTGGCTGAGTAGATAATGTTGACTCAGAACTGCTACTATTATTTCCGCTGTTAGTAGCTGGCTTTGGAACGCCTTTAGTTTTAGGTGTACTGTTTTGCTCTTTTCCAGCATGCTCCTTCCCGAAAAATTTCAGTTTTGTGAGCATAGAGCTCTTGTTAGGACTTTTTGGAGTCTGTTGTGACTGTTGCTGCTGTTGTTGCTGCTGCTGCAGTTGTTGTTGCTGAAGTTTCAATTGCTGCTTTTGCTGTTTTTGCTGAGCACTGCTGCTAGCTTTACTTGCACTGGGTGTAAGGGTACGGATCTGGCTGGCTGTCCGTGTTGGGGGTTGGAGATTGCTTGGAGGGGAGGCACCATTTGGTAATGAAGTACCCTGAGATGAGGTAGTAGAACTAGTTTGTATTGCACCTACACGAAAGGAACAAGTGAAATGCTAGTGAAGAGAAATTGCAGTTTTAAGACAAAAATTACCCCATGTGTAGAGCAATGGGTTGAACCATTAAATGCACAGTGAGCGTATCTTAAGTCTGGTAAATTCAATTGTACGACGCAGAATGCACCTCCGTAAAATGCGCGCCTATGATTTCCGCCATTTTGGGTCAAAATTCCTCTGTGTACATTTTGATTCCCCAAGTGGCGGACAGGATAGACTTTGTGAAATGGGTCAACACGCCATCTGCGAGTTAAGATTTTAATAATATCTGGTACAACGACATGCTTAGTCACATTTTTCCACTTAAACTTGGATTCCTCAGACTATAGAGACATGTTGTTATGTCACATGGTTCAGGGCAAGATTTTGCAGAGTTATGTGGGAGACGACGAATACCTACGCACAATTCTGAATGAATGTGTTTGGCTTGGCTCAACAGTACTAGGGTTTGCTCATCTGGAGGTTGCTATACAAAAGCTTGCCCAAACCATTTAACATAGCAAATACCTCTATAGTCTGAGGAATTCAAATTTAAGCGGTAACCTGTGATTAACAAAGTTATTGTACCAGACATTCAAATCTAACTCGCAAATAGCTTACGGACATGTCTAGGGTCAAAATGACAAATCTTTTATCAATGAAACTTGTTAAAGGTCTTTTATTCTCTTTATTATTTTACCTTGAGTCGGGGTGGAGGCAGAACTGGAGGGCACTCTTCCCTTTTCTAGTGGACCCCGCTGGGCAACCCCCGACCCCTGAGTTGACCTTGGACCCTTGTTGAATGTTGGTATGCGAGAACTCATGTCGGATGATGACGAGTTGCGGTGAGATGATGAGTTGCCTGTGAAGACAAGTTGTCAGTAACTTAATTAACCCTACAATGATCACCATATGCACACTCAGGGCTAACAGCGTTGGTTTTTTGACCCGGTATTTTCCAGTCAAGTTGTCTAAAAAAATAAGTTGCTACAGAGTTTGAATTTCAAAATGTAGATTGTATGTTAAAACATGAGAAACATTGGAAGATGTCCATTCAGAATATGATCAAATTTGGTTGATTGGAAGTGGGTCAAATTTTGCAGCTGTTTTGCGCCGCTATGGGCATTTTGTTACAAGCCGCTTTCCGGCCGTTATGGCCTCTAAAGGATTAAATGTCTTAACCCTTGAACATCCACAAACTCTAGATTTCGCCAGGGCTCAGGATCTGCAGAACTGTACCAAGCTTTACTTGAAGACATGAACTCAGAATTCTTATAACCTACAAGATTTATTTTGAAAAATACTCACTTTTTTGAGAGGTAGCTGATGTCGAAAGCAACATATGAAAGAGGGGGTAAGAAAGTATGAAAAAGAAAGAAAAAGTTTAGTTGTGAAATATAACAATACAATTGAATTATTTTATTAGATAGAATTCAACTCATGCATATTAATATGCATGCAAATAAATATAGTCTTGAGTTCAGATTTCTGTGCTGGTTTCATTCAAACCAAACTAAACCAAGCGAGGGCGCACTGACAGCACTATAGTAGTAGTTGTGTTGAATTTTCATTTCTCAACTGTTTGGATGATTTTGTTTGTCCTTGGAGGTTGTGAATAACCAAGCAACATAAAATGCTGTTTTTACCAATTGAAGAATTTGATTTACTCTTTGAAAACACACCCTAACAATCAGCAAAATCACAATACAAATTTTAACGACTATGTTTAGTGATAAAACATTGACAAAGTCTTTGCCCAAGACTGAGTTTTGATAGAGACACATGACCATGAAGTCCTAAAGTGAAAATGAGGAAATAATGAGGTAGGGAAGGACAGCTGGGTAGGTGGGGGGGTGGGGTGGGGGGTGGGTAGGGGAGGGGAGGGGGGTGGGGAAGGGGTAGGGGTAAGGGGGTCGTAGAAAAAAACAACTCATATTTGACTGCCTGTATTGCAGACTTTTTTGAACAGTATTAGTGGAATAAATGGATCAAGTGAACTCATGCTTGGATGTGACTAAATGAACACCTACAATACTTGGAAAATCTTTTGTGAAATGTAACCAGTACACATTAAATATAACCCATCCTTTTACATGTTTTCATCAGGTTTATAGTTTCTTTATTTTGTTTTACTACCCCCCCCCTGTTTTTGTATTCATTACGGCATTTCTTTTGCAACCATTGCAGACAGTGCCCCATCCAATTGTAAACCCCACTCCAACTCCACCAAGATCAATATTTACATTAGTTCATCATGATTTACATTATGTGAAAATCATGACAAGATCACTGGCTAAAAGTGTAATCTTTGAAACTGGAAACTGTTCATATGATTGAACAGCACATGACCAACATTGGCAATTGCCAAAGATCAATATCAACATTGTGTGACCCAACATCTACATGGGTTTTAGAAGAAAATAGTGGAAAAATTTCAAATTATGTTTTCACTGTTTTCAAACATCAGGTTTGGACTCAAACTAATTGTTTTACTCATTTCTCAAAAACTACAGTCTCTCAAGCAAAAATATTTCAAGGGGAAGTTTTTCACTATGACCATTTTTATACCATGTAGGTTATTTGCAAATCTGTAAACATTTATATATTTTTAATCTTACCAATGTTGTGCACACTGTTTAGAAATATCTATCTTGTTTTGATTTTGTGAAAGTCAACTGAAGTAATAAATACCCAATAATGAACACAGCTTTTGATCCGAGTTGATATTGAAAAAGCAGCTGATTATAATACTCTACAAAATAAATGAGAATTTGAGTATGGAGAGTATTATGGTATAAGACTTCATGCATAGTTGGTGGACCGTTACAGTTTGGATGATCAATCTCTCTGCATGCTATGAAGGGGGGAAATTCAGATTCATGAAAGTTGGTTTCAAACGAAAGAAAAAAAAACGCAATTTCAAATTTGTGTCTTTACCTCTTGAGCGCTCAAGCCCTGCAAAATAAAAAATGGTGTTGTCAACATTGTTAGCCACACTCACACCGAGCCGTGTTAATTCACACAGTTAACCCACACAAATCACACATGGCGTGCACAGACACACACAGCTTATAAAATAAAAGTACTGCATGGCGTATAGAGTCAGTGTTTCCTAATCCGGCAATCAATTATCCAAGGAGAGAGAGAGGTATTTGCATTTCTCCACCTCCATGGAAACTATTTATGTATCCGTAATTTAGCTGGTTAGAGTATAATCTAACCCACGATGCCTTCCTACACTCGGAGGCATCTCGGTAAGCTCCGAGATAAGAAACAAGAGAAGGAGGCAATATGCTTGACAACGAGAGCGTTCCGATAATTATTGACAAAAGCAAAGACTGCACGGACAGTGTCCGCCAGAAATTTTAACATTGGAGAGGTTTTCAATGTTAACTTGTTGAACGTTAAGCTATTTGGTCAAGAGTGAACATAGGGTCTGTGATGGGGTGTTGGTCCCAATTGTTGGCCACCCATGTGGTACGTATCTTATCCGAAATAGGGGAGGGGTGCTGAAAAATAACTTTTTTATAAAGGATATTTTAAATTAGAGGAAAACCAAATTATATGTAGAATTCAACTCTGTCTTGAGTGGATACCTGAATACTGAATTGTGTTTGTTTCTTCCCTTTTTTGCGGAAGAGGGTGAGGGAGGTCCCTTTGTTTCTGAACAAATTATAATCTATAAAAGTACTGCCTCTGCTATGAGTGCCAGGTGTAAAGCCTGACTGCAAACCTTGAAGTTCTTCATTAAGCTTGGCTTGACCTACTATCTTATATGTGACTTTAAGAAGCCTGGAGATAACAATCATTACCGCATCAATCTTTAGATGACATTGATGCATTGCTGACCACCTCCATCAGTGCTGGTTTTTATTGAAATTAATGCAGTGTCAATTTTGATGATTTGACCAGACGTCTTGAATTGTGAACAACAAAGACAAAGAGAGCCTTCATAATGAAGTTCAGTCACTTTTAGGATAATAAACAAGATGGTACATCAATGGTTCTTGGAATTCACAATCTTAGAGAATCCCTTTCTCTGTAAAGAATCAATGGTCTTGTATCCATCATGTAAAGTTCAGCCCAATGAATTCCTTCCAAAAACCAAAGTTACACCGCCTTTTTCTAAAATGTGAAAAAACATGCTTACTTGATGAAGCAAGCGACGTCGTTGATGCCCCTGCCTTGCGTTGCTGTGCACCCAGCTGGGTACTTGGACCACCCGGTTTACCCTGCGCCTTGGCTCCCGTCTGGTAGGGTGAGGGTACAGCGCTGTAGGGAGACTTGCTTGCTGGGGGTCTGACCTGGGATGTTGACCTGGGTGTGGTCTGCGGTTTGGGTGTCGCTTGACGTTGCACTGATGAAGACTGTTACACGCATTAAAAAAACAAGAAGAGATTATTCAACGAGGACAAAATCTAGTAACCATCAAACTTCCCTATTAATAAGCACAATTGTGTTTAAAAGAAAACGTCGCATCCCCTCAATGCAAAATTGTAGATTGCTCCAAAATTGATGAAGGAGCCCAGCTGGAACCCAATGCAAAATGTAGATTGCTCCAAAATTGATGAAGGAGCCCAGCTGGAACCCAAGTTGAGGTTTGGAAAAGGCACATAACCTCAGTGTGTAACAAATGTCTTTTAGGAAGCTTTAACTGGTTACTGGTGACTAATACCAACTTAACAAAGTTCTGTGAAAACAGTTTCCCAAAATGACAAACTGAAATGTGTGTTCTATAGACAATACCTGTGATTGCAAGTTGCCCGATTGCTTCTGTGATAACGACGCCGTTTGCCGTTTCTGTCCTGCTTGAGTTGTTGGCGCAGCAAGTTGCCTCTGGGGCTGTTGCCGTTGAGTTGTTTGTTGTAATTGCGTCGAAGATTGCACTTTGTGTTGAGTTGTTGCTGCCGTCTGTTTGTGTGTTAAAGATGGCTGCTTGCTTGATGCAGTCTGCTTCTGCTGCTGCTGTTGTTGCTGTAGTTGCTGTTTGAATCTTGACAGCGAGAAGAAAAGGCCGAGAACAGCTTTCAAATTGCCCTCTCGGATATCTGAGGGGAAAAAGAAAGACAACCACTGGCTTGAAACTCAGCACACTTCAAACATGGCAGTTTCAAGGATGACTTATACAGATTTAAATGTTCACATATGTCACCCACTGAACAAATGTATTAGGAGATGGTTTTGCAAATCCATAAATGAGCACAAATGTTAAACAACCACAAGGGAAAGTACCAAAAGCACAGGAAATACACCTCCAAAATTAACTTCCAGGGGTGAATTCACAGCTATCAATTTGTAGGTTGTATCATTAGAAACCAGTCTTTCTGAATCTAGCAAAATGCTGGTGGAATATTTGACCTCCAACTGGTCTTATCGTTTTCAGGCACAAACATTAGTTGTCAACCCCCCATGGGATATCTGTCCCTGGCTCTCAATTTATTGTGGTGAAAAATCCTCATCTAAAATTATTTCCCAAGCTGTGCTTATTAAAACGGAAGTTTGATGATTACTGGATTCATTCTTAAAACTTTCAAATTAATACATAGTTTCCGTACAGATTTTGGTATGTTCCGGTGGCCTATCATTTTGTATGTTTATTTAAAAACTGAATAACTGAATAACACAAAATTTCCCATTTACTAAAGTCGGTCAAGTATCATGCCAGGTGAATTTATTTCTGCACTTTGAGAGCTTAACAGTAATAATTCATTTAAGCAAGGTCAGAATTGTAGGTCAGGAAAAGGGGGTTAGAAAGGTGCCAACAATCAAGGCAATTCAAGAAGTTTTGAAAAACCTCTGTTTTTGAATTTCTTATGTGAGCTGGAATATTATTTTGCTTTCTTTAGATCATCAAAACTACAAAAAAAACTTTTAAATTGTTTTTCATTCTTGCTTAACAAAAAATAAAAGAGAACATGAAATACATGTGGTCAGGGCTTGAATTTTGGGAGAATATCCACAGAACAGCAGGGCTTGTTACTCTAAATGTTTGCGATCAGAAATTGTTCTACAATACCAGAATCAAAATGAGAAGAAGACAAACAAAACTTGTAAATGTGTAAAACATATAAATGCACCAAAACATATAAACTGTTTTTATTTGAGTAAGCACAAAGAAAAGATTTATCTCACTTTCTTACAGGTAAGTTTCCTTCAAGACTCAACAGAATTGCAACGTATTTATCAGACTGAAAGTAAACATTTGAATATATTTTTTTATTTTATGAAAGATATTTCACAGTCAAGTAATATCATTAAAATTGAAAAACACAAGCCTGCCGACTTGTTCGGTCGTCAGTTTACTGGCCCATGGCTATAATCACCAGCCTTGGCCCTGTGCTCCAGAGTTAATTTCGAGCCCTGGACTGGTGTGGAAGTGACAATATTGAAAGTAGAAAAACAAAAATGAAACAGATAAGTGTAGTCTGATTCATCTTCACCATGTCTTGAAGCCATTAGAGTGACAGTATGAGTAACTTTCACCCATAAAGACACCAACAAGGAGTCTCCCTAATGACTTCCTTGTGATGATAGACACCAAGTCTTGATCTTTAAGACGCTACTCCACTTCCAACTGAATCAACAGTACGCTCAGCTCATCATCCGTGAGTTCACTTGGTTCCTTCAAATGGTACATCTATCAAGGATGGTTTATTTTCATCAGCGATGACGGAGAAACCCAAATTACAAAAGGTTACAAATGACATCACAGAAGTTGTCTCGGCCGAAGTTTTTTTTATCTATTATTTTTTAATATTTTATTCATGTCTGGAGAAAATTCTTTTTTTTTTTTGGCAAAGAAACTTTGCCGCCAGTTTTGTTTCCTTCTTTTTAGCAGCTGTGAAAGAGATTGATTTTAACCTATAAAGATATACCACGCAAAAGCCTTTCAAGATCAGGGTTCAATCAAGCCTGGGTTTTGCTATTAGCTTTTCTAAGGGTTGTTGGGGGTACTAAGCCAAAGGTAAAGGTGCTATTGATGTTGTTTACTATAGGCTCGAACAACCAATTTTCTTTTTTTTTTTTAACCTCTTAAGCACGAATATTTGCAGAACACAGAAAAGCGTTAGTGACTCCAAGCAAAATGCTATTTGTTGTGTCTGGCTTCATGCTAATATTTACATGGACCCATTTTCAAAACAAATTTGCCATGCCCCACTTTTTAAAACATCCACAGGACTTGAAACTATGTCAATTATGTGCAGACAGGGATATGGGCCCTGGCAACAGTGATTAAATTCGAACCCAATATTTTTTTGCAAGAATTCATTTCCTTTTAATTTCCCTTATAAATGGAGAAGTAATACCTCTTTAATGCGACTGTTTAGAGTTATGATGAAATTGATGTAAATTGCAGAGTTTGTGCTTGTTCGTTTTTTGTTGATAATTTGCAATTGCAGCATTTGCCACACGTTACTGATATCCTGTGTAGTCAAGCCTAACTGATCACTCCTGAGGGCCGATTACTAACACGATGCGGTCTCCTAAACCCTACGAGATGAGCTAAACAGATGCTGCTGGAGACTCCAGACCAAGTATTAAAAGCCAGGAAATGGTTTTGTTGATAAACAATGGGTTGCTTTATTCCTTACGAAAGAATAAGCAGTCCAATCATCTGGACTACAATAAATTTATTGAACAAATTTAAAAGGCGCCACGTGTAATTCAGGAATATCACTGAGATTAAAAAAAAAAAAATGTAAGCAAACACAGTTTATAATATTCATTTTTTTAGTGTTACATGGTATATATTTAAGTTCCTTGGGAAGAGAGGCACCAAGCCCATCGTTTTAACAACTTACATGAAAAGCTTGTTTCCCCATTACCCTACAGGCACGGTAATGTTAAACCCTAATTCCCAGGGTCTTTTCCACACTCATAACTGCATATTTAAATTACACATTTGCTTTAATTGTTGTGCCCTTTCTGTGATCTAATTACCCTCGTACATGAATGTTTTACCAATTTTTCCCTTGGCTACCTCGGTACTGGAGAGTCATTTCAGACTGTTTGTTGTCTCGGGACTGACTGGCATTAATAACGCGACGCATTGAAAGACATCGCTTGGCCAACTGTTGTGAATTTCGTCTCTCGTCATGCGCATCGATGCACAACAAGAAACACAGCAACCCAGATGGAACATTTGAATGTCATGGGTGTGGGCCAGCTTGCCTTTGCGGGTTTTCTGTTCACACTGTAACATTTAATACGGACCACTAAAATTAATAACATTGGATATTAACTGAGAACAACCATAATATTATAACAATGAAAAGACCTCGAACAACCTCGATTTGTTGGGCTGCCTACATCTGTTCTTGAATCAACCAGTTTCTATGAACCGCCAGATTAATCTTATTTCAAAAGATCTGAACCTTTTTTGTGAATTTGTTTCAGTAAGCAGTTATTCTTCTTTCACAAAGTCTGACTAATTTTGAAAGGATCAGTCATAATGTTTTGACATCTGATTTCTAATGACTATCCTTTCAAGCTGCTTAGCATTAAATAAAAATAAAAATAACACATTTTGAGGACAATCCATCATTAAAAAAGATTTGAAATTTGGCAGGAAAAAAAATGGGTATAGGCCTCAATGTAGGGAGAATCCTTTGTCAAAAAGAGGGTTCCTGATGCAACGGAACTAAATCTATGTTCACACCTATCATATATCATGAAAAGCTGAATGTTTTCATTGAGAAATATTAGATTGTAACAGGACAAATGTTGCTTTTTGAAAAATAAAATCCAATGTGAAGTAAGAGAAATGGGGACATGATGCCTTGCTACAGTAGAGAGAACAAAGACGAGAACAAAGGATTACCAACATTGGCGCCTATGGGTTAAAAGAACATGAAAACAGACTACCATTGTCCTGATAGTTATTGATTCTATTGTATTTAAAGGGACATTGAATTGTGTTTACTTTCTAAGCAATTTTGTTTATACAGGCCTAATAACAATGCTGAGTATTAATTAAGGTTGTACAATATGTTTTGGAGCACCCATCAGGGGGAGGGGTCATAGCAAGAGGCAGTGGCATAACCAGATATTTTCTTTGGGGGAGGGGGAGCAAGGGCAAAGACATTTCCCCCCTTTTTTTGTTTCGGGGTAAGGGGGCTATTAAATGTATCAAGCCATTTATTTGTGCACATTTTAAATCTTACTTGGAGGGGTCCTGCCCTCCTGTCCTCCCTCTGGATAGGCCACTGGTCAGAGAGGTGTCTGTGTGTTTTTTGGGACATTCACCTTTTCAATTTAGACCCTTTCCCAAAATCACGGTTTCGACTTAGGCTCTGGCTTGGGCTCCATCAGTAACTTTGGTACAGGACTTACTACATCAGGGGGATGGTGCCTAAGCTGGAGCCGTAGTCAGAGCCGGAGCCGTGGTTTCAAGAATGGCTTGAGTCACTTGGTTTCATCTGCCATTTGGAAAAGTAAGTAACACCCTGCTTTGAAATTTCAGCCATTTCAAAAATTTTGAATGCACTTTTTCCAGATTCTGACTGTTACCTTGGGAGGGGAACCACAATTGACCCTATTAGTCTATTACCTTTGGCAAGAAGACCCTCTGTGTTCACACCCTTAGCCGCCAGACAATGAAGACATTTGTCGATGTTTTCAATCTGGACAAAGAAGAGAAAATCAGATGAAGAATATGATAAACAAATATTCATGATCTTAAAAAAATTGTAAATAAAGCTTTGTTTATGGATTGGCCTTATGCTTATAAGTTGTTTGAAATTAGTATTACCACAAGGGTTTCCTAATCAGGAACCCTTGATAAGTCCCTTGCAGTATACGGTTGATTACGATTGCAATAAAAGTAGCCCAGTTGGGATTTTGGTTACAAATAAGGCAGATTGTGTCATAATCACTGATCAGAAAAGGTTCCTATCCTCATTGGGAGATGTATGTTTCAACCAGGGTAGAAGTATAACCCAGTTGGGATAGTTTTGGGTTAAAACTATTCACTTCCTTTCATGTTTATGCGTTGAGACCCATATGTTGGGGTTTGTCCAAGCTTTCCTAAGAATATCATAAACCTATATTCAAACCCAGGAAGGATCCGTTTTCTCCACTGATACATGACCACGTTGATCCGGGCTCTAAGTTAAGATGACTCAGACTCTGAGAGACTTAATAAACCATTAACGTCTCAAGATTTATTACGACTGCCGTATGTCATTTCATGAAATGTGCATTTAAAATAGGAAAGAGGATCATAGAAGAAGGGCACTGGCCCACATACAGTGACATTTGACGGGAACTGAAAGTCTTTTTTTAATTTCCCAGAACAAAAAAAAGAAAAAATTAGATGTAGGGGTAGATCAAACCTGACTGGGAAATGTAAGCAGTAGAAAATTCAGTGTGATGAATGTCTCCCAGTACGTCCTTTGAGGGAATACGAAATTCAAGGGAACGGGGTACAACGCATGACCTGGTTACAACATCCAAATCTGATAAGTGACTTTGACGGAATAGGGTGAAGATGAGGAGGCATTCTTACTCACTGAACACACCTCAATAAGAGGTTTCTTAAAGTCAACTCCACAGCCTTGGAATTGACCTGAATCCTAAAGGCAGTTTCAGATATGATTGCTGCTCAAGAGTGGTCTCTTTATACAAACAACAATGATGCTTAGAAAATAGCAACCTTTCCTAGACTTACTGGCTTTTCCCCCTCAGAAACAGTAGTCCCTTCCTCCACAGCTTGGGAAGATTTATACATGGTTGGTGCCTAACTTACTGATTGCGGAGATTACGCACATTCCAAATTAAAGCCTGAACGATTTTGTTTCATTGCAAAATCTGATTGAGGTTCCCCCCAAAAATAAATTTTCTTCTTGGTGTAGCATTTCTAAGTATTGTTCTGATATGAATTTGTCCTGATAAGGAAGCTCCAGTTACCCTGGATGCAATAAATCTCTCATCAAGAGGCTGGCACATGACAATCAGACATGATATACCAAACCGCCAGACAAAATTATGATAAACGCATTTCTTCCCTAGACTACAGGCTCCTATTGTCAGCAAAAAAAATCATAAATTATGACAAGAGCTAGACTGGGGTAGCATTGTATACAATGGGACACTGGGCAGCGTCTTTTTAATGTCTTGTTGCCAAGGTTACCAATTAAATTTTCTTATTCTTTCCATTTCAATTTCAAGCGTGGCTGCCCTCTGAAATACAAGGCAGTCGATGTACAGATAGAATGTGACTCTTCAAAAATTTCATACCCATTTGGAAATATCAAAGTAAACAATACTGACGGGGAATGGAAGTTTCTCATTTGATTACCATGTAAATGCAATTTTCTTACAATAAAGGAATACAACAGAGTTCCATAGAATTTGGTATTGATGAGATTGGAGAATAGAGGGAATTTTTTTTTTCCCTTAAAAATAATTTGAAAAATCTAGAGAAATGTGTGAGGTGGGATATTATATTATATTATGGACCCTGTGTGAATGTATGGCAAGTGGGCTTTATTTATAATAAAAAAAAAAAAAAAAAAAAAAAATGCCCCCACCCTCTCCAGTCAACCAGACAGAGCATTTCTGTCGACATCTACATTGCTGTACCTATCTATCACGGACAATTTACAGGACGCTGGAGCACCATTGCCTCCAAAAGCGAATCAAATATAGTAAAGTAGTCACACTCAATGGGAATTATTGAACGGAACTGCAGCCCTGCTTTCAATCATAATGCCAATTGAACAGAACGAGGCGCTGCGATGATGCAAGTCACAGCGATGTGTAGAGGAGAAGGATCAGTGCTGATGACAAATACATACATCTCTGCATTCAGGATAAAAACCGAGAACGGGTTCTGAGGATGTAAAGCTGCCTCTCCTTGAGCCATTGTTTCTTTATTTGTTATCATTTTTAATTATCATATATTTCTGGTAATGAAACCAAGGGATCCTCAAAACTGACTATAGCACTGTGACCCCAAGTTCCGTAGATGCCTCCTGCATAAAGAAGGCCATTCATTTGAATTTTTTTTTTAAATTTTATTAATATTTATCTTGAACTGGGAAAAACACATCAACATTTGTGTAGTTCTTAACGGCGATTAAGGGCTCAAACAAAAATCTTAAATATTTCAGTTTGATGTTGCAGTTGTACATAGAAAGGTTATATTATATATAATTCTTTTGTCATCTGTTTGTACTTGTCTCTCTAGTCTAATGTCTCTTGTTTTCTGCTGGCAAGTCTTGTTATGTATGTGATACTTTTTTTCCTGTCTATCTGTCAAAGGGCTGAAGTTTCGACTGACTCAGTCAGCCTCCATACTCTGCTTTCAATTATTTTCTCCATATTCTTTATTGGTTATTTTACTTGCCTTCTGTATCACTATATATGGAATTCTGTGAGAGTTAGGAAATAAACGTTCTATAGAATGAATGAATGAAATTTATCAAAATGTTTTTAAATATTATGTGGGGGGAAAAAAGGTAACAACATTGCAGCCACATCAAATGTACAAAGTAAAGTGCATTGATACGTCATTGTAAAATGCGCTGTAAAAGAACTAGTTATTGTTATTTCATTTAATCACAGCATGTAAAAGGAAGACCATATTTTCCTTTGTGCCGGTAACTCCTCGAGTCGGGCTACATCCCATAGCCTTAGATCTCAAGGGTCTACCACTATTGTTATTACTATTATTATCTTTATAATTATAACAAAACAATCAGGTTTGAAAATGTCATCATACATAATATTCATTTTCTAGTAATAATACTTATGAAAAAAATTGGAGAAAACCATTTAAAAGATAACAGATAATGGCCTAATCAATTCAGTTTCCAAAATAAAAACAACCAATGCTGCATACTAATTATCACTCAGCATTTCCCAGAAATCCTTGATTAGTTGAGAGTCACCAGCAGTGTCCATCTGATGCAGTCATGAGAGAGAACCAAAGTGCTGCATGATGTACACACACTACATATCAATGGCTGACTCATAATGAGTGTAAATTGTCAAACTGTGACCTCAGCGTGTATAAAATATACATAGTCGATGAGCAATGAATGTGTAATGCGCTGGCAATGCGTGAAGTGTTTATCATCACATCAACATTTTCTAGGGGGATGCAGATGCTACGCTGCATTTCTTAATACCTTATGTGTTTATATATTCACAGACCAGTACTGTCATTTGAGACCAGAACTGTCATTTTTACATAATTTATCTTTTTCTTGAACAAGTGTGTAGTTTGTTTAGTGATGTGTGTGAATTTTTTGTTGAATAGCATTTTATGATACGGAATAAATCAATTATAATTTAATTGACCTGTCAAGATTCAAGATTGGTCAACATAGCATGGTGACCTAAAGAAATGACTATGTTTTATTTACAAGGGGAAACAAATTTCCAACAATGGGCTTATTCTACTGTGATTTGGGCCCATAAATCTATGCAAAATTGTCTGCAAAAAATCTCAAAATTTACATATTTACCAAAATGTGGTTGCTGTTTATGTAAAGATTGCATAGGTTTTTTTTTCGCCATTAAGTTATTGTTTTTACCGTGAATGTAAACCCAATTCACAATTGAAAAATAGTATTGTTATTTTTTATGTTGCATGTTATATGGTACGTTTATTGTTGGGTGTATTTTTTCTGATATGATTATTAGTCTTATCTAGTACTTCCAATAATGCTTGAAAATACAGCAAGATTTCTGGGTGATATTTACATTTAATTTATCTTTATACATCATTTTCATTTGATTGGAGGATTTTGAATCAATCAGCATTTCTCAGTCAAAACATTTACGTGGCTTCTACATCATAAAATATGCATTTTGGCTTCCATTTTGGTACTATTCACCATACATATTCGTCCCATCCTTTTTTTACTATAGCAGTTTAGACCATACCACACTTTGTATACAGCAGTATACTAAACCCCCTCCCAGTGGATGCCAGAATACAATCTAGTACACTGTTATCGGTGAAGATTTATCCTCTAGTCAAATGACAAAGATCTACTTGGAAGTTATATTCAACAAAAAATTACAGTTTTTCATGGATAAATCTTTTGAACGATGGATGTGTTCGATGGATGTGTTCGTTGAATGGAACTTGAAATTTGTCAACTCAAGAAAAGATTCTCACAGTTGCACTCATAAACATTCATTATTTGTATAACATAACCATGTTGTCCACTTCACACCCAAAGGTAGTCAAAACATCCTAACCAAGAAAATACCACAAAGTGCAAACAACCAAAGACTACACAGAAAGGGCAACTTCAAGAAGTCAAACATCAGTAGTCTTAGACCTGGGTGTAAAATTGAATATAATTGGATTATTTGGTTATAGATATTACAAGGACACCAATCATTCCCTTTAAAGGTGAGGTATTACATCAGGACCCAACGATGGAAAGAAATCTGGAGGAAAATTTGAGCTGCTCATCTGACTCGGGGGAATTCTTGCCCTCCTGACACACACAGAGAATACGTAATTCCATCGGCCAGGTGCTCCTTACAGCGCAGGGCATCGGGGCTTGATGTGAATAATCTAATGTGACTCCCGGCTAACAGGAATGGCAGAGTTGAAGAAACAGAGAAAATTTTAGGCCTACAAGACGCATCTCAAGATGCTCTGAAGATGGTCTTCATTGTAAGGTGATACCCGGGAAACTGAGGCTGAGCAGGACACCAGTACTTTGGTGGTGGAGGGCAGCGGGGAGGTTGGGGAAATATACTTAGAAAGAGCGCGAAGCCTTAATACTATAATCCTAACATTAGCTGCCGGCAATACAAACGGCGGTGGAATAAATACTTCTGTTTTCATTTTGAAATAACAAGGTGGGGATGGGAGAATCCATCACCTCGTCCTTGATGAATTTAAATACAACTGACACAAATGTCACAAGAAAACTTAAAGCTAATCCAATAAGTAGCTAATGATAAAAAAGAGTGGAATAAAAGTACACGTGGGTTTTAGGCAGTAGGGTTAATCAGGAAGGACTCCCATGGGTTAATGGAGTGGGGTGGGCTGCCGATTTTGTTCCTTAAGTAATGCAACTGTGATGATCCAAAGAAGAAGCCACCAAATTTGTGAAGAAAAAAAAAACAATCTGCCACTGGCTACGGATGTAGGAAATTGGAGAGATGAATTAAGATCACGGACAACTGAGGAAAACGTTGCATCAAAGTTGGCAAGGGAACAGAGATGAAAAACTTAATACTTAATACAGATGTAGAATTGTATTGAATGGGAGGCTAAGTTTTGTTGCGGGGTTGAGGTGGAAGTCGGGAGAAGCAAGACACTGTTTTACAAAGTGTAGCTGCTGGCTAAGGAGAGACATTGAATGGAAAAAAAACAGAGTACTTTAAGGATGTATGGTTGATGATGAGGAGGAAAAGAGTGGGACTGAAGGAGCAGACTGAAGTGATGATGTGTTGGAGAGGAGAAGAGATTTGACGAGTGGGGTACCTCTATGGGGAGGGATTACAGACGATGAATCTAATCTTGTCTTGAGAGAGATGGGATGATGAAGAAAAGGTACAAGATTCACTACAGTTTCAAACCAGAAGAGGGAATTGAAGGGCGAGTCGGTGTACACTGACTCTTGAAGAAAGGTTGACTCTGAAAGACAGGCGAGGCAACAGACAGTGACTTTTAACCATTAAGAGATGGATCTGATATCGATGATAGTTATCAAAGCACAGTAAGGAGGGACAAAATATCCACTCTTTGAATCGACTTTGGCTAATTTCTCAGCGCTGCATAAGAGTTTTAAAAAGACGTACAAACAAACTGGTGAACGGAAATAGTTCACAGTCAGTGACAAATGCTGTCTTGACTGCATAAGTTCCTTTATGAAAAGGTTATGCAGTGTATACAAGAAAAGCCTTTTTGGTTAACAGAGAATTAGTACATTGGCTGGTTTGATGTAGTTGCTCTAAGACTATATAAAGTTCTGTGAGAGTAACGACTGACGTTAACACTTTCAATCTGAAACAGCGTGTAACATGAGAACGATAAATATGATTAGAAAATTGGTTCGCTTTGGATGTCAGATCAACTGACAACATGCATCATCTGACAATCATCACTTTCTGACTACTCAGGGGTAGATTTAAGTGTCTTGTATGTACATCTTTACGACACTCCTGCGACAAGCTCATTGGAAGCACAGCTTCCAAATATTAACAAGATGCATGTGGAAGAGTTTGTCGGGGGGAAAAAGAGGCCTGTGATGTGGTAATGTAAAGGGTATCCTCCAAGGAGTATGTGGTCATCTTGAATCCAGTAACCTTGACAGTTAAATAGTTCAAGCCTTGTTGGTTGGACATGCCACAAGTTTGAGATGGTTTGATAACTGAAGTGGTGGCACAACACTATTATAACGATATGATCAAAACTGACACTTAAAAGCTTATTATGAAGCTGAAGATACAAATGTCTATTACCTGGAATGGTAGTCTGCTAGAATTGCTTACTAAAACAGAGAGCGTTTGAAACAATTGTGATCTAAACAGCAGGCATGGAATTTAATCTTTGAAAGGGCAAGGCCATTTTCATTTTGTAAAGGGCACTTCCATTTGACAATCTTAAAGTCTACGAAAAATACAAGGGCTCAAGACCAAGACCTAGATCTCCATGTTATTCCAAGACTGAAACAGGCAAAGATTGTGTTTAAGTTTAGTGAATTTTATGCACTAGTCAAGAAGTTGCTTATGGTTGAATGATACCAAATACAATCTAAGTTCTATATCCAAAATCAAAATTAAAAACACTTCACTAAACTAAGTCAGTAGACTTTTAGACAGTGATGTTGATAAAGATGTACATGTACAAATTAGCCCTAAAAATTAGCCCAACAGCTGTCTGAATCACCCTGAAGGAACTAAGAGACAAACGGCTGTCATTTCATCATTGTGATTGAATCAATTCAACAGGGTATTTGGAGAGCGAGTAGTAGGGTGGAAGCAAAAATAGCCACAAGCTGGATGAGTTTTTCAAGTTCCTTCGACCGCACCAATTGAGCCTGGAGGAAGATGCTGTGATGGGTCTACAAAACAAGGGAAACATTGATGAGTTTCACAGGCAAGGAGCAAGAAAGTTTCCTAAAGGTATCAATACATTTTACTGGCATTTGGCACATCACAAGACAGCTTCTAGTAGACACTTTAGAGACATCTATAAAATGAGAGCAGTCACATTGGCTTATTAGAAGGGGGTGGGTTGGAAGCTACCTCCGTAGGGGAAGGACTCCACATCTTCAGCTGCGGGCAAACAATTATAAGGTTTCAGCTATCAAAAAGATGACAAGATGCTCTGATTATGAGTAGCAAGTTCGCTCCGTGATCATCATCAAAAAGTTCAAGTTCAAATCAAGCAAGAGTTCTTTGGACAGACGTTTGTTCTTGGGGCGATGTCGACGATGATGGGAAATTACGCTCAACTTGAAGCCAATTAAAACTAAAGTAAATACAAGTTTGGAATGGGAAGCAACAGGGGGTCCAGTGACATTGCACTGGGGGCTTGACTGTGATGGTCATTAGCTAGATTTATAAAAGAGCAAAATAACTGACCTATAACATTGGATTTGACTTTTGGTATCACCTGCAAAATGACAACTGATTACTGCATCTCAAATGCCTCAATCCAATCTGTGCAAAGCCAAACAGTAACTTAGGAGGTAGCCCCCACCAAATTTGTTTCCATGACCTTTAGGTGTTATTATAATCCTCGCTCTATGTTATAATTAAGAAAACAACCAAACTATTCCATATCCTAATAGCAATAAGTAACAAAACTTTATGGAAATGTTAATAAGTAGATTAAATGTAAGTGTGCTTGCCTATACTCCTCTGAAATTTCATTAGACCTTCAAGTTGTCACAAGATTAACTGAAAATAAAACAATCAAAGGGCAGGATCCCAAATGAAGACACTAAAAACAGAACAGGCAAGTTACAGACAAAGAGCTAAGTGCTTGGGTTGAATCATTACCTATATCCATGGCTAAGAAAACACATTAGAGAATCAGCTGATGTACTTATCAGATTAACATTTAAGTGTGCATCAGGGTTATCCTGGGGAAGGTCAGTAACATACAACATTTAATGAGAGGCCAGGCCTAAACACAATCAAGGTCTTTCATTACTCATAATCTGGGCGCAATTTCGTAGCACTCCTTCAGCAGAAATTGTTTCTCAACAAATTTCTGCTTAGCAGCAATGAGCAGGAGACCAGTCACAGATGGTCCAAGATGTGACATGGTAGTTTGGCTGGTAACCTTATTCTGGTAATCATAATTTTTGTTGTGCTTAGCTACTTTTTGTGCTTAAGCTGTTTTATGAAATTGGACCCTGATGTTGTAAGGAAGAACATATTTTGAATTTTGTTTTAGGATGAACAGTGTACATGTATACATATGTAATGTTCAATTATGGAAAAAAAAACAGCAATAAAAATTTAACAAAAAAATAATTCAAAATTTTATGAATCAGTTTGACTAAAAAGTGAAAGCTTAATTTGCCTACTTAATGTTGTTACAATTTTATCACATTAAAACATCACGTTAACATGTTCTTACAAAGCACACAGTACTTTTTCAAAAGCCGGCCCTAGGGCCCTAACCCTGTTTTACATCAGAGACTCTTCTTCAAATTCAATTCAGATTGTCAAAAAAAACTTCTCAAAACCTTCCTCTTTTCTATTTCTGTTTAGCCTCCAAGTTTCCACTTTGCTGTTAAGCGCTGTGATTTAAAAGCATTATATAAATATCCCCTTTATTTATATTCCCTACCCATAGCTTTCTATTCATTTTGATAATAATAGTAATAATAGCTAACAATAGTCATTATGATTCCATCATCAACAAAAATGATAAATCTATCTATACTAAAACTTCACTTTTAATTTAGCTACTTCTCTATCTCATGAAGTCCTCGATGAGGAATAATCTACTCCATGACTGGTTTTACCTAACATTCTGTTATTTTGCTACATGACTCAAAAAGCAAAAAGGCTTGTCAGATTTGATTACAAAAATAGCACTTTCACTCTTCTTCAGTAACTTAAGAAGTACATGACTTCAAGCACTGGCCTTGAGTGTACGTCTTAAACTTAAAGGAGGTAGCAAGTTTGTGAACAAAAAAGGTTCCATTGACACTGATTCAAATACAAGTACACGACTTACGAATCAATCAAGATCCAGAGTTGATCAAAATGAGGAACATATTTAAACAAAATAATTCAAAGCATAATCATAAACTATTTCATAAATTAGGGATAAGATTTTGTGTAAAAGATAATTTAAATCTTGAAAGTTATAGTATTGAAATAGGACGTGCGCAACATTGGTAAGATTGAAAATATAAACGTTCACAAATTTACAAATAACCTACATTTGTAATAAGATGTTCATAGAAGGAAAACTTCCGTTAACTTATTTTGGTCTGAAATGAGTAAAACAATTAGTTTTGATCTCATCTGAAATCTGATGTTTGAAAACAGTGGAAACAATTAAGATGTTTTTTTTAACTCCCTTTTTTCTCGTGACTCCGATGACCGATTGAGCTTAAACTTTCACAGGTTTGTTTATTCAATGTATACGTTCCATCACAAAAAGTGCAGCTACTGATCTTTGACAACTACCAACACTGTCCTAGTGCATTAATCCCAATGGTGTAGTCATTAACACCCCCTTTAAAACCTGACATTTTGAACATCTCTGTTAAAGTAATGATATAAATATCAGAAGACAGATTATACCTACATCATCAGGGAGACAAGCTGAACATACAGTAACCTTGACAGTGGGGGAGCATACATAAGCAGGATCCCTGCCTTAAAGGTGTCACAAAAAGGAAGCAAAAAATACATGATTGATGTGGGAGGTTACAATTTGCCATTCATATCATGCATGCCCCGCTGGGGAGAAGAGGGACCACAGTGTCGGAGGGTGAAATTGTAATTAACCACTGCTCCGGCAAACCATCTGAGGGTTATTTTCTTCAGATTGTACGGATGGATGTACGCTTAGCTCGATATAAAGTGTTGCCAACTCAACCTAACTGCATCTAAATATCCTCTCGGCAATTAATATCGGAGAGAGAAAGAGAGAGAGGGAGAGAGAAGAACCATCCCCTTTGCAGCACAAAACACCTGCGTTGAATTTCCAATAATTGACAAAAACAATAAGATTAAAACTTTGTTAGTTTGTCTGACTCTTGTTACTAGCAGCCGTCCCAGAATATAGATTTATCTTGAATTTTTGTACTACATGCGTCAGGAAAATATGTTCATACAGTCTGTACAAAATACAATTTCACTTAGGCCTAAGTGTATACAAAACATTCAGATGTAGTTTGTCCGTGAACTATTTATTGTTATAGTATGTTTTGTTTCTGTTCTGTTTTGCTGTTGTACTTACTTTCCAGGGATATCCACCACAACCCCCGCTTTTTGGATTTTGTCTCCACTCTAGTATTTTCCTTAAGATATTATACTATTTGCAAGTGGTGGAAATAAATGTTACATTGAATTGAATGTCTTCTTTATATGTTTATATTATGAATGAAGCTCTGAAATCATAGGCCTACATACTGCATCAATCTCAACAAATCAAATTGATCTTTCTTAACAATCTCAGACTAGTAGAAAAAAGTTGCCAGGTACAATATTTTATAATGCCAAGTTATTATTTTTCTACTCAACACGTTTTCTCCCCAATTTATCCTCCATGCTCCAATGTAAGCAGCCAACCGCTTTTGTAGTAAAACGTATTCGATCTAGGATGGAGTTGACCTGTCAGGGTTACACAGGGAGAAATAAACCATCCAGTTGTACTTTGTCTCCTTATAAAAGTAATTTGATTCTGGACGATGTATTCTTGATCTGAAATAAGGTCCTCATGAATGGAGGGAGGAATTGACTGAGTAACGGCACGAGATGACACGCTCAATTCTCTCTGATTGGACGGGACGTAAAACGGCCCAAGATGATTGAGTTATACCTTCAACGAACACAAATCACTGAAGGTTTGACAGCTTCTACGCAAATGAATGAATGAGATTTCTACGATGCTAGTTCATAATAAATGGACTCTCCATTTCAGGGTACCATGTTTACTGGTAGGAAAAAAATAAACAAAATGGCGTTGTTCAAACTAAATTACTCCGGAGGAAAAAAAAGCAAGTGAATAAAATTTGTCAAATGATCAATGTTTGTATGTGACTACCATGTTTAATCCAAGTTCCAGATTAAAGACTGCAAAGGGTTCTGAAGATATTCAAAATAGTTCTCAAACAAAATTATTTAGAGTGTAATTTGAGAGCGTTTGACCGCTTTTCTGTATAGAATGGTGCGTACAAGATTTCAATGCTGAATGCGTATTCCAAATAATGTTTTCAAATGTCTCTGTGAGGAATAAAGCGTTCTGAATATATAAAAAAAAAGAGTTTAAAAAAGGGAGCAGAAATTTCAGTATAATACAAAATGTTTGCATTGAAAAGAGGTATAAGGATCAAGTACACCAATTTATTGTGCCACGTCCATCTTGGATTTCAAGGGATAAACTGAAGGAAAATTACTGGATCCATCAATACCGTCACACTGTCATATTTTGTACGTGATATATTGCAGGATGAGTCAGCTGCTTACATCAATACTGCCACAGAAACTCATCTCATTTGGTGAATAGTGCAGTGCTGAAGAGCCTCCACAATATGATATCTGGCTGAAATCCACTCTGACTGGTAAACATTGTTGATGTATCAAAGCATGAGGGTTCTAACAATGGTGCAATGGAACAGACACTAATGATACCCTTGCAAGTCATATTTTACTGTCGTTAATTTCAGAGAAAACTAATTGCCATAATCATAATGAAAGGTTACTGCGATATCAATCATTCTGAGACATATTTCTGTCCAATGCTTTCACTTAAAAACAAAACTTGTATTTTAATCAAGTCTTACTCGATTATTTATCCGGGTAGAAAAATGATTATGTATTTTAAAAATATCAACGCATGGAGCATTTTAAGGCTGTGGTATTCAGCACCCTTCTCTATTCAACTTTCTCTGGTTTTGTTCATGATTACCTTTCCAGTTCGTTCAAATGAATGTCAGGGAAATGATTTTTTTCCAGCAACTGCAAAGTTGTCAAACTGAATATTGTTTGTTCACACTGATTGCTAGTATTAAAGTAGCAAATTATGATCTTGTTTTATTAGCAACTGATACAATGCTCTGCTATACGTGGGAAATGTGTCACTAAATAAACTCCTCTGACAACCAAAGGACTGGCACCACATCACGTCAAGATCTTTAGGTTCCACCCTCCTTCTTCTTCAGAAGTAATCATATGTGTTCTGCTGCAATTCAAAGCTTCATTGTGAGTGGAAAACCCTTGATGTTTTTAAAGAGAGCCTCTTTAAGCTGTCAACGCTGCACTATCAAAGAAAGCCAAAGGCTTTTGTCAGAACTGTATAGCTCGCGCTACCGTCATGAAATCAATTCTTGGTTTAATGAATCAAGAAATGACAATGGCTTGCTTTAAATGAAAAGGTAAACAAACTAAATATTATCAAAGCGCACTGAAGATTTTAAGTGCTTTTTATGTCAGAAATAGACATGTGAAATGACAAACGTTTTGCTCTTCGAGGTTCTTAAGGAACACACCATTTAATCATTAGATATTTAAAAAAAAAATAATGATCTGAAATAACTTAATCTTGCACTTCTCATTTTTGTAGTAAACCCCCCCCCCCCGAAAAAAAAATTAATTAAATTAAAAAACAAAAAAAACAAAGCAAGTATATCATTTAAAAGTTGGTATAATTGTCACATGGTTTCTTTATGGGAGAGGAAGATTTAAAAATCCTAAAACAATTTTTATGTATAGAAATACTTCAGACTAATCATGGAGTATTTGTCAAGTTTGCATTTGCAATTTAACTTTAATCATGATGGGAAAGTTTGTATTTTGAACCTACACACAATCTTGTTTTCCTGACAAAGTTACTGCCCTAAGTTTTGGAAACTTTTTCCCAAGGTTCAGGAACAATAATTTGGGGGATTTGCTGGCAATGAAGCATAAATGTTAAACCCTAAAGTAAAGTCTGAATATCAACAAGTGCACAACAACACTGAAGTCTGTGTCAGAAGGCAAGGTCGTTGTACTTTTCATATCTGTATCCCGGATGTAATTTCAAACCAAATAATTATTATTTAATGCAAAATATTTCACAATGTTCATGACAATTCTTGAAACAATTAGTTTTTTATCACCTGTATTTACCCTGAACTCCCTCCTCATTATACGACTTCAAAGATTGTCCACACGTTCTTCTGTCAACTAGGGTCACAAAGTCACATACCAGTGGTGTATGAAGTAAATACTACAAACACTATTAAGCAATAGGCCAAAAAGATTAGCCTTTCAAACTTACCCAGATGTGACTTCCAACCAGCATATTCCCCTACAAATATTGTAAAACTCACCGATGGATTACAAATGGTGAAAACAAAAATATAAAGGAACCAATAATCTGGGTCAAGGGTGCAGTTTTTGAAGTTTTGCTTGGGAAAAAGAACTGCGCAGGTGGATGAGGAAACATGGTTTTTATATTTATACTTTGGGTTGAATTCAAGCAAGCATGAAGCTGCTGACAACTGTCAAGCTCTGGTTTTTATTATTGTTCAATGTTTACGGAACAGGCTCACCTACATGTGTGGGTTGTATTTAATTTTAAAGGGAAATATTAGTATCTAAAGCCAAGCCTAATGCTTGTTTATGTCACCCTGTACTTTATCTAGAGTTGCACCAAAACAAAAACACCTTTGGATAATTCATGACAAAAGGTCTTTCCTAAAGAGGTATCTGGTTTCCCTGGTGTTCATAACCCAGTCATCTATGGGGACCTGACTAATCTTCCGTACAGCCTCAATTTGGTCCTATCTTTACTACCAATAAAAACAAGGTTACTGCACCCAAATGCAAGTAGAAAATGAAAGCAAAAATAAAAAAGGAAAAGTGCACAAAGCTTTGTCATAAGCTGCAGATTGTCAACCGATTTTAAAATCAACTATGAAAGTACTTTTTAATGATTTGGATGCTAAGGTTACATCTCCATGAACAAAAGTAATATTTATTGACTCAGAACTTTTTAATTGGATAATCCAGTAAATACCGTCAGTGTACTTTCATTGTAACTGCAGAATTTACAAACATCTCAATGACTCCCGCTCCACTGAACTTGAACATGTTTTCTGAATTTTGTGTATTCATATTTACGATTAGAAGAAAAAATACTCTTGGATGACTGAACCAAATGAATTGAACATGTGTTCTTCAAAATGTATACCATTGGTATTCAAGGTCACAAAACAAAAATTCTGACATAAACATATTGGATAAAACAGAAAGTTTGTTTGATGCGTTATGAAACTTTCTGGTGAACAAATAAAAGACTGTTTAATTGTTTAAACACTCTCCCTCTTGTCATGAAATCCTTGAAATTTATTCATTTTCAAGAGAGTGAAGATGATGTGAAGGAAACAGAAAGTGGAAATAACAAAAAACTTGTTTTCAAAACTTTGGTTAAAAAAAGGCTCCAGTCTTTAAAGGTAGGGTCTTAGATTGGTAAATACTCAAAACAATAATGACCATAAAAACTTTCTAAGTGAGATGCACTGTAGCTGTTGATAGTACACACTTTTGTGAGAAAGGATTCCCTTTGAGGCAATGTGGCTTGGATAATTTTACACCCTAAAAAATTTGAATCTGAGGAACGATTCAGTCATTCTCAGATCTCTGAGGGTTGGTGTCCGTTCGCGAATGCTGTGGCCAGAGATGTGGTTGGTACCCGCGGTAACCTCGCTAAACATTGAACATGGATGTGATGTTCTTTTGAAAATACTGTGTGACAGTGTTTTCTCAGCAAGTGGACACCGTATTCAGCTGAAACTTTCACATGTGACTTTTATTGTATCTTTCGTTATAATTTTGTCTTACAAAAACAAATCTATGACCCTACCTTTACTAGTAAACCAAAGAGAAGAAACACTTTCAGAGAAAACAATGAAGGATCAATGTTTGTACTCATTAGCAGGCCTGATGCATAATTTTTTAAAGGGCAAGGGCGCCAAGGCGTTTTCTCTTTGGTAGAGGGCACCTCTATGAGGAAATTGTAAATTTCGATTGGAACATTTCAAGGGGCACCCAGGCAATGAACAATTTCTTCTGTTACATCCTTGAAGTATCAGGCCTGCATCGCAGGTGTACATGCCAAGAGATGATGAGCTGGCAACTAGCCAGCATTTCAATACACATTAGCTTTTACATCTGCTATTGAGAAATGAACAATAATGCCAAAAGAATGCTCTGCTGTAATAGTCATTGACCAAATGATTAAAAAAATAATTATACTAATCATACAAGTTCTGACTCCTGGCTTTGACTCCCTTTTTGGACATAAATTTCATGCAATTTCAGTGTAAATAAATAAATATTAATGAGAGAAACAAATATTAATGAGAGAAAGGTTATCTCACAAACCCCTTCAAATGTGTATATATTTTTTTAAGAATGTGAATTCGGAAGCTTTGAATGAGTGTATCAGTACAAAACATAAACAAAAATGGCAAAAGTACTATTTGTTTTTGTTTATCCAAACATAACACCAGTATTTCCCAATAATCACGCTCAGAAATAAATACCATGGAAATCTACACAACGGATAATTTTTTTTTGCCCACTGACACTATTAAGATGAGTAATATTATAATAAATTAATAATTATAATTACGGTGCATTCATATCAAGTCCCTGTACCTGGCACCCGCACAATCCAAAGCATTCAATTAATTTTTATGAATGAAAGAAATCATCGTGAACATACCTGACGTTGTAAACAAATCCTAGTATTTTACTTCAACAAATAAAAATTCACAGACCCGTTGAAATTCCCGGCCGTGGAACCTATTGATCTAACGAAAAGTATATATCCAGCAAGTTGCACACGGCTGGAACAGAACATAAGCTGAGTCCATGCCTAATGGCAATGTGTGCAGAAACTAATACGCTGCAGTACCATCGGGCTGGTGTAGTCATAGTAGCTACACCAGACATGTATACACAATGACTGGATGTACCATGGCACGTGCAGGATCTGTAGGAGTTCGCGTGGCTATAATGGGGGCACCCCCCCCCCATGCAGAACATGAATTATTCATGAAGTGGGTTGGTAATACCTGAAGGCCATCTTGCTGGCTGCTGATGCATTTGTCATGTGAGTTTGTCTCTCTCTGAGAAGGGAAACGAATTAGCATCGAGTGGGGAATGGATTTATGTGGAATAGAAAGTACCTTTTAGACGAGCTTTAAATTATTGGATTATTGCTATTGTTTCATTTTGGGAATGGGAAGTACAGTGAGAAGGCAAGTTGACAACTTTAATTCACAATATATTAAGAGTGTTAAATACAAATTTACAATGCATCAACCAGGTTTCAATTTAATTTGTAATCTGCTCTTATTCATAAGGACTAACTTATCCCAATTATAAAATAAAAGATATATTTGACCAAACAAAATCTGCTTTACTAATCTGCTAATACTTAAAAATCAATAATTGTCATTTAAAAATACAAATATAGTTCACTAACCTTAAATTGTGAGTAATTAAAAATAAGAATATATTATGCCTCATGCAAAAAAAAGGCACTCCTTGTAAAGAGTGAACTGACATCAACAGTAAGACAATCGAAACATCAGCCTTGATATCAATCTGATGTGATGTCTTAAACATTCTATACCTCAAGAAATACTTCTATTGTACGATTAAGACCCTATTTTTGTGTGTTTAAACTTTTTTTTAAAGTGCATCCATTGCTTTGTTTTATGAATGCTTGCGTTCTAAATTTGCACTTTTCATTTAGTGCTTTGTCTTTTGCAGGTGTTGTTTTTTGGGGGGTACTTTTTAGACAATTTGTGTTCTTCTTTTTAAACCTACTTTTAGTCTAGCTTGCTTCCGTGTTCAATTACTTTGCTGCATTATGTACACTTTTAAGTATTTTAAATTGTTATCTTTGTAAATTGTTAAGGTATTTTATTGTATAGGTTTCTTAGTCTATTGTAAGGCGCTTTGGGGTATTTTTTACATAAGGCGCCATATATATGCATTTTATTATTATTATTATTATTATTAATTAGGCCTTGGCGTTTCATGGAAGCTCTTTTTCTTGATGAGCAAATGAACCTAGGTTTGAATATTGGCAAGGAGTGCCTGGTTTGTGCACGGAGCGTCAATGTCTTTTTGGACAGAATGGCGTGGAAAATCAACAACAACAAATTCAGAGGAATTGTTTGCATTTTACCAAGTTACAGATCATCATCATCAATCACACCTACTGAAGGGCTATTCATTCACAATTTCATTGACCTCGTACAATATGATTAGACACTCCATTGGCCATCTTCAATGGCTTACAAATGCCCCCTTGTTTAGCACTCTCACATCACAACTCCCGAACAGTGGCAAGTGGCATGTGTTTGGTGGAGCAGTTAATGAGTGGACCAGGAAATCAATGGCATGTTCACGGCACCTTTACGTCCGAGATGAGTTACGTAAGAGGAACGGTGAGACAAATTGTAACACATCGATTCTAGAATACTTTACAGCTTGTCTACGCGTCTGAAAGATAAATGGTTGAATAAACGAGCCATTTAATTTCAGACAGGTTTTTTTGCATTAAACCTGATAATAAATTTTGTGGTTGATTGGAAGTGTTCAGAGCATTTCAAGGTTGTTTTGGAATATTCTGAAAGAATGATCTTTGTGAGAGCGGCTGGGCAAAAAAAATTAACTAAAATGAAACAACCACATTTTGTTAAAAGGTCACTTCCTATTATGAAAACACACATTGTAGAACACATACAAATAATATTATCACCCCTTTTAAGCCTTGAAATTACCTACAAATTTCTTCTCAATTATCAATACCATCCGATTTCATTTGGATAGGCCTTACACTTTAGTTATTTATTCTGCTGTTGGGTTCAAGTTTTTCTTTTCAAACCATCACGATAAATAAATTCCAAGAAGCTTTTAAAAGTGCACTTTTTTGTTAATGCAACGACACAAACACGATTTGTAATTCATTTATGCACCACAAGAAAAGCTTTAAAAATCTAATGTTACTGAATAGGAACCTTCTTCATGACAAACTATTAAATAAAAGTAGGATTTGAAACTTTGCATAGTGGAGATACAATATAGTAAGGTTTGCGGCAACACCGTACACCATCGGTTCTTTTCAGCGCCAACACAACTCATATAGATAGATATTTCATGTACATGGTGTTATACTGTTACTGCAAACCTTACTAGATAATTGAATAAAAATCTATGGGCACATGTTCCGCACATTGCAATGGAGTTACAGTTCCACCATGGTTGCAGTACGCATCTATCCCTAATGAGGAAACCAGTCCTCCTGGGTACCAGCCTAACAACGACAGAGTGCATCTCTCATCAGTAGATGCGTGGCAGCTTTGTCAGGAGAGCCGAGCGAGACCGTGCCAGGATCAGCAATTAATCAAACAAGGCCGATATTTTAATAAACAGCAATGCTTATTTCTGATTGGGAACATTGTTTAAGTGCTAGATGTTTCAACAAACAGTTAGTGAATGCTTCAGACTAAGTGTAGTTTTGATTATTTGTAGGTGCACAAACTGTAACTGTGATAGTCAAGTGCAGTCATCAAAACAAAACAAAACTCATAAGAATTATGTTACTAATTGATCTTTTAATTGTTAAGTATAACAGCTTAATTCTTAGCTTTCATTAATTTATAATTTTAATTTTTATGAAGCATTTGGTTTTAAATGTTTCATAACTAATTCAGAAAACTTATTTTCTTTTCTATAAATAATCCCTTCTAAACAATCTTTTATTATTTTGCTTTCTCTATAAGGTGCTTATATCCGTCTCCACAATATCACTTCAAACCTCTTGCTATTTTGTTTTTTAAGTTCAGGAATTTTGCAAGAGTTCACGATCAATGCCATAAAAGTATCTTGCTTGTAACCCTCCTGGGTACGTGACAGCTGAACAGAGCTGAAGGAGCACCGACTTCAAAGGCCGCAAATGAAGACTGACATCATGTAATTGTCATTAAATCTTTGTCCTCTCCAGCAATTAAGTACCCTCATTAAATTATTGTCCAGTAAATTGAAAGATAGTGATGGATAAAAGTGACTTGGGATAAGATATCGGAAGCATGGATCAACATCAATAGCATTTTTTTTCCCCCCCCAAATGATTGTGTGACATCTCTCATTGAATTTATTGCACTGTGTTTTTTCAATGTTTTAAGATGTATAGAGTATCGGGGAGGGATGAGGGAAACCATTGTGAACGTTGAAACAACAACAAAACAAACATAAAACTAAAGAAGAAGATTAAAACTATCATAACCCTGCAGCCAATTTCATGAAGTGCTTGATTAATCCTATCTCGAGTTAGGATGAGTAATTCGTCTTAACTTAGGATGGGTTCAATGTGTCCTAACGTCTATGGATACGAAACTTAACTCGTCCTAAGTCCTAAGATTAATCCTAAGTTAGGAAGAGTTTGGTGAAATCGACAAATGTACCTGTTCAGATTATAGATTATCCTGTTGGTTTTGTTGAAATCTTACGTTGTGCTTTACCATATGTTTATAATCGGGATACTGATTTGGTTCAAAGATACCTTGTGTATGAGTTTTACAAGTTGACTTTCCTAACAAAGTAAACTTCTGTCAAAACTCCAAACAAAGCTCCACACAAAATCCTGATAAAACTACAGACAAAATTCCTGACAAAACTCTAGACAATACTCCCAGCGAAACTTCAGACAATACTCCTGACGAAGCTCCCAATAAAACTCCTAACAAAACTTCCAACAAAACTTCAGACAAAACTCCTGAAAAAACTCCTGACAAAACTCCTGAATAAGCTTCCGACAAAACTCCTGACAAAGCACCCAACAAAACTGGGGAAAAAATACATTTAAAAAACCTTGACCAAGACTTCCGAAGAAACTCTAGACTTACAAACCCCAAAACAATTCAGGCACATCTTGGAACCAATTATAAATACTGTAGAGCAAAATTGTCTCCTTCCTGCATTTGGGGAGGAGAACCTCTCTAACACCTCTCAGTCTTCACTGAGTGATCTCCAATTGGATGGAATGTACATCCAGGTCCGAATAAGGAAAAGGATTCTTAACATACAGCAAGCAGGATGTCCCCAGCACTGGGATGTATTGCCTTCTTAAAGGGAAGATACTTTTGGAGTTTTTGAAAGGGAAACAAAATTAATTTATGTCAAAGTTTCAATCTTTTGATTTAACAGAAGACACATGTCAAAACACACAAGGAAAAAGTTATAAAAACACATACTGTTGTTTTTAAAATTACTTTTTTGTACAAGATGAAAGTTCTGTCTTGGCAGGTCGACTGACAGATTACAATTTTGTTTGTTTGCTTATTTGTTTGGGGGCGGGGGGGGGGGGGGTGTGGGGGGAAGGATAATTATTTTATCCTCAAATATGAGAGCCTTTAAATTTAAATAATGATCTGAATAGGTTGTTTTTGTACCCAAATGACATCATGAAACATTTGGAAGACTTGTTTTTTAAATGTGTGTGTGTCAACTAATGTCCTACCATACCCCCTTTAACTGCATTCACCTGCTGGGTACATAAATTGGGTTATGTCTTGTAATGGGGACTCTCTAGCATTCATGGTGTGCAGATATTCTTCAAGATGAAATACATCCAGGGTCCAGAGATGGCAGCTACTGTGAATTTTGAACTGTTTTCTTTTTCTTGAAGTTGGTGAAGATTCTGATTGAAAACAACCTTGTACACTAGTGCGATAATTGGTTTTTCCCGCTGGGTGAACAAATTGAGCTTCGTGTTTTGATGAAATATTGTTCTGATTCTGAAAGCATAGTAAAAGTACGTATCTCCTGATAGCGAAAAACAAACTTGCAACATCTTATGGTTAATCAGTTTCTGCTAAATAGTAATAAACCGACCATTGAAAGTTTGGCGATAACGATGTTTCAAACACAGTGTGTAATTTTATATTTCACATTACCTTTTAGGTCGTATACCACATCGCCTTGCAAGGTGCTATAATATGGGTCTCATAATTCAAAAACTTGCATACTGTCTTATAAACATACAGGCATGTGCCTCAGAAAAGCGAACTACATGTAGATCAATGGTGCATGATAATTGCTTCATATTATTGTTATATGAACTGTTTGCTCTTTTTTCGAACCTTCTGTCACTTTCCAAAGGATTAAATAATGTGTTCAGAATATGATATTGGACATTCCTGCCTGATAGTAAGATAGAGAAACAAATTTTCTTTTTCTAACCTTGACCAAAATATAGTCTTAGGTAAAAGAGAAAAAATAAGAAACAGAGTGAAAAAAGTAAACTAAAATCTGTTTATTTTATTTTATTTTGTTTGCAGAAAAGGATTCTAGGTGTATTAACTTATTTGTACTACTGGCTAAAAAAATAATCATTCCTGATGAAAAAACAGAAATCTCTGATGTTCTCTTTTTTATGCTTGAGGGGAAAAAAGGCGGCAATCTTCTTCTGTCCGACAGACACATCTTCTTTGTAAGATAGAACATGCTAATAAAATACCAGGCAGAAATTTGAGCATTTGTTGACTTCCCTGGTTGCCTGACAGCTTGTATGGAAAGGAATGCGGTTTTGATTGGTAGCCGCTGTGCATTATTTCCCCATCCTGAACAGCCTGGAGGTAAACTGGCTATTGAATAACGAATTACTGAAATGAAAATTCATTATCGTTTTTTTCTGGATGTAAATTCATATACACTAAATATGAATACATTAAAGGGATGGTACTGGGTCTCCCATTATGGTTCTCTGCCATTCAAACCAATGTAAACAAACTGAGACTGGAAGTTCGATTAGTCTGGCCCTGTTATGAATTCATACTACTCGTTAACGTTTTCCCATATGCTTAATAGGGAATGTGACAATGATGGGTCCAACATCGTAAATATATTGACATTTATGCAGACATGCAACTTTGTACTGCACCTAAACTTTGTACAGTGTTTTTCAGTTTTCTATGGCACTTAGAAAAGAAAGAGAGACGGAAATCAGATGATCAGCTGAAAAGTTGCCTTCCTGTCTACATATGAGTGACAATCAAGTCAAATCCTCTTGCTCTTAATCACACCAAACTTTGAAATTTTCAAACCAAAGATGTTAAATATTCCTTCCACAGTTTATGTTGTTTATTTATATGAACCAACAAGTTTTAAGATGGAAAACTTGTTTTTTTGTTCTTATTGTATTGTTGTTATTCCCCCTCGAACCGTAGAGAAAGCTCAAACTATGAAAACATTTCAAACAATTCTCACTTATGTACCTGTATGCTCAGGGTTCTCATTATTATTCAAATAATGAGGTACACTATTGTGCCCATCAAGCCTCATAGCCTCATTTGAGGCCTGCGCTAAACGTCGCACGTTTGTCGTGTCGAACTCAAACAGTTGTAAATCAGGAATTAAATTCGACAAAAGAGCGACGTTTAGCGCAAACCTTTAATTTAAGTTCGGCACTGCCGTGTAGCACGGCAAGCCCTGCCGTGCTACACGGTAGCGGCACGACACGGTGACAAACGTCGCGCTCTTGCCGTGTCGAATCGAACTGAAAACATTTGAGTTCGGCTCGGCAAAAGTGTGACGTTTAGCGCAGGCCTTACCGATTAGGAACTTTGTAGAAAGATGCAGCAGAATGATCAGCATCTTCATTAATTCCTCCCTTTAAAACACTGATGGTAGTTTCATTGGTGTTGCTTTTGAAGCAGGGAAACATTGGGTTGGTCTTCAGGTGTGATGTTTAACAAGGTGCTGACAGGCATGGATGTAATATAGTAACCACACATATGGATCATATGTCATTACTCTGTGTACTACAATTACTGATTTATGCTGGTATGGCAAGAATGCAGGTTCACCTTGCAAATTGCTCAGCTGCATTTGTAGCTTGCTTAGCGGAGTCCGAATCTTGCTTAGCAGAGTCCGAGCAAAGACTGCACATTGATTTTGGCAGATTGTCTGCAGCTTGCTCAGAAGAGTCTGCACCAATCTAAGCAGAGTCTACGTTTGCCAAGCACAGTCTGCAGCTTGCTTGCTTAACAGCATATAGGCCGACAGCTTGCTTCAGTAGTATCTGGACCTTGCTTAACAAAGTTTGTAGATTGCTTATTATAACCCAAAAGTTGCTTGGCAGAGCCTGCAGCTTGCTTAGCTGAATCCACAGCGGCATGTTTAAATACCTGAGAGTCTACTCCTATACAATCCAAAAAATCACGGCTCAATTTCATAATTAGATTATGCTGAACAAGATGTGATGTCATAATAGGCATTACTATGGCAACTGTGAAAACCAAAGAAGAGTTTTCTTAAATCAATCAATCCAAGGACAGGCACTGGAACTAAAATGCAATTTGGCTGTTAAGTTTCTTGAATATTGCAGTAGCATCATAATAGGCAGCCAGATGCCACTATTCCAGAGTAATAATGAAGAGCATTTGTAAACTCCTCAAGGCTGGGAGTTTGAATCAATATTACGGAGTTTCATAAAATGAATCATAATTCCATTGGGTTTAAATGGAAACAAGTCTTGCCCTCTCCTGTTTCCCCGAAGGTTTTAGCTTGCAAAAGAGGTTTTTATTAAAAAAATATATATCTCGCCAATTTTCTGAATCAGCTTGTGGGAACAAATATTATGTTTATAAAGCCAACCAACACTGGGGTACAGAAATTATATAAATTACACATACACCTAGGGTAGAATTTGAATGCATTTCCAGAATTGCAATAAAATCCTCCTCAAGGCCCAGCCCTGGCTCTTTCCAATGGCCAAGTACACATAAAGTTCTCGATGATTTCCGCTCCAATATTATCCTTATCCATTTATTTTTCATGTAAGCCTTTCGCATAATTGTGATAACGCAAGGTTACACAATTTACAAAGTAATGATTTATGAATGTCAGCACGCTCTAAATGCATTAAATTTGTATACTAAGTGAGAAGAAGTCCTCGACCCTGCTCTGCTGAAGTGAGCCCTCTCCAGTCCATAGCTGGTTTAGTCTGTGAGTCATTAATTCTACCCAGCGGCGCTGTTCTTATTTCAGGGCTAATCTTTTATGGTACAGCAAAGTTCAAGAACTGATTATAGCGCCCTCTTGTGTTGCCTCCCTTCCATATCTGTGGCTGTTTTTATAAAATAATTTTATTTATTTATTATTTTTTTTTGGGGGGGGGGCGATATTGAGATTCAAATGGCATTCATCTTTTCAATTCTTCTAGATTTTTCTCTCCTAATTATAATTGAAAAGCATTATGAAAGACACTCACCATCTGACTTGCAGTCCTAGGGCTTGGATTGATATCTGTGACCTTCACATCGACTACATTGATAAAAACAAAATTACAACGAATAAATTTCAATTCACAGTACTGTTTTGTCGAATAATTAAACATCTAGCCAAAACTCTGAGCTACTTCAAACTAATGTGGATAAATTAATGCAGTAAATTTAGGCTGTTTTTACTCTTTCTATGTAAACATTCATTTTATTCAATGATTCTGGCTAGGGTAGGAGCAAGCCATTCAGTAAAATATTTACAGACAGTGTCCGATTGGATCCATCTGTAAGCCCCTCCTATTTTTACCATATATGGAGAATACTTACTGACAACCTCAATCAGTATGCCAAGAGCATCCCATTGAATACAACCATCTGTAAACCCCACCCATTTTGACCATTTTAGGCATGTTAAATACTTACTGACAGCCTCAATCACTTGCGCCAAGAGCACCCCATTGGTTATATCCACCTGGAGGTCAGCTATGAGATTCTTCCTCCCTGCCTTCTCCAAGAAATGATTGGCCCAATCTGTGTAGATCTGAAGAAGAAGAAAAACACAAGAAGAAGAATTTTTTTTAACTCTCAACAGTAGGGACTCGTGCCAAGATGAGTGTTTACAAAATCATTTTGAAACTCCATGATCACAACCGATAGCAGAACCATTCAGTTGTTATATATAGAATATGAAGTACCCCCTCTCTTGACTTTTTTCTGCACAACATCAGAAACAAGGCAGACATGTCAGTCAAACCAAATTTATTATTAAAATTGTTAATTCTAAATCAAACAGAAATTGATCTTTCCTAAAAGTTTGGGGTCAGAGACAAGGACTGTACTGGGCATTATATCTTGTATTGCCGCAAGATTTCCGCCAGCAAAGAAAACTCTTCACATTGTATTGGTTCAGATGCTAGTAAAATACTTAAGAAAATCTTGAGTACTCGGCTTACGTGACCATAAATATAAATTGTCAAGTGTGGATTAATGGCAGAGAGGAGAAAAAAAGTGCAAATCAATAATGTTGGGTGGCTAACTCCCAAACCAAGTGAGATTGGGTTATATCATCTGAGGAGTTCGTCATTAGTCCCATTGGCAGATGGCTCAGGTAAAATATGGATAGGTTTCAGGTAAAAGTTATAGGTAGAGTGTAACATTGATTCTCCAACACTGTAAAAAATCAATTGACTTTTTGCTGAGTAAAACTGAGAGTCAATCTTCCACAAATTTGAGTACGAGATGTGGCATTTTAAAATCTTTTATTCAGAGATGAGAATGGGGTACGAGATGATTTGAAGATGTTTTGCAAAAAATTTGTGTGTGATAGAAATAAATCTTCCCTTAATTCATTTTTATCTGAAGTAATACTCATGGCTTGAACTGCAGCAGTATTTCTCTTTACATCTCACAAATATAAGATTAGATACATGTATGAACAAAGTATAGTATAGTTTCACAGAAACAACAAAATGCCACAAAATTCTTTGTTTTACACATCTTGATTGAAAACGGTTTGCCTTTTCTCATGTAAGTCACTGTGAAATCAAAGGCAATGATGTACTACTTTAAAGAAGACTGAAAAAGAATAAATCTGATGCACTCTCACGATTAAACGAAGAAGAAGCTCACTAACAATCTGCCTGGAAACCTCTTTCAGTTAAAGTGCTCTTATTCTGAAGAAATTTTATTTTAGAAAGTCATAAGACATTTGACCTGAAGAAAGCTTCGGAACAGATTGCAACAAGAATTTCAATGTTTTGATGGGTTGGATGATGCATGGTGTGGTCATGGATTTATTAGGTCACTTCTCCTGGTAAAGTTTTGTAGCATCATAAATTCAAGTCACCGGGTGGAATTTTAAATGCTGTGCATCCCCCCCCCCCCTAAAAAAAGTATAGCCTAAAACCTAAAAGAAAGTTTGCAACTCTAAGCAGTATTCGGAAGTGTTATTTCCATTCGGATCCTAGAACTTGTCGTGTCTTGAGAACCCCAATCTTAGTCAAGATTATATCTCTCTTCAGTACTAGGAATAAAAAAGGTTCCATCTCATTTCCTGTTTTTCCTCAAAGAGAACCCTACCTAGCCTGGATGTCTGCATTTGTTCATGCACGGTACACAAACCCCTTTGGAAAAAAACCAACCAAATTTACTAGAACTGCATCACTCTGGAATGACAAAGCAAGCCAGACAAAATGTCTGAGGTTGTTGTGTCATTGTCGTCCGCCTACAAAACCCCGTTTTCTAAACCCCAGATTGTCAAAGCGTGTCTGTAACAACTAATCGAACGTGTTCTACAAGGAAACGAATCTAGTCTGTATTTCAAGGCATCCGTGTTTCTTTTCAATACTGTCAAATGAAACTTAAGTCAGGAAACTGCTTCTGTGAGTCTATTTTATTTGTTGTAAAAAGAACATCTGCTTTTCTCCCTGCAGTATATCTATCAGGAAAGTTCTCCACGAAGAGAGACGAAGGACTTTTTTTGTTTCAGATAGTATTGCAAACAACCAATGTTTCTATACTTTTCCTGAAATTGTCTAACTTTTGCCTTTTCAGCATCTTTTCAAGGAGATTTGAAACAACTCAATTGATATATGATATTCATGTCTTAACTATCCTTTTCATCCAATCGTAAGTCTTGATAGTGTATAATTTGAAAAAAATAATCCATACTCAATGAGATTTTTTTTAAACATTACAAAACCTCTCTTTGCAAACTTTGCAAACTTTCATGAAGAGGCCCTTAGATCTTTCTAACATGTTTGATAAATGTGACCAAACAGAGGCTTGGGAATGCACATAGTCTGCCCCCCTGTCAGTACATTGAAAAATCAGAATTTGCAACACTATTGCATGCAGGGGACATGACAAACGTGGCGGCAGCGAGAGACAGGTCTTTATGAGAGTTTCCCATGGGAGTCATTCCCTTGATAATCTTACTCCATCTAGCAGCCTCTGTCTCTTTGCAATCCTTCATTACAACATTGACAATGCCCTCTCATCAATATTCAACACCCTCGTTAACAGGGGGAAAAAACACACTCAGATATGAATGGAAAAATTCGGCTTGACTGTTAATTGCAAATCTTGTCAACCGTGGGTCATTAAAAATCCATCACCTTTGGACTCGTTCATTAGGCTGACTTTTCTTTGTTTTGTCGTCTGACACAGAATATGCACTTTAAAGGCCCTGTACACTATTGGTAAGATCGAAAAACACAATGTTCACAGATTCACACATAACTTACACGATTTAAAGTAAGTAATGGTAGAAAAGGTTCCTTAAAATATTTCTGCCTAAAATGCTATCGTTTCTGAGAAACGAGTAAAACAATAGTAATTATCGCGCGCGATAATTTGAAAAAACAGAAAACACATAAGATCTCTTTTCACTATTTTCTCGTGACCTCGATGACCAATTGATATACAGCTAAATATTCTTCATTTTCTCAGAAGTTACAGGGTTCTCCCTAGGATTTTTCAAAACTTTTGGGGCAATCTTGAACCAACTTTTGGAAGTTTGGCGGAAGCACATTGAATTGAAACGAGGGCCTCACAATGGTTTTTACTTGGTGTTCATCTTAAAAGCCCTATGCATTCTAAGGCATAAATGTGATTTTTATGAATTTGATCTGAAATCCTCCCCCACCCCCCCCCCCAAAAAAAGTAAGGGTTAGGCATGCAATTCGCGCGTATCGGCCTGATAGGCTAGCGTGCATTTAGAGAACACCGAGTTATAAAGTTTTGATTTGATCTTATTATTGTTTCTGCAATGCCTTTTCCTTTCTTACATCAATTTGGCCATGATAAAATGCAGTTGCAAAAAATATATTTTTAGATCAACAACCATGGTTAAAAGAAAATGTTTCAAAACAACACTGAGCACAAGGGGATTGGACGCAAAACCAACACTCTGCCATTCCTTCACATCCAGGGTTGACTCATACATGTAACTGTACTTTTTGGCCACATTTGACTACAATCTACTTTTCAGTTGATTGCATCTACAACATGAGAAATATCAAAGATTTGGGGGACGACTGAATGTTATAGATTAACAAAGTTGTCACATAGTGATGTATCTAACTTGCACTAGATTGTCAAGATAAGACAAATTATTGATAATCAAAAAGTATTGCCGACATAAAACCGAGTAATAAGACTTGACTGGAAGAGAATTTCCGACTAGAGTGGGTTGAACTAAACGCAAACGGTCAGGTTTTCACACCTCTGAACATGAAACAATGTTTCACTTAGTACTTTCTATTATTCATTAACAGAGTCCGGCCAAGTCGGGGAAACATTGAGAGCTGATTGAGTTAGCGCCGTTCCCTGGAGGTCTAGGAAGTGCAAATGCTACTTAAGTCCATGTGAAATCAACTGGATAACACATAGTATGGCGGTGTTGATAGAGTTAATGCTACACCCCTTAGAACAATTAAAGGGAAAGGTGGTTTTTAGAAGAGAATTTGTTCCATGTACATAAGACAAGCATTTAAAACTACTGTCTGAAATGCAGTGCCGAAACTAGGGAAAAGAGGGTGCACTATTTTGTCTAGGGTGGGCACTTCTGGTCATTTAAAACTGCAGTTTTCATTTTTTTAAATTCCTAACTAAGCCCCTTTTCAGCGCTCTCTTTGTATCAATTATTAATTGTAAAAACAAATTCATTGTCGGCATGTAATAGAAAAATAGTTTAAAAAAATACTATATGTAAGCTCATAAAATGTAAAGTTTTGGGGAATAACTTTGATTCTCAAAAGTCCAGATTTCAAAAGGGAGGACACCCAGGGGCTGAGGACATTAATTCGTCAGCGTTTTCACGAAGTAGCACACACTGCTATACCAGCAAAAAAATTACAATCAGAGAAAACGGCCTCTGAAGTTGAACATTTTTTAGAAACCCACTTTCCTTCAAAACTTCAAAGTATTTCCATTTAAATTTCTCAATGTAGATACTTGATGACTTGAACTTTAAAATAAATCTTATTATGACTCATTTGCATAATTAATTAAGAAACTAGACACGAGAGAAGTTCCGTGCTACTTCGTGAAACCAAAAAAGGGTGAAATATGTCTTTTTTCGTTTTCACGAAGTAGCACGCGCCTATACTACAACACAGCATTTTGAGTTACTTCATTAACTAGGTCAGCGCGAGCGCGCTCACACAAGTAGCGTGCTACTTCGTGAAAACGTTTTTACCTCACTTTGACTTGAGTGCGTGCCGTGTATTACAATGGTAAACAGAAGTCGGGTGCTACTTCGTGAAAACAAAAAATGCCACAATTGTGCCAAAGTCGACAACACTCATTAGCTTAATTGAAAAAGTAAAGCTGTCTGAGCTTTGAAACTTCATGGAATTGTAGGTCTTCATGCATTATCAACAGAAATGTAAAAAAAAAAAAAAATGTAAAAAAAAATCCTTAAGCACATAGCGTGCTACTTCGTGAAAACGCTGACGAATTGGGGGAGGGGCGGGGGGAAGGTGTCCCCCGCCCACTTACATACGCCACTGCTGAAATGATTTTTTTTTAAATCAAATCTCATAAGAAATCTCAAAGTAACTATTTGTTTCTAGTAAAAGAGACCAAAAGGTAAATGAAGCATGCTAGTATTACTTGAGGGTTGTGCTATTCACATCTTGATTAAAAAGAATAAATACAAAAAACATAGCAGACAAATTTTGACAAATGTCACTAACTTCATATATCAACTGATTGAATAATATAACTTTTTAAAACAGTCTCCAGCCTCCAAACCAAATATTTATCCCTTTGCCATCAACGGGGGTCATTTAATTAACAAAAATGCTGAAAGTCACTTGCTCCTGCTTATTTATTTGACTTACAAATCATAGCCGGTCGTCTTTAAACAGCTGCAGTATATTTCGTGTGTAAGTTTAAACGGTCACCGATGTATCAAAATACAAAAACCCAGCGCTAATAAACCACAAATGGACTCCATCACGTTCCGTCTTCACATACTAGGCCCGACATCTTCGCCTCGCTTCTTGTTGACAGAACATCAAGTTTCTTATTAACAAAGGCTCTGAATAAAATATGAAATGCAAATACCGGACACTGGAGCCGAGTTAATAAGTCAGTTCTTCATTAAAGCCAGCCCTTGGAGACAAGTCTTGGGGTAGTTGGGATTTATTGCGGTGGGGGGGGGGGCACTCCTCCCATTAGTTTAACAAGAGTCTAGAATCCATACTTTACATACAAACGTGAAACAAATCTGAATGAGATTAATTCATTGAGAACTATGAATCATCGAAATGAACCCAACAACTGAGTTTGTTATTTTTTAATTTGATTCAGGCAAAAAGTTACAAGATACTGTTTCAAAACACACCCCCCCCCAAAAAAAAGGGGGGAGAGAGAGAGAAAGAGAAGAATCATAATAAAAGGTACAGCATAAACATGAGAAAGTGAAAATATAGGGTTTAATCTATTACTCAGTGAGTAAGAACGGTGTCATGCAGAGATTAACAACAGTCCGTGTGACTTGAGCACATGACAGCATACACGAAGTTACTCTTTAACCAGTTTGTTGAATTGCCTAAGGCCACAACACAACAAGAGTTTACGTCCACAATATGCCCATCTCTTTAATCTCCAGATGATGCTTGTAATGAGAATGTGTAAAAGAAAGATGTGACGTCAATACGCGAGGATTATATCTTGCAGCTGAGTATTATGGCTCAAAAGGGTCATTCAGTTGGAAATAGTGACAGGAAAAGTATCTCCACAATTTTGTATCACACATTACAATAAAATCTATGATTCTTTCATTGTGGGTAGTGGTGAGGGCGCTATTTATGTGCAAATTTTAGTGTATTGTACCTGCTGGTATTGGAAATGTGCAGTAGTGGCTCTACAGGTAAGTAGTAAGACATAGACCCACTAATTCTTTGATTGTTAATTAACCCTTTAGTCCCTGCACCGCCCAAGTTTGCTGAAAAATTTTATTTTCAAGACTCTTGCATTAAATTACTAGAATCCTGGTTCAAAATTCTTTTTAAAATACCCAATTAGGCTTGTTATTTACGTACAATTGTCGTTCTTTTTGTAAATATTGTCATTGATTAACAAATTATTTCAATTTCAGAGGTGATAAGTCCCAAGGGAACAATAAGTGCCTCCTGTTAACGGTTACCATTAATTTTTGTGGATGTTATTTTTCATGAGGTGAAAATGAATACAATAGTTTTGGAGGCTGTTACCTGGCATCAAATTCTAAATCTTATTAATATTGCTAAGGCATTAGTTTTTGACAGTATCATCATTCATGATGAAAAAAATTTAATTGTTTTGTTAAAAGTGAGCGTTGTGTTTGTAAGAGCCACAGAATTTCATCATCATTAGCGTTAACATTTTTACAATTCAATTTGAAGGGCGAAAATAAAAAATGATCTATATAAACAAATGCCATTGTCTTGACACCAACGAATACCAACGACTATCTAGTTTTATTATGATGTTACTTTTTTTTCTCTCTCCAAACACGAGCTGGTGAGCGTTTCCTTCTACTGCATTCTTCTACAGTGTATCGCTTTGGGCGCTGGGCGGTCCAGTGGCTGAAAGGTTAACATATTCTTTTATGTTGTGCACATATACAACAAAAAAATGTAAATGGTTTTCGAGGTTCTGTATAATTTCTACATCCAAAAGTCTACCCAAATGAAACATTGAGACATTTGCACAGGAGTGACACACTGTCAATGAGTCCCAGGATGACCCAATCTGGCAATTTCAAACACCATTAAATCTTGAAGTACTAGTCGGTTCAAAGTACAGTTTTCTAAAGAGACTCAACATCCTGACACAACAAGAGAGAAGAAATAAAATAATAACCGACAGCACTTCTATCCACAACACTGAATGTCTCTCAGGTCAGTGCACAGGGACCCCCCCCTCCCCCTTAAGCCCACTCTCCTCATACCCATTTGCTCCCTTAATGAGAACACTCTATCAAAACAGTAGTATGAATTGTCAGAAATGAATACACAGAGATGACTGGACCAAGAGTGCCCCAATACACGCATCGGTAGCCATTCCACCCTATTGCCCCCCTATGCACTCATATAAATCTATAATCACGTTTCTTAGCGTGACGGAGTTATTAAAATATCATAAAGAGGCTCCAGCCCGGCTGCCTCCTCAACGGGCAAAATGAGTTCCTACTGTACTACCCTCGTGCCTTACAGCAGTACACCGGGAGCTACAGTGCATACCTCATGAAACGCAGAGATAAGATTATGTCATTAAGCCTAGAAGGGGGAGGGGCTGCCTTACTGGCGCAGGTTTTGATCATTCAGCTGATTTATTATTTACTGGGGACTCTGATGGGGAGCTATATCAGTTCTATTACTCTCGGTTCAGCGGATTGGCATTTAATGCTTCGCTTAAAAGAATGTTGCGTAAAAATGATAAACATTTGGCTGTCGTACGGTAGAGGTATCTCAACTGGTTATGGTATTTAAGCGTTGGTCAAAAACATGAGCGTGAGCGTTTACTCATAAAGTTTAAATATAAATATGGGACTATTTTAAGGCATTCCACATTTGGTAATGACCTTTATCTATAAACATTATCTAAGAATCATCAGGAAGCTTGCATTTCATTTCAATATGCTTTAGAATTTCTTGCCTTACAAAGTCCTTTGGCTGAATCCTGTGGAAAATAGTACATTTCTTCTGTTCTGATATATCTGAACAATTTATAGATTAGCATAAAATACCTTGAAAATCATGAGTTCGATTTCACAAAGAGCTAAGATTGATCTTAAGTGGGAATCAATCTTAACTGCTAAGCGAAGTGGGATGTCACGACACAAATCACTACGGAAATATTGCCAACTCATCTTTTAAGATGAATCTTCTTTTGAAAACAAGCTCAGGCTTACAATATCCACTAAAATATATTTAGATACATAAAGTGTACGTGTATGATATTGCCACAGTGTGATTTCTAATACACCGGCCCTGACCTTTGCAAATTAGAAGTCACTCATCATTCATTCATGTAGAATTATTAAAGCTGCAAGCGGGTGAAAGTAAGGAAACATAGTGATCTCAATCCATGCTTCCCACAAATGTTCAGCCCCAACTGCTCAGTGCTCATCATCAAAAAGCCAAATGGCATTTGTAGATAAACAAAAAGAATTCACAGTTAATAAATCTCATTTGGTATTACTCAACCTCTAGAAGACCGTAATGCATGGGAAGATAAATGGAGCACAACGGTTGTAGCTTATTCCATTATGCATCAGTTTATGAATGGTGCTGAACGCTGGGCTCTTTTCTCCACCGATGTTACAAAGGGGATAAAACGACTGTTCGTTTGCAGTAAATCATAGCTGACATTATGAGTAGCTGTTGACAGTTCATGACTGTCCTAATGAAACCGGCGAGGATGAAGTTCTAACATCTCCCACTTGAACGTTTCTCTTGGATACTATCACAACTTAAAGAGGCAGACTGTGGGTGAATTACTTCTCAAGAAAATGGAATACAAACTTTTATTTACGACCCAAAGAGGAAATGCTCCCTCAAAGGTTTTACCAGGCTACAATTGCAGTTTGTCCAAAAAAAAATGAGGGAAATGCCACACACCCAGCAAAACTTTAGACTGAAATTTCAATTTTCAATGGCACAGCTGAGAAACCAAAAAACGAGGAAATCAGCTGATCTGCTGAAAAGTTGCGCACCTATGATGGAACTAGTACTACTGGTACTGGTACTAAAACTATTAACCAACCTATTAACAGTTATTACATATGGAAAAGGCTGGAACAAGGCTATTTCTTCGATAACCAATTGCGTAAGTAAGTATACATTGGAAAACGTGTTTGACTAACTCCATATCCCCTTTAAAGTGTGTGCATGACATTCGCTCATCTCACAGACTTAATCAAAACTAGCTACCGAAATTGAATTCTGCAGATCTATCTGAAAATCAAATTTGAGGGGAAAAAAATACTCCAATTCAAGTCTGGTAGTTCTCAACACATATGCATTGGCAACATCTGGGTGTAGAACGCCTCCACAGCTAGTGGACTGCAAATCAAATCATCTTCCTGGATTGACCAACATTTCTACAGGGTTTTCAGTCACGTCGGTCATAACCAGTGAAAATTGAAGGGAATAAAAAAAAACTGGGTCGCCTATTTGTGAATGGTAATTACCTGCAACCTACCTCCCTCCCCTCCAGGATCCCGGTGTGTGATTTTATTATTGAGAGAGATATGAACCTCATTTATTTTAGTCAGTGCAAAATAAAAATCAGTGTTCCGGAACATGTCAGCGCAAAACAAGAATAAGTGTTCCGGAAAATTTGAGGGAAAGTGTTTATAGGAAGACATATCTTTTAAAGGAAGACAACATCAACTGAATTGGAGAGAAATAATATACAGTGGTTCACTGTGCATCACAAACATTTACTGAACAAAATGTTGCATTTAGTATAACAAATAATTGATGATTGTATTTTAAAGCTTCTGGCAAAAAACAAAAGAAAGAAAACAAATTGCAAAGTGTTTTCTTGGTATACTGTTAGATAAAAAATTTAAAAATTCCCAGTTGCCTCAGGTCCCCCTCATAAAAAGGTATAAAGGAACTGAAAAGCAATAACATAATCATTAACCTTTCAAACTCACATAGGTATTAATTTTATACAGTGTGTGGTATATGTGAACACTTCAAGACTGAGAGATGGCAATCCATACACCCGACTTTTGACAAAGACACCAGAAGAGGGTCAGACAGGTGCGCCAAAGGCTCATAACATCTCGAAGGTTTCCGAATGCTCACCAGCTCGGTCCAGGATCTTTCCTTCACGAGATCTACCATGCCAGCGGTATTGGATAATCAAATCCCTATCAGGTGATCAATATGAAACATGAGTAAGGTAACGCTCGTGATCACCGCCGGTGCCCCTGATCAGTGTCCCTGACTCCCTGGATCTCCATGGTAGGTGTTACAGTCTCATCTTCACTGGATTGGGTTCAGCTACTCTAAGCCCTAAGCAGCCTGTGCGGGATCAGGATTATTGGGTTCAGATACTCCAGCCTTGATGTGATCAGGATTGACCCGTTCAAGCGCCTCAGTAGTATTGACCCATCCAAGTGCCTCAAATAGTAAAATACATACCCTGTGGGCTCTTTAACACTTACTTGACCATACCCTATCCTTTACTACACTGTGTTGGTTCTGAGAATGGCAAATGGTGTCAAACTCAATATTTCCATGACAGAGTGTCTACATGAAAATGTAATTAGACGCAAATGCAAAGAACAATTGTGCCTGCACTAACTGTTAATAAAAAATAATCGCAGGTCCCCTCTTAAAAAATCCCAAATGCCAGACACAGGAAACAAAACTTTGGGACAATTTGCCAACTGATTACCCAAGCAATTAAGAAAACGAGATGAGGTGTTGTGTTTACACTGAGATGATGACACGCCGAATCTGGACGCCAAGACGAAAAATCCATCAATGAGTAAAATCTGAGGGAGTAAATCTGAGGATTGCAATGGCCTGTTGACATTTGGGAGAGACTACTAATTAAGCTAATTGTTAAGTCAACATAGGCTTTGTGTGAGTGGAGGTGGTTGCATTGTCTATAGTAAATCAGATATTGTTTGGCGAAGAGGAAAGGGTGGCCATTATCGGTTGATGATTCATCGAGAGCGTGACAAGGCCATGAGGATAAAGGGGACGGGTTTTGTTTTGAGATGTTTGTCTTAGGGAAGAGAGTGGGATTCAAAAGAGAAATTTAGGTTAATGTAGATTTCTCAAAACCATGACCCAAATGGAAAGAGGCCTCTCATAAATTGTGTGGATACTTTAATATATGAAATATACTAGGCCTCAGCATAAAACAAAACATACAACAACAAAAACAACAACATTATTTTTGTAAACTAATGACTGTAACTTTAATTCCTGCATGCTGGACCGAGACCACACAGGGCAGGCTCAAGCTGTCGAATGGCCTCGACTTGATTGATGGAAATAGTTGTAGCAATTAAAGGATGGCATGATTGGACTAATTACCATTTTTTATGTTAAACATTATTTAATGACTTGACTATTCTCTAAAGTTCAATCATTCATTTGAGACATTAAACAAAGGATAACCTTAAACAAGAGCCTTACTGGCTTCTAAAGCTCGAGGCCATAAACAAAATTTTGTTTCCCAAAGTTCTGAGAGTGCATTCTCTCTACCCTACAATGACCGCTTGCCAAACACCCACCTCCCCTTCCACATCACTCTCTAACTAATGGACTGAATGTCCTGAGCTCAAAAACACTTCCTGCTCCACAAATCCCTTCAGAAAATAAACCCAGCGACACCTCACATCTGCCGACAGTAAATGTCTTTCATTTGGGGAATAACTCTCAATTCTCTCTTCTTTTTTTCTTCTTCTTGGATATTCACTGATTGATTCATCAGCCGAAGGACATTTTACTCTTGGGGATAAACGTATGAAAAAAAGCCTTCCTCACAGACAGAATAAACTTTCGTCAATGGGGCGCCCTGTGTTTGAAATGTCTTTGACGTGAATGCATTAGGTGAAATCCTAATGGTAAACTCCTATACAAATATTATCATTATGATGTGAATTTATGAATAAAAAGTGACTGCATTGGGAATTGCAAGCAAATATAACAAATATTTCAGTTGGAAATGCAGCTTCTTAATATACATCACTTCAAAAAAAATTAAATTTTTTTAAAAAAATCAGACTTTTAAAATAATATATCGACGAGAAACACACTGAAGTATACCACTTTTCTACTGTCATGACAACAGTTTTTGCAATGTTTGTAATTTTTACAAAGCACTTTGGGATTGAACAAAGAAAAGTTGACCAGAGTGGCATTTGAACCAGAGTAAATTTTTTCTAAGTTCAACCCCAACTTATTTGAAATTTACCCATTCTGTTTCTCTTGTAGTTTATTACCCTATTTTTTTTAAGTACCTGAAACCACCCAAAAGTATTTCAACATGTGAATAGACAAGCAGGCTCATACTAAAAATAATTTGAGTCGATTAGTATCATCAGTTTTTTTAATTACTTTCAAATTTCAAACAAAAATGGATGGAAAAGGTTGGTAACTTTTCCCGTCAATTTGAGGGTGATTTTTTTAAATAAAAATATAAATAACAACTTAATCAACTTAAACTATTTTTCAGTAAAAGCATGTAGCCTATTGTCCATTCACATGTTGAAACACTTTTTGGTCGTTTCAGTTACTTTGAAAAATTTAAACCAGTGGAAAAAATGCTCATGTGATGTATGCAAATGGTACCCTTTATTTTGTTTCTTGTCATTGTCATCATTCTGACTTGTACATGTACATGCACTTGCACCATTTTGTCTGAAGTATCTTCGGGGATGAGATTGTGTGGAAGTGAAAATCTGTAAAATTAGATTCTGAATGGAAATGAAGCTCCCTGAATGTACAGAATTTTACATTTTTATAGGTTTACAGACTCTCTACATCATTTCAATTAGATATCTGAAGGTTACTTATAACAAAGGCCAAGTCTTTTCATCTGTTCCAGGGGCCTCTTTTTCAAAGAGAAACTGAAGGTCCAGGGAGATCGATGAAAAATCCTGACAAATCACATGCCTGCTTCTTTAACATCTTAAAATTAGCAGATTTCATATGGGTAGAGGTAACCACTTAAAGAAACTTAATTATCTAGATGGATGGGAACTTGAACCAACTTTGCATAAGTGAGATATAAGAATAGGCCGATGCTAAATTTAACTGTGAAGTCGAAATGTTTAAAAGAAATGGCGTGATGGGCATGCCTTCCCTTTCAGTGCTTCTTAGATTAAGAGACCTCTCAAACAGAGCTACATTCAAAGCACTTTCTATCCACCTGAAATTCAACGCTTTCTGGCCTCCTATTACATTTAAAAAGGTGTGACTATAGAGTAAGGCACAAAGTGGAAACGATTTATCAAAGCCTGCTCCTTATTTTGACACCATTACAAAGTGAAGTTCTTCACAACAGAACGATGTGTAGAGCACTCCGTCCTAGATCAAGTGTACGCAGTTGCTACATGTGAGTGGAATTTGTGAGCTTGAAATGTGAATGCTGTACTTGGTCTATTTTATTCTCCTGAAGTCATTACGGCTTATTAAATGTAAACTTTAGCCTATATTTTAATGGTATTCATCTCTCTCCAAAAACATTATTGAAAAACCTGTTATTCTGACAGAGCAGAAAAACAAGGTTGGCCGTAACAGTTTGAATTTTTAAATAAGACCTATTCCCCCCCAGCCCTCTTGTTTTTTAATGTGCCCAAAAAATTAATAAATACAAAATAAAACACCTCTAAAAGCTAACCCTAGCAGCATTTGGGGGGTCAAGATTTTTGCACCGCTGCATAACTTTAATGGGACCATGGCCCACTGAAAACATAGGGAGGCACACACCTTCAAAATGTGTGATCCAGAGGTGTAATGTAGCTGTAATTGAGACGATGTCGATAATATATAGATCACAAACCACCTAAAATGGGCCAGCTGTTAAGGTTATAAGGACAAAAGACTCAAATTTACAAATTGTACGCATAGTCACGATTCTATAACTTGGTAATTTCATAGACAGAGTGACCATTCCAATGTATATAATTTTTTTAATTTGATCAAACTGGAAAAACCATTTCACAAAATTGTCTTGATTCTTTCAATCATACTCTCCTTCCATGTGGTTATTCATAAATTCCTCTGATTCAATAGTTTTCTGATCATATTTCATTCCCATGAAACTAGAGCGTCACTATCTAACCACTTCGAGCTGAGATACTACAGCATTTGATACCATCGATAGCACAACTCCATTCTCCTGCCCTATAAAAAACATCTTCCTGTAGGCAAAGTCAAGTGTACACTTTTTATTGTAGGGTGGGTTTGACATCACTAATGGGATATGAAGTGTTGCTTTTTGACACTGTGGTGAGTGCTAACAATTCTGACATGGCGGCCAATCAAGTGTTGACACTATGATTATTGTTCCCTCGTTACTAAAACCTCGTTACTAAGCACTGACAGCTCTGTAAATGTCAGAGACTGCTTTGGCTAGTAATTGGCCATCTGCCTGAACAACTTTGGTCTACATTATACACAAATTAAAGTAAACAATCAATGTGGGAAGGTGTGGCCATCTTTACCAGGTCTCTTGTACACACTATGAGTATGACAATGAACAGTCTAATTTTCATACCACTGAGAGGTACCAGACTGTTTTCCCATCCAGCCTCGATTCTGTTACAAGCAATCAAAGAAGGACATGGGCAAGTCTCATACTACTGATCCATCCCTGTTTTAAGACGGCAAAAATCAATGTCTTTATTTGGCATCTTGTTTTACCTTGGCATTCATCCATCAAGGCTGGCCGACAGCAGAGTGAATGCAAACACCTTCCATCATAAAAACTTGTTTGTTTAAAGATTCTAGAATTGCCGGTATAATGATTTGTTGATCTCAGCGTGTGTACGGCATGCAAACCTCATTAGGCTCCAACATAAAAGGAACACGAGTGTTGAACACATAGAAACTGACACTTTGTCGTCAACAAATTGTTTGTTATAAATACACAAGAGCATGGTTCAGTTACAGGGTACATAATATCACTGTTGACATTTCAACAAATAAGAAGTTTCACTCATGGCTGAAAGGTTTTGGCTTTATGCAAACATTCACAGTAATTAACTCTTCTTTTTTTAGTAGGAATATGAATGAAACACATCTCCTATATTGCTATCTCTGATCCAAATTATGTGTTCACTGCAAGAGCTTTGAACAAATTTGGATTTCTATTGCTTAGTTGCGATAATGGTAACCCTCCATCCTTTCGACAGTCGCAGCCCGGAGGGTAACGAGACAACTGATGTAAAAAATCTCTGTATTTGCAATTTCAACCATTTTTGCCAGACTAGTGACCAGATTTGCACAATTTTTACCACTTTCAAAATCGTGACACACATTCTAAAAACATGGATTCGATCTTCAATGTGTAATGAATCCATTCATAACACTCAAAACACCATTGAGAAAATATTTTGAAGAAAAAAAGGACAAAAAATTACCAGAGACTGATCAAAACGCTAGACAGACGATGGTTGAGGTTTTAAACCCTGCACTTCATTACCTAGCAACATCTCGACCAATCAGTGTAAGCCCAAATGCTTGCAGACTCATTGCCATATGTTGAGCGCATTTTGATGATGTGCACAATCACAGGTTATTTATGAGGAACAATTTACAGATTGAGTGCGCATTCTGGAATGCCGATCCAACAAGCAGCGCAACCTGCAGATGGTGCAAATCCCTTAAATACATTAACTGCGCGCACGCACACAGACGAGCGCCACGTCTACACAGCGGTTTGGTTTACGCTGCCTGATTGGTTGATTTAGGAAGTGCAGTTCATGGGCATTTCGATTTGGTAATAATCATGGGAAAATATCAATTACTTGTAGTTTCAATTCTAAAGCTCAATGGTTTTAAGGCTCCATGAGTACTAACCCTTTGAGTAGAGAAATATTTTCCTCTGAAATACTTCAGCTAGCTGAAGAGTATAATTTGAATACCTCCCTAAATTACTGTTGCATATTGCTGCAATCGAAATCAGCCGAATATGATTCTCTTTCCATTATTTTCACTAAAATGTGAAGACCAAATTTAATGGAATGTTCCACCAGCTGTTTGAATGATGGTGTATTGATTGAAAACTACCACAAAACTACCTCTTCCAGTCATGTATTTTCCCATTTATTAGTATTCCGTGAATGCTGTTCGCAGGCTACTGATTACTCTTCAACGAAATGACCCTAACAGTACATGTTCCGTATCTTGACAAACCCTAACGGGTGCCCTCAATAGATACACATACTTATTTGGCAAAGACATAGCTAGAAACCATGACAAAAATAAAGCATTGATACTAATGATATAGCTTACCTTCTGGCTTCTGATCATACACAATAAAGTAAACACCAAGTCTGAACTCAGAACTTCTACATAAATCCAATACTGGGAGGTATTTCCAGAGGGTTGATTCAGTTTAGTCCAAATTTTAGTCACACAAAAACATCAGCAGAAATTTAGACAGCACAAGTGAAGCTGAGAAATTCTAACAACAACTCTTCCCACCAGTCCAACCTCTGAGTAACTGAGAGAGTGCAATGGTTGATATCAGTTACTGGCGAAAAAAAAGGTCCCTTGACCACAAGAGATAGGCCAAGAAGTGCCCCAACACAAACAGAGAAGTGTTGTTCCAGCAGACAAAAGCGGCTTTGTGGCCTGTGGTTTTCACTCAAGTATACCCAAACAAGGTTTCTGGGAACAATAGATTAGCAACAGCTCATTAGGTGACTAATGGTAGATCCTAAAAACCAAAGCATAACAGTGTCTACATATCCCAAGCAATGAAGGGAACTCTGTTTATTTGTCTAGCTCAAGTGTTTTTAAGAACCATTCTGTAAAATCTGGCTCTTAAGTAGGACTGGGTTCTTCCTTTTGTGTGCTTATCAAAGGTGTGGGAAGAAGGGCCAGTTCACAATGGCCTTGGAATGTGAATTGTACATTTTTCTTTTGGTAAACACAAAATATTTTGACTAAATTTACCAATATGGGCCAAACAAGCATATAAATGGACCGACCCTGGATCAACTTCATGAGAAAAGGACCTGGGGCAAGAGGTAAGCCACCAGGTAACTGAATGTTCATGCTGCTTATATTTTTAAACATACCACAGTTGCCTAAGATTTGTAGCAATCTTTGTAAGCATGTAATGTTTACAATTTTAAATTTCAGATTGGATGGAGTGTAATTTTTCCCACAGAGCCGTAGTTTTGTTCAAATGTGAGGGTGGGGAGGGGGAGGTCTGACTTAGGACTTTGGTAGAAATGCTCTCAAAGTGGGGCAGAGCAGGTTCCTTTGACCACAACTTGAAGGTACAGGAGGAGTCTGTGGATCCACCACATGGCGGATAGATAAAAAGCAAAACAAGATTATAAACACGATACTGTTTCAAAGAAATGATAACAAGAAGAACCCACAAGAAATACCACTGAAGCTTTGAGTTATAATGTGAAGGTCATTGACCTTCAGGAAGGCACACTTTTGTGGCCCTGGGGTTGGGGGATTAGAAAACACCAGGTGGGATTCTTCTGTAGGCTGTGTACCCAGCAGGTGCTTAATAGATTCATGATGGAAAGGCAACAATAAGGTGTTAATCCTAGATTATCTGGGTACATGGGTGATAATTGTCTGGCCTCAGAGCTGAATAAACAACCAACAAGAATCAAAGTACACATGTATCCACTTGGTTAATACATAGAGAAAGGGTCCTTTCTCTATGGTTAATATAAAAAACTTAATAAATAAATGTTAAAAAAGGACAAATGTTTTGTGACACAAAACTTAAGTTCATATAAATTTACATAGAGAATCCTGCAATTTCTCTTTAAACTAAGAAGTGGTACCTTCTAGACTATAACCATTTACTTAACTTTGATTGAGTTATCAGGCTTGAGACTGGAAAGGTTAAGAGAAGAACACACACAGTGGCAGGACAATGTCAAGATGCTGAGCAAAAAGACAAACATCTCCAGTTTGTTTTCCTTCCTTGTGGCCCTTTATCTCAGTGTTTTTGTGAAGGTCATGGAGAAATTCAGATACTACTTGAAAAGGGCCCAAAATAAATAATGAAATGACTTCTGGAATTTCAAAAACCATGGACTTAGTAACTCTTGGTTTGACAATCATAATTAGAAGGAAAAAGTTTGAATGAAATACCTTAGTCCAACTTTCCTTGAAATCCTTTCTAAAAAGTGGCATTGCCTAAATTTGTTGTATTTAATTGGTAGGACTATAGACGATGTGACCTGTGACATCACATGTTTACAAAAGAGCCATAGAGCCTGGACTTCCTGCAGGCACGATTTGTACACAGCTCAATGGAAGAAAGCATAAAATCTTATATTTTATGGAGATTGCACTGTCTAATTCTTATCAATTTTTGATATGATGAAAGGGGGCACATCTAAAAACTTGTCCAGCTTTTACTTTCATAACTCTTGGTTTTATGTGGAAGTTATGACACAATATGTCAACTTTCCCATAGGAGCAGTGTAATATCTTGCCTGCCAGAATACTCAAAGAATGTACAAGGTCACACTTATTGTAAACAACGTTCACATGGTCTATAAATACAGGAAATTCACAATACAGTGCAACCCCTACAATTTACCCTGGAGTGGTCATTTTCTCAACAAAAAAAACTTGCAACTCGTGGGCAGTTTGGGACCTTAAAATGTCTGACACAAAAAATGCCATCCTGCTTTGCAAACCTAGAACATGAACAATCGGGGTCATGCAGCGGGCACTGTATGAGGGCCGAAAACTGGTTGCCTTTTCCCAAGATACCGTGTGAAGATGGCCTCTCCTGCGCAAACTGAAGAGGGTGCACTATGTTGCGAATCGCCCGTATTGTTAATGTGTATTTAAATTTTAGAAGGAAATCGCTGGGTAGTTTGCACGCATAACCTTCAGATTTATTTAATCTAAGGACCTATCTCTACATTTAATTTTGTGAAGGTGTTGCCAATTGGTATAAAACCCTTTACAATTTTAATTTGATTTCCAAATTTGTTGCCATAGGAAAATCAGTGAGATTGTAACAAAATAGCAGCCTAGGGGGAAAAAAGGTCTACATGTAGGTCAGCCTTTGTACTCAATAAGTCTTCCCTTTTTTCAAAATGTACATATCATGCAAGTTGATTATTTATAATCTCATTTTATCAGTGCATCATGTATCTTCCATGAGGGACATGGTATAAAAAGCCAACAGCCTTTTATTATCAGGGAGTCAAATTTATTCAATTGTTGGCCTCCTTCGGCTCATCTGTTCATTAACATAGACCAACAATCAGAAAAGTGGGTCACGGCATCATTCACCAACCCTGGGGATTGCTCTTCATTTATTGATTGATAGCAAACCACAAATTAAAATCTCCCTGACGACTGTTCGGCTATTACACCTTTTAATTGTTTAGAAATGTCAACATTATCTTTATGGGAATTCTGCTGCCATTACTACTGAAAGCAATTACGTTTGATGTGCGCATAGCAGAAAATACAACACAACACTATGTTACACCATGGTTACACCATGGGTTACACCATGGATGAAGGAACAGCAGGGATACACCCCCTGGACACAGTTTGCTACAATATGTAGCATTCTGTATTCATGTAGGCTAATCACTAGAGCGATATGCAACAACATTGGTACCGTTTGCGTAGTTTCTGCTTCTATACGCTTACCCTCCCTTACGTCTTTCTATGACAACTTTAATAACAACAGAGCGTTAACAAATACAGAGTCTAAAGCCATTTAATTAAGTTTTTGTAGGTCTGATGTTTCACAAAGGCGGCAGAGGTAACTTCTGGCTGTGCCTTTCTGACTTGTTCCAAATGTTCCAATACAAATTTCCCTTACTGAATGTAAGGGTAATTCTGCCCTGCCCGTATAATACTGGTTAGAAATACTTTGCCATTTTTTGTTTCATCATCTCTTTTTTGTTTCAAAATTTTGTATCAACCATTGATACTTAACTTTCACCTTTAATATAAAAAAAAGAATTAGACAAGGTCCCAATCAGTTTGTTGACACGTGACAGGGTTTCACAAGCACAATCAATAACATATGAAGTATTGAGTATTCAACAACTGTACAATCTTGTGGAAATGGGTGCGTAATGCGAATCCAATTGTTCTTTATTTATGTGAAGGCACGAGTGAATATGCAATACGTTGTAAACCTAGACATCTGGCCAATTTTTTTGCATAACGAGTACAAACAGAGAAGAAAAAAAATGCAAATTTATGCCAGAACTGTGATCTTTTCGCCCAGGGCATGGTCAAAATCAGATGGACCTAAATCAGGTAAAAACATTCTAAGAGAAACATCACCTTGACTCAGTAGAATAGTAACTCATTAAGGTGAGCATTTTAACTTATCTTTCTTCTCTAGGATTTCTCTTTCCCTTTGCTCCATTTCGCCCCCCCCCCCCACTATTTTTTTTTAAATCCAAAATCAAGATTAGGCAATAAGGCATTTACAAAATACACAATCTAGCCTGTACTTACTACCATTCACATTACATTGAAGACTTCAAGTCATTCTCAGCTATCTGAAGATCCTTCCCTAGTATCAGGTGTTAATGACGAGGCTGAAGGAATACTGTCTCTAATTGTGTGCATCAATTATCAAAGCATTAAGCACCTGTGGCCTTACGTCTGGTAAAGAAAAATCAGACAGTCAAGCTGGCTACACTGGTGCTAATTGCTCCCTGCTTTGCCATTTTTTCTCTCCTTCTTTTAATTTGTGTGTGTGTGTGCATTTGCAGTAGGTACTTTGCCTCAAGGACCCCCGACTCTTGAAAAGACACAGGCCTACTTAAGAAATCAATAATTTATGATTTTTATATTTAGCTTTCAATCTGATGTTTTCTTTCAATAGGCCTGTATTATTGAAACATAATTTATACAATTTAATAGAAACAACAGTACTAGCCTACTATCAACGTTTTAACCATGCTGCAAACATGCTTCTTTGTTCCCTAAAATGTTAACTCTTATTGTGCCAACAAGGGACAATATTGTTTAACAATTTTCTTCTAAGCAAACAATGAGCAGGATACTAATCTCAGATGGTACATGTCAAATGGTATTTTGATTTGTAAGTTTATTCTGATCAGCATAATTTGGTTGTACTTAGCTGCGGTACTTTGTGTGCTTCAGCAGCTATATGGAATTGGGCACAGAGCTTTAGACTGTTTTGCCATCCAAGCCTCAGTTTGGGTACATTTAGTTACACAGAGAACATTAAAAAGGCTACAATGTCAATTTTTAATCCTATTTATACTCTTTTTAGTTAAATTTCTTGAGAATTGATGAGTCAAAGTATCAATCAGATTTGTTTAACCTTTGCAAATATGCCAGTCATGTTGATAAATTTTGAAGAAAAAAAAATCCACACAGTATTTACTAGTACCACATGAAATGTTATGAAATGTACAGCAACAGACAGCATTAATAGATGTCACGTTAAAACATGAGCTAAAACGTGAGCGGAGTAAGATCCGGGTGATGATCACGAACGTGGCCTGGTGAACGGTCAAGTCGTCCCTTAGTGACCATTAATCAAAGAGGATCAACAGAGGACGACGAGGGAAATGCAGGAATTTTTTACCAATTCCTCTAGGGGAGGTTAATTCATCAATTCAATGCGTAGACTTGGACCTAGCAGGGAGACTGGTAAGGTAGCCCCCTGAAAATGTGTAAAAACCACGCAGCATGACCACACACATTTCAATTTCCTCTCACTGAGGAAAAACCCCCAAATGGTTTGTTTCTGCTTAAAAAGTTCAAACATCTTTGTTGAGACGGAGATATGTTGAAGATTTGAACCAAAATTTGTTTGAACATAACCAAATTTTGTCCATCTTTCTAATATGTGTAACAAATAACTGTCAGAAAAGGGAGAGTAGAATAATGTATCTCTATTGCAGTACCTAGCAGGAGCAAGTTATCTGCAGAGGGAATAAAAGCTTAAGAGCCTGAGGTACGCAAACAATTCGGAAAGGAAGAAAACAGTCATGGCACTGAGACCACAGATTCTCTTGCAGGATCAGTAGTACACCAATTATCAGAAACACTGTGACTGATGTTGCTACCAACAAGAGCTAAATGCCTAGTCTGATTTATCGATGAAAATGCCACAAAAGCACAATCAGTACCTCTACAGTTTCACTATGGGCCAACATGATTCAGGAAACGTGTCTGTTCTTTCCAATAATTCACCACAAAAGTGCGACAGTGCATTATCTGGCGTCTGTCTCTTCACGTTCCGCGACTATTCTTGGGTTTCTCTTATTTGGGTACAACTCCCTTAGGGGCTGCAACTGTCATGATTACAGTGTACAAACTCAGCTTCTGTGAGGACCACATTGAGGGAAGGCCAGACTGTACGTGGGCTACGTACAAATGCGAAAAAAAGGCTAGCAGAAGACTGCGATTGGATTGGTAAACAGGTAATAATTTGTTATGTGACACCGTCTTCACTTTGCCTTTCTTGTATACTTTGGGGCTGGGAGGATAGCGCTTATTGCTGAATGAATGTGAATAACATGTTATGCAGCTGAGCAGTTACAATGAACCTGAAATATGAACATCAATGACAACAATATGTGCTGGTTACTATGACAACCGTTTTATTCAATATTGGATCACTTCATTGGGATTGACGGGAATCAAGTTTGTCACCGTTTAATGAATATGATTATACCTTTTCCTTTCAGACATAACCATAGAGTACTATGGGTTGTAAAACGCAAAAGTGCATGTATCACTAGTTCATAAAAGTAACTCAAATGAAAACCAACTTTGAAACTCAGCACTATAGCAAAGATAGAAGGCAACAAAAACTAAGACAAGCTTTTGCCAGGCCTCAATATCCTGTTTGAAATGTAAGTTCTAAATGCCACATGGAAAGATCTTATGCCTATGTAAAAACATAATTCAACTCAAAATAGTTTTGACTGCATAGGCTACAGTTCCTTATTAAGAAAATGGCAACTAATTTGTTCAAAATATGTTTATGCTTTGTATGGGGTTGAAAGTGGAATTTCTTTATCACAGTAAACATCAAAACTGTTCCGAATACACGTTTCCAGAGAAAGAACATGACTTATGCACGTTTTCTACAAAATAACACCCTGCATATTTACAGGGGTAATTTCCCGTTGTTGCTGGATCAGACATGGCTCGAGTACAAATTGGCAGGAAATTAACTTTGGCACTAAATTGAGTGGAAGCTTTTAAACCATAGGTTGTACTTCACAAGGGTTTGTTTTTAAGGATATGTATTAAGATGGATGTCCTCCCCTCAATTTAAAAGGAGGGAGAAATGAGTAAGAGATGAGGTGGATTGGATGGATACTTGAGAGAGCAAAAAACAACAAAAACAAACAAAAACGGGTATAAATCAAACAGTGTGACCAGGGCTGAAAACAGAACCCTGAGGTACATCGTGGGACCAAATTAATCAGCCTTGAGGTACACTTTAAAGTATATTCTTTGCAGCAACTACAGAGTCACTGAGTGCACCTTGAAGTACATCATAGAAAGTCTATGACAGTATTATCAATGTTTCAACAACGTCACTTTAGATAAAATAAATTACAGTACCATCAGGTAAGGCTATATTGAATTTGGCATAGGCCTTTACTCAGTGCTTTTTTGTTAATCGGAAGAAAGGAGGAGTTAAATAACAGAGAAGAACTCACCTCGGAATGAAAGAAAAAGCAAACTATCAAATTATGACAATCTGGTATGTAAATGAACTGACTTATGGGTCCAAAATATGCCTTGAGGATAAGTGTGCACTACAAGTAGAGTGCATATGGCATCAAACTGTAAACTTTTAACAAAAAGAACTTTATGTAGGCATGTAATAAGTAATACTTCAACAAAGTTTGATCCCATCCAGCATATCGAAAGCCGAAAGCACAAGTCTTAATTCAGAATAGAGAAGAGACAAAAATACAGCTTCAATGTTCAAAAGTGTCCTGTCTTATAATATAATTTTTTGTTTCTTCTCGGAGCTAACCCCAAGTTAAAGTATACTATTAGTATGCAATGCGTCACGCACCGGTACAAACAAGACTTCTGTTGAAGGAGTGGAACATGGCATTTTAACTAGCTTTGGGGTCTCGGGATTCTAGAATTTCAAATTGCCTTTGGATGACTTCAGGGAGGACAAGCGTAATTTTTCATCATTCTCTTAATAAAAGATGAACCCCAGAGGAAGAAGACAAAGATAAGCGCATGGGATACACGTAATTTTGTCTTGAATTGAATTCAAGAAGGATAAGGACCTCACGGAGCGTGAATGTTCTCTGTTGGTTTTCATCATCAGCTGGTGGAGTAATACCGTAGAGCACTTTGTGGTTTTGTTCAACAAACAGAAGGTACACTCAAAGAAAACTGCTATCACACATGGTTCCTTTTAAAGATACACATCTGCAATCCCTCAAGTTCAGGTTGGCTTCTATGAATTTCAAATGAAAGGGGGCGAGATGGGGATGGAAGTGAGAGGAAGCTGGGGAGATGTGGAATGATAGGGCGAGGTGAGAGGCTATATGATGCTTTGGACCAGTTGAGGTTACCTGGGGGTTCAGAGGTATGAGTGACCGAGAGTGCGCCAAGCTGGTGTGAGGTTGGAGGAAGGAGTTTGGTGGGAAACTTGGCTGGAAAGGGTTTGGCTTAGGTAATAAGCTTGGCCTTCTTTGCATGTAAACTCCTAAATACTGACTGGACTAGTCACCATTAATTGTTACATTCTTGGTAAATAAACAGTCAGGATTTGTCCAAAAATACGCAGTTAGCTTAGCCTGAAAGCAATTATGCTGAGCACTCGTAGCCCTTGATTAGCATGATAGCTTGTTAGCATGCCTGTTGGATGCCGTTAACTTTGAAGTGTTAACAATTCTCAGAGAAGACTTTTCCGCTGACTAAAAAAAGCACTTGTAGCTTGTATATGTACCTTACTGGGTACACTCAATAAAAAGTGCCACACATAAAGTACTTGAAAACTACGCCTGAAAAGTACTCTTGACTTAGGAGGCTAGTTACATTGTCAACAATAGAGGGCTACAATGAACTATGAAGCTAGAGACTATACGGCAAACAGATTTCAGTCAGTCTCCTATCACAAACAACCTCAAATGTGTAAAATACACACACAAAACTTTCCTATTTTTTCTTTCCGACTGAAAAAGGGGGAAGGGGGTTGGTGATTTTGTTCTAATCTAAACACTCAAACCACAATGTGTTGTTTTTGTATTCAACATTTTTTAAGACTCGTCTTACTTCGGAGAGGGGCAAGGAGAAGGTGCGATATTTACAGAATAAATGTGTATTGTTGAATCGACAGGCATTGCAGAAGCTAGTATCCTCAATCGTTTGAACAATCGCCAGCATGTTTCCTGCATTACATCTGGCAATCAGCCCATCCCATTCACAATTCCCGCTGTAGAACAGAAGAATTTTTCCCATCCTTTCCAATTTCCTTCCCAATCAGAGGGCTTTTATGGCCCGACACTTAAACCTGCACAATTAGGAGAGATGGAACCGCTGGAACCTTGGGTAATAAAGCTGTCATCATAACAGCATATCTGGAGTAATTAACACTCAGGGAATCCTGTAAGGGGCTGGTAGTATCTCCAAGGGGTTTAATTACAGCGGGCGAGATTCTCTAATTCTCACTCCTTGGGGATGTCTGCGCTTCAAAATGTCCTTTTAATTAATAGAAAAATAGTTCTTTGGTGACCGTTTTTGTGGGAAAGCATTGAGGAATAATGTGACATTGTACTTGCCTGCTTCAATTTAAAAAAATATTGTATCCCAGTATTTTTTTTTTTTTTTTTCCTTCTTCCTGTGTGAAAATTCAGCATCACTTCTCATAAATCAATTTCCTAAAATTTTTCGCAACTTTAAGTTTGGAGATTTTATACAATTTGTATTTGTTTGTTTTGATTTATTTGTAATTATAATGTTCTTAAAATTTCCATAAACCATACATGTACATGTATTGTATGCATACTGGAATAAATCTTCACCAAAGCATCTTCAAACAAAAATGTATTCTACCCAGAAAATATGAAACTCTTCCTTCCTCAAATCATTCTGAACTGTCAAAATTCCGATGGATCCAATTGTTTAACCTCAAAATTATAATTTTTCCAAGCTAAAGAAATTCTCCATGGGACGGAAACGGATGCATTGCCTGTAGCTGTAAAGGGCCAGTGAATCTGGGTCAAGAACTACACACAAAATAAAAAAAGGCCTTGAAAGTCTCCTGGCTGTGTTCAATGATAGGGCTACGTGACCGGGTAGTATACCTGTACAGTATCCCCCAAGACTATCCTTCACTGTAGTCGGATAACTATCTCTGGAAGCCAGGAAGATGTAAATCTTATGGTTAGATTGTGATGAAACACATACAATATGATAATATTCATTCTGATTTTTTCAGCATTTCCTGTTTTTTTTTTTTTAATGTATTAAAGCTAAGTTTCATCTTCTCACCGGATAAGACCCTGCATACTTTTATTTCAATATCATACACCAGTGGGCCTACTCTGTTTTATTCAACCCAAAAGATATTGAAGAAAAGTATGAAGTGGTTTTGACAACTAATTGCACTCCAAATTAACAAGAACTCATTAACACAACAGGAAATTCAACTAAAAATGGAAAGACGAAACTCCACTTTTCCCGCAAAAGAGGGAGAGAGAGAGAGAGAAAGACAGAGAAAAAGGAAAGGTAAAACATGGAAATGCCAGAAGTAAAACAGACGGAATATTATGTGTAAGATCGATGGCATTTCTCCCTAGTGATGGTCTACCAGCCTGTGGGCAGCTTATCTACTCAACAAGCAATCCATTTAGAAAGAGAACCAATGACACACACGCACACATACACAGAGCGGATAAGTGAGAGTTCATTGACAGTCGTCTTAGAGGAAAGATGTGCTCCCCCCCCCCACGCCCCCATGGATTTGATAACTGGACATGAGATGGGGTTAAACATCATTATTTTGGTAAAATGCAGGCACAACATTGTTTAGTTTTTTAAAGTAAAGCAACAGCACACACAACAACGGTCTATGCACATCTTCTCAGAAACGTTTATACATTTATAATCAAAGTATGGATTCGATTCTAATAATTATAAACAAGGTCTGAGATCTGCAGAAATCATCACACATCCAGGCCTTGAATACCACCAGGCCTGGGATTTCATCTTTGAGAGGGCCAGGCCTTTTGTTTTTGCAAAGGGCATTTCCTTTGCAAAACCTTAAAGTTTATGGAGACTTTTGAAGGGGCACCAAGGCCAAGACCAGGGCAACGAAGGCCATGGCCTCCCTTTTAATTCCAGACTTGTACCAAGAAGGCCACAGAGGCCATGTCCTCTGTTGCCCTGGTCTTGGCCTTGGTGCCCCTTCAAAAGTTTCCCATAGACTTGACCATGTTTCAATGAAAGTGCCCTTACCTAAATGAAAATGGCCTTGCCCTCTCAAAGATGGAATTCAAGGCCTGCACACCTTGGCCTTATTTCATGGTTCTGCTTACTACTGAATTCTGCGCTTACAGTCACTGTTCTCTGCTTTACGAATTTATAGTGTTGTATTGTTAAACCATGGTTAAACTAGCTGTGTAAGTGGAGAATGCTTAGCAACACTCGTGCACAAGAAAAGTACTGGTACCTTGCTTATCTTAGGATGCCCATCGGATGTAAAAAGTGCTGAACTGCGCATTATTATTATCATACAATTCCATTCACTAATCTTCCATGGAGTTTCACCAGCTACACAACGTATCAAGTCACTACTGTGTTACAAAATCAGGCAGCCAACGTGTAGAAAACCTTCTGAGGATAGTACGACATGTTGCTTTTAAAAGTCTTTGAATGTACTTTTCTTTATCATTGTGAGAGTTATCCACTCCTGTCACTGTCATGACAATAGCCATAGTGCCTGCCTTTCTGCTCACTGGATTCAAGGCTTTTTGCAAAATTGCTGTAAAAGGAAATGGACTGAAAGTACTGGAAATAATTATAGTATAGTGTTTCATTAATGGCTTGTTTCTTCAATGATGGGACTCACTCTGAAAGTCAATATATCGGAGCAACTTTTTGCAGTGGAAAAATTACCAAAATGTATACTCTGAAAAGACTTGAGCTCGGCACTTAGTCATATAAGCGAGCGAGTTTTTCGTTATTACTATAGGGCCTAACTCTCTTTCCTTTGACTGAAATTATTTATATTAAAGTAAATAAACAAACATCTTACCTCATAAATACATTGCCAACGATTTGTGCATTTTGAGACATCATGTTCAAATATTGCGAATCATTTCTGGTTTTTGACGTGACAATTTGCTTGGCAATTGCTAGCATGCACCTTGACTATAGGCAGGTGGTACAAGATAAACTGCCACTACACTACCCAGTACATCATTCTCTCATTGCTCTCTCTCTCTCTCTCTCTGACTAATGCCATTTGTACTACTTATCCCAGCCCTGAAAATGCACATGTAAATGCCCTTGACCCTTAGACTGGCTCGTGCATTTTTTTTCTTCATCTTCATCTTCATATTCTTTACAAAACTCTTAACTTAAATTCCTTACTACTTTCCACTTAAATAAGAATTAAGAAATGTTCAATATATATCAGAATATTGGTTTTGGTTGTGATTCAACACCTAGAATGTATTACAAGAGTCCTAGACCTATACAATACATTTTAGAAAAAAATGGATAGATAAAATACTCAGCTTTCAGTCAAAGATATGTATGTCAATGTTGTTTAAAGAGAGCGTTATTAAGTGTAAAGTGAGTGTTATTTTAAAACCTCCCAATAAATTATTTGGAATAATTAGTGTCTTGAAAGTCAAACAAAATGAGTGGGCGGAGCAACATTTAGTCTAGACAACAATTCGGTATAAATTGATAATAATTATGACTTTATATATCACAGGAAACAATCAGTGGTGAATTATTATTTTCTTAAATAGTACAAGGCACAAGATGCCTCTGTACAGGAAACTAGATAATTTGTTATATTTGCAATGGCACCAAAATCTCAATGATGCCTTTGTCAGTATGTTTTGAAGGCTGTGTAAATTGATACAGCGAACAGAAAATGAATCCATTTAAACCATTTTTTTCTTCTTCAATAATTGCTGTGAATGCAGTGTGGTTGACATTACACAAATACAATGAACTCAACTGCAACCATGGATATCGTTTCCAATTGAACCACAATTTCACGCCATTGTGCGAACGCGATGAATACCGGCACGCGTCATTGTCAACGGAGGTCATTCGAGGTCAACTTAATGTACAAGTAATCCCACTCCTGTGTGTGTACATTGGGGAGAACAATCGTCCATTATAAACGGGTATAATTGTATGCACAATAGGCAAGATGTTACTGGGAGTAATCTCTTGAGAACGGTGTGCATTGCAGTTGGCGTACGCAAGGTTGATGACCATGGCAGGTGATTAACATTCAGGATATTACATTCAACTTGACTAAATACTCTGCAAAATGGTCAATTTAAAAATTATAAATAGCCTATTAAAATAAAATGACTAAATACAAAATTTAGAATATCTTTAAAATGCTATCAAACAAATGTTTTACAGCTGTAAATTAAACAAAAAAATTATTTAACGGTGCCATTTCATGACGAATCCGGCCCTTTAAAAATATTGGCAGTTTTCACACATCCTTTTCAACCTCTGTGGGGAGTCTTTAAGTAAACAAACGATCCTCTTCCCCACTGAGATAATCCCCCTAATCCAGTAAATAAACATTCACTCACCCAGCTTCATTATTGCCGGAACTATTTCAATGCATGTTCATGTACATGTACACATAAAGTGCACTATTGTTTTAACATGGTTTCTAGACCTCCCTGTTATATTTAACATTGATAATACAACATGTAGCTTGTAGAAAAAGGCACCCCTGATAAGATAAAAACAAGAAGAACAAGCTTGTGAAGTTTTTTATTTGTATCTTCTCTTAATAGTGACAATTTAGTCATTTTTCATTTCCATCAAAATAATTTCCTTTGATTGAAATTACTTACCAACAGGATGTCTGTTTGTCTTTCTAATAATATTCTACATAATACTATTTTGTTTAAACAGTGCAGATGTTTTTTCATCTATTTTGGGGGATTGAAGCACTAATTGAGTTTAAATCTGTGTTGTAATGTACATTGTGCATGCACAGATTAAATTCAAACATACAACAGTTGAGCTATAACCATAGCAAATGAAACGAGCCCCTCAGTACACACAATATAATCTGTGGGGACAAAACACGCATATGTCCCTGAGCTTACACCAACAACACAACACATAACTAACTGACTTCTTCTTGAAACATTGTTGTTTTTATTTCTTGTCAAATGATTTATAATATATTACACATCAAGTACTATAATTAAAAAGTTTAAGTTTATTGTGTTTTGACTTTGTTATTTTTTGTCATTGGCAGATTCCATGTACAACACTACATATTATAGGGATCACAGTACAATAGCCCAATTTGATGACCGGGTTTGGGCTGTTTGTGTTAAAAACAATGATATACCTACATGTATCCATACCCATACTTCATTTTTGCAGAATGCAAGATAAAGATATAAATGTTTTCAAAATTCTTTGACATAGTGCGACGTTTAAGTCTATTACATGCTCTGTTAACACATGGGCCTAGTTGAAGGTAATGGAAAATAAGTTTATAAGTGAATGACTTCCGATATCTCGTTTTTAATTTATGTCTAGCATACAAGTTTCAAGAAATACAATTTGTTACATAATACAGTACATCGTCAAGATAAATTATAAAAGTTGAGTCTTTATAAAATTAAAATGACAACTTTACAACTCTACTTTTTTACAGGCGAAATTTACTTGTACGGTACTTCATAAAACATTACACAAGCTGATTTCAAGTTTTGGTTTTTCAGTGGCAAAAGTAATTCTTACAATTAGGTATTTAAAAGTTACATTTTATAATAAAAAAAACCTCCAAGAATACTTGTGCTTATTAACCTTAGTATTCTCTTTTAATATTATTGGTTAAAAACAGCATGGAGGTGTGTTTGCTACTGTGTTTTTCTTATAAATGGCAAATTTGTGTAATACTTAAAATAAATTGATACAAATGATGGCAACGAACTTTATATATAACACATGGCATGAGTTTTGTTATCTTGAACAAAATCCTGCCTTTTTAGTGATACAAAGGCACACGTTAAAATCTTTATAAAAACACAATTTAAACATGTGTACTTGGCCATAATATAGCTTGTTCGGGTCATAATCGTTCAAACAATAGTCAGCCGAAATGAAAAAATACTGGTTGGCAATACGAAACCTACTCATACGAAACCTACTCATCACATGGTAACATTTATCATATTTGTTTACCAGTTCTTAAAAAAGGGCATGATGGTTAACAGAAGGAAACCTTTCCTTTAAAACCTATACCATACAGCACAAAAACCCAAGAGAAACAAAGAGGAAACCGGTTTATAAGCCTTTTATATTTGTAGGGGAAAAAATCCACTTCCGATTTGGTAGAATTGCAAATTCAACTAGAATTTAGTGTTTGTCACTTCACAAACACTAGGTGTTTGGGACTAAAAAAGATGGAACTATATTACGCTAAATGTGAAGTTTGTATTAATATAGGCTAGGTCTTTTTGACTTCTTTTTAATTTACAGAGAATCTTATTTTCTGTGTAAACTGAAAATAAATCGGAATAAATCAGTTGAAATGGGTTCACCACCCAAAGGGGAACCCCTGGCCATTTTTTTTTTAATGAACCATATATTTATGCTATATTAAATAAAAATGCCTTTGTTTGACCATTATATTGCGATTTCAAAGGCTCTAAAATGCACCAGATTGCAGCAGAGAGCATCCAGAACTTCAAATTTTAAGGGCCCGGACCCCACGCCGCAAGGGGTTTCGCGCTTCGCTCTCGCATGCTTGGATTGTAACTTAGCCAGATTGAAAAGCCCCACAGTTTTAAAAAATCCTGGGAGAATCCTGAAATGGTGTATTACTTTTTGCTATATGGCTTACGATTGAGTAATAACAATTCGAATGAATGTGTCGACAGACGATCATCCATACGTCACAAATTATTTCCAGTCACGGACTCGTTTTTGCGGCTTTCCAAAAACTTGTTTAGTGGTCAAAATATTTTACTGGTCGGCGCCGCCAAAACTACTTCTGGCTTCAGTTGGTCCTTATTGCGCGGAGAACATGTGGCTGGTGAACGATCTGGCCTGTTGTTTACAAGCAAACTATAAACGCCGTTATTTGTTATTCGTGAATACCCCAGACAGTTTCGCTATTCCTACAGGAGCAAGTCACGTGGGTGTGTGTTTCAACAGCTAGCAAGGTCGTCCAGTACACCCAATTTATGAAAGGCAGCAGCCTTTGATGACGCCGCAGCTTTCCGGACTGCGGTGTCATAATGGATAATTGATAATGGAAGTTCAAATGGATGCGCTATACAATTGCTATCAATCATTACACTGTAGGTTTCAGAGAGAGGCCAGGTTACTTTGAATTATTTTGGAGCAAGGAATTCATTGGTGTTTTGACAATGACTGGGTGACTTTTGTTGGTGTCTGTTAAGTTTGGAATAATCTCAAAGAGTGACATTAAAAACAACAATTAACAGAAACCACCAGTGGCTGAGCTTTTTAATCTGCCTGGCCATTCTCTACTCTTGGCTACACCATTGTGTAGCAGAAGGCATTCAGAGACCGATTTGAAAAGGAAGGTGCTGAACAAAAGATCATCAAAAACCTGAGCTGTGTTGATCAAGAAATAAAATGCTTTACCATTAAAATAGAGCCCGCGGTTTCCTGTCAGATTACCAGGAAAAGATGCTCTAGTCACCTTTTGTGTACCTCGTATAGCATGCATTAAAATATTTATTTGCGTGATTATGCAGGTAGCCATGCACCCCCGGTTAACAATAAAACAGTTTTGGGGAAATTAGGGTTCTGCCCAGGATTTATTTATTCATCTATTTATTTGATTTTTTGGGGTGGGGGTTAAAAACAATATTAAAGTATATGGACGTATGTTTCAGGACTAGATCTCCAAAACACAAATACTTTAAACTTCAACAGTAAACTAAATGCACATTCTAACATCTTTGAAAGAAAGCAAAAAGTTGGGAAATGAAGGGTGGTCGGAAAAGCTACATTTTTGTTCCATGGTCGCGGGATTATGAGTGCGGGTTGGGCTTTCCGGTACCGATCACTCGCAAGCCACGAAAACTGTAGGCCTACAGAAAAGGTCAGACTCCTTTCTTTACGGGATACTAGCTGAGCATCCTGATATTTTTGGGTGTTTATTTTCGTGCATGCACATTCTGTTGTCTAAGCTTGATTAAAATGATATTTCCCATGAAATAGACATTGTACATGCACAATGTTTAGCACTAAAATTATTTAGCACCGAGTAAAAGATGCGTGGCCAAAGCAACTCGGCGAGACCTTGCCGCGCCGCTTTCAGACAGTAAAGAGTTATATGTTCAAATAAAATACAACAATCGAACAAGAAAAATGGAAACTGTAATAAACAACTTTCTGATTGAAAGTTGCAAGGTTAGTGTAACAGGATTTAAACTAAACTAAACTAAACAAAAAGTGACAAAAACGTTTACAAATCACTTTTGAAATACTTTTGGTCAATATTTAATTTGCGGCCTCTTCTCTATACTTGGATAATGGAAACAAAAAATTGGAGTTGGAGTTGGAATTGGAGTTTAAAATACTTAGGCTCTACAAGAAAATAGAGGTATACAAGAAAATGAGTTTTTACTTACTTCTTCTTTGTTCTTCAAGTGGCGGCACTGGACTCCTTATCACTTGCTCTTCAACAGTCCCTTGAATTTCATGGCCACGATAACCGGGAAACTTTACCGATAATTTACCAGCGTTGTCTATACTAATCACTTTCCCATTGCACCATCTCCCCAGCTCATCCACTGCTTGAACACGGCAGCCGACACCGATTTTCCCCGCCATTTTTCCTTATAAAATTTAGCAACGCATTTCTGTTTTACTGTCCTTACGATAGTAGAAAAACGAAGAAAGTGAATAAAGCGCCGATAAACAGGATGTCTTATGACTGGAGTACGCGCTTGAGACTAATCACACCAATAAAAATCCGCCACTGTGATCGTTGCTGTATACTGTCTAGCCAAAACAACGAATCAACAATAGTAACATTTTAAACTTAAAAGATGGTAATTTCTGTCAACCACTTTGTTTTCGTGTATTTTTACTATAAAGTTTGAAGTCTACCAACAGTTGGTAACACTTCTAAATTAACCATTGGAGCAGAGAACAAGGTCCTACATGGTTAGCTATGACGGACTGCAGTTAAAGCCGATAGTTATCAATGCGCACGTATAAGACTTGCACCGGACATCAAAACAAACTCCAGGTAAAAGATCGTTCTCGGCCGTTTTGGGGTTAATTTTCACGGTTCAAAAAAGAAAATAAGGTAACAGTTTTCGCAGGATATTATTTTAACAACGTTTTTTACTCAGATTGTGAAACTTTGCTTTACAAAATATGACTGAATTCTTTAGGCAGGGCTACTGTCCACCTTCCCAAGATGGTTATAATAGGATTAGCGGTGATAAGAATCTTAATCTCCCAGGCCTTCTTTCTGAAAAGGATGTTTTCCAACCCGAGTGAACAGAAGGCTCACTCGGGTTGAGTTTTAAAAGGCGGATCCGTAATGTTACAACTCATGCAAAATAAGCACTTGTGTTTTCGGCAATAAAAACTTAATTGTTTTTGGTTAGCTCTATCATAATTTATGGTAAACCATGGTTTGTAATCCTTTTCCACTGTAAACAAATTCTGGACACATACAAAATATTCTTCGTACAGGAATTTAACGGCACACCAATCAAAATGGGTAAATGAATTAAGGAATACCAGCTCTCAAGGACGTCGCTAAATTTTATTATCTGGACATGAAAGAGCCTTCTTGCCCTCGCCTGGTGTGGGTAAACTTGATGTTTCTATAGTAACCGATCCCGAACAATACAGAGGAATAACAATGGCTGGACGAAACCAATCATCCGTGATTAAAGGAGAGAACTTAAAGCATCAACACGATTTATTCTTTTTTAAAGCAATCTGACTGTTTATAATTTGTGTTTATAATATTCCTGATTGTCAGCACATTCTATTTTACTTTTTTATACTCTAAATCAGACGTAAGGGTTGAACTTAAATTTATACATAATAGATGCAAAATGTGATTGTACAATCCGACTTGACTGCCATGGTCAATGACATTGGTACCACTGTGTGTGCGTATAATATGATGTTTATCTTCTCTTTGATCTGGATGCACGATTCCAGTATGTCCATGAGGGAGAACGACTTGCATCCATAAAGTACTACATAAATAATGCCCTTCTGACAGTCCCACAGTTATCTCTTTCACAAATAAACAAACGAATTTCTCCATCTCTGGCTCTTAAAGGGGAAGCTTCTGAGGACGTCATTCATTTTTTATACTCGGGGCTTAAAGAATGTAATTAAACCAATCTGGGAAAAGTCTGTGAGCAAAGCCAACTCAGCGAAGACATATTGAATAAATAAAGCCTATTCATATCAGTGGTATCTCTCTTTGACAAATAAACAATGGAATATTTCTATTTCTGACTCTAAAAAAGAATTACAAACCTATGGGAAATTACAAAACCTTTGATAAAATGTCTGTAAATATGCAAGCATCTGGCAGGAATCAAGATAAATACAGAAACACTAATACTTGCAACCAATTTCGTTAATACCAGTAATTAAAACAATATTGCAAAATTTTTTCCAAAATCTGGCAAAGTCTTGCATATTCCACAAAAATATTTGGAATTGGCAAGATAGGTAGGTCGAGCCTAGTGCTCAGAGTGGGTGGTTTGGATACTACAGGAATTCATTGGTGTTTTGACAATGACTGGGTGACTTTTGTTGGTGTCTGTTAAGTTTGGAATAATCTCAAAGAGTGACATTAAAAACAACAATTAACAGAAACCACCAGTGGCTGAGCTTTTTAATCTGCCTGGCCATTCTCTACTCTTGGCTACACCATTGTGTAGCAGAAGGCATTCAGAGACCGATTTGAAAAGGAAGGTGCTGAACAAAAGATCATCAAAAACCTGAGCTGTGTTGATCAAGAAATAAAATGCTTTACCATTAAAATAGAGCCCGCGGTTTCCTGTCAGATTACCAGGAAAAGATGCTCTAGTCACCTTTTGTGTACCTCGTATAGCATGCATTAAAATATTTATTTGCGTGATTATGCAGGTAGCCATGCACCCCCGGTTAACAATAAAACAGTTTTGGGGAAATTAGGGTTCTGCCCAGGATTTATTTATTCATCTATTTATTTGATTTTTTGGGGTGGGGGTTAAAAACAATATTAAAGTATATGGACGTATGTTTCAGGACTAGATCTCCAAAACACAAATACTTTAAACTTCAACAGTAAACTAAATGCACATTCTAACATCTTTGAAAGAAAGCAAAAAGTTGGGAAATGAAGGGTGGTCGGAAAAGCTACATTTTTGTTCCATGGTCGCGGGATTATGAGTGCGGGTTGGGCTTTCCGGTACCGATCACTCGCAAGCCACGAAAACTGTAGGCCTACAGAAAAGGTCAGACTCCTTTCTTTACGGGATACTAGCTGAGCATCCTGATATTTTTGGGTGTTTATTTTCGTGCATGCACATTCTGTTGTCTAAGCTTGATTAAAATGATATTTCCCATGAAATAGACATTGTACATGCACAATGTTTAGCACTAAAATTATTTAGCACCGAGTAAAAGATGCGTGGCCAAAGCAACTCGGCGAGACCTTGCCGCGCCGCTTTCAGACAGTAAAGAGTTATATGTTCAAATAAAATACAACAATCGAACAAGAAAAATGGAAACTGTAATAAACAACTTTCTGATTGAAAGTTGCAAGGTTAGTGTAACAGGATTTAAACTAAACTAAACTAAACAAAAAGTGACAAAAACGTTTACAAATCACTTTTGAAATACTTTTGGTCAATATTTAATTTGCGGCCTCTTCTCTATACTTGGATAATGGAAACAAAAAATTGGAGTTGGAGTTGGAATTGGAGTTTAAAATACTTAGGCTCTACAAGAAAATAGAGGTATACAAGAAAATGAGTTTTTACTTACTTCTTCTTTGTTCTTCAAGTGGCGGCACTGGACTCCTTATCACTTGCTCTTCAACAGTCCCTTGAATTTCATGGCCACGATAACCGGGAAACTTTACCGATAATTTACCAGCGTTGTCTATACTAATCACTTTCCCATTGCACCATCTCCCCAGCTCATCCACTGCTTGAACACGGCAGCCGACACCGATTTTCCCCGCCATTTTTCCTTATAAAATTTAGCAACGCATTTCTGTTTTACTGTCCTTACGATAGTAGAAAAACGAAGAAAGTGAATAAAGCGCCGATAAACAGGATGTCTTATGACTGGAGTACGCGCTTGAGACTAATCACACCAATAAAAATCCGCCACTGTGATCGTTGCTGTATACTGTCTAGCCAAAACAACGAATCAACAATAGTAACATTTTAAACTTAAAAGATGGTAATTTCTGTCAACCACTTTGTTTTCGTGTATTTTTACTATAAAGTTTGAAGTCTACCAACAGTTGGTAACACTTCTAAATTAACCATTGGAGCAGAGAACAAGGTCCTACATGGTTAGCTATGACGGACTGCAGTTAAAGCCGATAGTTATCAATGCGCACGTATAAGACTTGCACCGGACATCAAAACAAACTCCAGGTAAAAGATCGTTCTCGGCCGTTTTGGGGTTAATTTTCACGGTTCAAAAAAGAAAATAAGGTAACAGTTTTCGCAGGATATTATTTTAACAACGTTTTTTACTCAGATTGTGAAACTTTGCTTTACAAAATATGACTGAATTCTTTAGGCAGGGCTACTGTCCACCTTCCCAAGATGGTTATAATAGGATTAGCGGTGATAAGAATCTTAATCTCCCAGGCCTTCTTTCTGAAAAGGATGTTTTCCAACCCGAGTGAACAGAAGGCTCACTCGGGTTGAGTTTTAAAAGGCGGATCCGTAATGTTACAACTCATGCAAAATAAGCACTTGTGTTTTCGGCAATAAAAACTTAATTGTTTTTGGTTAGCTCTATCATAATTTATGGTAAACCATGGTTTGTAATCCTTTTCCACTGTAAACAAATTCTGGACACATACAAAATATTCTTCGTACAGGAATTTAACGGCACACCAATCAAAATGGGTAAATGAATTAAGGAATACCAGCTCTCAAGGACGTCGCTAAATTTTATTATCTGGACATGAAAGAGCCTTCTTGCCCTCGCCTGGTGTGGGTAAACTTGATGTTTCTATAGTAACCGATCCCGAACAATACAGAGGAATAACAATGGCTGGACGAAACCAATCATCCGTGATTAAAGGAGAGAACTTAAAGCATCAACACGATTTATTCTTTTTTAAAGCAATCTGACTGTTTATAATTTGTGTTTATAATATTCCTGATTGTCAGCACATTCTATTTTACTTTTTTATACTCTAAATCAGACGTAAGGGTTGAACTTAAATTTATACATAATAGATGCAAAATGTGATTGTACAATCCGACTTGACTGCCATGGTCAATGACATTGGTACCACTGTGTGTGCGTATAATATGATGTTTATCTTCTCTTTGATCTGGATGCACGATTCCAGTATGTCCATGAGGGAGAACGACTTGCATCCATAAAGTACTACATAAATAATGCCCTTCTGACAGTCCCACAGTTATCTCTTTCACAAATAAACAAACGAATTTCTCCATCTCTGGCTCTTAAAGGGGAAGCTTCTGAGGACGTCATTCATTTTTTATACTCGGGGCTTAAAGAATGTAATTAAACCAATCTGGGAAAAGTCTGTGAGCAAAGCCAACTCAGCGAAGACATATTGAATAAATAAAGCCTATTCATATCAGTGGTATCTCTCTTTGACAAATAAACAATGGAATATTTCTATTTCTGACTCTAAAAAAGAATTACAAACCTATGGGAAATTACAAAACCTTTGATAAAATGTCTGTAAATATGCAAGCATCTGGCAGGAATCAAGATAAATACAGAAACACTAATACTTGCAACCAATTTCATTAATACCAGTAATTAAAACAAAATTGCAAAATTTTTTCCAAAATCTTGCAAAGTCTTGCATATTTCACAAAAATATTTGGAATCTGGCAAGATAGGTAGGTCGAGCCTAGTGCTCAGAGTGGGTGGTTTGGAATACAGTGGGACAAAAACCATCACATTCAAGAATGACAAGGATTTAGGAGGATTTTGGGTGCTTAGGGCCCCACTCCAAATGGAAGACAATCTGATAAATACTTTGAATTCCCACTCAGATGCAATCCACAGCAGTGCAGCACTTTCATTCATGTAAAATGGCACTGAACTCCATTAAGGAAACTTTTAATGAAACTTGATCTGGACGCTGACTAGAGTCATACTAGGTCTGCCTTTAAAAAGCTGAACACAAAGTCTGCATCTTGGCAATTTCATTCAGGAGAGTGGATGTGTAACCCCCAGCGTGGTGATGGAATGCACAGATGAGTTCTGTGTGTATTTTTACACCCTGTTCTGGAAGATTTACTGGGAGGAGAGCGCAGATGTCACACGCCACAAATTATCAATTACATAGTTCTGACTTCATTGATGAAAACAGGGAAAACTTGAATGAGAAAGGGTCATAATTTTCTTTTTCGATCGTTAAAAAGAAGAAAAAATCAAATCAAATATTTAATTTTACGCGTAGGTAAAATGTTGACACAAATATTTGAAACCATGAACAAAAAAATACAAATATCTACCAGTTGACAATTGGGGAAGGCTTCTTTCTGTAACAACTCAAGTCAAAGTTATAATGCCATGGTAAATCATTTTAAAAAGTACTATTACCTCTTAGGCCCTACACTTTTGTACATTTTATACAAGTACACTTGCACAAAAGTGCAGTACATTTTGTTGGCAACCACGCATCACTGTGTAAATCGCGATACAACTATATTTAGACCCATGAATTAAAATTCTGAAACTGTTGCTTGTCGGTACCTGAGAAGACACACCAGATTTGACCAGTAAAGTAGATAATATTTATACCCATCCACCAGTATTCCCAAGAGAATACAGCCTGCACACCATGGGACTGCAAAATACAATCATCAAAACACATGCAAACTGTGATTCGGGAATGCGCGATACATATAGATGAACCCATGTGGGGGAGATTTCGTGACGTTATACAAGCCCTGGTTACCCGCTGCCCTAGATGATGGGGCACTTAGTAGCAAATAGGCCCATTTATATCGGCCTGTCACATCTCATATGATGACAACAGATCTACCGAGGCTCAGTGAAATTGCTCTGTGTACACATCGGCGTGTCACAAAAATAAGAAAAGAGCAACTGAAAAAGGAACTGGTTATTGATGCCCCAATTTTGCCAAGCATAGAACTTGTATTTTCTCATTTGGTGGGTGGGTGGGGGGGGGGGGGGTTTAGTGATCTCACATATATGGCCTCGTTCCTGCTGTAGCGTACAATGCCTGTAATTATATATGTAGTATTGATTTTTCTTTCTGCTCGATTTCTGGTTTGACAACGCACCATGGCTGTGGTTTCTTTGTCTGTTGTGGACAAGAACTATAGGCCTGGTGGTTCTAGGATCTGCTATTATTTACAGTGTTGTGATTAACACCTTGCCATTTCAGGATTCAGAGCTCATCACTTTCATGTCAGGTTAGTTACTGTGTACATAAGGAGATGCTCAAAGCTACAGCAATTAATTTGCACATGGCTATCCACTAATCAAAGAGCGCTTTTTCACAAAAGCTCTATGCATTTCTCACAAAAAGGAATAGTACACTTTGGAGAACAAGGATTAGGAATAGAAATGGAAAGACAAATTGATTTGCTACATAGAGGATCTGAATAAAATATCCTGGCAATCTCACTTAAAAAACATCTACCAACTGACTCTTTGGTCAACCCAGTTGTTCTGGTCATTTCTTTATACACACCAATTACCCCTGTAAAAATGACCCAAAAATGTGAATATAATACCCAGACACGCACACCACCCATAAACATATAAAATTGCATTTACGTTTCTATGTATCTCAAGTCAACAGTAGTGGAATGTTACTGAATTGGACAGCGCCAACATTTTTATACAAAATTGTTTTCCTGTAATGTGGACTGATGTGGTACAAGATGGTAAAATGAAACAGATCTACATCATATTTATGAAAATGTTTTTCATTTTTATTAACAAATCTGGTTCTAAATTCAATTTCATGATTGAGATGTACCGTGTGCAAGAAGAAGGAAATTTAATTATCAGCCTAGGGCATACAAATGTCATATTACTATCCATTTTCAAAAAACAACACTGTCAATATTACTAGATGAAATTATTTCCCTAGAGGGAATTTTTGGATGTGTCAAATACAGCTAATGAGGATACCAATGCAAATGTCTGTCTTGAGTGAAAACTATTGCAGAAAAGTCCCTTCACAGGAGAAAAAAAACTTGCAAAAGAAGGGCATGATCAAATCATTGTAATAATTTTGACTGTTTTCATGGTCCATCAAAAATGTTCCTGTTTGTATTTATCATTTTCTTCAGCATTTCATTTGTTTAAAACAAATAACATTCAGAGAGAATAGGCTTCAGTCATCAGACATAAACCACTCCAAGTAATTAATCATTTCTCTCCATCCCTATTATTCATGTTGAAGATTTCAGATAAAGTTCCTTCTAGCTTGATCAGTAGAAAAAAGGTCAAACAGTTTAAAATGGTATCCCCCACCTCAAAATTGCAAAATACAAATGCAAAATCCTTCCAACATTTCAAATCAATGTTCTTGTTTACCTAATGGTTAATTTGCATACCTAAATCTCCATCTGGTCTAATTAGCTTTGTATAAAACTCAGAAGCACCCAGGGCTGTGTATTCCATTTTTTTTCTATGTGCATCTTACGGTCCTAGATATATCAATAAAATCTCCATATCAATAAGAGCTCTATGTGCCGGTCTGCTGGTTTCATGTTGGGATATTATGAATGTAAATATTGACTGTTCACAGTAAGGGTCCCGTATTGGAATAAATTAAGACAGTCTTCAGAGGGGGAAAAAAGCCAGGTGATGCGTTGAGTGTATTTGGCAAGCTTTTAATGGATTTGAGAAGGATATAGGAATGATGGCGGTAAAATACAACAGAGATCAAATGTTGATGAATAAACTTTTGTGGGATTGATGTTGATTTCTTCATTAAAAAAAATCTTCATTAGAACAATGGCAATTTCGGAAATAATGAGTGACAGGGTCACTGAAGGGGGTAGTGCACTAATGGCTCAAGGTGTACTCTAGGGTGTTCAAGACTATTGGCCCCTTTCCAAAACACGGCTTTGCCTCTGGCTTAGGTTCTATCTGCCTGTTTGAAGCACCATACCTACAATGTATGTTTTCAACATTATTGATGGAGCCTAAGCCGATGCCCAAGCTGAAGCCATGGCTCGAAAAGGGCCCATGTTGAAAAGTCAAAACATGGTGTTTAAATTGTTCACTTAAAATCAAAAGACATATAAAGCAGACAAACCGCACTGAGACACCCCTCTGGCTAACATAATGGTCTACCCCATGTTGGTGTTTATGTTGAAATATTATTTTTGACGCCTTAGCTGTCAAAGAAAAACCCCCACAAAATGTTATTGCATTCATTATATACACAACTTTGTAATATCTGGGTTTTGTGATCATGCTTCAGTGGTCACATGTTTTTTACAAATAAGTACAAGCCTGTGTATGCTTACATAAACGGTAATAAAACAAATGTAGAGGTAGGTAAAACAGTACCTGTACCTTTGGAATAAAACCGCAATTAAAAAAATATCATGCTGATGAATACCTAATTAATCTGACAGTTGTGGAAAGTAAAAAGAAATAATTTTCAGAATTGTCCTGTGATTGAAGGAAGCACAGGTCTGATCCCTTCCCGAATTAAACCAAAACATTTTCAAATCGTAATAAAGTATCCTGGAATGCATCACTGATGATTTGTTTATTACAGCAACATTTCTCAAGCAGTTTCAACTTACCTTCTTAATCTTTTGATTGTTCTTATCCCATTTCCACAACATGACCGACATCTTGGCTCTCTGTGTGTGCGGAAACACTGTTTATGATATCGAGACAAAAAAATAAATCTTCTCCCTTATAAAATTTCCACGGTTTCCTTCCCCGATGAGGCACTGTCAAAGGTCAATTCTGAATTTTGAACAAGTCCGCCATAAAACAGAACATATGTCTGACATGATGCTGAGGTGCAAGGAGCTTGCTATTATGAGTTGCATTGCTTGGAAACGCTGATAAAGTATAACTCTTGAAGGATGTAAGCAAATGACAAACATCAGGTACATTCACATCAAAACTGGAAATAAAAAGCATGAAAAGACACCCTCGATGTGCATCCTTCCTGAGAAGCGGTTTGAGGTGTTTGATGCAACAAGACTGGCAGTCAGTGCGTGTTTCCTGAACATGTATTTCATCTCACGGACACTCATTCATTCATTATCTCTGCCTCATGCCTTGTATCACTATACAGCTGATGCAGTCAGTACAATCTGTACACAGGTGCCATTTGTAATGAAATCATCCTTTTCAAAACAACTGTGGTGGGGGTGGGAGCCTGGTCAACAATGTAATGCTTGCAACTTCCATCTCTGATACATATCTCAGTGCACACTTTCCAGGTTATCTTCTAGGATCAAGATGATGTACATGACAGTATAGTAAAATATATCAAAGCACCATGTGGAGGGAGGTTGGTTATCACTACTACATATAGAAGCTACTACTGCTGGTCTGCATGCATGCACGTGCGTGTTGGTGAGCTGCACGTACTACTGAACTATGACAGTGTGTACTACTAGTCAGCAATGCAGTCAGTTCTCACCTGACATCACTGACTATATTTATGTATTGAAATCATGTCTTAGCCCGGGCTTAAAGATTCTCTACAGGCCGTTATAAGCACATGCAACTATGCGACGGGATGTTGGTGTGTGATAATTATTCATGCATAGCAATCAGGTTCTACTACCAGCACCGGCACCAATAGAGAGATGAGAGGGCCTAATTTGCATATTTAATAGGATTCCGGCTTTGCGGTTTGAAGACAGGGGGGCCGTGATGAAGTGACTGATGTAATGAGGCAGCGTCACGGAAACCAGTTCCCATGGGGACTACGATGAGGGATGGTGATGGATTGAACGATAGCTTGGATTCTTCAGTGACATAGCGTGTGAGGAGGACCATGGATGGTTGATGACTGAAGGGAAGGGGGGATGGGGAGGGGAGGTTTGGGAGATTTGTGGGGTATAGGAGAGGATTACAGGGAAGACTGATTTAAGAAGCAACATCTCAACATGGATGTATTCGAGATCACTTGGGCGGTGAAACAAATGTTTAAATACTCTGTCACATCTAGATCAATGGTATCTATCCAGAGCAATCATATTTAACACCGCAGGATTGCATTCGGTTATTTGAATAATCTGTTTGTTTTAAAGGTGGCAGTATAAGTCAATTCACATTCTAAAGGGAGATAATTATACTCAATATTTTCTCAATTCTGACTTTTTACAACAAAGCTAGAAACATTTTTGAAGTTCAAGTAACTTATGCCATTTGTAATGGGGTCTCCTCAAACCAAGACTTAAAAGTGACTGAGCTTTTTCAGAAAAGTAATAGATTTTATGCATGAAAGTAGAATTTCACATGATGCATGGCCAGCATGAGCAGTCACATACAACTGTACATAAATGTACATTATGATGTGCATGCATGTAGAGAAACTGTGACTGTTGTATTGCATTTCAAAAGCCGTTTATTTTTTGCGCCTATTATAACGATAGACTTAACTTCAACGAAATGTACTTCTATGTCGATGGCATCACTTACATCACATAAGTATACACACAACTGACAAACTGTAAGTGTGAAAACATCCATCAAGATCAAATAATGTCATCGGCCTACTAGTATACTTCTCATTAAGTTTGACCATAAGCCTCGTGTTCTCATTTAGTATGCGAATATGTGACAGATTATATTTTGTGACCATTCGCATGCACTAGTGCATCCTACACTCTGTAAACTCATGAACTATGCGCATGTCTAATCACAAACTTAATGGCAAGCACGTACTCAAGTATACATAAACCCTTACTACTCGTTGATTATGCACATATATTACAAGAGACTGTCACTTCTTAGTCTACCAGCACATCCACACAACCATTATCCATACATATGGTTGTTAGCAACCAATTAAATTTAAGTCAATTTGTGTGTTTTGTATCCTCCATCACATGTTAGTAAAGAATGCAGACGCGAAAAGCTCCTCCCCCTTGATCTTCATATTCAAGTTGAGGTGAAGAGTCGTCCAAGCCGAGCCAGTTATAATGGTGATGTAAACAATACTTGAAATTATTGGGAATATTACAAAGTGGAATATTATGACTGCCAAGTGGATTCAAAATTAAAACCATTTGGTAACTTTAATTTTTCCGATCAAATGGTTTTTCGTCGGCCTTGCATTATGACTTCAGTGGTGATATTTTTATGAGGGTTTTTTTCTGGTTGGTTTATTGGAACTACTATAATATTGAAGCAAATGCTGTCAATGAATTACTCGCTTTGATCACCTTTTCCATCATCCATGATTTGATTTAAATCTTTAGTTACTTATTACCTAATAATTACATGGAACTCCATGTATTTAGGCTTTATCATAAGAGAAAATTATAATATGGTGTATTTCCACTGGTTATTCATTGTCTTCTTGGGAGGGGGGGGTAGGTTTAAGGTAACAAACAGGAAAGAAATAAACCCAAAAACTGAACACCATTGTTATACAGTCCTGGTTCCTATCTATTATTCAAAAGATCCAACTTAAGTCTCCAATTGACACACTTAATCTGCATAATTGACATATCAAAACAACAGTGTACCCGCCACTGAACCACGCCCGCCATTTTGCTACTTCCCTTGAAGGAATCCCTTTGCTAAGTGGGTTTGTATTATCTCTTATTAAATTACTCTTCGTTTCCCATAAGAGGTGTACCCCCCCCCCCCATCCAACTACTGTTTGGGTTTTTAATGGCAAGTTTGGAGAGTGCATTCCAGCATTACGCCTAGAGGAGAATCGCTGGGTGATTGCGATAAATTGGATTCTTTTAGGGAGACATCAAAAGAGATTTTTAACGCCTGATTTCCAGGAAGGGGGTCTAAGAATGAAATTGAGATTATATCAGACCAATTTTGAACCAAAAGACGGCAGTAAAAATGAGTGATATGTGGGAATATTTCCCAATTACTTACTTTCTTTGAAGCTGCATTGTGAGTTGAATAACAGTGTGCCCACAAATTTAAAACCTAGTTCTATTAGGCCAAATAAAAATAAAACTGTTTAGCGTCCCTGCCAGCTTCCTTTTTAGAGGCCGCCTCTTTTAACAACTATCGCTGGCAACCATCTTGAAAAATATCCTGGCCGGTTGTCTTGGGCGGCCAATAAAAAAATATTTTTCAAAATAGCCTGCCTCCTTCCTTTTCTCAAAAAGGCAGGACGCTAAACATGTTTAGGGGGGGTTTTTTTGGCCCTAAATTTTGATCCTTGTTCTAAAAACATCTCTAAAGTAGTGGGTTCATTTGGTTTTACTTTAATTCATTGTCTGACATTTCAAAGTTATGTCAACTACAAACCTAGAAAAAAACAAGTGGCTTTGGAAAACTTCTGCTTTATTAGATTTTTTGTCTCACGTCAGTTTTCCTGTAACTCTTCATTCTGAATATTTTGAGCGAATCAAAAACCTGGACCAACTAAATTAAAGGCAAAATTTTGTTTAACCGGTACAATTTAAATGAAAGTACAGTAGCTGAACATCTGGAGCAGGTATCTGTCCGTTAAATATTAACAGTTTGATAAGAAAAGCCAGAAAAAAATCCATGATAATTTATCACCTCTGAAGTGCAGAAACGAGACTTTCCGTTTCACTCTTGATAATGACCACCTTGTCTTAGATAAATCTTCAGCTTCAGGATGAAGGCGACCACGCGTAACGACAGCAACACCAACACCAGTAGACAATTAGCGTGACGTTACGCTGATGTTGTGCTTGTCTTTCGATGAGTAATCCAGGACGTGTGAGGTGGCGATATCGGAGCGCAAGTGCAGGGGGATAAGACGGCTTTCAACATTCAATGAAGTGGAAAGAGAGCCAAGGCGATGGACGGCGCCTCTCTAAAAGAGGGTGGTCTTAATTGGTTTTTGAGCCCCTACAGAGCCACGGATTTATTCTGATAATTACAGGACGATTGGAAGAATCTATCTTTGGGAATGATGTTGAATCCCTTTCTTATTATAGCAGGTGCATTCCTTCAATAATCATCCAATTACTAACTTGTCTTCTCAAACATATAATTTAAAGAAAGAAAACAAAAGTCAATCGCAGGACTTTGTTTTAAAGAAATAAACAAAAGTCTAATGGGAGATCTTGAGCGGTTTATGAATAAACCCGATAATGTCATTGATATTTCAATGTATCATGTGCATCAAGTGCTGCCTTTCAGTGAAATGATAACCAGTTTTGTGTTGCTTTTCTGATAAATTTCCTAAGTTACACATTTACAGTTAGTGTGCATAGTCCTACTACTTTTCTCTTGTGTGTCTGTCTTATGGTCAACTGTTTTTGTTTGGCATGTTTGGTAATTGGTTTTTTTTCTGAAGATCCAGTAAGCCATTTGAGAGTTAGATTTCAAGGGCAAGCTTCAGTTCACATCCTTGTGCCACACTTTCATTAAGAATTGTGTATGATTGCTTGACGTCTCTTTTGTAAGCATAGGAAAAAGCTTGCCTTTTACCACTCCCATGTGACAAACCAACACTGAATGTAGCCAGAGAAATTCAAATTGTCCAATTACTTGTGACCGAACAAGGCATTGTACCAGACATCATTTAAATGTAACTCGCAAATGGCTTGCTGACGACATTTCTCAGTGTGATTAATTGGTCCTTACACCATTTTAGCATCAAGGGGCCTCTGAATTGGGCAATTCCATGAAGCTGTTTGACACAATTCTGCTAAAGTAAAGAACAATCATGCTCAGTAAAAATTTCTTACCAGCCAAAATGTAGTAATTTTGAAAATTGCTTGTGACTGGCTTTTGCCTTTCAAGCAGCATTCTAAATAGAAAAGTGGGTGCTTGTCTAATTTAATAATTTTGAAGACCAACGATGTAGTAAGACTAAAAGGTCATTCAAACGTCATCATGTGTTAATTAAATTTCATTACATGGGGTAACAGTGAATTGCAAGACATTTAGATATGAAATGGATAGATGTTGCCTAGACACTGTACACTCTCCCTCCAAACTCATCAATCATTCTATATTAGGTTGTTTAATTACAGAGCCGTGGCCCAAATGAAGAATGATGGCTCTCTCGCAAACTCAGACACCCAGTTCAAACACACGATACCTGCTAAGGTGTAATTAATTATGCCCAAATTGTTCTTGCAGACCCTTTCAGTGACTGATGAAATTTGTGTGTATTACGGAAAGCGTGATTTTAAAATCATGACAGTTATCGTAAATGTAAAGTTTGTACAAGTTAACAGTCTGTAACAGATTTGTTTCTTTCACAAAGTAATGAGTGGCTATTTTTGTAGGGCAATGTGATGTTTAAAAAATTGATGAGTTCCACAATCATAATATTGAAAAATATTACTGCTTAATTAAAATGTTTTCATCTACAAGAAAAAAAACAATAAAACAATAACAAGTATTGATTTCTTTGTACACAATAAACAGACTACTTTGATGTTTTGCAACAGAAATATTTAAGCACTTCTGGGACTACACTGTGATAAAAGTAAAACTTAAGGTTATTTTTAGATTGTTACTCACCAACCCCAAATGAATAATTACCTTATATTACTCAAATAACAGGTACCATCAACATACTTCTCTTGTGAATAACTTACATGTAGATTGTAAATAGAACATGGACAATAATACTGTATTACTGCAAACACAATCTAGATTTAGTGTTTACAGAGGACTTATTTCAGTGATGTGTTTCAACAGCTCTGTTTAGTCAGGGACTCACGGTTTCTTACACACTGGCACAAGTCTCTCATAAAAACTTTACGCAATATTTGGCTACTAAACTTTTTGTAGTATTGCTAAATAGTTTTTATTTCACTTTTGCTTAGTTAGTCCAGCAATTTTTTTTTGAATTGCTCCCAAACAAAAATACCCAATTGCTGTAATTTACTTTCTTTCAAGTTCTTATCTGTTTGTCACTTTTTATTAATTTTTTATATAAAAAGGCAAACTAAAGGGCACCACATAATTTGGACTCTATGACAAGTTGCATGCAATAACTTAGGCCTATCTAATTGAGCAAACATTTGGAAAAGGCTGGCCCACACAGCATTCCTGCCTTGGTTGCTCTTAACAAATTACGCATTATGAATTTTTTCAAAAGTCTGGATCGCTCGCCAAGCTTGACGCTCATCTAATCCCACGTAATTTGGACTCTATATGGCAAGTTGCATGCAATTACTTAGGCCTATCTATTTGTGCAAACATTTGGAAAGGACTGGCCCAGGGTAGTGTGCCTTACTTGCTTTTAAAAAATTACACATTTTTAATTTTTTATTAGTTGTTTCTTTTTCAAAAGTCTGGATCGCTCGCCGAGCTTGACGCTCATCTAATCCCGGTTTCCTGAGAAATTACTAGCATTAATCTCACAAATTACAGAAAACTTCACTGATCCAATGAGTGGTCCATCAGGCATAAAATGAGTCCAAAACAGCTGTGTACATTCTAATTCTTTATGAGTCACACTGAGGCACTCTATAGAACTCTTTACTCTCATTGATAGTGTTTAATTTCATAGTTCATGCGTACTTGGTCTCGGCAGTGTGGCGTATGGAAATGATCTATATGCCTTGAGGGTTAAAATGATATTTGATGATATCACGTCACGACGAGTACACAGTTCAATCAACTTTTTGGGGAGACTGAATCTACGAGTTATGCATTCAGTAAATTTCAAATTACAGAAAGATTCGAAGAGCATGCAAATAAAATGTTATAACTTTAACATACAAGTAAACTCTTGATACAAAGCCTTCTGGACAGTTGAGAGTGCAAGATGAAAAAAAGTTCAGTCAACTTTGAGAGAGCTGAGGTATAAACAGCTTTGGCAATGGCTATGGCTAGATCAATGCATCTGTCATTGCCTCATAAGCCAATGAGAACAGCCACATCTAATGACAGTATGAGTTTATGTGGTATAAGTTAGTCAGCTGAAAGTTAAAAAGGGGCTCTAAGGTCAAATTCAGTGTTTTGGTGCACTAATTTTTCCAATAGAAAGAGTCCTATTTTGTTAGATACAATTTTCAAACCTTTTAAAACTGATTTAAAATGTCATTTTTATAAGGGAAAATTTGAAACATGATGTCATTGGGTGTCAACAATAAACGGGTCTGTACATTCCGAAAAGGGATTCCCCATTATTCAAAAGATCAAACTTAGTACCGCTTTGATTGAACATCATGGACTTTCTGGACTGAGCAAAAAATCCCCAGTACACAATCCCATATATATTTGAAACGTGACGTCATTGGATGTTTTTTGGATTTTAACAAATTTTGCACTCAACGAGTATTATTTTAACAGGCATTTTACACCATTTAATTGTGAGGATAATAGACTTCTAATATTTTTCCACTTTCAAAAGGACTTTATCTATTGGAAAATGAGTGCATCATAAGATTTAATTTGAACTTTATAGAGCCCCCTATTTTAAAAAAAATGTTTCAACAAAACAGTAACACCATCATGAATTATTTCTTTTACAAATTATAGCCACAGCTAAAGACAAAGATTGTAGTCTAATTCAGTTACTTGCAAGTTAAAAATAACCTTTACAGCTTATACATCAACATAAAAATTGTTTTTACTGGCACATCAAAAACAGAACTTCCAAGTGCTTGTAGGATCGTTACTACATGTAGAAAATCTGTTATTGTCACAACACACTGATTACCATTTTCTCCTAAACATAATCGACAACATGAATTTGTTTGCAAGGTTTGGAACCAATGGCAAACTTTTTGCTCAAAATGTGTGAGCATTCACAAAACTCATCAACCTGGTGTGATTTCTTCTTTGAAAATTGGGATATCACAAGAATAAATAAGGTCAGAGACATGGCTGCACAACAAGGTCTAGACACAAAATTGAAATCCTGGGTCGAATCAGCCAGATCTCTAAGATGTGACAACATTGAGCTCCGAATGGTTTGATGATGGTCTCCCATTAGTGTCCTGATGGATGCAATGGATGCAAGGGATGCACACGATGAGGAGAAATGATTGAGTGAGAGCGAATGTTCTCCTAAATGCAACACTCTAGCATCTTGTCAAATCTTCCTACTGCCTCTGCAAACTAATGACAGCATCTGTCTATTCATCTATCAGAGTGGACTACCTACTGAAGATATCTTGAGATGGGATCGTGCCACAAGTTCGTTAAAGTGTCTGAGTGCTTCCATTGTCCCGGTACTTTCATTTATATGTATAAAGCCTCCACTTCAAGTGTATTCGTTCGTTGTTTCCCATCCACATCCCGCATTCCCATTTCCCAATCCCCTAGATGTTTCAAAGCAAATGTCCTGAAGAATGGATTTTTACTTAAGCAACTCGATATCTTTTTACCCATCTTGCCTTCAACAAGGTAGTCTGAGATCAGGCCTGGAATTTCATCTTGGAGAGGGCAAGGCCATTTTTCTTTTGTAAAGGGCACTTCCATTGGAAAATCTTAAAGTATATGGGGAAGTTTTGAAGGGGCACCAAGGCCAAGACCATGGCAACGAAGGCCATGGCCTCCGTGGCCTCCGTGTAATTCTAGGCCTGTGAGATGGTGTACAAGATAATTTTATAAACAAACACAATCCAAACTGAAGAACCAATTCCATAAAAATTATGGTTTGAAGACACAATTAACCATCTCAAAAGAGTTGTGAAGAGTCCAAACAGAGCTGGGCCCAATTTCATAGAGCTGATTAACAGCCGATTTTTGTGCTTACTGTGCAAGTTTCCGTTTCATAGAGCTGATAACCATAAGCGAACGAAAAGGCATGCTAACCTTCCAGTGCTTACTGTATGAAAATGAATGATGTAACAAAGCAAATCCATGGTGAACGCACTAACTGGCACAAGCAATTTTCTTGCTAACCTTTGAAATACGCTTACACTTAAGCAAATTTGTTTATTACAGTAAGCACCAAAATTTGCTTACCATTAAGCAGCACTATGAGATTGGGCTCTAGGTTCAAATAATGGTGCTACTTACCATGGAATTTTGCGCTTACGGCGCCCTGTAAAGCACTAAGTTCTATGGGCAGTAGGCACAGAATTCCGCCGTAAGCAGAGCCATAAAATATTGGGCTCTGGTAGTTTAACAACTTTATGTTTGATCACTATGCCCTGATCTTCAAGTAAACAAGACAAACAAGTCCAGTAAACCTTGCAAAAAATGGTGAAGTCTAATGCTCCTTCAAATGATTTTGCCAAGAAGTAATATTTACATTAATAAAAAAGTCATCATTGCCTTCAAACAAATTCCAAACAAAGTGTTTGACCCAAGCCTCCGATTCAATGCTGTTAAGGTGTCTTCTTAAAACCGTGGTTTAGTACCTAACCCTTTGGGATCAAAATCAGCCAGCTTCACTCACTTTCCCTTTTTGCCGATAGTTTCCCCCTTCAATCAGAGTAACTGGCCCATTTATGGCACCTGCAGATACGCCTTGAGTGGAAGAACCCGGGGCACTGCGTTCATTCTTTCTAAAAATTGGCATCGTTTTAACAGGGGACCGGCAAATCGTGAAACGCACATGATAAATTTCATGCTAAGTGTTTATTATTGGTTCATGTCCTTACGGGCCTAGGGCCCTCACTGGTCCCCATTGTCCCAGGATACCGGGTGCAGATGATGAGTCACAGCTACACCACAGTGGCTGCTCGCTCGTGAAATTAAATCGCACCAAAAATAAGAAGGAGAAAAAGAAAGAGAAAAAAAGACGGGCACTTGGGATTACGAAGAAAGGCGGTGTGAGAGTCGGCGTGACACACAGGCATGGGGGAGATTGGTCTGGGGGTCATTAAGCGAATATTATGAGTAAATTGCGGTGTCGGACAGCTTGGCCAATTATGAAAATGGTTATTGTGCTGGGCACCGTTCCAATGGAATCGATCACTGGTATGTGATATTGGCTGTGCCCCTTGTGCCGTGTTTATGTTCCCATTCCCCAAGAAAAAACATTGACAAGCGAGTGGAGTGGAATCGGAAATAAGACACAGTGGCCTAGATGAAGGAGTAAGGGAGGAATGGTAATGATAGAAAAAGGCTGGATGCACAAATTAATGTTAATGACCCATGGGATTGAAAGTTGATGTCGACTTTAACACTACTGGTTTTATATTCCAGTACTTTCCCCCTGATGAAAATATATTCATGTAAACCCTTGTTGAATAAGGATTTTTGTGGATTATAATCATGGCTTGCCTGTTTAATTGATTGCTTAAGTATTTCGTGCAGGAAATTAAAAAGCTCATTTATTGTGGGTTTTATTTTTAAAAAGATTGTTTCCTATTTGATTGCACATTAAATGAAAAATGTTATGTAGCAGGTATTATTTATTTATTGGGGCTTTTAACTACATGTAGACCTATTCCCAGTTTGTTAATATTAGGAAAAGAAAGGTAAATATTTTTCTTGTCATTAAATTTTACAATATTCTCAGTAAACATTTTCACCTTTTTTCAACATACAACAATTTCAGCAATGAAAAAAGTCCTTGAATCTAACTTGCCAACCTTTTTTGTACTACCCTGGTTAGTCTTAAAGTGTATGTTTGTTTCTACCATTCATTCAACAAAAGATCATAAAATAATATTATTGAACAGTCAGAAAAATATTATTATAAGAGGTCTTTTAAATGTAAACAGTGCCTAATGTATACCTCATGATATCGTGTGAATCCATCTTGCATTTTCATACTCCCCCTTTTTAAGAAATGGAAAAGTCTAACCACTTTTAGTCATTGTGCACCCTGAGATACTGTGGAGATTTGATACACCCCTGACTCAAATGGAAGAGTCTTAAAAGTTTTCATCAAAGTGTATTGTGTGCACTGAACCAATTCTTCCACTATGCTGTGAAAGTGGTTTTATTTATTTGTTTATAGTAAAACACCCCTACTTAATAAATGGATCAGCTGGAAGGGTTGGTGTTGGCCCAAAGTAAAATTTGTATAGTCTCCTCTTTTGCTTACAAACATTGATGGCCATCTTGTATGGGCGACCTTGAGTATTAACTACGTTTGCAGAAGTTAGCCCCTTTTTAGTAAAACAATAAACTTGTTATTATGAATAATAAATACAAAGTACTTTTTGCTTTGATAGCAAAAATTTATATTTCAGTGATAAGGTTAATGTGGGTGTTATTGTAGAAACTGATGTATTTGTTGCAGTGAATGCCAACCCTACTTTTGCCAACCACAGGTTGGCAAAACTTGTGGCAGTGACTTTGCAAAGAAAGGTCTATTACCACGCAGCAACGTTGCCTTGAACTTTTACAAAAACCAACATTCCCATCTAAGCAATGTGGACATCTTGAATGTTTTTAATCTGATAAAAATGTGATTTTATTGATGTCAAGTTTCTTTGTTACAGTAAAAGTTATTCAGTGAAAAAAACATGTATGGCATGATTTTTAGCACAACCTGAGTGATACAAGACTGTTTGCTTCAGTATACTGATATTAATTTTGATATTTTACTTAATCATAATAACAACAAGGAAATTTATCGTTTCTAACTGCAAAGGTTGATCCATTACCAACAGAGGGCGCTATGTTACTTCACATGAGCTTCTAGACACACGATTGTATCTTTGATCTAATAAGATGGTTCATTCCAATCTCATTTTACGGTTCATCCAACCAGACAATGAGTCATGCAAAATCATGCATCAATAATGTCGCAAGACAGTGGTCAATAGAGGGCGCTATAGCATTAATAGTGCAGATGCAGGAAGGAAATTATTTAGGGTTGGTACCATTAAAATAATCTTAATCCGAGTAAGTACCAACAGATCACAGAGCACGGACCAGGGACAAATTTCCAACATTTCAATTTTTTACTTGATATTGATTTTGGTGGATTTTAGAAGCAAAGAAGTAAGCAACTCACCAGGAAACTCAACTGAGAACTCCAATCAGAATCTGATATACACTATCTTCCAGACAGAAAACAAAACGATGTAAATCTCCTGGTAGACTTTCTGTAAATATCTGAAACAATTTCAGTCCTCCCCGATAACCAACCTGTTGATCTTCTTAAACTGGAGGAAGTTTGGCATTGCAGTCATAACATAAAATATGCTGCTATATTGAAGTTGCTCAGGAAATAAACTTACAGTGGTTCCAGTCAGTCAAAATTTATAACAAGAAGTTTAGGTGATGCTGAGATTTGAGAACAGGATGCATACAGGAATCTGTGTTTTCAACTTCAAAATCACACAAAGTTTAGCACATGAAAAGGTGTATGGGAAATCTATCCAGCCATCCAGTCAAGACTCTCAGTAAGATGAAAAGTTTGCAAAACAAAACTTCTTCAAAAACGTCTTCCAAGAAGAGACCTTCCAAGATGTTCATACAGAAACCAAGGATTAATCCAGTGTAGTTTGCTTGATCCAGTCGTACCATAAAGCAGTGTCTATGAATGTGTCAATACAAGGTCTTATACTGTAAAAGGCGTAGAAAAGAAAACTAGTAGTGAGTAGAACTTGACTCTCCAATGAACACGCTCCAACTGGAAGTGGAGGTTGTAATCACACTGTCACCAATGTCATTGAAGCACCTTTGAATGACTTGACACAAGGGACTGACATCCCAAACCACCTCATCAAACAAGCCGTGACCTTATGTCATTGTGATTATGTTTACAATTGGATGACCAATCCTTCAGAACCAAGCTTGTCGGGGATGCTTTGATGCAGGAAGTATGATTGAATTACTGGTCTCACAGCCCTGTGGTTACAGAGTAAGGGTTAATAAACCCAGAGAGTAATTATTATGGTACAAAATTCTCAGAGAGAATGCCACAAGTTTCTTTGAGTGTTAAAACAGTCCAAAAGTTCAAGAGAGTCATACTGGTGTGGACAACTTGATTAACTATTTTAAGTTAGGGGTTCTGTGCAAAACAATTAATCTTTTTCCCACATGCCCAGAATGTCCTAATGAAAACATGCAGTACACACTGACTCCAAACAAGTGATACAATGTTTACATCTACATCTACTTCCTGTCTAGATGAGAGCTAGTTCATTTTGTCCGGTTCCTCACATTTTACCAAGTTGTGACTAATATGATTAGAAAATTCCAAAACCCTGACTCTACCCGAGTTATTCCGGAAAAACCCTACTCCAGGGATCCAATGTTGTTGGAGTCTTCTACCCTCTACCACCAAAGGAAAGAAAAGTTCATTGAAAAGAAGACTCTCTGCCATGCAAAGTTTATTTGATCAAATACCCAACCCACACTCCTGCCCCGGGCTTGCCGCCCATAATCCTTGTCCGTGACACTAAATCCTACTGTCTGATGATGAAACAGGGGCCCCGGTGGTCCAAAATCAGAACTGGAGTTCAAACCCACTCCTCAAACAGCTGAGCTGTTTATCTTGGCCGCAACATACCCTACAGCAGCGGAAAGACCCATTACCTTGTCGGTCCCTATGAACTCAATTTTTGTGGTTGACTGACATCTTGGATGTTGGGTTGTAAAGCAAAGTCTCCCTATAATTGGAGTACAGCAAAAATTGATTTAACGGGTCTTTATCTGTAATTGGAACAGATGGTGAAATTTACTTTGGATTTATTACTTTTTCAACATCCTCATAAATAACTTCCTTCCCCTTTCTTTTGAATAGTTCAAGAGAAAATTCTTTGAACATGAAAAGAAATGAAAGGAACATTTATCTCTGGTTTGAAAATCAAGAAATTTATCTTTCAATTTTTAGCCACAATGGACTTGACAATTTACATGACCATTTATTTTCTTATAATGTTTTAAAATAATTTCTTTAGCATTTAGAACAAGTCACAGCAAAAATCTAACAAAAGAGATAATACCACTTCCTCACTTTGTTGTATTTGTGTATTTTGTAAAAAGTCTCTCTCCCCCCTCCCCTCTCTCTCTCTCTCTCTCTCTTTCTGCACAAATTAAGCCCTGAGGCTTCTTGTTGATCTGCAAACATAAAAAATTACTTCACCCATATGATTTATTTCACAACACACAATTTGTCCCCTCAGGGGAGTTAATACCATATCAAAGTTGCGATAACACCATAATGGTTAACACCTCAAGCTGGGAATTGAGTAATTCTAACCTCAAGAAATCGGATGCCAGTGTACATCTACAACGACAAAAAAACCTCTTTGCTGAGAAGATAAAGGTACTTTCTACACCTGTAAACTATTGGTAAGATTTGGAAGGCCATAGATTGGTCTTTGATTGCTGTCAGGCAATGGTGAAGAATTCCAGTTACTGTAAACATTCCAAAGTATTTCATCAATAAACAATAAAGTACAAGTTTCAGGAAAAGAATGCTAGTAGTCATGATGTGTCAAATATGAGAAAGGGCTCCCTCTGTTGTCAACAAGAATAAGTTGACACTCTTCATTTGCAGAATATCCACGGCAATAATACAGTCTTTGGAAGGACATAACGTGAGTTTTCCCTAGACTTGTCCTTACTGAGTGAAAAAAATCTCAATTGTGGTAAAAATTAAAGTGATGATACATCACATAACGCCTTTACAAGTGTCTACATTGCAATGCTCTTGCTTACCAGAAAGAGTGGTCTACAAAGCCTACCACATCCATGCACCAACCCCACCAAATCTTATATAAGTGAGGGAAATACAGACAGCCCAAACTACGCCTTATGGTTCCCAGAAGAGCAATTTCCAATTCCTAGACTTTCCCCTTGTGACACAGCCTTTAGAAATCAGTAACAGCCACCAATTCCTGTTTACGGCCACAGAGTAACAATGATGTCAAAGTGGTTGACACCGGGTCCTTTTGAGGTAAATTGGTTTATTGGTCTCCATGGTCAAAGCTGGTAATATTTATGGAGCACTTTAGAGCTAGACTTGACAGATATTTCACACTCCACTGCTTAGAAAAGGAGAAAATTATATTTCTTCCACTCATTGATAATATTTCAAACAATAATTTTTAATTTTTTTTGGGGGGGGGGATTTCCAAGGTTAGGCCTACAGAGCCTAGAGGCAAACAAATTATTTTCATACCTGTTTATAAAATGTTGGTACAGCTGGAAATTATATGTAGCAGAACAAGTCAAATGTTTTTATGAAAATTTCACAGATAAACTGGAAAATTGGTATGAATGTACTTTCAAGTGCTTTTTAGGGAACCAAATAAAACCTACAAGGTATTCTTTATTCAACACTTTCCAAAGTGTCACAAACAAATGAGGAACCCAGGTCTGCTGAACTTTAATCTAAATCTTAATTCTCTATCTCTGAATCACCCTCTTTGTTCTCATTATGAATCACCTCCTTGACCTTTGACACAGAGGTCAATGATATTGACACCTAGATCGACTGGGACTGAGGTCAGACCATTACAAATTGAAGTTCAAGTTTGGTGGGGGTGTATAGTATGAGAAGGGAAGGGTGTGTTTCCAAGTAGCACCGCCAAGGCCCAAGGGCTTCTCTTCAGGCACTTTCTCTTTCACAAAATCCAGAAAGTAAACCCGGTCTGGATGGATAACACATGCCTGGGAACTTACACTTAACACTCAATGAACCAGAGCTCTGTAGTCTTATGAAATCATAACCTATATGTACTTCCCCTGTTCTCATTAATTGGAATTCTGTTTACAATATGACATGGTAAGATAATTATGGTTTTGAGGTACAGAAGTCACTCCTTTTTCCCAGACGTCCAGATCAATGGGTAACAGAAGGAAGAGAGAAGATCAGGCAAACAGGATATGATTTTAAATAGTGTAGATCAAAACAGGTTATGGAGTTACATTAACCACAGAAAGCTTCAAAGGGGGTTGTCATCTGTTTAAGTTTGACTCCAACTGATGCAATTAATGATTCTCTCAAGAAGATGTTTTTGTCAGTTTACAAAACCCTAAACTTCACTTTTAAAATTTTCATTGTTCTGAATATTTCAAATCCTTCTCATGTACTTACAATGTTACCTTAACATGTTTACCTTTAGTACTTACTAACGTCAGCTTGAGACAAAATTTTGACTTTCCACTATCTAAGAAAACAGATATTAATGTTCCAGAGAGATTTGGAATCCCATGCAGCGACAACCAGGAAGCAATGATTACACACATACGTGCGTTAGTAAAGTGATCCCTCATTCTGATAAACATTAAGGTTGTGCTCCATTTATCGTCATGGGGTGAAAGCTTAACCAGTCTACCCTTCCTTTTAATATCAAAACAGGATCAGAGCAATTTGTTTCCATCAGAATGTAGGACGAAGTGAATAAACATTCCTCACAAATCTCTTCCAAGTATACTCTACAATTTATTTGATGAAAGCCCACAAAATAATCAAATCAACAGCTTGTTATCAACATGATGAAAAGATTTAATCGTCTTATTTGGAAGCTTTCTCCTTAAAGAAAAGTAAATGTAAAGCATTGTGTCAGACTCAAGGTCTTTTATTAACCTAATTGTCATGAAGTCCATCACTTTTGAAATGGTCTCCTCTGAAAAGTCAAGTATAAACTTTTATTTTCCTCATCCAAGTACCCTTCACTAGGGGGAGCAATCTTTTTATCAGGCTATCTTTTCTGAACAGCATTTTTAAAATGTTTCTTTCCATCAAACATTTGTAAAACCAGAAGATCCTTGTCACACTAAACTTTCCCATTCTTCAAGAACTACCAAAATGGTTTCTTGGTCTATGCCCAAACTTATCTTTAAACACCTGTTTCTAAATGACAACAATTATTTAATTTGCCTCCCAAATCCACAATCCAGTTCTACAATATGATGGCAAATCCACAATCCAGTTCTACATTATGTTTGCAAATCCGTATATGATTGTATCAGTGGTGCAAGATGTCGAAAGTACATCTGCCCTTATTTACAAACTGAATTCATTCAGCATTTCAAAGAAAAGCTTGAATTAATCACAGGTGCTTAACTACCTGCATATTATTTAATGACCAATTAAAATGAGTGGCTATATATTATCAAGGTCAACAGAAGTACAATCAACTGTATTGTATACTGATCATTCATCAATGGACGGTTCTGTAAATGAAAGTGCTAATGTGTGTTAATATTTAATGAATCACTTTTTTAATAAAGGAGTGAAAAAAAAGCATGTAGCTTATTAAAATAATTCACTTCTTAAAGGGTGTGCATAACATCGGTGAGATTGGCAAAATAAAATTTCACAGATAACTTATGTGGTATAACAATTGCTCATAATACAAATGGTCATTGCAGAAAACTTCCCTTGAAATATTTTTGCTTGAAATGCTAGGCTATAGTGTCTTATAATTAGTAAAACAATTAGTTCTGATCTGGCCAGCCCAAAACATGGTTTTTGAAAACAGTGAAAATATATAAAGGGGATTTCCATTATTTTTGTGTGACTCTGACCGTCTGACGACAGATTGAGCTTAAACTTTCCCATGTTTATCATTAATTTGTTGTGTCCCATAAAATGCAGATACTGGTCTTTGACAATTATCAATGTTGGCCGCATGCTTTAAGAATCAATATCCAAAAGTACAATCAACCCATACTGTTTGAGTACCTTTCTTCTATTGCCTATTGATTACAACCATTCACATTATTCACGTGTATACTCAATATCAAAGGCAAGGTATACTTTTAATAATTGTCAAAGACCAGTATCCTTACTTGGTGTATTCCTGCACATGCATAAAATAACAAGTTGTGAAAATTTGGGCTCAATTGGTCATCGAAGTTGCGAGAAAAGAAACAAAGAAAAAACAGCCTTATTGCATAGAATTGTGTGCTTTCAGATGCCTGAGAAAAGCTTCAGGCCTGAAGCCCTTCTTAGATTCAATTTCTTGGGTGAAAAGTTACCTATTGTTTTGTAACAATGTTTTTAAAATATCAAAAGCTCTCCATTGCTCTTAATCAAGTAAGCTTTATGGTCATTAACTTGTGGAATAATTACCAAAAGTACACCATGCCTTTAATATTAGAAGTGAGACATTATGAATCCAAGTAATTTTGACTGTATCTAAAAAGTTAAGAATTGAAAGCCACTTTAATGAGCAAGAATGATTAGCAGCCAATTATCAGATGAAACCTTAACAGGTGACATTTACAGGAAAAACATTTCAAATATTTGTTGTCCCTCAAGTCTCATTTAATGACTGCAAAATAATTACTACCCTCTGTTCTGTATGTTTTTCCACATCATTCCCCTCCTACATTTTTGTTCACATTGCATCACTGCGCAATGAGCATCTCCTGAATACCTGCACATTATAAATGTTCATTGTAATTATTATTACAAAAAGAAATCACATGCTAATACACTTAATCATTCTACATGGCATGCCCATAAAATAATCATTTCATATCTTTGTCGGGTAAAGCCACCAACTTTACATTAAGCCAAGTTATTGTTTATTATTATTAATTTCTGGTCGATGAAATCAAGGATGCCTAAAAGTGAACTAACTCACTGTAACTTAGAAGCCTGAGAAACCCTGCAAACCCTGCTTGCAAAGAACCAGAAACACTGAGGTAAACCTAAACTCTTCCAAAATAAGTGTTCTGGGTTCTTTTACGTGCACAACCTATCCTAGTAAACGGAACCTATGGCTTTATGTCTTGGGATTTTGACCCCTACTCTGTGAAGGACAGAACTTGAGTATGCACTATAGACCCACTAGCAGATTCCACTAGTAATTGCCTTCTTTTCAGCATTTCCAAGTTTGAAAGCTACATATTTCTAAACTGATTTTTCTTAAGTGCATGAACCCATTTTAAAAGTAGTCCCCAGCTCAGTTCAAAGACTATGAGTATGACTAGAATTTAAATTAGCACACAGCCCAACTGTACTTTTGTTTTCCCTTACCCCTCAGGGTAATAATAATGCTGTTTTAATAATTCCATTTTGGGGGAGTCTCTACTCTCTAGCAAAAAAACAGCAAGATTTATCATTCAATGAGAAAGTTCTTCCCTGGTTTTATAACTAACGCTGGGTTGGGTTTCTGAAATAACAAGACAGTTGGCTCCGACCATGTCCAGACTCCAAATCGGGAGAGAAAGCTTTAGAACCGGAAAGAGGGATTGTTGACAGAGATCAGATTGAATTTGATTTTCTTACAAATCTTCCTGTAAATTCCTCCGGGGGTTACTCTAAAAGAGTGGTAAACTGTCATCATCTTACCTTCTTCACTTTATTTTGCAAGTGGCATCCCCAGTGCCATCTATGTAAATTTGAACAAAAGTGAGTACCCCTTGAGCTGTTTCATCTACATCGATTGCTTATTTATAGCTAGGTTTGAACTTTACATAAATGTTAATCCAGCACTGAAAGTGTTACTATTAAGAAGAATTTTTTTTTTTTAAATCACATAATTTATAATAATTAATGTGAACAGGGCTCAGTCCTCCCCTGCTAGAGTATCATAGAATGCCTATAGGTTTAAAACACTGAGAGTGGGAGGATGCACAAAAACAACAATTTGTATTTTCATTTAACAGCCTAGATTTCCATAAATTATCCATTAGACATCACAATGACCATATTTGTAGATGCTAAGCCATAAAAAAGAATTTAAATTGTAATAATGCTATAGCAAAAGCCTGGTTGACTCAAATGAATATCATCTTCTGCTGTTACATATGGTTAATAGTAATATGGTTTCCTTTGGTAAAGAGCAACTGTAGCATAATGCAGAGTGAATCATTGCTGCTGAAAAAAATCACACTGTTACAGGCTAATAGCAGCCAGATTGTTAAAAACAGTCAATTTTAAAATTGTATAAAACAAATAAAATGTTTACAGAACTACAAATACACAAAACAATATTCCATCACAAGACATGCATTTCTTTTTGTTCACCACTTAAAAAAAAACCAAGTCATCTCAAGTTTTACAGCTTACCTGTAACTGGACGAATTCAACCAGCTGTCTGATGAATATTAATTAACCTGCCATGTGATGAATATTAATTAAATTGCAGTCTGACGAATAATAACGATCCTTTGAAATGATCCAGATAATCTCATCAAGGTTATACATCAAATGAGCCTCAAAGCATACGTACAAGGTTCGCGGGAAGGGAACAATTATCATAAAGGAAGAAACCAAGCAAACGGCTTCTCAAAATAGTTGAACAGTAAAGTCACTGAATAACCAATGTGATGTAGGTAGCTGAACAAATAGCACTTCTGTGGTTACAGGTTCGAGTCAAGCATCAACCTCTTTTCATACATACAGTTCATCAAAACCACAAACCAGATGGAAGGATTTAACCCAAATCTCCAAGTGTATCTTAAATTCAGCAAACCATGACTTATGACATCATACCATGGGCAACAATGATAATGGCACTAATAAAAGCTTGTGCCATTGACTGCAGAAGAGGACTGTTCCATTCTCATGTGGGGACTAACAAATCTAGAGAAAGGATGTTGAAATCCCCTTACTCTCCTGCATCAACTACTCACTGGTCCTAATTCCAATACACAAAACATCAATACTCATCAATACTCAGATGGTTTGTAAAGTGTTGCATATTTTTTAGAATTTAGTTTTTCAATAAGCATAAATCTATTATTAAATTATTTAACCCTTTTTGCTTTGCGTTCACTCATGTTAAAATAAAACACCCCTTCGGTGAGATAAAATGAATTGGGCTACATTGCTCATCTTGGATAGTTTTTTCTCCTAAGTGGGCTGTATTTAACCAGCTGGTCCACAGCACCAATTAAGATGATAATACACTGCTCATATTGCATTGTTAAAATAAGGTTACCATGGTTACTTGATTATACACACACACTGAAACTGGTGATGCTGTGCCCTGACCTGTATGAATTTCTGAAGTGAAAAATGTTGACCATGTGTGTGTGTGTACTGTGAATAGCACCTAACATTAAATATATCAAACTACTGGGCATGAAGGTACATGTAGGCCACCATTGGTATATTAAATAACAAGAATAGTCACTAAGAGCTATTCAAAAATACATAAGAACAATTACTTAAATACAAAATCATTTCCAGCTTATTTGCTTTTCTCTGAACACCAGTTGAATTCATTCTCAAGTACAATGCCTTATAGAACCTCCTGAAATATTGTTAGTCAGGGTCTCCCAATAATCCTCTTTCACCCATGACTGAATTCCAATCAACAGTGACCTCCAATTATAAATACAATTAGGTCCATTTCCAATATTCTACCTCATTCAAACTGGGTCTATTTTGATCATAATTGACCATAGACCAACACCAGACAATAATGGGTTTTACTGTTGCAAAATTTCTATCAAAATTCTTCAGGACAAAAGCAGTTTTCTAAATCTTGTTAGGATGTTTACATGTACAGTACCTTTGAGCAAATTCATCTCAGTGGTGAAGGAAACCGTAGTTTGGCCGCGGGCAACCTTGTATGCCGAGCTCAAAAATGAGAAGGCAAAGTTTGTACTTCAAAATGTTTGGGGCATGTACTGCGCTGTATGAACCTGTATGTTTCTTGGGGTTTTCTTTATTAGTTTTTTTTTTCCCACTAAAATGTTTCTGTAGGCAATGCACTTTTTAAAGAAAGTGTGCAAAAAATGTTAAATACAAATTGTTAACAAAGGTTGGGAAATTTACATATGTTTATACCACTGTCTCTCAACTGAGACTAACAATGGTTTATTCAAGATTTGTTTCAATACTTGTTCTTATGAATGTACGAATGTTGTTCCCCATTATAATCCGGTAATAATTTAATCCAGCAATTTTGTATAGCAAAATGTTTAGACTAAACATGTTTTGTACACACTGATGCTACTATAGAGTAGCATTGATGATCTTTGAGTAGCAACCAAGACATTTTGAGTAGCATTTTGCTATGCTGTACAAGAGAAATCGTTTTATGATAAGGAAAGGATAAATGTACAGTTTGATAAAAACAAAATGATATGAACAACAACATAGTGTGGGCTACTCATACAACTATTGGTTTAACAATAGAGCATGGATTTGATGCTAATAATGACTCCATTGTAATACATTGCTACTGTCCTTACTACCACAAAACACTACAATGCAAATCACAACATCTTCATTTGGACAGAGGGTAAACATAACTGTTTTCAGTTATACCCTAATGACTGTCAACAAAGCATCCTCCTTTCTGAAGCAGCTTAGCTTTATTGATCCCAGTGTCTGCCAATGTAATCTCTATTGAACGTTGGGATAATCCTTACATGAAGGCCATTAATCCTTCCATCTACCATGAAGTCTGTAACAATTGTTGACTTGTGGTCTCCCCTTGAGCTACATCTTTGGTTAAATCTATGTCTGTTAAATGTACAGTAAAGTTATTGACTTCTGAGTTCCACATCAGCCCCATCCCCTCCCCAGAGAAAAGGGGATTGACCAAATAACTGGAGTTGCAAAAACAGGCCAGGAAAACATAATACCTGGAGCCTTGAAGCATGGGGCACCCTTTGGGTTTACCTGTTGTAATTGATGCTAATCTTCTAACATAGTTAATAATAACAGTGCTTTTTGAAAACTAGGAATAGAATAGTATCTAGCTCCATGAATAGGGCCAATCCACTCCGTATCCTTGGCCCCAGCACCACTGCAGACCTATTCTTTCGCCCTATGATGTTTTTAATCTGCAAAGATCTAGATCGTGAAACTTACCATCGAATGCCAATGTGCTCGTAGATAGCCGGACTACTGGAATTTTGTTTGAAAAACATCACACGTTTTTGGTGAAAATTTAATTATTTTCGAGTGTGAACTTTTAAAACGATCTCAACGATCTTGATTATTTGCACTCGCGGCGTCTGCGAGTAAATTAGTCTGGTACCAAATCAATCGTAGCAATTGATTGTATCGTTTTCTGATGCTGTTGAGGGAGCCAGACAAAACCTAGTTTTCGAACCCAAACATTTCGATCCCGTCGTACAGTAACGCGGAAAAGCACTTTTTTAACGTAATTATGAGAACGTGTGTGCTACTTCAAAATGTCAAGATCGTTGAGACAATTCTAAATATTAACTCTCGAAAATCATTTGATTTTCACCAAAAACGTGTGATGTTTTTTAAAGAAATTTTAACAGTCCGGCTATCTGCAAATACATGGGCATTCAATCAATAAGTTTCACGATCTAGATCTTGGCAGATTAAAAACATCATAGGGCGAAAGAATAGGTCTGCAGTGGTGCTGGGGCCAAGGATACGGAGTGGATTGGCCCTATTCATGGGGCTAAATAGTATCATGCTATGCTTTCATTCTGTGCATTCTCTAAAACGAACACTCCAGCTTGCTTCACATACCCGAATAAAGCTCTGACCACAGAGGGCAGCAAACAACTGAGACCACTGCTTCAACTCCCAAAGCTTATTTTATCCATTAGAAAATATTCTGTCATGAGTTTGCATGGGTTTACAAGTCCATTATAACAATGAGACAAAAAATAATTCTGGGGAAAAATATTTTCACAGGATACAGTAATTTTTCAAAGAATTCATAATGATCGACTTACCAACAATATGACAAGTATAAATTATTAAAAATAAGTAAATAATTTGTTTTAGAAATAATAGTTTTATTTCCTTGTGCTTCTGAAATTTATGTCTACTGCCCTCTTGTGGCCAAGCTCTTTTATTGTTACAATTGGCATGTTGAAAAAAAAGAGCTGTAGCCTAAATTTACGATGGGAAACTTGCACTAACCTAATTATTTACATGCTAGATTGATACATTTTTGTAGATAAAATGAATTCTCTGCTCTGGGTTGTAAAAGAATTGTTACATCTCAATGTTATTGTAAGACCAAAATATTATCTAATCGGGAGCTTAATAACAATTCACGAAATAGCAGTATGTTCGACACAGAATGTTGTTTCCTTAGATAGTATGATTATACATGTACTATCGCTGTGTAGCAGTAGCACAACCAGACATTTTCATATTTTTTTCGGAGGGGGGGGGGGCAAGTCATAGCTTAGGGGAAGCTATTTTATGTATCAAATAATTTATTTGGGCATTTTTTTAATCTCGGGGGGGGGGGGCAAGGGTTCTGAGTGGGAGGGGGCAAGGGTTCTGAGCTGGGGGTGTGGCACCTCCATCTGGTTACCCACTGCTGTTAAGATAAGGAATTGATATAAGTTAATCATCAGCATGGGTTACTATTTCATGAATGTCTTTCACTTGATTAATTTCAGATAATGGCGTTCATGTATTGCACCTATGTGCTGGGGTAAAATATCCTTCAAATACCAAGCTAGGTCAACATATCTTTGAAGACAAAATGAATTTCCTGTTTCTTGTTTTGTCTACTGTTTTGGCAAATAATTCTACTGAGGGTAATTGTTGACTAGAGGTATGTATAAAACATTTGTTTTGGTAAATAATTCCCCTTTTTGTGAAGGCAAGTGGGGATGTTTGTTCTCTACTGTGTGATGTCACTCAACATTATTGCAGTTCCTCTTTTTTATTGCACTTATTGAATGTGGAAACTGTATGACACACATGCCTGATAATTCATAGCGGCAATGGATGTCATTGCCTTGGTGCCTCTTGAAATGTTCCAGTGGAAGTTTAAATTTCCCTCATTGAGGTGCCCATTAAGGAAAACTGCCTTGCCCCAAAAATGACATATTAGGCCTGCTTACAATATGTAAAGGAGCCATACCTCTCCTCTGTTTGCTTTTAAATATGTCATAATAATGTCAAATAGACCAGAATGGCTTTTAATTGATATGGTTATTTGATGTTTCTGGCCTTATTCTTTTAAAGGAAGGATGCTAATTAAAAAAGAGCTTGAGCTTTGCTAAGTTGTTCCCAATGTTTTAACCACATTAATGCTCATCACAAAACCGGAACAAAACACAAACAAAATATAAACTCAATTCAAGGTAACTAGCATGTTAAGACTGAAAATAGCCAGCTAGCTATACAGTGTATATCATGCATATTTTTGTTCACGAATTATGTAAAAGAAGATGCCTTATCGAGTGACCAGAATTTAGCATAGGAAAGTATTTTAGTAGGAAAACCTCCAGGATGCAGGACGATAACTTAACAACCTCGAAGGAGAAATGGTTCATTTAGCAGATGAGGCTAGACTCCAGACACATCACAAAATTAAGAGTCCCACCTGTGTCCCCAGAGGGAAAACACAGATTATGTACTTGTTTCTATGGTTACCGATCTTTCTTGTATCTCAAAATCAGGGGTTTTCAAGAGGGTTGTCCGTCAAGTACATGTAATGTTGCTGAAGTTGTCCATAGGAACTTGACATATAATTCATATAACTGTGGACCATGCCGCACATCCTAGAGGGGTGTCAGTCAACATGGGAGAGTGGTTTGGTTAGAAAGGGCAGGACAAAATCGGCTTGTAAATTGCTTGTCAATTGTCAATGGTAGATGAACCAAATTATAAAAATTAATTAATTAAGCAAACAAATCAGCTGAAATTTACCCAGGCAAAACGTTGACATGTAAACAACACATTTAGACAAAGAAATCATTGGAAAAAATGCAAAACAAACCCTTTTACCCTACAGAATATGCTTGGAGGCATGTGCTGACAACATACCGCATAATGTTTGTCCCAATTTGGTGCCGCGTTTGAGCGTTTTAAATGTGACCAAAGACTTTTTTGCATAAAACATACAGATACTAAATCAGACCTGATACTTCACGGAGGCAACAGAGGCAATTACCTCAATGTCCCTGACCATTGACTTGGTGCCCTTTAAGATGTTCCAGCAGAAATTTAAATTTCCCTCGTTGGTGTGCCCTTATTAAAGAAAAACTGCCTTGCTCTTACAAAAACAAAGTACCACTGGGCCTGTTATTTTCCTTGACCAGTCTGCAGGGTCAGTCAGCTGTGCATTGACTATCCTAGAATTTTGAATATTTTACATGATATTTTATGTGAAATAATTAGTTTCACAAAGGCAAGTTGCCTAAATGTATATTTTGACCAACCTGCTGGACTACCTAAGAAACAAGTTTGACCACATTACTCTTGACTTGTGTACTTGTGTATTTTAGAATGGTGAATATTTGATTCATGAACCTCCCTTAAATATATGTAATTATGGTACTACAGTGCCCCTGAACAGATGTCCAAAGAGCTCTGTAGTACATTAATAATGTTAAATTCAATCTATCGAATAACTGAGCCAGGGAAAAAATAAATATTTGGAGTGTTGATAAAGCTTGGAAATTCCATACCCTCACTCCCAACTATTTTAAGCTTCATTATTTGATGAGCTTGAAAATAAACTCCACAAATTAGTCGGATAAACTGTTTATGAATTGTTGATAAAGAGTAATTCCTATTTAAATTGCCTGGACAGTAATTCAATCAAACAGAGTTTTCAAGGGACAAAACAAAACAAACAATTTTCTGTGAAAAAAAAAACCTGTTAGAAAATCAAAGCAAGTTACTTTTAAGATAAAATTATGCACCTTTAATATAGAGTCAGTCTCTGGGAACACATCTGATATAAACAAATATTAGTTTACAGGCTGGCCTTAGATGAGTGACGTTGATGACAACTAAATGGCTTTTAGGTGTGACAAGTCAGGCTTGGGACTGAGGTGCAGCTAATCAGCTGAATTTTATTTCTAGACCTCAGATGTCCCGTCTTTTTGGGGTGGCTGTTATTTAGCATGAGTAAACACATGATTGCACAAATGCAAACCCATTTGGACTCATGCTTTATTTACAGATGAGCTGGGGGATACAGAATTGTGAATACTGTATCAGGAAAACAAGGTGTGAATTTGGAATAGGCATTACCTCCTGGAGGGGAAGTAAGCTGCAGGTGCTTGGGGTCTCTGTATGAAATGTTAACAATGTTTTTCACTCGTGGAGTTTGTGTTTGTATGAGTATGTGAGTGGTATCAATTATTCACACGTTGTTAAAAAGGTTTGTTTATGATATGATTTTTTTTGGTGCATTATTCAAATGTAATCTAAATGCAAAACAAAAGGCCAGTCTTGGGAGGCTCTAAAATATGAAAGTGTGATGTTAGGATCCTTGTCAATTTGAGGAGTAACAATCATGATATTTTTAATATTTTTAAATAAAAAGAGAAGCAGGGCATACAGACCAAAGTTCCAAACTGTTTATGATCAATTACAAAATGCTGCCAGAAATTCTAATGGATTCTGAAGGCCCCCCCCCCCTTTGAACCTTATGGAGGAAGAGATAAATAGTTTATTTAAACAATTAAAGTCTACATATAAATGGCTTCTTTTTAACTATCCACAGATGTATACAACAATATTAAAGTAAGACTTAATGAGATGCTTTCAATGTACCAGAGATTCCAAGGTAACAAGTTTCAGGAGTCACTCAGACTCTTCTTATAAATGACAAATCAAGGATAGATGCTCTTTGAGATGGGACTGAGGAAGTCAACTGTGCTAACATAGAGAGCGCCAAACTGATACAGTCAACAATCAACTCATGCAATCCACTTCCTTGAATCAAGACAGTTGAAATAGAACACAAGGAATCAACTGAATAAAGAGCCTTAAATTGTTTATGGAACTTAACATGTACTTTAAATAATTTTATTGAAAAAGCAGCTTAATACAGTGTAACCTGCTGTACATCAAAAAAAAAGCATGAGTAAAATCCAATTAAATAAAGTCTGATTGAATTGTAAATGCATCCGACAATCAACATTTCTCAAGAAACTAGAGTGCATATTGTAAGGCATAAATCAGAGACTAGAAGTGATATATGTCACCTATGTGTGATAGGCCTGAGGTCAATTTTCAAATGGTTACCATGGAAACCGACCCATTTTGTAATGAAAGCGTGTGTAAAGGTGTTAGTCAGAATTACTCAGTGAGAACCGATGGTGTAGAGTTTCTTTCCTCAGTCGAGACACTCAGGCCTCTATGATGGTCGACATCGACCTGAGAATTACGTGTTCCATCACGGCATCAAGTGTTAGAACACCTTATAGCGTCGTGAATAAAACATTACACGCCATCTGAGAATGGCCATCAGTGTTTACAGTCTGCCGGCTACACAAACCCACTTGGTTTTTTCTTGTTTGAATAAAGTAAAACTATTGGATGATTCAGCCTGTTTGTCATAGATATTTTCATTCTCAACTCCACAAGAAAATGCACAACAAAGTCTGCGCTTCATAAATACGCACAACAGAGTTGCATTTTAAAACCTGATCTTTCATCCCTTTCATTGTATGTTAAATTTTACTTTTCAATTCCACATGGCTATTAAAACAAAATTTAAACTGAATTACCTTTTCCTCTCTTTCAAGCTGTATAAATTCCACAACAACAAATAAATATTCTGGAAAGATGTTGACTTCAATAATCCACAGATAAGACTGACCGCCAAGGCTACTCACTGTACACAAAACCTCATAGTCTGTGAAATCCATCCTGTTGAACCATTCATCAAGATAACAAAAATCCTAAAAAAAATACACCTAATTGGACTAACGATGGGTGTGCCCACAAAAATTACTCCAAAATCTATCCTCCCCTCCTTGGGTCTCCTGCTACTCAATGAATCTAATTCTCCAAGGTTGAGCTGAAAATATGCACTAATCACCTTTCATTGAATAGAGATTAGTTTCTGTTGATATCAAAACAAAGCTGTATCAGACATTTTTTAATAGTGGCTGAAATGACACCCTTGTGATGCTGAAGAGCCCCAAGCAAAGTTAGTTTTTCTGGAGATCATTCTGGGATTTTCAAGGCGGTCTATGAATACTTACTATAACAGCAATAGACCTGTTCACACTATCAGCATATCCCCACGGTCTCACAAGGGTAAAGCCTCAGGGTTTAATATTGTATTCACACGGTGTGTATCAAACTGACAATATGGAACCCTTGATTGTACCAAAAACGCTAAGCAGAAACAAGTTGACAGCTAAAATATTGTGTGACATGCATCAGGTTTGATTAGTTCCCTGGATAGGTTTTAGCAAGTAACATTTTCAATTAATTCCTGATCTAAGGATGATTATCCCTTAGTTAATAAGTGGAATCACACGGATCAGCAACTCCAGGGATAACAATGTTCTAAAATCTCATATGAAAACAAACTTATTGTTTAATAACCTTTTTAAATAACTGGTTACCTGATTAAAGTTTAAAGATAATCTTCTTATTTCTGTTAAGCTTATCTTTGCTATATATAAATATCTAACATCCAGTCACATCAAAAAACATTAGCACTGAAACAATATTGTAATTTTATCTTTTAACATTTTTAAACATGTCTCCCTTTCCTATGAGAACTGTTTGAATAAAATAGCTTGCGTCACACATTTAAGAAACAAGTGTTTAAGAACTCCTCCAGTGAAGAAATGAACTGCCAAGAGAGTGGGAAAAATCCAATATGCTAATCAAAATAAAGATTTACAGTCCGCACAAGTTCTTCCTATTGACCTTTAAAACTGTCCACTGATTAGCCAAAAACAAACACAGCACACATCCTTGATGCTCAAATGTCATAATTAAAAGAAATTGAAAATGGGAACACCTCAATACAAAACTCAATAAAACAGGAAAAAACCTGATGATTTCCATGTCCACTTATCTTTCTTTCTTTCTTGACTCATATTGGCCTCTACTTGAAGTGTGATCATGCACGGTGCCTGGCACTTAAAATATTCTTTACAATGCGAGGGGGGAGATCGAGGGATACTGTTTCATTGAGAATGAGTTAACGGTGCCAACCACAACGAATGCATAGGTATGCAGCCTGGTGTATTCACTGATGAATATAGTGAAAATGTTAATGTGTTTGTACATGTCAGATGCAGAAAGTTCAACGACCAGCGATGACGTAACATGATTACAAGCTTGTTTCCCATCAAAGGCCAACAAAAAATCAATACCCAAGTTATTCATGCTAATTAAAGCAGATGTAACAATTTCCTTTCAAGTGAATTATTTTCTAAGTCAATTTATCGATGCCTTTAACTAGTTTCACTGATGTCTTAGAGCAGCAAAGAGATACTTTTTTGTTACAATTATTACTTTTGATTCCTATTCATGAAGGAAAAAAATACTAATATGCACAAAATAATTAAAGTCCTTTCTAACTTCCAATTGTCTTTGGCTACAGACCCTCTTCCTCCAAAATCCTAAACAGTAATTGAACACTCAACACCAAAATGTTCAGACATATTTAAAATTTTTACTTTTGGCCAATTGCTTTTGAATCGTTGTTTGTGCCAAAAGTCCCAAATCCTTCAAAATCAGACAACTACCTAAATTGGGTTTTAGAGGATTAAGGGGGATTAAAGTGAACTGTACACATGAACACCATTTACCTGTCTGTATTATTTGAGTTTAATTCAAGCAAACATAATGAGTCATTGATACTTCACTTTTCACTCTATCAAATATATGCCTTTTAACTGAACATCTTCATATTAAAAACATTGTATTTCCTTCCCACCAATAAAAATTAAATTTGTAATCCGAACAGGGACCTCCTGCCCCACCTGTCCCAACCATCTTCTAGTTCTAATATCAAGCCCCTGTACAATGTGTCTCTGTATGAATATCAAAAGGACAAACTCTACTCTCTGAATTAATGTGAAGATTTCCCCTTGTCTGGCTTCAGTATGGATTATCGCCTGGGGAACGAGCCAAACCCATTAATATCCTTTTATGAAACATGTATCAACAGAATATCAGGTTGAGCCCCTGCTTGATACGAAATCCGAGGACAGCATACACGAAACGGTTGTAGGCGATTTTGGGTTCACATTTCTCCTGTCGATATGGGGTACTTGCCCGACAATACGTGCCACCATGCCTCCCTTGAGATACACTGGTACATGCTCACGCGCAAATCCGATAGACTGGTATTGGCAGGGGGGGGGGTTCTTTTCATAGGAGTTGTAGAAATTGTCATATTGTGAATCAGTACCTGTCATGGGTGATGACAGGTTTTGCAGATCTACTCTTGAGATGTTTTATTTGGTTAAACCTATAAAAATGCCCTCAGAGAACCAACTCGGGCCGAATTCCTACCCTGATTAACTTGAGTGTGCTCGATCCAGAGATGGGCATGTACGTGATACACGCATCCTGTTCTGGACTGTATTTATTAATTGAAGTGTTTAAAGAGGTGCAATAATGTTTTTGTCCTTTAAATTTATGTTTTGAATCTGTGTAACTACCATTTATTTATCCTTTTAACTGCTTTTTTGAATTTTCTAAACCACAATAGTAAGTGCATAAATGACTTTCTAAATTGTCTTCAAATTTTGGGAATATATATCGTAATTACTAAAGGCTACCTATGAAAACTGCAACTCATGTAAAGATCACAACTTGTACAACAAAATCATCAACATTTATCCTTTAAATATAGTGTAGGCGAAAATTTGCATGCAAAAAAACCCAACTCAAAGGTTTTCTTCAGAACGATTTACCTAGCAGGCCTATCTATGCTCACTATTTATAATTAATGACAATGTAATGCACCACACATTTATTGCACGGAACAAGCTCACCCAGCATACGATGATGTAGCTGAAGCCCACTTAAGCATTTTACCTTTTAACCTTCAAGTAGTAAAGTACCTGTGTCATCGGAGGAATGAATGAATGAAGGGGCTCCATCTCTGTTGTTACCACTCAATTCCACTGAAAGATGTGTCACCCCTAGTTTAATTCATCATGCATCCCTCATGCATTGCTTCAAGAGTAACTCTTACCCCTCCCCCTTTAAGGTTTTCCAGCAATCTCCCATCCCATTACTGTCAAATTAGCCTTTACAGGGCATTGACACTCTTGTCACCATGGGCTCAGGTAAGGTCAGAGTGGAGATGGTTTGGTCTATGAAGCTTAGGGGGGATCTAATTTCTGGTAAATGTAGGAGAAATTGACTAAGTCTATATCAGCAGGACCACCAAGATTGAAATGTTTCATTTTTCGCACATTCTTTATAGTTTTTCCCCACCAGTTTAAAAAGTTCAAACAAAATTGGGGGATCGCTTTGAATGAAAACTTTAATTTGCTTAAAAGTCAAAAGGATAGGTTATAACGCTTTGTAATTAAACTTATATTTAGAAGAAACTCTTTGGGAAATTTTGCTTTCATGAACTTAAGCTTTACACTGTCTCTTGTTCTGTTCAATTTGACAAATAATGACACCCCAGTGCTAACAAACTGACACTTGTTTAAGCTCATTTCAGACCCAGTTGGAGCCCAATTTTGGGTTATTTTTTACCAAAAACAAGGGCTGTCACATTCTTTACAAGTCATATCTTGTTCGTCTCAGTGGGAGTACGGTGAGCCACAACCTATGAGGTAAAATTCAGGAATTCAATGCATTTCGTGTTATGTTTTAAACCAACAATAGTTCTTGTTCAAAGAAGTTTAAATGATACCATACAGTTATAAATATGGTTCTAAACAAATGATTGAGTAGATTGGACAATAGGGTTGGATATATGGATTTCTATTTTTATATTAAAATATCAGAAAGTGTATAACCCTGCTTACTTGGAGAAAAGGTTAATCAAAAAAGCCCCTTTCTGCAAGCTTATCTTCAAGTTCAATGACTAAATTACCTTGGTAAGTAATACATTTCAAGAAATGTCACACAATAAACCTTTGTTCTAAGACGATAATTGGAAATAACGTTACCACTCAATAAGTTATGTTTTTCTACTTTGCAAAATGACAGAAACTAAGGTCACATTCAAATATCTACCTAGATAAATTCTCCAAATTACAAATTTCACCAACATATTTTATCTTTCCATAATTATGAAGTAAGAAAAAGAAGAAGAATATTCACAATAAGCAGGCTTTCTCTAAATCTCTATAAGCCGACGGGTTTCATCTCGAGGGCCCTGGCAGCATCCCTGGCAGATTGCCAGGTATAACACATCGTTTTTTCACATGAGCTTTCAGAGTGAATATTATAAAAATGTCCACATGCATCTTTCACCATATTGTAAGACTATTCCTGGATGTTGAAATTAAAAACAATCACCAGTGGCTATGTCAAATTCATGTAGGACAATGAACTCAATATTTCACTACCACTCCCACATACTTCCCTTGACAGCACCTTGTCCATGTTCTTCTCCTAATGATCTTCCTTGGCACATCCAAACAATTTAAACAGAGACAGACATTCACACAACCCCGGTAATCTACATCTTTCATTGCTGCCTCAATCAATAGAAACTATATAATGAACAGATGTCATACTGCATACACATTGGCGTAAGAAAAAAATACATGCTGGCAGTCTGACATTTAAGAGTACATGTGAAACCCACATCTCTGTTTTTTTTTCCTTCACATTTCATTTTGAGAGGCGGTAATATCAAACAACCGGTACCCGCCAGTCCATGTCTTTACATCAATTTTGTGTCTTAATTGAAAGAGAACCTGGGGAGATTTGAGGTAACTGGTACTTTGCCATTCATCTTAAGGGTATAAGGAGGAGTAGACGTAGTGCTGAGAATCTCAGGGAGAGGGAAATTCCAGCACACTCTGTACACCTGACCTGAATCCATGCCGCGGCAACTTTGACTTTTCTTCTCACACATGCGGCACATATGTCTGTGTTATTCTATGTCATAATGAGAGTGAGACATGGCGGGAGAAGGGGGGGGGGTCGGAGGAATAGCCAATTATAAAGCGAAGGTGTGCTGGAAACATCTGAATCGGTCCATTATTAGCCTACTGTACTATTTTGGTACATTTTTTCAACATGGCATGATTACTGAGGCACCTTTTTGACAAAATTCAGATGATGTTTTTTAAGACCATGACAGATAAGGCCTACATGTTTATACAATAGATAATATTAAAAGGTGAAGCTCATTGGCAAGAAACAATTCTTAAGTAGCAATCAATTCAAACGAAAACAAATACTTTTAAAGATGATTGCTTACTTGTATTTTGTTTTATACATGAAGACAACTTTAAAATATTAAACAATGATACTATGTTAATTAATGTTGTGTAGTAGTGTTTCCCCTTTAAAGTACTTCCATTCGAATGCACTGACTTGACTCTGCCTCCTGCAGAACGTGAGCCCAGGTGAGATGAACCTTGACGTTTGATTAAACTGTGCGCATATCATGAATATCAAAGGCCATCATTGTAGACTGACTCCTCATCGTAAAAATAATGGTTCTTTCTTTGGATCGATGGTAGTAACGACAAAACTGCTGAGTGAGTACATACCCTATCTTTGAATCAAGATAAGGTACATTGTTTACAATGTTGGTAAAACTTCTTCTGTTGGAGGGTTTACCCTCTTTGAGCCAAAATATGTTAAAGCTTTTTAAATTGTTGCAAGCATACTATCGATTGACACCGACCCCACTTAAAATGCCTAGCAGGTGGTTATGGATACTGTCAAAGTATCACAACAGGCTTTGTGGTGAAATTTTTCTCAGTTTCACTGCATTTGTTGGAAATAAGATGAGGTTTAAATACCATCACTAACTTGTGTTGTACCCTCACTAACACTGAAACCTTGTGTTGTACCCCCACTAAAATAGTGGTTGGTTTTCCTTATATTTCAGATTGAAATCAAGACTGCAGAAGAACAGTATGCAAGACGAAGAAAGTCAAGAAAACAACAAACTATAAGTCTTCAGGACATTCCTGCTCTTCAAAGACTCAAGTTGCACCAGTGAGATCAGGCAGGACTCCTGAGTCAACAGACATCACCCAAAGCCTCTTACTACTAAACTGTGGAATAAAAGGGAAACCTGAACCCAAATGCCACTAGACAACCCCCCCCCCCCTCATTCACACACACACACACACACACACATAACAAAGAAAAAAGAAGGAAAAGAAGGAAGAGAAAAAAACACTGGAGAAAAGAAAAGAAGAACCCATTTCATGTGAATTTCAAGTTACATGATGAGCATGGTGACGCATCCACTTGACTTTTCCAACTGAAATCCGAGTTCTACGGATCAGATTTATTCTGTAGGAATGATTGGGGTGCTCCATTCTGATGGAAACTCTACAATCCTCAGTAAACTTAGCACCAGATGTATTGGAATTTTAAGTATTTTATGAAAATTGTATGAATGTTCTTAAGAGTTTCAAGGCTGACTGTACAAATGAAGGGTATTCTGGATCAAAGTTTGGCCAACGTTGCATTGAAACAAGGTCCTTGGAATGTTTTCTACTGAGTGCTTACCTTGGTATTGTGCAATCTGGAGCATTCTAAATGGTTTCATCTACATGACTTTTTTTTATTTGATCTGAAGTATAAAAAGAAATATTTCTTTTGCATGCGTATCGACTGCAATTAGCCTCTAAAACTTGTATTTGAAAAAAAATAAGAATAAAATCAAGAATTTTCTGGAAAAAGGTTAGCCGTCGCAATCTAAAAAACAACAATACAAACACAACGCACACAAAACCTCAACTTATAAAATGTGTTTTGAAAATGATCACTCTATACTACTCTTCAAAAACCCTTTCACATGGAATAGAAAATAATAATACCATAGGGCCTATAGAAAACAAAATATCTCCTTCATTAGCAGCTGAACACAGAACTCTTCTTTCTTCAGATGGTCAATCGTTCACAGAGGTATGATTAAACTTTATGGATTACCGACGATGCAGAAAATTCTGCCGAGTTCATAGGAATAAATTCTTGGATTTTCAAAGAGGCAGAACGTCTGACATTTTCACAAACTAATGAATAAGGAATCCTGCAGAGAACTGATACAGCTCATTACCTTAAAATAATTGCAACGTTTGAAATAACCGCTGTATGATGGAGAACCCATATGGGGAATTACGTTTTGTAATAATCATACTTCTCAAGAAATGAAAGTCTGATATTTCAAGTCTTTATGAGGGTTTTATTTCTTTTAAGTCTGTATAATATTTGAAATATGAGCCATACATGATTGCGGACGCTAAAGCAATATTATGAATGTGAATAAATTAAGGATTTGTATTTTGCACACAGGCCTGATAGTCATGGTTGAAAATAAGGATAATAAAAACTAAACACTGTAAAATTATTTTAAAAACTTTACATTTAAATCAGTTTACATTTAAATCAACACTGCTTTTATTTTTTATCATTACTCTATAATATCATAAACCCCATTAATTCATTATTATTATTTAATATCAAACCCCATAAATTTATTTTCTTGGGTGTAAAAGAAGCACCGATCATTGCTCAATGATAACACACATGTCCGACCCTGTGACTAATCCGTATTGCGATTAACTGAATCAGACATTTCTGAAAACAGAGTCAGCGACAAGAATACCACCTTCTATGGCCATAGAAACAACTTCAAATCCAGTTAAGTTAAAACCAGTTAGTCAACTAAAGGGTCCCACAGGAAAACAAATACATAAAAAAACTACAAGCAAAACTGTGTCAACAAACCAACATGCTTTATATCACACTGTCTAACCTGTGTCAATAGCCTCTGGGTGAAACCGTGGTCCAAATTTTGCCACTGCTTTTTTAAAGGGGAAGTTTAAAATTGGCTTTTTGAAAGTGTATAATTTTAACGCAATATCAATAGCGAGGTGTTCAATAAAAAATGTTGATATTATTATGATTAACTCAATGTTTTTTTGCTGGCAGGCATTTATTTTTCTTTCTGACGATAGCAATAAGTTATTTTTCTGACAGTAATACAAACAAAACACAGGACACATTGTACTATGATTGATTAATGTTCAACCTGTAACCAGTGATACTTTTCAAAATAAGTATGCTTTGTCTTGTTTTGTTCCTTCTGTCTCAATACTTTTTTTTTTTGAACTGTCATTTGAACCAAAATTTCTCAATGATTTAGGCACCGAGGAACAAGGCCAAACAATTGCTCTATGCTGAGACCACATAAACAGCACGATCCTTTCTGAAAACCTCAAGGATTGGAAAGAAGATGCAACCAGAGTTCTACCTCCTCTTTAATATTGGAGGAAAACCAGAATAAGCACGTGCAACTTTGCCCAGAGGCCTCGCTGCCCCATACTGTCGTACTCCCAGTCATTTCCCTCATGTGTCAATATTATGCTAGACTTAACCTTGTCTGTACCTCCACACGGAGTGTTCGTAAAAACATGATTACTCTATTCCATCAAAGCCAGACAGACTGCTTTACATGAAACTCGTCTTTGTAAAATCACAATCAACTGCCTTCTGACATTTCAGGGGGTGATAATGATGTGAAAAGTGGGAAGCAACAAATCTGCAATTTATCATCGCAAAACAGGGTGGTCTCACATGTCGCTATCAGCTCTTATTCTTATCACTGATAACCCTTGAAAGATTATACAATGTATGTGTTTAGAGTGATTTATTATTTGTTACCCGCTGTACTGACAGAAATTAGAAAGCTTTGGTATAACATTTTTACGATTTAACAACATAGGTATTACTGTATGAATTTAGCCAAAGGATTTCCATATTTTTCAAAGCAAATTCATTTGTGTATTTTGCCACCATGTTTCACCTTATGATTTAAAAGCACGGTCCAATGTATGTACTCTGTTGTTAAAGCAACATTGCACTGAATTTCAAATCTACAGCTGTCTTTACCTCTGCGAACACTTCATTTTCGTCTCCCCACCCCTTTCTACTATGCCCTGACCAAATCCACAGGAAGATTTGGTCACATGATCATGATGCCATTTTGTACGAGTCACTGAATGTAACTGAGTCGCTGATGTAATCATTGCCGAATCCACAGATGTAAAGCAAGGAACTGGTCGAGAACCACAGACTGGTCTTTGCATTATGCTGTAAATAATTGCCTCCTTGCAAATAGAAACTGTACACATGGTTAAGACACCACTTTAAAATGCAGGTCCTGTATTTGAATTCCTCAGACTGAGGAGCAGACTTGATATTTGCAGAACTTTTAAAGTGCATTAAGGTACCAAAATAACTATCAGTGAAGTGAGACTAAATCAAATTAAAATGTCCTACCTTTTTCTGTTCGCTTGGTGGGTGTTGTGACCCAGAAGTCTTGGAGCCGGTGCTCCGTGGTAATCCAGACTTCTGGGTGATTGGCTTAGCAATGTTGGACTTTCCTTTTGCCGATGCTCTAGACATGATGAGAGTGGGGTTGTTTCTTCTGCCTCGTCAGGCTTTAGTTTACAGCTTCTGGAGATCAGTCAATGTTCAAGCATCCTTGCCTTTCATTCAGGGCAGCCATTATACAAGAAAACTGTCTTCTCAACTGCAAGTGTAAACAAATAAGAATATATTCAGCATTTGAAAAATATTAGTTTCATGGTAGGTCCAAGTCAGGTGCATACCACATTCTCAAGCCACTATAGATTTCCAGTCATTAAGACAACGTTAAATAAATGAATCAATTAACTCTTCAACATAGAATATGAATCTAACATAATAAATTACATAAATGGTGGCTGAGCAGTCAAGCACACCAGACTCAAGCTCTGGTGTTTCTGATCAGCACAGTGTGGGTTCGAGTCCCAGTCTGGACACTTGTGTCCTTAAACAAGACACCTGACCATTATTGCTTCGTCCTTCGGATGGGACGTAAAGCAGTAGGTTCCGTGTGTTGTGTAATGCATGTAAAAGAACCTGGTTACACTTATCGCTAAGTGAAGGGGTTTGCCCCGGTGTTTCTGCCAGTGGCTGCCAAGTGCACCACAGCACCTCGTAAAATCCTTATAAGGTGAGGGATCTCATAATTCAAACATTTCAAAACCTGTCTTTAAAAGTGTTTCTCTCTGTCAAGCGCTTTGAACACCTTATTTGGTAGATACGTGCCCTATGACTCAAATATTATTATTATTATCTGATATTTTTTGGTAATTTCATCGTTTGATTACTTTATTTATACTAAAGTAGTGATATGATAACAATATTCATAATAAAAAATAAATAAATTCTGTAAAACAGATATTCTTGCAGAGTGTCCGGTTACCAGTTACTTTGATCAAATAAAATACATCCGAGACAATCAACTAGAAACTGTCATCTTGAATTCTGGAAACCCATATCAAATAAATAAAGTTTGTGATTCCATGTGTGAGTGACAGTTGCCATAGGGAATCCCTACACCTCTACAGTTGACCAAATTAATGGTTGGATTGTAGAACAGTTGTGCTTAAAGGGAAAGTACAGTTATTAAAGAATATGGGGGGGGGAAGTACCAAACAGCTTGCTGGATGTACAAGGTAGTCACTAAATATGTTTTAGCTGTTTCTGTGTAAAGCATAGGCCTACATGTATAAAAAATATTAAAAATCTACAATCCTACCATTTTGGTCTAAAGTCAGGCTTAAACCTGCAAAGAGGTAATGGAAGGCAATGATCTTCACTACCGTATTCTTGGCCCTGTTACCCACTGTAAATGTGCCCATAAAATCCCAGATTTTATGCTGGAAGTGCCCTTTATTCGCAGAAAATGGCCTTTGCCCTATTTGTACCGATGTGTAAGAACTTGAATAAATGTAAACATTTTCTTTCAAGCACAAAAGAAATAATCTGAACCAACAGAAAGGTTTTGTTTTTGTTTTTTAGCAAAATGAAAAATCTTTTGCAGGAATTTAAAGACAGTTGTCTGAAGCTGTAGCACACCTTTAAGAATTTCTAAATGTTAAATTTCCCTGGGGCAGGTGATTGGCAGCGCCTGAATTGAGAGCCACCTGTCCGACTGATTTCTCAATTCTTCTCTGATTGCTTGAGAGAAGAGGGACATGGACACCTTTAGGTTTTCTTACACAAACAGTATTCCTCTTTCATTTGCAGGTGCTGCATTGTGTTGGGACATCAACTGTTTAAATCCCATGATGAGAACAACTTCACAAGTTTTTTCATTTTCTGATCAGGTTGTTTCCTTGCACAAAATCAGGCTACAATATTAACTTTGATCTCTTCATGTGACATGCACATTTTTCAAACAAAACACTCTTGGAAAAACATGTGTAAGTTATGGAATAATTATTATGTAAGCAACACTACATCATATAGCTTTGTAATCTAACAATTTTTACAAGATACACATATTTTCTCATATATAAAATGTTTAATGTGGAATGGTTATTAAGAATTAATTCTTTCACAAAATTAAAATCAAGGCTCTGGGATGTTTAAAACTCAATCAGTGATTTTATCAACCGATGGAGAAAGTTTTATTAAAATGCATCAAAAAGGAAAACTGCTGTAAGACCAATATAAATCTTGTTTTCTTTCTTTTTTTATCAAAAAAACATTTTTAAGACAGTCACGAGGCAGAAGTCATTTTCAAGATGCTTCAGTTGCTTCATGCTGTTATATTACCCTCTTTCATAATGAGCTTCTAGATTGATATTTACAACATGGGCCAGATACATGTCATTACAAAGGTGAAGATAGCCCTTATTAAGCTAATCCATGTTGAGATCAACCAACTATCTATGAAATGGCACCAGCTTGTCGTTAAAACATCCAGTCAGAACCCAGAATTGGCTTATAGAGGCACTCCTGCTGATAAACTACTGATAATTACATACATATGACCAAGATACAACAATTACTGTGAAGAGAGGATTCTACGCATGAGTCCTATTTATTGGATCCTATCGGTATTCATTACAAAGATTTAACCCGCTGAAATGGCGAGGACAGTGCATCAGCGTCCTACAGCAGACAGCTTTCTGTCTTGATTTTCAGCCTTCCCAGATAGAAATTTATGCTACAACAAGGGTCTCGGCACTCTATTGAAGGAGAGGCAGACACCCATCTGTCTAGGGAGAAGACTAGGGAAGACGGTCTGTTCAGTTTGATCAAACAACACAAGTATTTCCGTACCTTGCCATCCTATATTTGTTTTGGAGAAAAAATGTAAGACAACCGCGGAGTAGATTTGTTTTGTTGCCAGGATAGAGCATACCATAATTTATCAATTTATAAGCAGAATTGTTTTGCCTTACTAACATTGTTGTTTGGTGTATGGTATTTTAACAAATATTAATCTTATTAGCTGCATTTTGGTATAACGCTCTAGAACAAATTTGATATTTTTACATGGTAAAAAAGAGGAATTTTTCCGGATGTGGAAGATGTTTTGATATTAATTTTTTTTTTAAATATTAATACACAATTTTTTGATACACATTTTTTTGGTGTTACAAAATGTACCAAGGATGTTTGCTGAAGAGTAGGATGAAAATACATTCAGTTGAGTCACCTTGTTAATGAGTTATCAGCGTACACTTTTAAAAGAAAAGCCATCATAAAATTGCATATTTTATCGTGCAGTTCTGACTTCTCTATTTAAAAAACTTATTTCCTTTTCTTTTTCCCCTATTTTTTTTAGGGGTCTTATCTTGTTCCAAAGTGTCAAATTACATTTTCTTTAAACTGTGGTTGTTGTTTTTTCAGGTCTGAAATGGGAAAAGGAGAATATTGCCTTTCAGGATAACATTTGGAAAGGAAGATAGCGACTGCATCAAGAGACATAAATAAATGCTCATAAACACATCCATGAATATCACCGAAAGAAATACAAGAAGGCTCCCAGGCATCAAGACAAAATCTTCGGAGAGCTTTGTCGATTCTATTATCAAACCTTTCCCTTCTAACCTCAATTCATATCCTGACGTCCCCCCTGAAATCTGAAAAGTTTCACGTTTCCCCCACTGTTGTTGACAAGGACTCATGAGCAGCCGTTGGCAAACCAAATTGACCATTGCAAGAACGTTTTTCTCCATTTGGTTAGCTCAGGCAGAGTTGCAGGGACGAATATCAATCTATATTGTTGGAGACACAGTGTCTGCCTCCTCTAACACTCACATCGCCCCCTGAGTAACCCATCCCCAACGGGCTAGAATGATCTCGGAGAAAGCCACACAGGGGAAGAAAATATTAAAAAACATCCGGAGAAGAAAAGGAGAATGCTTCTGACGCTATTTATCACGCCAGTACAGACATTATTGTCCTTTTTGAAGCTACTTTGAAATGTTCTAGATACAGTTCAGCAACCTGACTGTGTAAAATTAAGAGGAGGATTTGAATAATATGCTGAATGAGTGACATGATGGGTTGTTATGTGGCAGGGTTAGGGAGTTGACCCTTGATTGACACCAGCCACCTGTGTGAGTTAGCTATCATGCAAATTCTTATAGAAATACTATGTGACTCAATACTATTAAATAAGTCATACATGAAGGGTAGTTTCTAAGGAACTGCAAGATTTGCCTTTTAAAGTTATTAACTTGTTGGCTATAACAATATAATATATTTCACATATTGTGACTAAATAATAGTATTAGTTTGACTTGTTTTGGTTGAAAAAGAGAAACCGACAGTGACATACAAACAGGAACAACTTAAAACTTGGTGAATTCTTATCTACGAAACAGTTTACTGAAGTCAAGTTTAAGCTTTCACTTAATGATAGTTAACCATTAATATTATTAAAATATTGCAAGTTAACTCCTGAGCTTAACTATCATAATAGGTTGAAAGATCAGTTAAAATTGCCAAGTTATATCCTAATTTGGGAGTTGGCCCATATTTATAAATCCAATTCAATGTAACATTTAGTTCCACTTATTGTAATGTCTTAAAAGACAACATTAGAGTTTAGGCACAAACTTAAAAACTGGGGCTTGTGATTGATACGCCCTGAAAGGCATTACAAATACAGGAAAGAACTTGGATATAAAGGTAGCCAATCGCAAATGTTTTAGTCATTTCAGTTGGGTGTATAAAATTAACCTGAGATAACATTTACTCCTAAAAGCTTGATACATCATCTTATTAGAGTATTCTTATGATTATTTCTTGGTAAAGGATATTCATGGTCTTACTCACTATGTGTATCACATCTTCTAGATGTGTCTCAGGGAGGTGATTGACCGTGTAAATTGAGACCACTCTGGGTGCTCCAAACCAAATTTGGCTTCTTTCTGTTGCCGTGGTTAAGGGTTTAGTGAACTGCAAACACTGAAGTCCCAGGACTCTGATGGTCCAATTTGTTCATGATTGCTTGCATTGATATGCATCATTAATTCAATTCAGCCCATGTGTTCGTTCACTGGTAAAATTATCATACATTGTGTTTAGACAACAGGAGTAGGTGGATACACAAAAATTGACACTACAAGTGTACTTACATTATTTGACTATTGATCTGGTATGATCATTAATGAGGCTGCATTATGTATAATTAGAAAAGAAATTTAGAAACATTTACAATTAACTTCTCTTATATTTGTTTTGTTTCTGTGTTGAACCACATCACATTTACAGAAGTAAATCACACTTGAACTTTGAAGTAATCAAATACTAATTAAACATCATAAAATCCTCTACTCTACAATCTATTAAAAAAAAAACTGGCAATTTATTTTCAAATCCTTGCTCAGCCTGTATACTGATGATAGTAAATCCATGCTTTAACCAAGCAAGCGTTGAAATGCATTGCTGTCACATGTTATTATTACAAGATAATTTGAAGAAAGAGAAATCCTCTCCCTTGGCATCATGCATGATGCAGTAGGGGGACTCGCACTGGATGAGTTTGTTGAACTGTGACATTATGAAGTCTTGGGGATACAATTACCTGTATAAAGATCATGCCACAAGGTACTACAAGATGTTATCCATAGAAGTGCGAACTGTCCGCCATCTGATACAAAAATCTTTGCCAGGCCATCACTGAAAACATCTTAAGTTTTCAAATAAAAAAATATATTGTTGTATCTTTCGGCCTAAGGCACTTGGTACTTCTAGATTATCACCTTGATGGTTCCCATCTGAATATATTATAATATACAATAACTTTGATGCTATTCATTCACCTAAAAGAGAAATTTATAAACTTCAAATTTTAAGATAAAAAAATGAAATTCAATTTATGCGTGATGTTTTAAAAGCAATCATTATATCTTTTGGCCTAAGGTACTTCTACTTAATGGATACTCCAATGATCCTCATCTGAATAATTTCACAAGAGAATACCAACTTGGAGGCCTGATACTCACCTAATGATAAGTGCTATATTTTCAAGGGAAAACTGGTCAACAAACATATGTAAGCGTTCACTATAGTACTGTTCTGAGGCAATGCTATTTAAATTGTTTTATTTAACTTGCTAAAAAATAATTTTTCTGAATCTACATAATCTATGGAAGAAAAACTACAGAACATTCCAAAATTCAAATCCTTGTTTGGCAAGGAAAGACTGACAACCCCCCTGTCACAGTGTCAGGCCTTGTACATGTACGAATGAGTTTCCTGTTTGGATGCAGGCAGGTTCCGGTAATGAACACAAATTTTTGTCTTGGAACCCTCAAGAGAGTCTGTCTGGAGGAGATGGTACAGCTAAAGTAAAAAAAAAAAAAAAAGTAATAGGGTACCTATACCTCCCATCCACAAGCATAATAATTGTCAAGATAATGTTTAGAGTAGCATGAAGCAGGTGAAGCTACGATCAATAACCACAGTGATAACAAGGTGTATGATTAATGGTTCATTATGCCTACAACCAAGTCCATGTCATTATCTCATAATGATAAACCAGATTAGATCATTATACTTCTATGGGATAATGAGTGTAACGTTATTACAATAGGCTAAAAATATCATATTTGTTCCCAGTGTTCATCTTTGCTATCAGTGTGCATCAGCTGGTGTGTATCCTCAACAAGATGGCAACCATTTATTGTTCTGGAGGACCTAATCCACTTTCCACAAAGACAAAACCAACAGGAATAAAACCTTACAGTTTATCCAAACCTTAATAGGGAAGGGAACTCCTGCATACAACTAAAAAGAATCCATTTTCACTAAAACTCCAATTGGACCTCCTTCAACCACAAAACCAGTTGAAAGAAACCTTTAAAAGAATTTCAAAATTATTTAAAGACTATAAAAACATTGCAATGTTAGACAAGAAACGATCTAAATGCTGAAAAAAACATATATTTTTCATTAAAAAAAAGTTAATAAATAAATAGAATCCCTCTTTAAAAGAAATTTGCTTTTTAAGTATTAAAAGAGAAAATCTGCATTACAATTAAAACTTTTCAGACAACTTAGCCAAATTTGCCCAGACATAACAGTCGAGGCATACATGTATGATTGATTTGTTTGCATGCACTTCTGTTCTCTAAAGTTGACATGGAGAACAGCAAGCATGTTTTTTAAAGCACGGCTCCTTTAGTTTAAAGCAACCTTTAAATGATTTGCAGCAATTTTAGAATCTATTTGAGTGTGAATAGATAACTTACATCTTTCTCATAATTTGTTGTATTGTTTAACCATGATAATTTCAGTCACAATCTAATTTAATTCTTTGGGTAAAAATGTTTATGAATCAAGAATAGCAATTTTTTTAATGAAACGTCTGGATAATTCAGAATGGGTACACATAAGGAATGCTTCAAACCTAAAAATCCAAATAAATGGAACACAATACATAATTTAGGCCAATTTATCATGGACAAGGCCAAAAGCCACTCAAGTTACAAGGCTATTAACTGCGGATGAAAAATTACACTTCATAAAGTATTGCATGACTAATAATTAGAATGAGAAGGCTGCATTATGGTAATATAGCTCTTTCAACTGAAAGATCTGTCAGCCCAATTCAGAAAACATCATGGTCCTAATTCAAACAGAAAGAAATTAATCTGCTGGCCAAATTGTTGTGGCTTTTAAAAAGTGGTCCAATGTAGAACTAACTAATTCATAAGTTTGATATTATTATTTTTTTTAACCAAAATAACTGCATTGAATGATATTATTTCATAATTCAAACTACGCTCTGCAGATTGATCCATTGACTCAGTTTTCTTACCAGAAGAAACACACTTCAGAAAGCAAGTGGGTTTAAATTTAGTTAATTGTAACTGTTACAATTGTTTTGAAAATAACTGGATTGAGCAAACTGATTTCCTGAAATGGCAGCAATCCATCTAAGAACCATACATTACAAGACAGTGCTGCTGAAGTTGTGGAAAAAACAACTTTTAAATAAATTCAATGTCGATGGTTTTATAATAAATTGTTTCATTTTTGAAATTATTTTCCTATTAAGGATGTCTGTGCAAACAACATTGGTAAGATTGAAAAGGATGTTCACAGATTTAAACATAACTCACATAGTTCCCTTAAAACATGTTTGCCTGAATTTTTTTTTTTTTTTTTTTTTTTTTAATGAGTAAACAATTTTTTTTAATTTTGAGAATTTGTTGCTTGAAAACAATGAAAACATGTAGAGGTGTTTTTCATTATTATCTTAAGACTGGTTGAGTTCAAACTTTCCTAGGTTTATTATGTTGGGTCAAACTATGTGGATACTGGTCTTTGACAAATTACCAATATTGCCCACTGGCTTATGTGGATGATCAGGTCCAAAATAAAACTACAACGCTCATTTTAATTTTATACAAATGTTCGTTATTAATAATCCTAATCCTTGGCTCTCTTGGGAAGGACATTAGTTATTACCAGATGTCTGCACAAATGATTTCCCCTGTCATTAATTATCGGTGTGCACATAGTAATACTCAAGGGTACATGGTATGTCTTTGCGCTATTGTACTGAATCATCCAATGCTAGGCCTACTTTAAAGGGAAGGCAAATGTGTTGTTATACTTTGATCGTTAAATTCCTTCTAAAATTCAGATGGTCACTTTTTTTCGGAAGCAATGATTTGAGGGTTTGGAAGGTGTTTTTTTTAATTAAGCATTTAAATAACCATTTCTCAATTATGTTTTAAGGAAATCAGCATTGCTGATTATTTCACAATTTAAAATCCTGAGGTTACAGTAACATTATGAAGGAAAGGTTGAATGATGCATGTATGGCGTGCTGTACCTACTGACTTGGTAAAATGTCCGTTTGAAACAAAATCAATGGATGGTTTGACCTCGGACTCGAATCTTGATAAATGCTGGAACAATTTCTCTGCAGAGAGTCAAATGGCTGTTGTACCATTTTTTCTTCTTCAAGAGGCACCAATGCATTAAACAGGGGGGAATGAGTAACTGAAAAAAACTAGTAATATTGTTTGAAACATTTAATCCAAAGGGACACCATTAGGCACGGAATGGAAGCAACTGCCTGAATGAAGTCTAATAAATAAAATGTTTTTGCAGCAACCAAACCTTGTGAAAATCATTAGAATTTTTGAGAAATACTGTCAGTAAACAGTATGCAACTAATATGGTAGCGTAGAGTAAACAACTTTATGGATATACTGTGCGTAGCCATGGTGTAGAATGTACATTTGGGGCATCCAAGGTATACCAGCATGCCATAAACATGTTCCGTAGTTTAAACATTTACCTGTTGTGTTTGTATTTGTTTTCAGTGTGTACAAAATATAATCAGATTACCATACGATCTGAGACTGCGGTGTGTAATTCTACACAATCCAACCATTGGGTGGAAAATACCTCTGAAAACATTAATTGCCTGGGTTTCCAGTGAGACAAAATAACATCATCCCTACCTGCCCATGGAAGATCAATCACACAAAGCTTGAGAAAGGTGTGAATTTAATCTTATTGTCCAATGGCAAGGTATTCATCATTTGTAATTAAATATGAAACACTACACTTAACTGGCTCCAGACAAGGTCAATAGACTTACTGTGCACAGTCTGCATAATGTTCGGTCTACACATGTAGCATTCCAATTTGTTCTCCAATCCAATAAAATGGGGTTTTACTATTCGTTAACAAATCGATCACATTCTGGTACCATCAAACCTTACATCTCAAGATTAGACCTTTACAGACTATGCAACTTTGATATTGTACAAAAGAGGAAACTACCTTAATATTGGCCTTAAACTGTGTACTCTTGTTAACTTTTCTATAAACTTAAATTAAGGGTAAAAGAAGTTGCATAAGTACCTGTCTTAAGCTAATTTGGAGATTAATAGTTTGGGTTTAATTTTATTCATTGACTGGTCTCTCTTTTTCAATTTAAATCATAATTTGAAATGAATTAAATCTCATGGTATAATTTTCAAATAACGATGGACAACATATTCCATGTACAGTTGTTGCAAACCCTTTAAAAAACCATGGCCAGTTCAAGTACACGGAACAACTTACGCCCAGCCATTTTGCATAGCAAAATATTCAGACCATGTTCAAACTGAACATGTTTTTTGCACACTGAATGCTTAGCAAATGATGATAATTGATTAGCAACTGATTTTGTGTCTACTAAGGAAACCATTCACGGAGACCATGAAACCAAGGTCCATCTAAAGTTTCGGCCAAAATAAAATAAACCACATTCTTGAGAACTACACCATTAGCCTGTAACAATGATGGCATCTTGTATCAAAGAAGAGAAGGTAAGGGTTTTGACCCTCAGGGCCAATTCACTTGATGACCTATTGAAATACCCCTCCACATAATCATTCTCTGGATACGAAGTAAACTGCATAAAATGTAGTGATACACCAGGCCACCTAGTAGCTGAGGTCAAACAATAGGTGTAGAAAGTTATAATGCCAACTCTTTGCCAATGATGTGCTTTCTTTTAAATTCATTGGGCATAAAAAAGGAAGAAGAAAAAGTTTCCTTTAACATCCTTGGGAAAAAAGAGAATCGGCAGGTAGGAAAAATGTTCACATGTGCACACTACTAAAGTTTGTTGAACAAGATGAAATTGGTCTCTGCAATTGTTTTGTAATATTTTTTTTATTATAAAAAAGGAAAATAGAAATATTCACCCCCGGAATTAGAAAATTAAGTATTTTAGTTAAGTCTTGCATTATGGTAGTGAAACAGGAGTTGGTAAGGGAAAAAAGAGGAAAATATTGTATCTTATCAAATTATCATGCCTATTACTTCAGGGAGGCAACACTGCCTTGGTGCCCCTTAAAATATTCCCCATAGAAATTTACAATTTCCTCGTATAGAGACTTTACCAAGGAGAAAATGCCTTGATGCACTTGCCCTTTCAAGTGTCTCAATCCAATGAAACATGTTAAGACTGTGTGAGAAAAAAAATGTGTAAAAAAAAACCCCACATGTAAGCCTTGTACATGTATCAGTGCAAAACAAATTATGCGTTCATGTTCTAGGAACCCCTTCAGAAAACACAACATCACTTTAAATACAAATTTTAAGCTACAAAATGTTATGCCACCAACGATTAACATCAAATTATTGACATGAATTGGAATTGTAAAAATTTTGTGAAGAATAGGCCTAATCATTTTGGAAAGAAAAGATGTGTCGTGATTTTCTATACTAATGTATTTAAAATGGCCTGGTCAAAACAAATGTTGACAATTTAATCAAAAGATTTCTTAGATGTTAAATTTGTATCGCCTCGGGGGAAAAAAACAAAATAATATTAATCAAAATAGTTCCCACAATTCTGTATGTTCCAATTGTTGGCTACTGCTATCAAACTCCAATACAAGGTTAACGGTTGCAGGCGTGTTGTGAGCAAGACTAGAGATAGCGTAATTCAAACATTTTAGTTTTATCATTTTTTTAAACAACCTTTTAATATTTAATGTGGACACACATAGGACATGTAGGATAGGTGTTGAAGATTAACTGCATCTTTTTTCAGTTTGTTGTATTCATCAACAAAAGTAATGTATTACAATGTAGTGCTTCGGGGTGTGTGTGTTTTTTACGAGAATGTATCTTTTCAAAAATCACCAATACTATGTCAACACACTTTTTTAGTACTTCACTGTGTACTGGTAGTGCTATTACTGGTAGTGCTACGTACTGGTATAGGTAGACATATCGAGTCTACCGTCTCGTGCCTGCTTGACGCAGTAGAGACAGCATGGTGACACCGACAGTGACAGCTTCTCAAATATAACATTTAAACAAAATAACAGAAAACACACGTTTTACCCACAGCGTACACTTAACACATACATGACAACCCTTACCTGTAGATGTGTCGATCTCAACTTGGTCAAAATCCTACCGTCAAAGCACTAAAATCCACGAGTTTCCTTGGGAGCAGATCGTTAAAATCCGAGAGACTCGAGTCGTCTGCTAGATGTAAAACGCGGCAACCAGCTGATGCACTTTTTACACACGGAGTCTACGTCGACATGGTTTGACGTTTGTCACGTGGGCACGGCCGTCATGTTTTCATTTAATACTAAACTTGTTCAAGTCATTTTAGTAGATTCTATTGTCGTTTATACATCTAATTGTTTCACAGTGTTCACACTTCGTTGGAAGAATTCCCAAAATAATTTGTTAATGCTTAAAGTAACAATATGTTATAATAAAATAAAAGTATAAATCAGCAAAGTCACTTGTCTTATTTTTGTGGTTATAGTATGACCATTGTATGATTATAACCACTCTAATGTTAGATTTAAAGATCAACCATTGAGGGCGCAAGACAGTGTTGCTGGACTTGCAGTTGCTGATATTCGCATGATTATGTTCTGGGGCTTTGCATTATCTATAGGCCTACCTCTATTATTTAGTCGTATGATTACTACAATTATAGGCGAGATCCTACTTAGGCAATTCCACACTAAAGGGCACAAAAGTGTGAAATGGGAAGGGAACATGGGATAGTAATAAAATGAAGTAAGTTGCCATGATTTTTGTATACATACAGCCCTTTGATGTAGCCATCTTGATTTTATTCCATTCAAATCAATGTAACCAAACTGAGGCTGCAAGGAGAAATAATCTGGTTCCTTTGTGTACAATCAATGTTAGCACTCATTACTGTTATTGGATACAGGGTGCATGACTTCGATTGTGGCAGCTTGAAAAAGGTCTATATTGGAGCCTCCGCCTCAAGATTTATAGGCACAATAACGCCTTCCTTGCAGTCGAAGTTTACCGACCCTATGTAAGACCTCTAAAGAAACGGACCAATCGGTACGCTTTGCTGTTCTCCCTTATCATGTCTTCCTCTGTAAGATCAGTGCCGATCAGTGACACTGCCACAGATACAGAGTCCTAGATAGCAGTTTTGTCCAGGGCGGACAATTTACAGAGCTCCATAATTTATATCTTACTTGCTGTAAGAAGCTACTAAGCTCACCCGTTTCCATTCCATGACCGCCCATTCCATTGCCGCATACATTTTTTGAACGGTGGATTTTGGACGCAAGATATTCCTCATACATATACGGAAGCGTTAAAGGGCCACAACATTTTTTTTTCTCTTCAAAATGCTATCTTGCCGCGGCGAAGTACTATCTCAAGTTATCAACTGCGAGTGAGCCGCAGCGTGACTGTGTCACACAATGCATTCTTGAATGACGAGAGCTAGACCTATCAGTTGTGACGCCAGTCGGTAAGATGAAGCGGTGAGGTTAATAGTATTAAGACAGGTAAGATTTGAGTAAGCCTACGGAGCTCTGAACATTTTTTGCCGCAGAAACGGACACCCTTGATTATCCAGAACGTCATAGTATTGTACGAAATTGAAAGGCCACCGGGACTGCGGTGTCCCCCAGCTGTGTGGTACGAAAAAAATGTCGCTGCCCGATTGTTGGGGCCGAGCGAACCATTGCCAAAAACAACACGAAACATGACTAGTGCACCTAACTTCCACAGTCAGCTGTGCTTACCCGTGAGGCAAATTAATGTCCTCATACTTGCATCAATTTCCTTATATGTTTGTATTCACCAAACAGCCCAATACCTAGTTTGCCGGATGGTCAGTACATACAAAGTTCAAAACATTGTACCTCATTGAAGAACATAAATCGTTATAACCTTTGATCCGATTTTAAAACAACACCCAATTTTTGCGCACTCACAGCAAGTGTTATCCCACTCGTCTTATTTCGATTCATTCTTAAAAGACAGGATATTCATTCAAAGTTTTACCCCTGATCAATTTTTGACATGGGTTGTCAAAAGAGCATCCCCACAGTTGTGTAAATTTCCAAACGTCCCAGCATCAATCTTGAAAAAGTGGTCCAACACACCTGTCGGCAAGCAGGGAAATATTGTTCAGGGCCTAGGTCATCCATAATACTTCAAGTTGAAAGTCAACAATCCCCAGGTCACAATTTCATTTGGCACTGTACCCTACGGAGCTCTGAAGTGCCATCCGACATGTTGAGGTCCTGAGATAACTCACTGCGTGATGATAGCATCATAAACGTAAGATGATGACGTCTTGTGATGATTTATCTCGGGATGTCGACTTCCCGAAATAAATTATCTCGGGATGTACGACATCCTGAACGTTAATGTCGACTTCCTGAGATAATCCATTACGGGATGATAACATCCTGAAAATGTCGAGAACCCATGATAATTTATCTTGGGAGCACAACATCCTTCTTTCAAGATGTCGTCAACCTGAGACAAAATATCTGGAAGACGTCATTCATTCTACTTTCAAGTTGTCGTCATCCCAAGATAAATCATATCACCATCCTACAATAAATTTCCTTAGGATTTTAACTACTTGGATGAGAGCTCCGTTGTACCCCTTTATTTTGCCCTCAAATCTGCCTAGTATTGACGAGGCCACCTCTGTTTACTCCACATAGTCACCCGGTGTACGTGTCCGCCATACGGACAAATTAATCATTAACATGGGCTGAACGAAGTTAGCCAAAAGAGGGCGCTATCACACTAATTTTATACAGTTTGCCGCATGAGTGGGAGAGAATCTCCTGCCACCATAGACCTGTGCATGTCAGGCGCGGATCCAGGGGGGGGGGGGTGGGGAGGGGACGCACAGGGGAACCGTGCCCCCGGGTAAAATTTGGGGGACAAAAAAAACAAAAGTGTGTGTGGTCTCTTTCCCCCAGCGGCAGGATGGATTTCTTTTTCATCCTATGCCTATCAAATTTGTTTCTTTCTGCCAAAAAGAATCTTTCATGATATGTCACTTGTAATTGCTTAGATTTGCACGATTAAGCTTTTGAAACCTGACCTGCAATTTGTCCCGAATAAAATATATTTCATGTCGTTCGGCATTCAAGACTACACTAAGCTTGAACTATATTTTTTGAATGAATGAATATGCATAAAACCAGATATTGCAGCAACCTGATCGAAACGCTAGATTTGTGAGACTGAAATTTCCTTTGAGTAAAGTTAGAATGGTATGGATCAGAAGTGCTTAAAAAGTGTGTCTATTTCTTGGTTTCAGGCACACAGAGGCTTGATTTTTCACCCCTCAAAATGCCAAAAGCTCATAGCTTCCGGGGCTTCACCCCTGGTCTCACCCCTGGACCACACCATCGATGTTACATAATTTTTTCCAGTAAAATAAACTTAGAAGATTTATATGGATCTGATTTCCAATAAGAGTGTGTCTATTTTCTCTGTTTTAGACACATGGGGGCTTGGTTTTTCACCCCTCAAAATGCCAAAAGCTCGGAGCTTCCGGGGCTTCGCCCCCCCCCCTGGTCCCCCATCAAGGCTTCCTCCCTGGACCCCCACTATCCTGTTACAGAAAAATTTCTAGCAAATTTTGAAGATTTATATGGATCTGATTTCCAATTAAAGTGTGTCTATTTCTTTGTTTTAGGCACATGGAGGCTTGATTTTTAACCCCACAGAAAGCCAAAGGCCCCTGGACCCCACCTATTTTTTGTTTACACTTTAATACAAAATGCCGGTTGCACCGTTGTACCCCCCGGTTTAAAAAATCCTGGATCCGCCCCTGCATGTGTTACCATCCAGCGTTCCCACCTGACATTTGCATAAAGAACACGTGTGGGGAGGGGGAGGGGAGGGCGAAAGACATAATTTGGGGAGTGGCTTTCACAAGCCGATCATAAAATATGCGTAATTTCATTGGTGGGGGGGGGCGGCAAGTGTCCTGAGCGGGGGGGGGGGGGGGGGGGTCCTACCATTGACTTTCTAAATTAGGCTACTAGACCATGTCTTTTAAAGAACTTGGTATTTAGTATAATGTTGATCATGCAGTCCGATTGTAACTCAAAAACTCACAAAAATAACTTATTATAGGCCCCATTAACATTATAAGTCATCAAAACAGAAAGTAAGGTATCGAATTAGTAAAAGTATGAAAGTGATTTAAATCCAATAGCAAATACATTATATAAAGCATCCAAAGTCAAAGCTAACAGGTTTTGCCTACAAGATGTAATATTACTACAGATTTTGCCTACATTGGCAGCTATATGGCTACAGCTATGACTGTTGCTAAGGGTGTTGCTAGTGGACAACCTATATATTATTTCAACGCAGAGATCTAGCCTTAGCTGTAGCTGCCAATTCGGACACGCCCTTAGCCAAAATAGGGTGCTAATGTGAAAGCCAAGTTCCCTGTATATAATGACAATGATGAAAACTGATCCATGTTGCACAGAATGGGGGAAACAGAGTTACCACCCCCAGCCACACAGCATCAACTAATTAGACTTGGTTTTGAACAGGATAAAAGTAAGTCTCTTTTTGAAAAAGCAGTGCTACACATTTACTTGTGTCGAATAAGGAGCCAAACTAATTTTTCCCTCTAGCCTCAGTTTGGGGTCGTGTTTGCTTGAATGTCAGAAAACCAAGATGGTTAATTTTAAGGTGGAACCATCTTGGTTTACTCAAATTCAACAAACCTTACCCCCAAACTGAGGCTGGAGGGAAAAATTAGGTTGGCTCCTTATTCAACACAAGTAAACGTGGATAAAGGCCTATTGACTCCATTTACTTGACATCTCAAGCTGCTACCGTATGTCATGGTATGTCATGGTATGTCACTGCACAATAAAACATAAAAATCTTTGACTACCAATATGGTGCAACCAAGATTTAGTGTGGGTGATAACTGGGTCAAAGGTGACTAAACTCTACACACAAACATATCACTGAATGATACCACAAGAACTCCAACAGCTTAAATTATGCTGAACTGTAATAACAAATCTTACATCAAGTCTTGAAGTAGAAACAGTAGGTTCTCTGTAATTTTTCAGTCATCGAATTGTAATTATAAGACTGCAATTAATTATACATTTAATAACTTAATTTTACTACATTCTACATTATTGTTACTGCATGAGTTAATGAGCAGTGGTGTATATGGGAGGGGGGGGGGCTCAAAATAACATTTGTAAAATGCACAAGTGAATGTATCAATGCATTAAAAAAGCCCCCCCCCCCGATTTTGTCTTACCCCCAGATTGATTGGCTAAATTTTACCCTATTAGTGTTTGCCTCATTTATGGCCCCAAAAACAGTGTCATATTCCCAGAATTCAAAGGCTTTGTAAGCATGCAGTGCTCGTCATGGTCGCCAGTCTATTTTGGTTGTATTTACAAGCGCAACATCTTCCAAAAATGTAAATGCTTTTGTTGAAGGAGATGAAAGAGCTGCTTCCAGTTGTATATTTTTTAATGCCAGAAATAAGTTCTGTTTTACTATAAAAAAAAACACCTCATTTTTTTACTGAAGCTTTCAACCTTACTTTTATACCAATGGTGACCAAGGCAGATAACTGGTTTGGATCAGTGTAAAAGTTTATAAACAGTCTTGATAAAATGGAGGCTACAAAACTGTATTGCCCTTGATTGTTATTTACAAGAACTTTGTACTAAGAAAGTTGGCAACAAAATTAAGAACCAGAAATTTGACATACTTGTGAAGTTTTGCAATAAAAATACCATGGGAATGTAAAGTTAAATAGTTGCTTCTTTGTGGGTAGTGTCCCAAATCTCTCTATTTTGTATGCCCTACATGGTTCCAATTTACTCCACGGAGGATACCACCATGATCCAGCTGATGATGATGACCAGCTCTGTGGATTTGCTGTTTTAGACTCAACACTGTCAATCTTCAGCTCCTAGCTGCCTGGGCCCAATTTCATAGCACTGCTTAACAGCAAGCAAATTTTTGTGCTTACTGTAGCAGAAAAAAACTTGCTTAAACACAAGTGAATTTCACAGGTTGGCAAGAAAATTAGGTGGCAGGCTTGCACGTTTGCAATGGATTAGCATTGTTTTGCATTCATTTTCATACAGTAATTCGAAGCGCTGGAAGGTTAGCATGCCTTTCTGTTGGCTTACGGTTAGTGGCGCTATGACATGGAAACTCGCACAGTAAGCACAAAATCGGCTATTTAGCAGCTCTATGAAATTAGGCCCTAATTCTCATTCCAGCAAGAGTGTCCAAACATTTCCATACATCCTTTCTTCATCCTCTCTTCCATCCTCTCTTCCATCCTTCTTCTCGATCTGCAGTGTTAACAAAGAATTTCCATTTAAAAGTTTAGCTTCATTAAAATGTATGTTAGTCCAGTCCTCTTATTTAAAACAATCAAGTCATTAAGTCCAGCATTTCGTGTTGTGTTTAATTTTGATTTGCAAAATAAGATAAAATGGTAGGGACAATTTACTTTGATATTATGACAGATTGAAAGATGTTCTCAGAACATAATGACACTAGTGTCCAGTTTAAATATAAAGGTGAGTTTCCAGACTAAAAGGTAGTACTTCACACTGAGATATTTCTCAAAGAAATTGAATTACAGTGAACTAGCTTAAGATTTCAGAGTGTAAATTCAGTTTGTTTTTCGTATCTTTTACGATCAGGTATAAGTCCTTTAATTCATTCTTTGAATTGTTGTGATGAGGCAGGCTGTAAGCAATCATCAACATTAGCATGATCAGTTAAACTCCAACTGGACCTCTATGCGACTATGACTTTTAATAACAAGAACTTTGTAATGAGAGAGTTGGCAACAAAATTGAGATTCAGAAATTTGACATACTTGTGAGTGAAGTTTTGCAATGAAACTACAATGGGAATGTGAAAATAAAATTTTTTTCCTTTGTTGGTATTGTCCCAATTCTCCTATACATGGTTCCGATTTACTTCACGGAGCGTGCCACCATGATCCAGCTGATGATGATGACCAGCAGTTGTAGTTGCAGAAGTTCAGTGGATGAATCTGCTGTTTTAGACTTGACACTGTCTGTCTTCAGCTCACACCTGCCTTACCCTCTTTCCAGCAAGAGTGTCCAAACATCTCCATACCTTGTGTTACATCACCTTTGATCCTCTTCCCGATCTGCAGCTGAACAAAGAATTTCCATTGAAAAGTTTAGCTACTTAAAATTTATATCAGTCCAGCCCTCTTGTTTAAAACAATCAAGTCCACTAACAAAATTGTGAAGTTTCATCAAATTTGCTGGGGTTAAAAAAGAAAAGCCAAAAGGTTTATACTTTCCAGGGATTTTGTGTTGTTTCTTTTGAGTTGCAAAATAAGATCAAATTACAAAGGAAAATTATTCTCACATTATGACCCTTGCTTTATGTTATGACAGATGGAAAGATGTTCCAACGGTATGACACTTGTGTCCCAGCTTATAAAAGGTGAGCTTTCTTTTCAAAGGTAGAAATTCAGACTGAAATATTTCTCAGAAAAATTGGAGCAAACAGTCAAGTAAACTTTGAATTGTTGTGAATAGGCAGGCTCTAAAGCAAAATTCAACATCAGCATGATCAGTAAAATGCCAACTTACCCTCTTTGTCTGGACGTTGATTCTTGAACATGCAGTCACTCACAGATCATATCACTGCAGCTTGAGTTAAATAATCTTACTGCACCAGAGACTTCTCAATGCTGGGAAAAGATATAAAGATGTTATTAACAATATTGTAACATTTCTGTAACATTTTGGGAAGAACTGTGTTGTATCCATATCAGTTTTGTTTTACATATAACCCTGGCCTATTGTTTTCTCGAAGTTTGTAATTCATTATTTGTGACTTTGAAAAGTTCCACTGTTTCACTATGGTAGATTGGATGATTTATGTCTTGAGAGATTTTTTTTTCATTTTGTACTGATTATCCATGGCTTTGAATAAGCTGAAAATGAAATCAAAGAGAAAGAAAGGGACAGCACCTTTTTTTCATAAATCAAGATTGGGGGGGGGGGGTAATCTGACCTTCTGACCTTTTTCTTGACATTTCTGCTCTCATTACACCTCATGTAGTGTGTCTTCTCCCAAACCTGCTCCCTTTTTCTCGCAGAAGCACTTCTCTGTTCAGTGGAAAAATAATTGTCTTGGCTCAAGACACTTCTTTATTTACCATTTTACCTCCAATACTTACCACCTAAACCTAAGGGTTAGAAGCTAAGGAAGGAAAAGAGTTAAAAGCTTGAGATAGAAACCGATAAAAAAAAAAACGTTAAAAGCTGTTGAAGCAAACATGTTAAAAAGCTGTGGAATAAAAAACGTTATCAGCTGTTGAAGAAAAATTTGTTAGAAGCTGTAAAAGGAAACATTACCTGATCTTACCCACAATTACATTTATACTTACACATTATACTTAACCTTTGGAACTGCAACTGCACTTATGGTGTGTCTCTTTCCTGGGAACGTCTAAGACCTTGGTGACATCAAACAGCAGAGCTTCTCAGTTCAGTGACAGTCAATGACGGAAATTGATACTTAGTCTTAGTCAAGGCACTTTGGAAACTCATTCAATTTACTTAGATTGAATTTAGTCCAATTTTATTTTGGGGGTGAAAAGTCTTAAACTCGAACCCTTTCCGAAATTCGTAGACTGAAATTAGTTGGAAACATGATAGTTCCTTGGAATTAAGACTAAGCAATACTATACCTGATTTGACCGTCTGATTTCTTGAACCTGTTCAATGGAAACAGTTTTTCATGTACATTGTAGGCCTACACTTCTTACTCTAAGCCTGTTGGCAACTTACCATTCAAACAAACCTTAGTATTTTCATGATTACTCCTTCTGCACATTGAGGACTTCACCACCAGTGATCAGCTTCTTTTTTCTGCTTTCTGTTGTCCCTTTCTTTTTCCCAATTTGTTTATAGGCTTGCTTTTTTTTATATGCCGCGAAAAGACAGACTGGCTTTGCTTAAAAGAGGGATATCATCTTTTCTACATTGGTTTTCTTTTAAACTCAAATTTTTGCGCTGATTTTGGTATGTTAGGGATTTTTCTAAGAGAGATTTTAATGATGCATCTTACAATTGATAAGCTGAAGCATGTGGGTGCTTTTCGTTTGACTAAAATTAGTAAATTCAGTTGATGCACAGCTCATAGTTTGGGACCATAAACAGAGCCATTTAGCTTTACTAAATTTGAATCAGTTTAATATTCCCAAATCAAGAAACTATACAAAACTGATTGCTAACAAACTATTGTATCTCTAACTGGCTTTTTTCTTCAGATTGCATGATTTTCGTATGATTCCAAATTTGTTGTTTATCAGCAATGGTCACCTACAGTTTTAGCTTCTTCAACTTTGAGTAAATATAAGTATTTTATAATGATGCCATTTTTAAATTCTTGTTTTGCTTAAGTGTACCCTGTATGTCTTACAGACATAGTGTGGATTCTGTTCCATTGTTTTACATGAAAAAAAGAACAGCCACAAGGCTTGCTTGAGTCTTAACTCTACAGTTATGACCGTATGGCCTGTTAGTATAGTTTACAATGTGAATTGCCTAAATATCTAACATTATTTCAGGCAATATTTTTTATGACAATTTTATAAATTTCACATGTCAATGTTGGACTTCGTTTGAGACTTCCCGGGAAATTGTGCAATTGAAATGAGATACAAACCTAACAAAGAGGCATCACTGGCCACAACCAACATGCCATACAAGGAAAAACCCACAGGATTGATGACATCCACCAAAAACCATACAAGTTGACAACATCAACAAGTACTAAGCGAGCTTCCTGCAGAAAATCATGGGAGGGAACTTGGGTTAGATCTTCTCTTACCATTCGATGTCCCCAAGATCTTGTCCTATACCTTTGTAGAGCTCCACATCGTCAGAAAACCAATACCACACACTCCAAAGAAACCTTCAACTTCATTGGTCAGCCAGAGTTGGTGAAATTATCTGAAAGACAACACAAACAAAAATTGGTTGAAGGACTAAAGCTTTAGTGTTAAATGAAACAAAGTCTGACTCAAGTTCACTTCATCATAAACAAAAGAAACTGTGATAAAACTCAAGATGACTCATATCTTTCTCATAAAATTAGGATGGGATAAAACTTGGGTGTTATTGTTGGGTTGGGGTGAGTAGACTTGCGCTGATTCTTTCCTGACCAATTTCCAAAAAATCATTCAATTTAACACTCGGCTTGTTCAATTTTGTTTGAAAATGAAACTCCATTTCAACAGTTAAAAGGAGTAATTAATAGCACAAGTAGCTAAAAAAGAAACCCTAGTTTGAGTGGATTAGGGGAAAATACGTAAATTTGAATGCATGTTAATGAAAACTATGAAATTTAATGGTTCAAAGCCTCTTGCTGCTTGCTTTTACACAATTGAATGATCTAGGGTCATCTTGTAAAAAAGTTTGTTATCGGGGTCAGCCGTTACCATGGCAACTGTTTGTTTGACCTTGGGTGAAATGATTTGCAAGTTTTTCAGTGATTTTTAAAAACTTTTTCAATCAAATATCAAATTCTTTTAAAATTATTTTCCCAACAATGTTGTGATGATGTTTCACATGAGTGTTAAATTCATTGTGGAAACTAAAAATATTGCCATATCCGGCGGTGTTATTGGACTTTGTGTTTGCAGCCCATACTTAGGGGTTCAAACCTAAATTTTGTATCGAAATATAATTTTGTCAAAAAGCTAATTAATTTCTAGTTTTCAAGCCAAGGGATACTGAATTATCATCAATCAGGCCTCACCACTACACCATAGGCCCTCAAAGTTGACGTGTCCCTTTAAATTGATTGACCAATTACAACCACGAACACGCCCCCAAAAGTCTGGACACCCTAAAATCCTATTACAAGTCAGCAACCCACGTGGTCACTGTTTATACACATGGTGGGCGGGGCTTAAACAGTGCAGCTGTTGCCGAAAAAGTGACGAACCCCATCACCATTATTTTGGTCAATACACAAGTATACCAATATTTTAAAACTAATTTACCATGATAAAATAACGGTGTTTTAAGTCATAAAAGTGGCACTCAGCGAAAGCACCAAAACGATAAACAATACGTGAGACTTTGCCTATAGATACTTTCATCAAAATTGTCCTTAAAATCACTGTTTTAGAGAGTAGATGAAGGGAGCAATATTGTCTCGAATTATACTATGTCAGTTAGCTGACTTGGGTTTAAGCTTAAACATGATAACGGCAAAAGTTCATGCAGTTTTTGTATAAAACTAATTCATTATGAAACCGGAACTTGCAAAAATTATTAGGTTCTTTACCTTTCAGGGTCGTTTATACAGCGAGGCAACTTCCGTTGTCTCTTGGCGGCGGGAGGGGGACGAGGTAACCTTCCCCGCTGGCCCGGGGAGTGTTGCAGCTCTGCTCCCGTTGGGATGGCTGTTGCAGTTCTGCTGCCGGACTGGGTTCGTCTTCTGAATAGAGACATGAAGTTCAGTACTAACATTTTTTCTGTCTTTAAGGAAAGTCCTCCTGCTGTTACTCGGCATACAATGGAGATTGAAGCCAACCTGATGGAACTCGCAAAGCGACTGAAAGCTCAACAGAGAAATAAGCCCACTGTAGAGGGTATTTTCTACAGCTCTTCAAGAGAAAGCTGGGCCTCTTTCCTGGAGCTCTCTGTACCTTGCATGCTCAACATCGATGTCGGCAATTTTATAGACTCCAGTACTCATCTCCGTGGCGACTTCATGCAATTCAAACGAACTTGAGTCGTTTATCTGCTGTTAAAATAAAGCCAAATCACTAATGTTGATATACAATATCGACAGTATATGCTACTCAAAGACAAAAAAGACGGACTGTTAGCAGACGAGCAATTGTACCCATGTGTCCAGTCTGCTGTACCCGTGTAAAATCACGTGTTTCTCAACTTTCGCCTGCTCGAGATCGCTGCTGTCGTTGTCGAGAAACAGGGCGTTGCATTGAGGGAAAAGAAACACCCAAACGCTCATTTGCATATCAAAGAACTTTGCATATAGTTGGGCAAAGTATTGGTTCAAAGAATGCGGGGAATTTTACGAAATGCATAGAAACTCTTGGGGGCACAGTGTTTTCCAGGTGTTACTGTTTCTACGCTTTTATAGTTGTACCGTGGAAGACGTTTTCTAATAAGTAAGGGTGTGGTGTGTGCATTTGACTGAACGAAGTATTTTTATTTTTTACCACAAAGGAAACTAACTTGGAAGGTTGCGTAATTAACAGTTAAGAATCCTGTCTGGCGACCTCGAGGGAGGCTGCCGACACAGCGGGCTAGATTCGCTCGTCCCCAGGCGCTGGGATGGGCAAACGTATCGTTAACGATAAATGCTCAGTCCCATGCTCAGTCCCATCATGCATCACACTCACACTGCAAGCACTGCACGCAGGACGTACTCCCTGAACAAGAATCTGTGCAAGCTGATTAGCCCATCCCAGCGGTCCTGGATAGGCCGCTGGGGCCGAGCGAAAGTTGGAGAGCACTCACCGGGGTGTCATAGGGGATTTTTAATGGGCTGAAGGAAGTTGAGGGCGCTATCAGACGAAATTTCTAAACAATTCGCCGTATGGGAAACAGAGACTGCAGGAGGCCACAGATTCAACTCCCGCTCTTACAAGCCATTTTTATAGTTCACCCCAAATTTTAAAATAGGAACAAAAAAAGTAAGAAAAATAAACACAAAACACAAACCACAAAAATACTATATAGTAAAGGAGAATCTAAGGAATAGTTCTGTATTTTCTTATCATAATGTTTCTGCTTAATCTTAACAAATAATGCGAGGCAAATATGCCTGTCATTAATTCAATTAGAATAACAAGATTTACTGCAAAAGTATATCTTTTTAAATGAAAAAAAAACCTTCCCACATTGCTAGCCCCCGAAATTAGATCGAAGAAAATGAACACTGATTAGCATCTTACAAAATCATATGGCAAAAAGTAATATTTGTTTTATATCAAATCAGTCTGTGAACCTACGACCCAATCATCAAATGTGAAGAGAAAGCGCTCACGATAAGAATACTGTCACTAAAATTGTTAACATACAATGTACACGGAATTAATTAGTTAAAGTGGACGAAAAAAATTCGGGTAAAAATAAATTAATAATAAAATGAATAGGTCTAAATAAAAAAAATTAAACTAAAATGAATTTAAATAAATCAAAACAAATAAAACTAACATTTTAATAACAAACAAACTATTTTAATAATAATCTAGGTTTGAAATAAAAAACAATTATCTTAGTCACATGTGATGATTGTTTATCTAAAATGTAAACTGCAATTGATAAGACGGCACAAAATAATTAAAGCCCTTGTTTACATCTGGCCGTGGCGAGGTCAATTATCTCGCTTACAATTATCTTGCCAACGTGAAGAAAAAAATCAAATAAAAACCTCATTAAACCAACTTATGACACTGATAGAAATGTACATAGAATACACAAGGCATTGTCTCTCGCTCTAGTACCTGTCTTCCGTTTTCTCCCAACGCTTTGCCTTTTAATTACAAATCCGAACAACGATGGCTTGAATGTCCTCATTATTGCTTTTGCGATGACCACGACAAGAAGAGCCACAGTTCTTGGATTTTTAAAACTATGAATCAACATGTTTTCTTCAACTAAATCCACAGTGATGTTGTTGGTGAGTGAGTGTTATTCTATTCAGATAAAATAAGTTTAGTTTTTAATTTTTAAGTTAATAAAGAACTAATTGTTTTGACAAATTGTCCGGGTAAGAGGTGAAAAGTAAACAGTCTTGCATTTGCCAGCATTGCTTCACTGCCTCTTCTCTGAAACCACACAGTGTTAAACTAAAATTGAAACGAACCCCCCCCCCAATAAAAAAAAAAAATAGGTTAGTGTACAGATAAAACATTTAGGTTTGAGTGAAGCATATACTTTCTGAACCCTAAACATAGCTTTTTAGCAGAGCGACATTGTTGGCTTTCCCCAATTTTTTTTTTTATTATCTCTTTTCTTTAATCTTTCTAGTTAAAAAACAACAATGTAGGGTTAACCCCTACCTATTACCCCACAATGTCTATCTTGTAAGGGCATATTTACAAACAAGATACAGACAAAGAGCAAACGGATGAAGCGATATACAAGACAGGACATACCGACAAGGGAAGACGCGATACAAGAACGACTGATTATGACCATTACCCCGGTAGCTATATGTGCTTGTTTTAAAGGGGCCATTTATTCGCTAGTTCACTGAGCCGGTCTTTACTATCACAAGCTAATACGCCCCACGTGACCAGTCTTCGACCAATCAGAGTGCATACACTCTCCAAGGTGTTTATTAATACTAAAAACGTAAATGCAATATTTTACCCCGGTAATTTTAATCGCAAATCTCCATATTTCAAGAGGGGGGGGGGGGGGGGGCATCCGCGGGAAGTGTGAGACACCTGTGGTCTGAGGGGGCACGGACATTAATAACCCCTTCTTTGGCCGTCCCATAGTTTACACGCCACACTGGGAACTAGCCTAATGGTTTTTGTTTTTTCTCAACCTGACTTATCATACGCAAGTTGAATGTAACTGTTAGCGACAGTTATTTCTCTTGATTTCCATTGGTCGAATGTACAATGAGATGCTAATTTTACTGAGACAAACGTACATTAGACGGCTCTTGTATTAGTTTTAACAAAGATTGCGCAGAACACAAGACCACCTGTCGTCTTTTCTTTTAAATCACATTTTGTGCACGGGATGAAAACAATTACAGTCAGGACTCAGAAAGATTTCGTGGATAGTTTTTTTTCTTGAACAAAGAAACAAAAAATACTGTGGGATTTCCATATAAGCTCAATGGAAAAATAAACATAATTTGTACGTTCGTTGCATAGATATTTACTTTGTACTAAAGCAGTTTTTTAACATCCCTTATTAATTTTGTATCGAATTTAGGTCGTCCGTGTTGGATGTATCCTTTTTGGTCACGTGACCCCTGTAGAAGGCTATCAATTCGATCCTAGTAAGTATAAAACATTTGTATTGTCTACTTTTGATTACAAACAGTTCCCTCCACCTTTATTTACTTTTACTATTGTGTTGATAATACAATTGTCTTTTACCTTCATTCAACTATTTATTGATATTTCTATTCATTATGTTGAACAAAAATTGAAACGAATGAGAGCCTTAAAATACGAAGACCATAAAATAATATAATTTGTTTTCGTTCCCTCGAGATATTATTTTGTTCCCTTAGAATAATATTTCGCTCCTAAAAATAGTATTTCGAAGGAAAAAATTAACACTCTTTTTTGAAGAAACAAAATAATATTTCAAAGGAACAAAATATTATTCGAGATAACAAAATAATATTTTGGGGGAACAAAATATAATTTTGAGGGAACAAAATATAATTTTGAGTGACTAAAACAATATTTTGAGAAAACGAAAAAATTAATAAATAAATTGTTCCTTTATGGGCTCAGTACAAAAGGATTATCTTCACAAGTTTTTTTTCAAAGGTGAATTATGTTTGATAACTTGCAGGTACTGGGTGTCCCCGCGATGGAGCATCCAAGGATGGTTATTGTTACTTAATGATGTACTCCGCACGTGAAATCCAATGGAACTATGCTAACAGATTTTGTGGCATTTCTGGAGCAGTTCTTCTGTACTGGAACGACCTGGCAGAACTAAATTTTGCCATGTATAACCTGTAAGTAGCCTTCAAAGCAAGTTAAATTTCCAAAGGCAACTTGGACAGGAGAACGAAGGGGTTTGAACCGATCGATCACTCTCATAGTTAAGATTTTTTTAAAGGTCCATCTTAGTTCCCAAATCGCAAACTGCAAATTTATGTACACATTTGAGGGCAATTCCTCCCCAACACTCCCCACCCCAGCCCCCCAAAAGAGACAACAACACAACAACAACGACAACTCCAAAAAAACTATAACAAACAGGCAAATTCAACTTTGCATGGTTTTTATGGGAGTTTCATAGCAAACAAAAAATAGTTTTTTAACAAATTTGTGTTTGTTTGACAAAGTTCATCTTCTCCTTCATTCAGGTTATCTCTTACTACTGGAGATAAAATTTGGACTGGACTTAAACAAACCAACGGAATCTGGTCATGGAAAGATAAACACATATCACTGGATGAAAATGATCTTACATCTATTGTGTAAGTATTGTCGTGGATGGAGCTAGGCTGGAAAGAGGGATGAGATTGTATCATTACCTCTTAAAACACATGAAAACCATTGGTTAATGTCAAAGATCACTTTATGTGACCCAGCATATACATGACATAGGTCATCAGAGTCACAAGAAAATAGTGAACTCTCCCCTTATACAATATGTTTTTCACTGTTTTCAAACAATGAGTTTTGGTCTAGTGACATTAAAACTAATTGTTTTACTCATTTCTCAAAAACTTAAGGATTTCAAGCACAAACATTTAAAGGAAAGTTTTCCACCATGACCCACTTACCACGTAAGTTATGTGCTTATTTGAGAATATATTTTTTCAACCACAACAATTTTATGCACACCCTTTAAAAAAGTTCTACCTATCAAAATCTGTTTAAAATCTGAAGCTGTCACAGAAACAATTATTTAACAACAACAGTTTATATCATAAAATAGCTATTTACTACTTGTATCAAATGCTTTACCATCATTTTTGAACCCCCCCCCCCCCATAATTTTTTGTTTTTAAATAATAAATAATAATTTAAAAAGATAAAAAAATAAATACAAAATAAATAAGCCCACAAAAATCAAATAAACAAATAAATATCTAACTCAGTCTTTGTCAAATTTCTCTTCAGGCCTGGTTTTAACAATTGGTCACTGGCCAACACAACTTCGGAGCAGTATGTGTATGTGATATACAATAATCTGTTTGACCATACTTCATCTGGTGTCAGTGAATCTTCCAATGCTGTTGATGTCCACTACTTTGTCTGTAGATTGAGGCAGGGTGAGTTATTTTGTACTGCTTTACATCCTCATATCACACACCATGACAACCAAAAGCAAAGGGCTTTCATCTACTCAAACCTCCTTCATGAACTCTCTCAAAATTGTAATTTTGAGCCGCGCTAGATAATTTATAGTCACTTAAATCTCTTCTCTCGTATGCAACAACGAATCAAAAGTCAAATGTCGAGGGCCATGTCCAACAGCCACTGTGTCGCAATCAGGTCACAGCTAGCCAGACGAACCAAGCCACCTTCCATTTTCGAATGGGACACCCGTTGATGATGTGCCTTGAGGTCTGTTAAACTGTTTGACCATACTATTTCATCTGGTCTCATTCACTTGTATGATAATCATACATTGTGAAAATTCAATAGGACAGAATAGCAATTCTGTAAAACAGGTTTGTTTTGTTAATCAATAATGTTACTACTTTCTTAAACAGTTGGAAGAGTTTACTCAGAGGCTTTGTACTACTACACATTCGACAACCCCTGGGATAATCAAGTAAGTATGCTTTCAAGACAGAGACCGATTTCACAAAGATGGAATGAGAAGGCTCAATTTGTTAAGCTGGGGGAGTAGAAAAATATGATTTCGGAAAACATATTTGCTAATAAGAATTGCGCAGTATGATGTTCTGGCTACCTGCTTCTGCTCAGCAAACAATGTTCAATGAAAGCAAATTTGTCCACATGAAAAAGGGGACAACTTTTAGACTTGAGCTGAGCATTTGTATTCGGAACCGTTACAGCCATGACACTGCTGAGATTGACACACACATCATAATTTCAGGTATTTGATGTTGTAGCCAGCAATTCCCAGTATGGGGATTTGGGTTCTTCCACTCAGCGGTACTTTGATGAGAAGAGAGGGAATTCCATCGGCAATGTGAATCGTCTTCTGGAACTTGGCCTGTATTCAGGTTGGTAAATGAAAAATATAAAAAAAATAATGACAGTACAAAATGTGTAAAGGGCCATCTTTATATGACCAAACATATTCTTAGACACTGGGAAAAATGTACATAACAAAATACTTAGAACTACAAATACAAAGTATACAATACATACTTCAGAGCATATTTAGTAAAAAGTAAGGATGTTAAAGGGCCAAAGACAGGGGCTGGATTATCCAATATGCACAGTAGCACTGTGGGTAGGACCTATGAGCAATAATAAAAGCCTAAAGATGAAAATACAACAGAGTTATTACTCAGGAAACACACAACTTTGTATTTTGTTTTATTCAAATAGCCCCTCTCTGGACTTGAAAGCTCAGTACCAGAAAATTCAATAAACATTCTTAGAAAATCCAGCATTTAAGTCCTTTGAAAATGGCCCTTGAGCCTAGGCCCTATGGAACATTGGTGCCTAGGGCCTACAAAACCCTTGTGCCTACGGCCTACAGAGCACTGGTGTCTATGGCCTATGGAACACTAGTGTCAGGTCCTACAGAACACTGGTGCCAGGGCCTACAGAACACTGGTGCATATGTCCTACAGAACACTGGTGCCTATGGCCTATGGAACAATGGTGCCTAGGGCCTGAAGAATACTAGTCCCAAGGGTCTACAGAACTTTGGTGCCTGTGGTTTACGAAACACTGGTGCCTGGAACCCACTGAACACTGGTGCTATCGCAAATGGGACACTGGTGCTCAGGGCCTACAGACCATTGGTGCCTATGGTCTAAGGTACAGTGGTGCAAAGGGCCTAGGGAACACTGGTGCCTAGAGCCTATGGAGCACTGGGCTACGGAACACTATAATTCGGCCCTGCTTCGGGCGAGAAGTGGTTATTCATTTGCTTTTTGGAGACGGCCTCAAGGGTAGCCTGCAATGCTTATAAATGGACCTAATCTCTTTAAATATTGGTAATTCTCTCACCTGACCAAAGAGAAAACAATAGGTTAATATTATGCTTTATACTTAGATTAACATATTTGTTTCCTTCTGAATCAGATGATTGTATAAAGTGTCCAGGGATGTGTGGAGGTTTTACGCTGGCCTTCTGGTTCTATCTCCCGGACAAACCAGATGCAAATGATAATTACTTTAATGCAGGTAATCAAGGCACGATATTAGCTTGCATTGAAGATGAATTCAGGTAAAAAGTGTACAGAAGTGTAAATTTACTTTCCAAAGATACAAGCAAAATGTTAGGAATTTACACATCAATTTGAAAAATCTTAGAAATATTTCCACTGTGCTTGTCAATAAGAAGATCCAGGGGTGGGTCTGTCTGTGTGTGCGTGTGTGTGTGTGTGTGTTTGTTTCGTTGTTGTTGTTGTTAATGGTTTTTTATATTTGTTTATTTATTCATTTTTTTCCTCCTTTTTTTTGGGGGGGGGGTACCTTTCCCCGGTAAAATTCCTGGATCCACACCTGAACATCAGTAGAATGTGCCACTTAACATCTCTTTTTAATTCTAGCTGCCTTTCCATTATAGTAGCATTTCTTTTCATGGTGCTGTATACTGTTATTATTCAAACTGATTGAAAGTTGGGACAAGTTCATAAAAGATATCCTTCGCTTCTTGCCTTATAGTAATCTTTAACTGGCTTTTAATCTTATCAGAGTAATTCTTAATAGGACAGTTGAAGAGAGTTTCACAAACGGCATTAAATCAGTAATTTTCTTCTTTGTTTCGTTCTCCCTCTTCTGTCATTGCTCACCACAAAGGTAATGAGGGTACCTCATGTGGTATTGAAATAATCTACGATGCCTTCTCTGAGCACATCGCATTCATCATAACATATGAAACCTTGACTACTTTCCTCCTTCCCTTGGACCCAGCAGTGACTCTTGGTCAATGGACTCATATAATCGTGACCCATTCATCCAGTGCAGGTAAAGATTTGGAACCAATGTTATTTACAGAGAAGCAAATATGAGCTGCTTACTGTGGCAGTGAAAATGTGCATAGGATTTGTAAATCACTTGTCTGTTTACTAGTACCATCAGCAAGTTGCTTACAGTAGGTTGTGTTTCTGGAATAGAAACTCTGCTTAGAGCTGGGCCCAATTTTATATAGCTGCCCAATCACAAAAAGTAGCTTAGCACATCAAAGCAAAGTTGTTCTCACCAGAATAAGGTTACCAGCCAAAATAGAATTTTCACATGTACCTTCATCCAGGTATCCTGCTAATTTTTGCTTTGCAGAAATTTGGTAAGCATTATTTTCTGCTAAGCAGCTCTGGGAATTTGGGCCCTGTTTACCTGTAAGTAAATTGATGTGCTTTACTACAGCAAAACTGCATTTCAGACAGTCTGACTGCGGACCCTTGTGGGGTCTTTTACACAATGGAACAATAGACCCTACAATATTTTTGTTGATCAACTTGGATCCCACAGAGGAATTCTTTAGAAAAGGGAATAATAGTTCAACGATAACAGGACCCAACAAACCAAATCCATAAGGTTGTGTTTGTGCGTGCATGTTTACAATGAATTTGTGTTGTTACAATACTCATCTGCTGGTGTGCCCTTTTGCTTTGCTTACTACTAACTGTGTACATGGAATAGAAAAACTTCCAAGGGCTGCTCCGTATTAAGCAGAAAATGTCTACTTATACAGGTTTCATGAAATTTGCCTCGTTCTGTATGACCTGTTGAATGCAAATCTATAACAGATCATTAACTAGTTTAATATCCGTACAAATAAACTGAAGTAATTCTCTTTTCTTTGTTTCAAAATCTAGGTACAGAAATCTATGTAAACAAGATTCCTCAAAGTCTCACTGGATATGTCTTGTTTTTTTTATTTTACACAATTGACCAAAACACCAGCATACGGATTGGTTCAGAGTAAGTAAAACATATAGTATGAGCTCGTCGTGTGCCCAGAACACAAAGTACTTTTTACCAGTAACAAAAGGCCATAAGCAATAAAATGGCTCCTGACAACAGCAAAAACTGGCATTACTGTTAAATTTTCATTGCTACTCACACATTGCTATAGCTGGTAATCAAATCAGAGCCACAGTGGTGATAGGCATGCACTGTGTGCACTAGCCACCCTATGTTCGATTACAAGATGTAATGTTGAAAACGAGACTGCCTTCAAAAACCTATGGTCTTTCATATTAAAAAATAAACAATAATTCTTTTATCAACACATACCCTCAGGTATGCTTGTATTTCAAATGACAATGTTGAAATGCCTTGATCAATATGCAAATTGATTCCCTGTTTTTAATCTCCTGACAAGGGACCAGCAAGATTTGATGAACTCGCCTTTTGGGACAAGGCTCTGGACTCCACTGAGAGGAACTCCATTTATGCTGATGATGATTTTGAGTTTTCGGGTAAGATAGATATTGCTTTTGGCAATATTGGAGGCTCATTAATATACCAGTCTGGCTGGTATTTAAGAGTCAGAGTGATTGCACAAAAATATTTAAAAAGTCTTGAAATGATAAGTTCAGTCCAATAGAGAATCTCAATTTGCATTATTTGATGCTGATGGTGATGACCAAGTTTGCAGAAGTTCATCTTTGGGATTTTGAAAGACCTTTCTTATCCATATTTTCACTCATGAATGTTTTCGTAAACAAAATTCAAATTAAAATTTTTTAATTTGTTAATTTTGACTGCAGTAATTACAACTGAAACCAGTGAAGAGTTGACTGCAACCCAATTTGTTACGGCCACTTCAGAGTTAACTGATATTGTCACCATGACTGAGAAAACAACCACTCCCAGAAAAACAACCACAGTAGAGTCCACTATTCCTTCAACCTTAGCATCTGGTGCTGAAGGATCAACGACCAAAGGGATATTAACAACATTCAGATCAACAATCAGTCCGGAGACAACCTTTGATAGATCTGTAACTTCTCTACCACCAACAGCTTCTCAAGCGATTCTTGATCTAACATCACAATCAAACCTGTCTCGTCTAGTCCAGCAAACCAGATCGAGACTTCTTTGCCACACCTAAGCCATGCTGGAGGAACATTCTCTTCTTCAAGTAACCAGAGAACTCCCACTGCAATCTCAACAGCCTCCTCTCAACGGATAATGCCTGAACAGGAAAGCGCTACAAGTGAAACCATTGCCCAGTTGTTCAACTTGGTAGAACAAGTTTTTATGAAATTATTGCCACTTTACCCTTGTAGATAAGTCAAATTTATCAAACATCTAAACAGATCTGGAACCCCCCCCCAACAAAAACAAATGTTTATGGATTTTGCCAAGTGAAAACTTTGAAGCCAGAGAAAAAAAGTTACAGGATTCTCTTAAACAACATACAGACAAGTTGAATTAACTATCACTGCAAATCCGTAGCTCAAGCCCTCCACCCATAATCTAGTTATGTATTTATTGGTGGCTGAGAAATTCAAAGTATTATAAATTGAATATGTAGATAGGTTAAACTTCAACATGAATCTTTGGATACATCTGTCACTTCATCTCTTATGTTTTAAATCTACAGTTCATAACCTCCTGTGGAAGATTGAACATACTACAGAAAGATGTCATTACTATTAAAGTAATTATTTTCTTACAATCTAGTTGAATAGCACAGTATCCAATGGCAGCCCCGACAGTCATACAGCTGCCCTGCTCTTCAATTTAACGGCTGTTTTGGCAGACTACAGTTTTACTGATGAAGATGGCAGCCAAATACTAGTAGCTTCTGCACAGGTCTACATAGAGCTTGCTAGTCTCGTTGTCGAGTCATTCAGTAACTACACTGTGGAGGAGGCTATAAATGTGGTTGTTGTTAGTGTTTTCAATGAATTCCACCAAATTCCTTTGCTCTTGGGAACAGAATACATACAGAATAAAACCACCCCCACCAAAAAAAGAAAAAGAAAAGAAAACCCCAGACTTAAACGACCTCAAACACAGATAGTCATATTAAAATACATGCATGCTTCCATAAATTGCTCAGAATAAATACTGCTTGCACTTAACCTGGCAGCTTATCTGGTTTATGGTCAGGCACAAATGAGAAGAACATTTTGGCAAATTAACTAATTTTTTGATGTTTGGATGCCCAAGTTATTCTCCAAAAACATAAAGTTTCTCTTTGAGATTTACTTTGATTTTATTCTATTACAGTAAGAATCAGTAATGACCCCCCCCCCCCCAAAAAAGCCGTCTTCTGACGGATCCAGTCTTACTTTTGGAGGTTTCCTTGAAATTCCAACTTAAAGGTCTCCTGCTAATATTGTCCATCTGTCTGTCTTCCAATAGGCATCACTGAGCGTGGTCAACAATCTGGTCAATCCTGCAAATGCTGAAAGATGGGAATTGGTTAGTAATAGATTCTTAAGTGGCAAAGTAATCTTTTACTTTGGTACAAAGAAAAAAAAATAATTAAAAATCTGGCAAAGTGTATGTTTTATTCTTTGTTTAATGAATTTTCTCTTGTTTTTCCTTCTTTGTGAATTCAGATGTTATTCGGCCCTTGGCCTGCGAGATTTGAATCTTTCAAATAAATCAGAATAATAACAATATTGTACTTCATAATTATCCGTGGGAGGGGGGCAGAGCTTCAATCCATCTTGTAATGGAGGAGAAAGAGAGGATAAAACGTATATAAAGTGATGTTTTCAAATTGAATATGTTGGGGAGGCATAAACAGATTCCTTTCTGTTAGTTAGAAGTGTACCTTTGGATTTTGGAACTGTTCAATTGTTTTGATCCTATAAAACTGTGAAATATTAATTTCAAAAGGTGGTAGCAATTTTTTTATTCCACTGAAAATCTGGAGTGATTATGCCCTTGCAGGAAGAATAATCCGTAATTTTAATACACAATCTGAGAAGCGCTTCATGCATGAAACAATTCTCAGATAGAAGTTTTTAAAATCAATTCTCTAAATCCACATTCCATAGAAAGGAAACGTTTCTCAAAATGTTATACATTATCAACAGTTGCAGTGCTTCTTACCAAGTACGTTTTTATGGTAATAAATTTTTGGAGTAATTACGAAAGGTCTACTCTGCCCTTAAAAGACAAATTTGTACAGTTTTGATGTAGTTGTTGCTTCTCTTTGTCAGGCTGGGCAGGGTCTCATCGCTGAAATCACTAAGACGGCTGAACTGATGGCTGTAAACCTTGCTCTACGGGCCCTTAATCAAACAATGGGATCCATTATCCTGGAAAGTGAATACCTCGGTAAGTCAATAACATGATTTCCTTGGGAAGGTCTGGCAGGTCGTGACTCTGTGTCCTCTAGCGAGCTACTTTACCATTATTTGCTTTGTACTTTGGATGAGATGTAAAGCCATAGGCCCTGTGTACTAGGATAGGTAGGACATGTAAAAAACCCACAAAAACAGAACGCTTATTATGGAAGTGTAGGGCTTTATAGGTTTCTTCAGGCTTCTGAGTCACAGTGATTATGCTCGCTCCTTGGGCATCCTTGGTTTCATTACCAGAGTATACCAAAACAAATAATAATAAATAATAATAATAGTAATAAATTTGGGCAAAACAAGGAGAGAAATTTTGGAAGACTGACTCCTTTAAGAATTAGTAGTAGAAGTTATGGTCTAATTCTTACATCCATTTTGATTTGCAGTCACAGTCATTGACTTCATTGAAGAGACAGAGATGTCCATACCGTACATCTTCCCCAGGAATGCTTCAGATGTGGATGGAGCCACCTTCAGTATTCCCACGGCTGTGTTTGAGATCAATGAAGCTAAGGCTGTTGTCACCTTACTGTATCATACCTTAGGTCCTCTCCTACAAGGGTCTGATGATGATGATGGTAGTAAAGATCATCATGACGAGGCATATGAAGATGTCAGGTCAGAGCTCCATTCCTCAGTAGCAAAATTACTCTCAATTCTAACAAAAAAAGATGTGTAACCAAAAAAAGTTAAACACAAGTTGTTGGGTGCCTCAAAGTACACCAATTTCTCCCAGAAGATTGTAACAAAAAAAAGTGGCTTCCAGAAAAAAATAATAGTCCATGGGTCGATTTCACAAAACTCTTCCTAACTTAGGACTAATCCTAGGCAATGCTATGAGATAGGACTAGTCCTAAGTACTGGTCCTAACTTAGGACTAGTCCTATCTCTTAGCATTGCCTAGGACTAGTCCTAAGTTAGGGAGAGTTTTGTGAAATCGACCCATAACTGTTACATGTATTTTTCAAGAATGACTCTGAAGACATGTTTTTCCATTCTCATGCAGAACTTAACTTTCCTCCAGTGACTGCTGAATGGCTGAGTGAGAAATGTTCCACTTTCACACTTGGCTTTCTTGAAACACAACTTTGCAAATAAATTGCAAACAACTTCTTTCTGGGAACAATTTGTTAAGTCCTTCAGTAGGTCACACAACGAAGTGTAATAAACATTAAAAAAAGAACTGTCAAAAAATAAAAAATAAATAAACTAAATACAATTCTTGCAGACGAAACTAATTTTATATTTGTATTCTCTTTGCCCACAGTGAGTCAGTTAACGAGACAGAAAAGTCAGTGGTGGGCAGTAAGATTCTGACAGTCACGCTGGTACCCACTCTGGAATCACCAGTGCCTGATGCAATCAATTTTGGGTTTCATATCTATCCTGATGTAAATATCATTTCAGTCGATCATACATTTAATTTTCAAGCTAATGAAATTGTTTGCATTAAAGGGATACAATGCCTTAAGATTGGGCACTTTGGGCTATAAAAGTGTTTCTTATGAAATGAATATGATTGGAAAGATGTTTAAAAAGTAGAATATAATGGTTCACAAAAATTTTACCTAAAATCCCTGGTCCCATGGCACAAGACTAGCGTAATGGTCAGGTGGTTCAGACAACAATTAAACTACCCTTGAATGCAAATGGTTTTGGGTTCAACTTCTGTCCTGGATTGTTTTAAAATCAAATTATAATATTTACGTGTGCATAAGGAAGCTCATCTTTTTATCTGTTGTGTTGCAGTCTTGGGCATCACTTAGAAAAATGGAAACTAAGAAGAAGTGCGCATACTGGAATTTTTTGTTATCGTAAGTTTTTGAAAGTCAGTGTAACAGTATGTTTAGAACGAGTGTGCCGTCATCGTGACGAGTCAGTGTAATAGTATGTTATATTGAACGAGTGTGCCGTCATCGTGACGAGTCAGTGTAATAGTACGTTATATTAAGTGAGTGTGCTGTCATCGCTATGAGTCAATGTAATAGTATGTTATATTGAACGAGTGTGCCGTCATCGTGACGAGTCAGTGTAATAGTACGTTATATTAAGTGAGTGTGCTGTCATCGCTATGAGTCAATGTAATAGTATGTTATATTGAACGAGTGTGCCGTCATCGTGACGAGTCAGTGTAATAGTACTTTATTTTAAGTGAGTGTGCTGTCAGCGCTATGAGTCAATGTAATAGTATGTTATATTGAACGAGTGTGCCGTCATCGTGACGAGTCAGTGTAATAGTACTTTATTTTAAGTGAGTGTGCTGTCATCGCTATGAGTCAATGTAATAGTATGTTATATTGAACGAATGTGCCGTCATCGTGACCAGTCATTGTAATAGTATGTTATATTGAATGAGTGTGCTATCATCGTCAGGAGTCAGTGTAGTACAAATTTGCCATTATCGATAAGTCAATAATAGCTTAGCAGAATGATACCTAGTTTCCCCTCATTTTGCAGGAATGAGACCAATGGAGCTTGGTCAGAATCTGGCTGCCGTATAACCTCACAGAATGACACCTTTGCTACATGTAGCTGTAATCACATGACCAGCTTTGCCATACTCATACAAGTTGTTGACATTGAGGTAAATTTGTTGTTTCAAAATTGTCAAAATCTTTACTTTATAACATCAGCTTAATGAGAATTTTGTCAAAAGTCAATTGATAAACCTCAAGGGAAACTGACTGAGTTAGTTATATATTAATTTTGGGTCAAACAAAGCCAAATTGACTAGAATGGGATTAGAACCTGCAACATTTGGGTTTACAAACCGGTTCTCTGTCGACTGAGCTATCTAGCTCGGTTGGCGGTCTATTTATTTTAGAAAACAGTTTTCGCCATTTGATACTGGTTTTTGTTTATTTGACACTGTTGTAGATTTCAGAGGCAGACAAACAAGCCTTAGATATCATATCTCTAGTAGGCTGTGTGTTCTCTATCATCGGAACGTTTATGACATGTTCAACTTATCTATTCCTAAGGTGAGTGCCACTGTAGATAAATGCTACCAGAAAGTTCATAAATAAGTTCACATTTTTGCAACATTTAAAAAAGGAAACTGCACAATGCCCATGATTCATACCAGAAGTTTTCATGATTTTTTTTGTAATAGAGAGGCTCCAAGGTCAAACAGCTGTTTTGTGATGTTACTCATCTTCAAAGTCGTTACGAAAGTGGAAAACAAATTATAAGTCTCTCACATCATGATAAAATGGTTTGAAATTCCACAGTATTTGATGCCTTTCCAGAACAAAATTCTGATGACACACAAAAATGACGGATGACGTCTCATTTCAAATATACGAGTTCATACATTTTTTGTACCGGGTCAGAGTTGTTCGACCTGTGCTCATATAAATGAAAACAATGTCATTTTTTTAATCTTTAATTTTCTTTCATGATGACAGAATGACATCAGAGAGGACGATCATTCATTTTAACCTTTCTCTAGCGATCATGTTGGCACAAATCATCTTCTTATTTGAGGAAACAACGGAAAGAAAAACTGTAAGTAGCAGTGTGACTAAACCTTACCATTGGGGGGGTAGGGGTAATAAAAAATTGTGGGGGGTATATAGTTTACCCCAAAATAAAAACTACACCTGTACTTTAATTTGGTCTTAACCATACACTGATGTGTGCAAAGCACTGTATAGTCAATACTTTCCTAGAGTCCTGTGAAGAAAACAAATCCACAGGCATATTACTCGGGTGGGATTTGAACCGAATACCTTTTCCGTTCTAGAGCAGATGTCTTACCACTAGACAACCAAGATTGCCCAGTAGCCAGAGGCAGTTTGAATCCTTTGTTTCAGCAGCAGGTAAGGCAGCAATTTGTTTTCACAAAACTCTGGGGGAAAGTACCGAGTATAAAGTGCTTTACACACATCAGTGCATGGGTAGAACCAAATAATAATATTCAGTCAGGTCTTGGGATTATCTTACCTCTCGTCTGCCTTCTAGGTGGGCTGCACTGTCGTGGTGATTCTGCTCTATTTCCTCAACATGGCCATCTTCTGTTGGATGTTGATCGAGGGAGTTCAGATCTACTTCCAAGTCGTGGTGGTCTTCGTCAACGCTGAGAGGCTGAAGATGTACATCATCATTGGATGGGGTAGGATATAAAGAGGAAATGAGAGAAAAGTTTTGCCTTGTTTATTTTTATAGTGTTGGGAAGTTTTTTGACCCAGAATAAGGTCAAAACCCCAACTTTACCTTAAGTCAAATACCAATGTTTTATGAAATTACGATGTGTACATCAGGCCCAATTTCTGCTCTGCTCCACGAATCTGTGCTTACAGCGCTCGTATAAAAGCAAATGATCTACGGAGCACAAGTGCAGAATTTCGTGGTAAGCTTTGCCATGAAATTGGGCCAAGAAAGACACAACGTTCTCATAGTAACATAACTATTATAGATTCTAAGGAGCTGTAACCTGTTTCAGAATTGTGGTACCCCGATGTGATAATCTATGGCTGTAATTGCCCACTTTGACATTTTGTATGCAGGTTTACCTCTGATCTTCACTGTCATCACTGCGGCAATACTCAGAGAGTCCCTTGGCATGCATGGCGTGTAAGTAAACAAAACTGCCTGTATATACAAGTTAAATCAAACAATGTACAGTGGATAATTTCCAGTGATGTCACTCATTTTTAACCTCTCTCGACATTTGTAGCAGTATACTCAAGTCTAGACAAATCCATTGTGGATGTCCTGCTGCAGTGTTTCCGCCATTCTGATGGTGGCAATTACCTCAGCGTTAATTTGTTTTACGCACCATGGGCATCTCCAAGTAATGATGTTGATGTAACTATACAAAATGCCAACACCAAGCGAGTTAAAGCCAGCACCTTACACATACTTGAGCATAAAAGCGTCCCAGCACTGGCAGAAAACCCTGATACAGGACATGAACAATTTTCTGACATTACTGGGACACAAATACGTCCAGTGTTAATCTGTTCATGCACCACGTGCATCTCCGACCAATGATGTTGAAGCAATTTATACAAAATGCTAACGTCAGGCAACTTAAAGCCTGCACCTTATGCTACATGAACATAAAAGTGTCCCAGTACTGGCAGAAAACCTTGGTACAGAACATAAGAAAATTGAACTGAAATGGATTGCATATATTATTTGGTTTTACCCACACACCAATGTGTGTTAAGCACTGTATACTCAGTACTTTCCCGATTCCTGTTAACAAAATCCACAGGCATATTACTTGGGTGGGATTCAAACCCACGACCTCTGCAATTCTAGCCCAGACATTCTCGGTGGTCTAGTAGTAAGACATCTGCTCTAGAGTTGCAAAAGTCGTGGATCCCAAATTTAACATCTATGAAATGGATTAGTTTATAGGTTTTGGTTAGACAGCAAATGCGTTCAGTACACAGTCAACTCAACTTTCAAATGAGTCAATGTAAGACAACCTTTGTCAACAGCTAAATATGATTGAGTACAAGACTTTAAATTTTGCTCTTCTCTTTCAACCAGGTGTTGGCTGAGTGTAGTGGACAAGTCAATCTGGTTTTTCATTGGCCCTGCCACTGTTGTAATTTTGGTAAGAAATCCTATTTTGAGAAAGAGAAAAAACAGCCGCAGGTTTCCTGTACCACACCTAATTGAGACTGTGATGAGAACAAGTAATGGCCTGAAGCTGAGCTGTGTACTGCTCAATAAACACGTATAATCGTGTGGCCATCTTTGTTGGGTTTTCTGCTCACACAGTGATAATGACAGTTCTTTTCATTCCGTTTAAAGGTACCAGACTACTTTTTCCTTTCAGACTCAGTTTGGTTACATTGGGCTGAATAGCAGAAAAGCACAACGGCTGCACCATTTTATACTTAGGTCTATGAAGGTCAGGGAAGTCCCACTTGATTCACAGGCAGATTGTTTCTGATTAAATCTGGAACACTGTTATAATTACTAACTAGGAGGTCGGTTTTTAATAACAAATAATACCCGAGTATTATATGGCGTACATATCTACCAATAAGGTACTCAAGACGCTGAACAAGAGAAACATTTTAAGACAGGTTTTAATTGTTTCAACTATGAGAAAGACAAAGCAGTAATGGTTAAGTGTCTTGCTTAAGGACACAAGTATCAAGATAGGGACTCGGACCCACTCTCTGCTGATCAGAAACACCAAAGCTTTATTCCAGTGTGGTAGATCGCTCGGTCACGACAAGCCGCGATAAAATAAACTATGCCTAGCTTCGACAATGGATAACATTTTGAACAGCTTATCTTTTTGCCCATTTTGTTTGCAGGTTAATTACTACATTCTAATCCGAGTTACAAAGGTAATTGTATCTCTGACTACAGCACATGGAGCAAACAAGATTGACCATGCCAAGTAAGTTTGGGCAACTGCTGTGTATAATTTAAACAAAAGCAACATGTTTGTTTGTTACACGTTTCCTCATAATGACTTTTAAAGTCTACTGGAAAGTTTTATCTGTTGTTTTTCAGTCTATTTATGCAGTCGAGTAGAATTTGACAAATAAAAAAAAAGTTTAGTTTCCAGTTAACGTTTAGTGATTGCTTCATTTATTTCAAGAAAGTTTGAAGGTCAAGGAGATTTGAGAAAATCCTGAAATCAGGAAAAAATCCTGAGAAATCACACGCCTTAAGGACTGATAACAAGACATCTGTGAATGAAAAACTGACATTGAGATTTCCTGTTCCACCAGGAAATCAATCAAGGCATCTTTGATGTTACTGCCTCTTCTGGGCTCTACCTGGGCATTTGGCTTCCTGTGTGTATCAGGGACTACCATCGTCTTTCATTACCTGTTTGCAATCTGCAACTCCTTCCAAGGTTTCTGTCTGTTCCTTGCATATTGTGCTTTCAGCTCTGAGGTGAGTTATGATCAGTGGCCATCCAGGATGAGAGGTTCACAGTGAGGGTGCTAAAAGAAAAAATCAACCATAGTGTTTTAAAATTGGCTGCCTTATGGAGACTCAGGACAAAATAAAAAAGCAAAAACGAAAGGTCTCCATAAGGGAATTCTGAAGACTGGGGTGCTCCACAAGGAATATTTTGTACAAAGAATATGGGAGGATGTTTAGTACACAAACAAAGGAAAGAACAAAAGATGTGTCCACAGGGATGTAAACATTAGAATGTGTGTGCTACGTGAAGTACATGCTGTTATATACATATTACATTGTATGGGGCATCATGTATAATGTTCAGTAAGAAACAAACTCTTCAGGAGAGAACATGAAGCATGAAATTAAAACTGAGTGAGCGCAACTTATTTTGATGCCCATAATGAATCCATTACGTGTATCCGTAACAGATTCAATGTTTCGAAAGCTGAGGTTTTGGGTTTGGCTTGCAGCGAAACTTGTAGGTAATCTCACTATTGCTTTAGGCATGGGATATGGTTCTTCGTTTTTTTGCTAGAATTGTATCATTTTCTGTGTTGCATCTTGACAGCTCTAGCGTTCGTTTGAAACTGGAAAGAAATGAGGGGTGGGGTACTGCTATTGAAGTTTGATAAAGTTGGACCCTTTTTTACTGAGGTGATTTTACACAGCAAACGCGTTGAACATGTTTTGCGACAGTTCCAATGGGAGCAGTGTACAGATGCATTCCTAATCTTATGTTATGTGCACAGCCGCAATCATACACTTTATGTATACAACAGATGAATAATGAGTAACTCTTTGCAGTTTTTGTATTCAACAAACTCAGTTAGTTCTTATTTGTCCTCAACACCGCGCTGAATACCGGTAACTGATTTGAAAATAATGTTGAGATAACCATTGGTTTTCAAACTGCCATTCATAACATGGACACCAAAATGTGTACCCATGATTGTGGCCGTGTACAAAATCAAATTTAAACTATTTGTAAGCTAAACCTTATAATCATCAAAAGCATTTCCAATGGGACTTACTTTGAAAGCCGAGTCAGCAGGATGAACAAGTTCTAACTTTGGTCTCTCTATCCAAACAGGTCCGAGAGTCCTGGCGAAAGAAGCAAGAGAGCTGGACCCTTGACGCTCACTTAATGCTCAACACACTAGTAAGGTCAGCCCGGCCTCCACTACCCCAGCCTGGACTGCAAAAGGAGATTCAAGTGTCAGATCCACTGACGTAACCAATAATAATAATGACTAGTTTTTATGTAGCACTTTATCTACGGACGTCTCAAAGTGCTTATAATTATTTATTTCCAGACAGGTTTTTGAAGTTTTTGAATTATGAGACCCATTTATGTAACACCTTGTAAGGATTTACAAGGTGCTGCAGTGCATTCAGCAGCCACTGCCATAAACACTGGGCAAACCCCTTCTTTCTGCTGATCAGAAACAATGTTGCTCGAGTCCAGTGCGCTTGATCGCTCGGCCATGCACGCCACCAATGATCAGAAATAATTGTTTTGGAGTGAGGTTAATTAGGATAGTTACATTCCAGTAACAGTTGAAGACTGTTGAAGACTGTAGGATCTACATTCATTGAAAGAATTGCTCGGCAGTTTTCTTTCCCAAAGTTTTCTGATTTTCTTGTTTCTTTTAAGTGATTCTTTACAAAGTCTGCTTAGCTGGTTCATGTAAATTGTTGTACCCAAAATCGGATTGCATCCGATGTGCTCCAGCATCATGTACAGACATGATATTAAATGTGTCCAACTCTTCTAAATCAATGCATGAATGTTGCAAATATCAGAAGATTCAATCAAGCTTACCTCTCTGAGTGTTCAAATCAAGCCATTATCAGTGGGCCAAGCACGCTACCCTGTGGGCACACTTTCTGCATCCACTCCGTAAGTGCATACAGTAATGCTGATGCACGTACCTAGTTGATGACATTTTGACGTGTGTAGAAGTAGTGACATCTTCTCCAAACTCCTCATGTAAGTCATTTACATTTTTGGTTGTAAGTAAAATAATTAAAGCATTCAAATGGTTAGGTACTAAATGAACAGAATTAAAAAAGAACAATCTCTAGATTAAAACAAACCTTTCACCCAGGTTTTAATTTTATTTTTATTTCCAATACATAAGTCCAGCAATGCAAGCCATCATCACACTGAGACCCAAAAGTAATAATACAGTATAATAAGGATCATTATCACATAGGAATGGTACAAGAACAATTCAATGGGTTAGTTTAGTATTTTAATATCAGATACTATTGACAGTGATTATACGTAATAATACACAAAGCATTAACAATATACAGCATTTAAAGATACACAGAGAAAGCTAGAAAATAAACAGGCTGTGATATTCTTGCAATGAAGTTGATCGATTATGATTCAAATGTGAAAAATAAGGAGGATATTTTAGAAAACCAATAGCTTGTGTGAATCTTAGACAAACATTTCCCCTCACCTACTCCATGTTGTGAGCACAAGTATCAGTGAAAAATGGGTCATTTGACACAGAGGGGAGGCTTGTTGTCATGTACTGCACAGATGACATGAGTCTATCCTGGATTACAGTTTGAACTAAAATTAAAAAGTGCAGTGCAAACTAATGCCATGATTGCTTGTGCATATTGTGCATAAGTAAATACTAATAAGCCTTTTTCACACAACATAAAATTACCAATTCCCAGAGAATCAAACCCCAGGAAATTCCACTGCCACCCTCGTTTCACACTCAGTATGCTAACTAACCCCTGGGGTTCTCTCTCATGACCCTACTCCCTATAGCAGGGGTAGCTACTACTTCGGAACTGGCTGTTTCCCAGGTATTTGCCAGGGTTACAAATTCGAGTGTGAAAAGGTCAACCAAATTGTCCTGGGTGTTTCCTGGGAAAGGTATCTAGTGTTACAATAACCCTAAGCTTGAAATAAATAACAGCTTTAAAAAAGTCTCACTCTGTCATGAAATTAGTGGTATAATTCAGTCTTGGTATTTTTTTTAAAACAATTATAATGTTACTAACTACTCCGTGTTTTAACTGCAGAACACATTTAAGAGAATTAACCCTACATACTCACTGGTTGACACAATTGCTCTTTGAACGTAAGTTTGTGCTGATGTCATTACAACCTTTGATAGCCATTGGGCCATTTGAAAAACTTGCACTCATTGGAGATTAAAAACAAAACAGTAACACACAGGGTCAAAACAGCTTGAAAATTTGACAATACTTTAACAGGTGCATATGAATCAAACCCAAGAGGCTATTTATAATTTACCTCCCCAAAAACAACCAACATCTTGAGGTAAATAGTTGTTGAAAACATGTAAATTAAAACAGCTGTGTCAAATCCACGTCTTTGAAGTTGGATTTTTATTTTTAATTGTTTTTTTTTTTTATTGCTCTTGCACTTGGAAGGAAACTTTAGATGTCCAACAACCAAGTTTCAAAGTACAGACAGAAGCATAAAATCAGCTGGTATCTTTCACTCAAAATTGTCCACTTTCACTACGTCCATGAATGAGTTTCGTCAAGAATTCTGAAAAACAACTTCACCAGCAACATTTGTTAAAAGCAATTCAACACAGAAACCATAAAAAGTAAACATTTTCAATGGAAGATTGCTTGAAACCAACTCAATATAGTTTTGCCAGGCATTGTTTTACTTTCTGGATCTGAATAACTGACCCTTTTTTCAAGGTTGCCACCATCTTTGACATGTCCCCCGTATGGAATAGCATAATTCATGCTGATATTTAACATACCAAAAAAGGGACAGACTAATTTTCCTTCAAGCCTTAGTTTTGTTACATTGAACTTAGAGAGAAAAAAAAGAAAGGATATCTGCACCATGAAAAAGTATAAAATTACACCCTGATTGGCTCTATTCGTAACACTTTCTTAATGCTTTATAACTTTGATAAACCATTTCATCAGATTTAATGTTTGTAAACCGAAATACACCTATAAACAGCTCTTGCAATTTAACTGTAAATGAAAAAGAAATTAAAACATTCCAGTATATTTTCTGTAAATACAGACAGTTCACACCTCACACTTCAATCAAGGTAAACAAGGTTTATGTTTTGTTTTAATAACAAAAATTTTGAGTTTCTAATGGCGTGTTGTGGCCGAGCGGTTAAGAGCACCAGACACAAGTTCTGTTGTTTCTGATCAGCAGAGTGTGGGTTCAAGTCCTGGGCCCAATTTCATAGAGCTGCTTAAAGCACAAAAAGTAGCTAAGCACAACAAAATTATGCTTACCAGTATAAGGTTACAAGCCAAACTGCCATATCACATGTACACTTTGTATCCTGCTCAATTCTGCTCAGCAGGCAATTGTTGGGCAATATTTTCTGCTTAAGCAGCTCTATGAAATTGGACCCTGGTCATGACACTTGTGTGTCCCCTTCAGATGGGACGTAAAGCTGTAGGTACAGTGTGTTGTGTAATGCACGTAAAAGAACACTTTTGGCTAAGAGAATAGGTTTGCCCCAGTTTTTTGGCAGTGGCTGCTGAATGAGCTGAATCACCCTGTTAACCATTATAAGGTGCTACATGACTGGGTCTCATCATTCAAAATGATCAAAAACCTGTCTTAAATGTTTCTGTTTGTGCAAGCGCCTTGAGTATTGGTAGATACATGCGCTATATAAGACTATATATTACATTACACACCACTCTAGTTATAATTTTGTCTTTTTATCTAATGAAAAGTTGTCCCTCAATAAAAAAAAACGCATCTGTCACTTAAAAAAACACCTCACCAAAACAATGACACGCCATCGATAATGACAAGCCCTTCAGACAATGACACACCATTTTGGCCAGAATAAGCCTTTAGGAATTGACAAATTGCAATGAAATGTCCCTCACCAATGACACATACCCTTGGCAATGACACACCCATAGCAGTGACACAAGACCATCACAATTTTAAGCCTATCGCAATGACAAAACTCAAAATTATGAACGAACTGTTCTAAAAACGTAAGACTAAGATCTGGCCTTATGGGTGACGGCAGTCTTACTACACTTGTATGTATTTTTCCTGCTAAGACTATTTGTTGCAATTAATATCCATCTTTGAAATATATAAATCCACTTCAATTAAAACACTATATATTGAAAATTCTGAATATCTATATCTTATTATCAAAACTAATATTGCTATTCTTGATCAGCAAACATTACAGATCCAATATACTTTTCAACTTTCAATTACGATTTAATAAAAGAAAATGAAGGAAATCTCTACGGAGGTATGGTTTTTGTACTGAGGGAGCCCTACCTAGTTAATCATGTGCATTTGATTCTAATTTTAAAACCAATTAAGCCTCACTAATTGGGCTAATTGGAAAGCATAAATTGAGAAAAACAAAAAAACCTTAAAAAAATAAAATCAGGGTGTTCCATAAAAAGTCGCAAAGAAAAAAGAAAATAAATCATGGACACTAAAGCTGTCTTATCGTTTTTTTGTGTTTTTTTCTTCTTTAAAGGAGACAACAACTTTTGAAAAGGGCAAGGTTCAACAATGATTTTTTAGGAATTAATGCCCAGATAAAACGTTTAAAATGTTCCTTAATTATCTTCATTTGTGATACAATTTCAGTAAAACACAGTTTGTGTACTTTCCTCCCATAAAAGAAATGAAAACGACTTTTATCAGAGGTCACATTTCTAAAGTTATCAAGCACTTCCCTCAAGACCAGGGCCCACTTTCATAGAGCTGCTTAAGCAGAAAATGATGTTTAGCAAATTATGTCTCTTTAGCACAAATTAGCAGGGAACCAGTCACAAACATACTGTACATGACATGGTACTCTGGCTGGTAACCTGTTTCTGAATAGCAAGAATTATCTTTGCTAAGCATTTTTTGGTGCTTCACAGCTTTATGCAATTGTGACCGGGGCAAGAGTGAAAACTCAAAAACTTAACGTAAATTTCAAATTTCAGAAAAAAAGGGGAGTCCTTTCCAACACTTTATTGTTAATCAGCTCCCCTTCCAGATAAAACTGTCTGAAATTGTTTTATTATGAGCTTGTTTTCAACAGAAAGAAACAAAGGAACCAATTTCAGATATTGACCAAATTCACCCGACAGCATCTTCACAATAATCTTAGATGCGCCATTTCGGAAGACTATGTCCCCGTGTTATACAATGTCGTGCACATTTTAGGTGACGGGGCATTCACACGCTTACGTGTTGACTCCCGAAATGGTGAGCCTGGCAGACAGTAGATGCATGTGATACTGTTGCAACATGCAATGTGTTGAATTGTTGAAGCTTGCGTTCAAACTTCCTGACAGATAAGTTCTTATAAAACAGTTCATCAGATATTTTATTTCTATGCCAATAATATACATATTTTTTATAGAACACCCTTGTGTTTACATAAATACACATGCAACTATGTTAGTAATTTTATACATATTTTTGTTATATATACTAATGGTACATATGCATTTAGTATTAACAGTTGATACGTATTATAATATTTACAAGTTTCTAAAAATACAAGCAGCCAATTATACACCGTTTACTAGGCTGCTTAGATGGTTATCTATGAGAGGTACTCTGTGATTGGCTGGTCTGATAATAATGAATATTCATTAGCCATCCAAGAATCAACACATTAATTATACTGATAATTGGCGTTAACGAGTGTGCAGTCCACACTATATTGGTCTCAATCAACATATGCAATAAAACATTGTTGATCATTTATAAATCTGCAAAGATGCAGGTCTGAAGTTGTTAAGACAGCCACATGAAACAAGTCAGTGTAAGATCAAATGCCATTATTCCCTGTATTGTCTTAATTTACAATGCTCTACACAGATTAAAGCAAAGACCCAATTTCCCATTGAAGCAGGCAAATAGATGTACTTCTATTACTGTCTGCATGCCACAAGTCAATGTTAAACACCTTATTACTTGTTAAAATCATTTGATAAAAAATATAACGGTTGTCACAGATTTGAGCTAATCTCCAGTTCCAATAGGGAAAATCCAACAGACCGTCCAAATTTAGTTTATGCAAACCTTCTCCATCATAAAGGTCAGTAAAATCAACCAGAGTTTGCCCTTTACCTTGTTCAGTGACAAGGCAGCGGGACCAGTTAGATTGTTGTTTCACTAGTCCCGTCAGCTTTCTTCACAATTCCATTTTTCATGTTAAATAGGGATGCATTTCAACACTGAACTAGCCGGCTGAATCACTGCTAGATAATTCTAGCTGGTCCTCTGGTGTGTTAACTAGCATTTGGCCAGCAAACCACTGTTGAGGGAGAACGCTGTAAAAAAAACTAACAACTTGTAAATGTTACTTTAGAGGGAAACCACTCCCCCCCCCCCCCCCCCCCCCCCCCCCGCTGTGACCTCATGTTTTGCAAATATTTTTTTTTTTTTTTATTTCGTCTTGTTTAACCAGAGTAGCCCCATCAGTTATCAAAGAACTGTTCTCCCTGGGGGCCCTGGGGTAAAATTGTACATTGTGTGTTGAATTGACAGTATGGAAATAAATGTAGGTGTGAACTCAATGAAGTAGAAGCCTGGACTCTCTATTCAGTGTTGTCTGTGACACCAATTTGAGCTTTGGAACCGAGCAACTTTCAGTTGGCTTCAATTATAGATTTTTGTCTGGGTAAAAGATTGCTGTGTATTTGCACGTTTAGACCAGGTAAAAAGGAAATTTAACATAACTAAGAAAGAGAAGTAACTTTTTTGTTGTATGTTCACCATTGAGTGAATAAGTTAGACAATTTTTGGCAATATACACCTTTGATTACATTGGTCTGGGAGCAGGGTACCAGACATAACCAAGACATGAGAAGTGTTTGTAAAATGATACAATGAGTATAAATTATGCAGCACCCATTATTTTGACTGTTCTTCAATAATATTTCAGACAATGTTACTTTTATTATAATGGGAAGTAATATTTCTTGAAAGTTATCAAAGATACTTCAAATAAATGCCTTTGAATCCTGAAGTAAGTGTATGCTAAATTCAGCTTTTGTTTTGACTTATGTTGCTTAACATTTACAAAATACATTCACCCCCAAATTATATTTGAAAACATGTAAATACCTTGTCTTCCACAGAAATAGTTTCGAGTTTAGAATATTTCAAATCTATCATCACAAGTACATGTTTACTGAGGGCAAACCTTTTATACTGTTCGGAAGAATTTTTGGATAATACGTACAGTTTACGATATACACGTACTATCGGTTAAACAAGATCCACATATATCTACACACATGGTACAACCTCAAACCAAACACACTCGTTATGTTCACTCTATTATTATTGCTATGAGTTCGTTTTTATACATTGGTCGTTTAACCAGGTTTACAAATTCAACCATAACTATCATACTCCGTGTTTTTATGTTTTGTTATCTCTAACTAGTCACTAGTTGGTTATAAGTTTTAACTAATCCGTACGAAACAGTCAAATGTACAAAAAAACAAAATGCTCAGCAGAAAGGAGCAAGCACTCAGTTCACACCACTACATGGTTTAGTGAAAATTGTAACAAAACAATCACGTTTCAAATGAAACAGTAATCATAGTTACATCACATCAACACCCACTCATTCAAGGATCACGTTACAGCTGGCTCATTATAAACCGTGTTATATCAGAACGATGTTATTTGGATATGTATACATCAAGTGCATTGATTGTCACAGAGTAAACACACAATAATGTCTACCTTGCTTGTTTGTTTGTTAACAAGTAACTACTCACAAGCACGCATGACAAACTCTACGGTAAGAAGTTTTTTTTTTTTTAACACTGAACACATACGTTAAGGTTCTCTTCAGTTAAGGTACAAAAGCAATGTTGCTGTCAATCGCCTTTTTTTTCTTAGAAAAATTGACAAAAGTTTAAAATACAAAAAACTGTTATACCATAAACACTTACAAGCACACCCTGTAACAAAGTCGCTCAAATTATGTAAATACCTTGAATAAGAAAACAAAAAATTTACGAAGTGGGGGAGAGAGGGAATAATAATTGTGTAATAATGAAAGGGTCACTAGAAATAAAAATGAACAAATTATGTATTCATGTCACAAACTTCTAGGTCTTGAGTGTTTATTGTTGAAATCAAAGACCTATGCAAGTGAACGCTTTACTTCCAGACTTGATTTCTTTGATCCTCTTCAAGGTTAAGCTGTTTAAGCCACAAATTTCAGACGGTGAGTTTTAGACTTCGTACTCATGTTGCAATGCCTGCAATAGGGATCCCTGGCCATCAGTTCTAAAACAGCCTACTAATATCAGACAGTAAGTTTCGCAGTTTATACCTCTTAAATGTTTTATAGTTTATTTCCACCCAGACTTTCTTTCATATAGGGGACATTGGGGAAAGTTCAGAAATAAAAACCTGTTTTTTGTTTTTTTGTTCAGGATAAGCTGCTTCAGGCTCAGAAGTTGGTCTCCCTTGCAGTGTCTCCATCCATCTTCTTGTGCTCTTTGTCGACCACTTCCATGGAGTTGCGATTTGAGAGATCCATGATGTTGCCATGGTGGTTGGTGTCTTTGTACCCGGCTGCTTCCTGTGCAGCAAGCAGGACATCCTGCGCCTCCAGTTCTTTCTTGGAGAGGTGGTAAACAAGAGCTGCCCCATAGGAGTCACCTAGGACATTGATCGAGGTACGCAGACGATCCCTGAAGAGCAACAGATGGTTAACAAGTTTATCAAAATGTACTTCCTCATGTTTTTCTCTAAAGGGAGAGGTTAAATGACTGCAAGCCTTCAAGACCATTTAAGTTTTTTTTTCTTCAAGGAAATCACCCTTGATTTTCTCAGACAGAAAATACAACTTTCTGAGAAAACTGAAATGAACAGTTTTGGGACAGGTAAACATATGATCTTTATAGATTCAAAGATGGCAATTAAAAAAATTATTTTGTTTCTCTTTGATAAAACAATCTATACAGAAATAATTCAATAATTTAGGCGTTTCAGTGAAAAGTTCAGTGCAATACATGGGGCTGGCGTACATGTATTTTGTCCTTTACATTTTGTTGACGTTAAACCAAAGACAAACAAGAACTCACAAGAACCAGTCGACAAGGAGAATGATGCTGACGTCATTGGTTGGTAAACCAGCCGCGGTCAAAACCAAGAGCATCGTCACAACACCTGCACTGGGAATGCTAGCTGCTCCAATACTTGCAAGAGTAGCTGTCAAGCTGGAACGGATGAGACAGAAGATTAAAACTACAAACCCCCAACAGCACAAAGAGTTGCAGTTTTCATGAAAGTTGCTTTTAAAGAGTCTGCAGTAGTCATCAGCAATGACCTACCCACCCAGTGACCTATTAAAACTTCAACACATGTACGCAGAATACTTGACAGTAGTGACTTGTCGAAAAATGCATTAACAGTGAATAAGCCCACTTATGACCTCAGGATATGACAAAAGTATTTGACCACCATCTAAGCTATGACCTCAGGGTAATGACATACATGATAGTATTGATTTATTTGACTCCAACACCTTCAAAGTACATGACCTCCACACAAGTTATGATCTCAGGATATGACCTACCTGATAGTAATGACCTGCCCAAGAGTCAATGGGATGCCATTCATTTGTGCAATGAAGATCACAGCCACAGCTTCATACAACGCTGTGCCGTCCATGTTGACTGTAGCTCCGATGGGTACCACAAAGCGTGTGACTCGACGATCAATCTTATTGTTTTCTTCCAGACAGCGGAAGGTCACTGGAAGGGTGGCGGCACTATGGAGCAAATCACAAGCAGTTTTGAAAAAGGGTTGTTGTGTTGGGAATGTATCTTGATTCCAATGGAGTAAGTGCACCAGTAGCAGCTGTCTTCCAAATATAACTAAGACTGTACCTTAACTTGATTCAAAGAGTGCATGCATACCAGCTGCAGCAATTTTGTTGACCATATCAATAGTATACTGCATCTTTCAGACAAAAATGGAGCAGAAGGGTTGGGCCAGTTTGAGTGAAAAACACACCCACCTGGAGGAGGTTGCAATAGCCATAAGCCATGCCTGCAGCATCCCCTTGAAGAAAACGAATGGGTTCTTGCGGACGAAGAGGGTGTAGATGCCCATGAGGCAGCTCAGATGGATGATAAGACCTACGATGACCGTGACCATGTACATTCCAAGCTGGGCAAAGATCAACTCTGGCTTGTCCATGTCCAGGATCTTGGCACAGATCAGACTCATGATACCGATGGGAGAGTACCTGAAAGAGAAAGGGTGAATGGAATCACTTTAGCTTAACCCTACTACTACTATCTTTGCACTCTCCTGCCCAACTGGCCCTTTCTACAAAATACCAAAGCAGACTGTGCCATGGGATTTCCAAATAACACCAGCTGTACAAACAGAAGAAACCCATGCACCCAATGCTAGCCTAGAAGGTATGGTACTTTCTGGTAGTCTGCGGTATCTGTGTTTGGGAGGTTATTCTGTATTTAATAAAAAATGATCATTTTAACTGTCACTAAAATCATAACATTCATCTTAGGTATAGAATGTTTGTACATGACCTTTGCTTTTATGAACCAAGATATAATGCACATAACCCTAATCATAAAATTCAGAACTTTTCCTTTGTAAGATTCTTTTGTAAAATAGCATTGTATACACACTTTATGGTTACTTTGTGTAGAAGACACAAGGCCAGGAACCAAAGATTGAAACAAGACTTACCACATGATGAGGCTGACCAGCTGCATGGTAATCTCAGCCAAGATCTCAAAGAATTGGATCATCACACGAGCCTTCTGCCCCATCCTACTCAGAAGAAGTCCAAATGCAATGCAGAAAGTCACAATACCTACAAAGAGACAAGATAAGCAGACCAGTTCAGAAATAGCTCCGAAGTAAAAGTTCAGCTGTTGGTTTGTGATAGATATAAATGTAACAACTTTGATTTGCCATGATTGGCCTGTCCTGTGGCTGGCTGAGTGATCAAGTGCACCAGACACAAGCTCTGGTGTTTCTGATCAGCAGAGTGTGTTGGTTCGAGTCCTGGTCTTGACACTTGTGTCCTTAAGCGAGAGACTTCACAATTATTTATTTATTAATGTTCTGTTCTGGAGCTTAAATCAGTTTTAGACGTGCAAATTCTAAGGACAATAAATGACTTGAATTGAATTGAATTGAGTCATTTCTTTGGAAGGAACAAAAATGCTTTTGGTCCCGTGTGTTGTGAAATGCATGTAAAAGAACCCAGTATACTTATTGTTAAGAGAAGGGGTTTACCCCGTGTTTCTGGCCTAGTTGGCTGCAGACTGTGCTGCATAACATTGTTAACCTTACAAAGGTGCTATGTAAATGGGTCTTATAATTAAAAAAAGTAGCATACCTGTCTTAAAAAACATTGTCAGAACTTTGAGACACCCCTAGATATAAAAACTGATTATTATTACTGGAGATGGAAAGACTTTGGAAGATGTAGAGGGTGGTGCTGGCCTAAGTAAATAATAGGTGGGAAAGAACAACAAAAACCCAAGTAGTTTACTACATACCAAGGACGTTCATTCCACTTTTGTAGGTGAATTTGCGTACTTTCTGCATACCCAGACTGACAGATACGTACTGGGGCTTCATGGTTGTCATAATGTCAGGACTGTCGGTACCATTAAAGGTGTCAGTGTAGGTCACAAAATCAGGACTGAGGGTAGAATTCTCCAGCATTGTTGAGTTTTCCATCGTTGCGTTGAATAAAACTTTCTTGAATTTCTCCTCATATGCATAATAAGTAGTTTGCTGTTTGACACGAAAGAAGGGTTGTGGCAGGGGGAAACATTTGAGAGAATAAATTGAAAAATTTGGTTGCAGTTCCTTTTGAACGTTGGTACAATTTCTTTGTTGTCAATATATTAAAAGTGTCTCTAAAGAAGCACTGTTTTTTTTTAAGGTCAATTTATTCATTTTATTTGTACAATTTACTGATAATTGTTGAGGAGGAGTCTCAAAGTAGGTCTTTTTTAACTGCTCTCTCCTAGTGTGAATGGGTGACTTTTATTTACTAGAATGTGAACATTTCTGAAGTGGGAAATTAAGTGAGCTAGAGCAAAGTGTTCAGAAATTTTCAGTGACATAAGTCCACCTTCCCTCACCTGTTGGAAGCATGCTCGCACCAGGTTAACAGGCATCATATTTCTGACAAGATAAAAAAGAAACCCATAGATTAAGAGGACAAACGGATGAAATGCCATGATTTTGAAAACGGCAAACTGGGAGGGCCGTAGGGGTTGGGGTTGGGCATGGAGTCTTCTAGCTAGCTCCTAGCTCCCTCCACCAGGTTTCTACCCATTATTATTAAAAACTGTGAGAGATCTTTAACAGGTCTCCAGTCACAAATTACAGTGTACCTCCATAGAGACCATACCTAATGTGCAACTGGAGACGTCTTTAACAAAACAAACTGGTCTGATATTCTTCCTGGTTCACAAAACAAATCCAGTAAACTAACAAACCTGAGGAGATCTAATACAGCATCAAGAGTTGTGATGTCTGGCTTAGCGTCACCCTCTCCGAGGGCATTCTTGGTCTCTGTCCTGCCTGGGTGTATACTGAGTACCAAGATGACACCGATTATAACAGCAATGCAGGTTGTCACAGAGTAGTAGATCAGAGCACGAAGACCCAGCTTACCACTCTCTTTGGTGTCCAGGCCGGTCAAGCCTAATAAATAAATAAATCAATCAATGTGAAAATGTAAACAACAAGCATCTCTTGTAGTTCTTGAGGGTAAGGGAGCGTCTCAAAAGTCAGGCATTTTCTAGGTGTGAAGAAACGTTTCCGTAGACATACGCCTGCAATTCAGTGAAACACTACGTTGGGCTAAACTATGAGAATAATCATTCACGAGAGAATATGCACATTAGCATTTGAAACGTTCCGAGGGAACGCTCCGGCGGGTCCAACGAACTGGTCCATGTACACCCGCTGGAATACTTAACTGAATAACCGATTAGGCATTCCTGCCCAACAATCTGACTTTTGAGACTCTTCCTAACCATGCTGTAGTGAGCTAACACTCGGCAACATAGCAACACGGTACTGTCCTGATTATTTTCAGAGTGACACAAACCATTTAAACTCAAACCAGAGCTCCAGAAACCCCTTGTCTCCAGCATCCATTCATATCCTTAAGTTCACAATGTATGTATTCTTCATTTCTTAGACCAGGAGCAAGAGTCTTTGTTGACAAAAAGGTCTAAATTTCAGATTCAAATTTTAGGAGGAAAGTTGAAATGATTGCTTACTTTCCACCTTTTGGTAACCCACAGTGTTAAAGATTTCATGGAGCTTCAGTTTCATCAGCATCAGAAACGTTTCTGAAAGACCACGATTTCTCTGGAGAAAAAAATAGCTGGTTTTCTTTTTTACCAAACAGAAATAAACGTTTCTGAGTTCAGATAAACCTCTGAAAATGTTCATCACTGCTTGTGAGAAGTAATGGCTCTGGTTTGCTCTTAACTTTTGTAACTTTTTTTGAATAATCCTGTGATGGTGCCTTCTCTCAATCTCTATATTTGTTCTGGCTATGGAGATGAAGAGAGTGAAGATGAGACCATTTTACCTGTAATGAGACTAGAAGCAATGAGTGGCAGGATGAGCATCTTGAGCAGCCTCATCAAGACATCACCAGGGAACCCAATCAGCATGATAGCATCCTCTGAAGGTTCAGCCATCCGCAGGACTAACCCTAAGATAATACCGACGATGACAGCAACCAGGGTGAAGAGCAGGAGAAGGTTCCTCCGGACCCAAGACATAAGCCTCTCCTTCCTGCCTCTGTCCTCATAAGGGTGTAGTGTGTACTCATCTCGACCCGATTCAACTTCCATCTTGAATTCAGGGGGTTTGTGTGCTTTCCAAGAAAACTGAAGAGTACCTTGGCTGTTGGGCACAGGTCAGAGCTGGTCAGGTCAAAGGTTAAGGGACAGGTCTCTCTGTTGATGATATCTGAAGAGTAAGAAAAAGAATTGGTTTTAAAATAAGTGAAGAGTTTTATGAGACACGCCTTTAGCATTTGCTACTGCTGTACATTAACAATGCAGCAGTGGAAAATTATGATGCACCATCGTTCAAATAAGAACTCATTACACTTCTTTCCAAAGATTGCTTATCAACTTCATTTACACATTATTTACACATTATATCCACAGCTGTGGATGCAATGATACTGCAGACTTGACAAGTTGTAGAAACCTTCCAGACTTGTAATGTACTTGTTACTGAACACACTGCATTTGTGATTAGTTTGTCATTTTTTTTCATTCCAACTGTCACTTTGTTATATTATTAATAATTACTGTTTTCTGTATCCCTTCGAATCTAAGCCTTTTAAATTTGTGTGTAGATAAAACAGTTTTAATCTACCTTTCTATCTATCTATCTATTCTGATATCCATCTTATTTTATGTCAAGAATATCAAGACACAAATACATTTGACATGAAATTCACAGGAAAGTATTCTCATCATAAAACATTTTTTAACCTTGAACCCCCCCTCCAAAAAAAATTAAAAATCCACAAAAAACACACAAACACACAAATAAAAAGTCACTAACTTTTAAAGGCCTACACGTCATTGAAAAAAAAAAACCACCGCCCCAACTTTCCAGGATTTAGTGTGTAAATCAATTAGAACATGAAAATATTTAGCCATAGACAAACTTTACAAATGCAGAATACAACCAAATTGTTCCACCAGGAGGAAATGGTTAAAGATATATTACAGAAGTGACAGAGGAGAAGTAACTATAGTCAGCATTTCTGTAAAAAAATAAAAAAAATAAAAAATAAACATTGAATTCAACACACTCTAGATTGTGATCAACATGTACAAATGCAGCCGTGTATTGTTTACACAAAGAAGAAAGAAACCAAGCCTTTCACAATTTTTTTTTTTGGATTCAGGAAATCTGTAAGCTTATCCAGCCACCACCCACATTCATCCTTTGAGCAACATCCTGATGTATGTTAAGGGAAACAGATATCAAGTGATATGTACACTCAATTGTTTACGCATGCAGCCAGTGTTCTACCTTAACAGTGGTCCGCTGGCCAGGGCCCAGTTTCATAAAGCCTGTAAGCACAAAATCTTGCTAAGCAGGAATAGATTACCAGCCAAAATACCATACAGTCTACAATGCTGCGACTGGTGTCCCACTTACATCTTGCTTAGCAAAGAAGTTTGCTTACAGCTTTATGAAACTGGGCCCAGATGTCAGTTTAAACAACTGAGGACCAGTCAACATTCACTCCAAGCAGTTCGGCTGGATAGTTCATTTGAAATACGGACTAGTCAAAAAGGTGATGGACTAACGAAATGACATTGACAGAGGCTAACTGGTCCTGCTGGCAAGTCGCTAAAAAAGTGAAGGGCAAACCCTGATGCATCTCCTTGTTCATGTGCCACCCCACAAATCATGGGCAATTATGCTTGCGATCAAAATCACACCAACATATAGACCAAGTAAGCTGTGACATCACATGTTTACAAAAGAGCCACTGAGCCTGGACTTCCTGCAGGCATGATTTGTACTCATTTGTGTAGCCCAATGGAAGAACACATAAAATCTGTATATTTTTTTCATGGAGATTACACTCTCTGATTTTCATCAACTTTTGATATGAAGAAAGGGGGCACATATCAAAACTTGTTCAGCGTTATATTTTTAACTCTTGAATTTATGTGGAAATTATGTCATAAAAAATGCAAAATTTCCAATATGACCAGTGTAGCATCTTGCCTGAAGGAAATGCCCTAAAATATACAAGGTCACTCACTTTGTAAGTAAGGGTTACATGGTCTACCGAAAAATAGTCATAATGTCAATAATGTTACACTTGTGTGCACTTCCTCATGCTTAATCCAATTATATCCTTCATGAACAATTAAAATAGAAACGGTGAGTTTATTTATTTAAACAACTGTTGCCATGGTCGAGGAGATCTTGAAGATAAATCAGTTTAGTATGGTTGTTGAAGCAAGGGAGGGCAGGCAGTGTTCAACGTGGAACTGCAGTCTCTGATGATGAACTTTCTGGCCTGTATACATACAACATGTTTAGCCAATGTAGCACAAAATTAAAAAAGAAAAAAAAAGGCCAGTTCATGTATACTAAAAATAACTCATAAATTCCCATTCAAATTGTATATGTGTGTGTGTTTACACTGTACTCCTTACTTTATACAGTATTTTCTTTTAAGTAAAAACCAAAACCATAACAAAACAAAAACAAAACAAAACTGGCAGATAAGTGTAGACAAACATTTCAAAGTTCATGAAGGTGTGATAGGCCTATGTACGCATAGTGTGGTATGGTGGTTACTGTCACAAACAGTGTGCAGCTTAGGTAAACATTTCAGTTTGGGTCCAAATTCAGTGAGTTATTGAAAAAGTAAATGTTAAGAGTGAATATAATTAAAAAAACAAGCCCCCAAACCAGGCTAATTTATCAAAAGCGGATCCACTCAACATCCTTTCAGTCTTCTGAGGATGACTACAGCACACTAGTCAAAATGTTGACAACCAACCAACATGGTTACACAATGTAAAGATCTGCTTGATATTCAGTTCTTCTTCTTCTTTTTTTACACAAGAATCCGACACTTTACATCGAGTAAAGAAACAATGAAGATGAAATTATTACAGCGACCACAAGTCCACAAATTCCTTTGATGTCAAACATGAAATTCCTGGTGTAAAATCCAACAGAATTCTGACTTACCTTTTTGAAGAAGGTGACAAACCTAGGTTTTTCAAAAAGTGATGATTGAAACAGAGAAAAAGAAAAACTGTGCCTCGATCCCCTCTGTCTCACATTAAATAAGAATCTACTGTACTGCAAAATAATCATTCACTTGGCACACTTGAAGGGAAAACATCAATGTAAACAGCATCCTCACTGTCTTTTCTCCGGTGATGAATGGTACAGTGTTACTACCAGACCCTGAAGCCAGACTTTATATAATATCATCATGAATGGCTGTGTTGTCAAACAGACTGTACTTAAACTCCCATCACAATAGTGAGTACACAATCTATGAATGGTGACAACTCTCCTCCCACACTGGTGGTACCCTATGATCACAGTAGTCCAATGTTGAGGTACCATGGGGGGGGGGGGGAGGGATTAATTTGTTTCCATCTGAATAATATTACAGGAAGAATGGCACTCTGTTGGGCTCCAGGTTTTCTCTTGGTTACACACTGTTTTCCCGCTAGGAAACACATCCTTGTGAATGAATGCCAAAAAGTACTTATGTCACTCAGTCAGACAACACGATGTGGATTGATGCCACTGGCACTTTCTCTTCTGCAGTAAGTATTTTCAATTTGGCATATTATCATTGGCATTGACTTCTTGAGTTGATATACATAACAGGATCGAGGACTCGGCAAGATAGCAATAGTTTATATCTACACCATTTCCGATGATACCAACTTTCTTTGTCCCATGATCATCGATCCATCTTGAATTTCGACATCATTTTGAATTTCGACATCATTTTGAACGGAAGCCAACAAATCTGATTGCAATTTTGGTTACTTTCCAAATTACAAGTGTAACAATGTATCCATCTATTGAAAAGCTGATAATCAATCTTCACCCCACATTGCCTCCATTCCTACTAGAATGAACATACAATCGAATACCACTTCAACTTTTTTTTCTTCGTCTCAAATCCAAACTTCCCTTACTCATTCTCATAAAATTTAAAACCAAACCAACGAGTTGATAAAAAAAACCTCACACAAACCTTTACAATCGCTTCATTTTTGTTTTAAAACTACAATTTTTAATAGTCAAAGGGAGGGGGGGGGATCAAAACTGAACGTTTTACCAAGGGCCTACCACCATTCCTAGTATACATTCACATTTAAATTCAATAATAGTGTCAATACTTAAATGGAAAAAAAAACACCAAAATGTATGAAAAGCACTGTACTTTCAGAGAGTGCATTGGTTGTAATCAAGGACATGTAAAAAATCCCTTTACAATGCTCTAACCACTGTATTCTATAAAAATAAAAAAAATTGTTGAGGTACCAAACAGTTGATGAAATGACATACAGTCCATGGGTACTGAACTGCGTGCATGCGGCACGTTCTGTCAGAACCCATGTTTCTCTCCCAGATATAATCACAGCGGTCCGAACTTACGGTTGACTTAAACCATCTCCGATCCGTCCATTGTTCCTTTCCACTTGGATGACGATGCACAAAACGGAACACAAGGTTTTATACTTGTTGCGTACATATATAATTTGGTTTCGCTTGGTGTTGCCATTGTTCGGTCTTTCCAGCCGCTGCCGGTGATTGAATCATTTTGTATAGGAGGATGGCAGGTAGCAAGGCTAATGAAAAAAACACATCACTGTATTAGGCTTTTGGAAAACCAAATACGCCCCGAGGATAACAATTCAGAAACCCTGACAGTGCTCTTTAATATTCTGTGAGTTGTTATGAATGAGAAGCCTTGTAGTACCATGGGGATTCAAGTTATTTAAATCCTCAATGATAAATTCAGTGAACAGCTCACTAGAACAAAACAACCAATAATTCAGTTTTTGTTGAAGAAGATTACAGTGGAATGACAAAGCCAACTGTTTGGCTAATTTAAATTTTAAGGGCTTTAAAAATCGTCCTGGCCCCCCCCCCCAAAAAAAAAAAACCACAAAAAACCCCACAAAAAAACCAACCACACACACACAAAAAAAACAACATAAATCATAAATCATAACAAGTTTATCATGCTGATAGCACCTGTCTTGGTTTTCAATGCCAAGTCAGTGTATAGAAAAAAATCACATTAGTTGATGTCAGTTACTGAATAGTTGTGAAATGGCAGCTACACATCGACAAAAACAGAAAGAAGTACATGTAGGTTATAAAATGTGACCTGCTGAGCACGCCAGCAAAGCATGATCCACAGGTATGGTCTTTGTAAGGTCCAAATCTAACAGAAGAACTTTTTTTATGAGTACATGACTTTCTCACACTCTGACAGATTTAGCAAAGCGTTCGGATATCCTTCTCCTAAGCTAAGAGATGTAAAAACCCTCGTTTTAGTTTCAAAAGGTCAACTTTTCCTTTCATTTTTCAGAACACATTGCAACATTTATAAGCTGTAGAACTTGCAAGAATTGCCTTCAAGTGTACAGTTCGGTTTAGTTCAGGACACCCTTGCAACCAGCGATAGACTTGACAAGTTCACTAGTGTTTTTTTTGCCAGTTATACAACTTTGCTGTTACACAAAACTGATAGCAACCACTCAATTTTAAGTCCCTAGGTTTGTGAATAAAAACTCATAACAATGATCAATACTAAAAAGAGTGACAACAAAAGCAAAATCTTTATATTTGTGAACAGTAAGTCGTAAAAAATAGAAGCTGCAAATCAATACAGGTAGACCTAAACACTGAACAGCTATTCATAACCTTTGCTCTCTAATTTCAATGTATTCACTACAGTGTACATGTAAATCCCCAGTCACCTACAAAGCATGCTACATCATTAACTATTATTCACCTACTGCAAACATGTCCCAGACAGATTCCGGTTTAACACACTTAGCTTATCTGATGATATTCCACACGAACAAACCATAAGTCCTCCTACCGGAAGCCCAAGGCATTTATCCCCCTCTCTCAAAGACTCTACAGGGTGAACCTTCAACGAAATAACACACGCTGACTGAAGCCACACCACAATATTACATGCTCTGTTTAATTCCTGACTTTTTGGGGTCTCGCACCACAAACAGTTAATGACAAAGCTCACACAATGTACCAAGTGTCTCCTACTAAACTGAATACTGCCCCCATTTACCTATAAAAACACAGACACAAAAAAGACTGGGTAAAATAAACAGAGTGCGTTCCCTCAGTCTAACACACAAAGCTTGTCCTAAATAATTTGATAATTTTCCCATACACTGTGGCCCCTGTAGCAATAACACACCTAAGGAGCATGCGCATTCTGTTTCTGTCTCTTTACCGAACCCCGCGACCCCACACACAGTCCATCATGACAGTACCTACCAGTCAGTTTATCAACAAACTTCTATTTAAACAAATAAAACCGACCGATAAAAATTGTGTACTTGCTCACTTTAGCCTGATTGAAAATTGAATTACCCAGGGTTATACAAACAATACTATAGCTATCAAGGAAGTACTTTTGCGAATAGTATCGTTTCCAAATGCCTCTTCAAAATACAACGCTTGTGTTTCATTGTACGGTGAAGAATATTTTCACATTGGGGATAACGTATGACAAATGACATGCCATTAAACGTTTCAGTCACCTTGATTTCAAATGCTCTGGTGTCATTGTGTAAAACACAATGGCACACTTTGAATGTCACATCCAACTTACTGGACAGAAAACAAATTTCAGAACCGTTAGCTGGAATTTTTGTCCGTGTTTAGGAAACTCTTGATAAAAAATCACCCACCATGTCCCAACGGTCCTCACCTCGAAAGCAATTTTAACCAAATAAAATAAAACAGAGTTAGTAAAGTTGACTACCATGGCCCAAATTCATAGAGCAGCTTAAAAGCACAAAAAGAAGCTAAGCACAGTAAAACTATGCTAATATCAGAATAAGGTTACCAGTCAAAATACCATGTATTTTGTACCATCTGTGACAGGTATCCAGTACATGTTTCACTGAGCCGAAAATTGCAAAGCAATATTTTCTGATCAAAAATCGGGCATGGAATGCCTCAAGCAAATCACAGCTCATTGGTTTGGCTTTATTCTGTATAAATATGAAATCGAGCCCATTAAACAAGAAAAGCTGTTGCATTTTGGAATTATACATAATGCACACATATTAAATCCACAAACACCATCACGTGGAACCTGATCGGTAGAGAAATTCAAATAGTATTTTGTTTAAGCCAATTGCAGGCAGACGACAGATATCTTTTAGCATCTGTTTAATGCTCGTCTCAAGTGGACTTGTGGTTTCCAACTTGGCAGAACCTTAGACGGAGATTCTGCTAGAAATGAAATGTAACGCCACGAAGGATTCTTCAGCGGATTATCAATCAATTTATTATAAAGAGAAATATGTAACTCCCGAGAGTTTTCAACCGATCGATGAAGAAAACAACATTATTACAAGGCGTTACAGACCTCCTCTGTTAAAGGGATGGTACAACGTTTGTTTTAGGACAAGTGCAAACATTCTACTCTGTTGTTGATTTTCAAGAAACATATCGTAAGTAACAATACCTTTAACTTTAGGATAAGGGTGATTATTGTGCAACAAACAGTTTCAGTTATGCACTATGTTCACTATATTTTGTATGTTAACCACAACTTATAACCTTAAAAAAAAAAAAAAAGTAATTTTCAACCACACAATTCAAATAATGTGTAACCCTCTCCCCAAAAGAACAAATGAACACAGAATAAATTTACACATGTTACAATTATTTTGAAAATACATAAAGTTACAAAACCCATTTAACAAATTGTAAACAAAAACAAATAATGTGTGCACCCAATAATGGAATATCTTACCAACAATAAAGAGTAAGTTGATTTTTGGCACCCTGGACCTCTCCACCGTAGACATGTGTTATTATGAATACAAATATTATCCAATCACATCCAACAACTGTTTGTACATGCCAGGATTGTTTGCTTAACTGCCCATTCATTTATAGTAGTTCTCTGCTCTTTATCAAAGGAAACAAGGAACTACATATTCAACAACCGACCTTGGGAATTAAGTTTTATTTTTAGGTAATTTTATAAAGTCATTTCAGGGTAATTTTTATACCCTAAGAGTGCACAGGAAGTGAGTAGTTTTCAAAAAAAATAAAATAATAATAATACTTCCCATGAAACCTTTACACCTTTCTAAAAATGAATTCCAGCAACATCATCAAGTATACTCAAGTGTACTCATTCCCTCAGGAGAACGCTTGCTACAAATATTTAGCAGTGAAGTTATAGCTAATCATGTGAACATATCCATGAGTTAATTTAAAAAAAAAAATATGTGTCGTACTCTACAGGTCTGGCATTACATGGAGGCGATGGACTCTCTTGCCCTGGTCTTGGCCTTGTGCCGCCTTGTGCCCCTGCAAATGTTTCCCAAAGACTTAAAGATTTTCCAATATAAGTACCCTTTGCAAAATGAAAAAAGGCCTTGCCTTTCCCAAAGATGTAAGGCCTTGATTTTTTCAATGAAAAGGTCTGAAAAGCCCCTTTAATGATGGAGTAGTAGCCTCAAATTTTGCATAAATGAATCTGGAAGACACGTACATTCCAGCACATCAGAAACTTGTACTCATTCTGACTTTAAAGAGGAAAACCAAATGTTAAATATATAAATATATCTGATGTTAAATATTTTCTCATTCTGACTTTAAAGAGGAAAACCAAATGTTAAATATATAAATATATCAAATGTTAAATATATAAATATATCTCCTAATTTTGCATAAATGAATCTGTAAGACACGTACATTCCAGCACATCAGAAACTTGTACTCATTCTGACTTTAAAGAGGAAAACCAAATGAACCTTAGGCATTTGGCAGGTATAAAGGGTTTTAATACTCTGCATAATGAGAAACTGTATCCTGGATTGATAAAGACTTTCACTTTAAACTAACAATTAAAGGGAAAGTAAGTTACCATGCAGGGGTCACCATTAGTGTTTTATCACTTTCAGTTAAAGTTGTTGATGAAAGCGACAGCTAAATATATCTCCTAATTTGCAATTTATTGCATGCATGCCACCCCTCAACTTTCCCTTTAACTGTCAACAAAGGAGACACAACATTGGGGAAATAGCACTAAAACTATTAACAAGTTTTTGTTGTAAAGTTGGTATAACAAGAAATCTTGATGAGGAACAATCATTAGACAGACTTTCAAAAAATGTTTTGCACCTAAAAAATGAATAGCCAAAAAGTTCCCTTACTAGCCTTTCTGCAGTTTTTTATGACTAAAGAAGACACATGTAAGCCTCATTAAATACCCTCACCCATTTGTGCCTCAAAGACGCTCATTTTTCATTGAAAATTGAGCATCTTTGTAGCACAACTTTGTGTTTCCAAAGACCAACGCAAGAACTCTCTGTGAAAATAAAGATGTGGTCCCAAAATATTTTAAAAAGAGAATAGATTTATTACCAATAACTGTGTCTGAATTCCATGACGCACCCCAGGATATATATCCAGCATTAAAGTGTAGCAACTTTTCCCTCAATTCGCACTGCAGAGCCCCGGAGTGAATGAACACCTGCTAGCTATGGCGAAGGTTTCCCAAGGCTTGATGAAAATGGTTCTTTTATCCGCAGAAAAAATACCAGACATTGAGCGGTTTCATGACTGCAGGGTTGGATTAGGCCCGAATAGATTGTTACATGTTCTACTTATTTCTCCCCTAGCTCTCTTTCAGCGGCGCCACGGACCCATTTACGAGATCATTCAGTCAGGCGTAACGGATCCATGGCCCCTACTTGGCCCACAACCCAACCTATGTGTTTATTCAGTGTGTAACAATTGTGTAATGCTGGGCTATTTCTAATCAAGATTTATAATCCTTGGTGCCCTTCGACACTTCATTCAGAGGCATGCCTCTGAGTTTTTTTAAGAAACTGTGTGAAAACACATAGATAAGACCTGCACTTTACTTGGACTCCAAAGTTAATAGAGCCCCCTCTTGTGTCAATAACAGTCCAACCTTAAACTTTTTCTTTAAAGACACCCAAGTTTTCAAGTGATAATTGAAGCATTGCTTTCAAGTTACTTAAAAAGAAATGTTTGGGGGAGTGGGACAAATACAAAAGGAAAAACAAAGAAAAAACCCAAACCCCCAAACTAAAGTGTTTACCACCTCGGAAGACGTGTTAACACGTCAAACTTTTCTGGACTGGCTTATGGTGGACGTCTTTTAGGCGCCCGAAGCAACTTCAGAGCACCCTCAATTTGTTTCCAGTCAGTCAGATGGCTGATGTGTATATTCACCTGGACATTCCATTGTGTATCATGTACAGGCATGCACTTACCGCACTATGCTCCATTTCACTGGTACAAAGAGGGGCACAAGGTACTGGAAATCATGCTTGTAATGTCCGGGGGTTATTGTGTTATCCTCGATTACAGGCATTTGTCCCCTTGTTAAACAAATGTGGCATACAAGAATGGACAGGCTGCCACCATTGCTCATCAATTTATTTGGCTCAATGGGAGGTAAGACCAGGGGTTCGGAGATTCCATCATATACCATGGCAGATTATCAACTGTGGCGTACAGCTGAGTTTTTGCGATTCATGGTAAGTGCATACTCATATATTCTCAAAAGAGAACCACAAATCCTGGTGCTCATTATGAGAACAGTTGTTGCCTTTCCTTTGTCAAGTCAAGGTTTTATTGTGGCAACGATATTTTCAATGCAAGTAACAGTAATTTTTTTACAAATCTACAGTTTATCATTTAGAATCTGTAGATAACAGTTCGATTTGAAAGGACCTAAACAAACCCCACCTTATCTATAAATAGGCACATTTTGTTTATTTTTTAATGAGGACAAATTTGTAGCCGTCGTGCGCAGGATTAGCCAGTGAACAACCTCCTTTTGACCTCTAGGCGAGGGCGCCCTACTCAAATGACATCAAGTGCAGAAGGTCTATTGTTGGCTACTGAGGGACCTCAGGATTTATCCAGCTCTACTCAACTCATCTTCATTCCACCACCTCCTAGTCTGCAGACAGTACCCAACACAAACACTAACACTAAGGTGTAATAGAATATCTCCCCACCCAGCATGGGAGAGTCTGCATCAATAAAGCTCTCTACAGGGGTTACGCCTCGACTGCCAAATTGCATTTCCGTCCAGACTTCATCCGGGGAAAGAAAAAAAGATTTCTGGAAAGAGACCTTTCAAAATAACGTTCTTGACTTCAATCCCTTTCCAATATAATATTTCATGATGCTCAAAAAATAAGAATCAAAGTCTACCGCTTAGGCACCTGTTCCTATCCAGGATTCATCCACTCAAAACAGTTCTGAGACAAAAACACCCTTTCATTCAAAATATTTATTATTTTCTTTTCTAAATTGTCCATCGAGTTCGGAAATGATAACATTTCAAAATACTCAAAAATTGAGAAGTCTACGTTTTAGACACCTGTCCAGATCTGTCCAGTGCAACTAAAAACAAATGTTGGGAAATACATTTCTCGTTTAACCACAGAGATGAAAATGCTTTAAAAAGTTAAAGATTTTGACACCTGTTGCCCTCCGAACGACATCCTTCCCCCGAAAAACAAATGTTTCTCTAAAAAAACAGATCTATAAGTCACATTTTTCATCCTTCTGATTCTCCTTCAAGAACAGAAAGAAAATGCATTTTCTCATAATGAGATAATCTTGTAAAGACACCTGTTATTACAAGCTTCCTTGGGTTTTCTTTTCAAAACATTTGTGACACTATCAGAGAAAACCTGTAGATCACCACACCATGAATCACAACACAAATTTGGAAAAGTTCCCAAATGCTTCTTTTCAAATGACAACTCCAAATGATTCGTTGAAAGCTTTAGTTCACGCATAAATGATGTGGGTACTTTTTAAAACTGAAGCCTCTGTGGTGGGCGACCGGGTAAAAGAAATCCACAACATATTCCTACACAAAAGAATTTACATCAATTTCTTCCAAGGTTTGCAGCTATTGAAGATTATTCTAAACCATCTTCATTGCAATCAAATTGAAGACAGACTTCACTCTCCTATCCTCTCGCTACATGTATATCATTTCCATTAAACAGATATACAGGTGTGAGAGTCATTCCTGATAAAAAGGTTTGAAACCAGGATCCAAACTTTAGGAGGTCTGATGAAATAATGGCATGTCCACCTTTTGGTAACCCCTGGAGTTACAAATTTGAAGGAACTTTTGGAAACAGCAGCCTCAGTGCTAGAGAAGTAAATCAAACTGAGCATAATCTTTTTATACTTTCTATACCTGAAGCAAATAATAGCTACTTTTTTTCACCAGGGAGACATAAAAAGGTCTGAAATTGCTCATCCCTAGAAATACCGACTTCAACATCATTGCCAAATATGTAGAAAAATTCTACACAGTGCCATTTCTCAGCCATCCAAACATTTGTCTATAGATGACATACGATCACGATGTTATTTTCATATTGACTTTTTAAACATTTTCAAGGGTCCCTTTTCGGAAGTGAACAAGCCGTACCTGCACTTAAGTGCCTCCTGCCCACAAGATAGCTGTTGTGCGGTAATTCTCACTGTCGTGGTATGCTGTTCCCTCTGCTTCTGCAGTTACAACAACAACATGAACGCCGCAGTGTCTCGCTGTGCACAGCAACCGCAGTAAATGGACATACACCCAAAATACTTAGTTCTGGTGGAAAATTACAGGTCCCTGGATTGCCTTGGAAAAGACCATCTCCAAAAATGAACAGCAGTGTCTCGCTGTGCACAGCAACCGCAGTAAATGGACATACACCCAAAATACTTAGTTCTGGTGGAAAATTACAGGTCCCTGGATTGCCTTGGAAAAGACCATCTCCAAAAATGAACAGCAGTGTCTCGCTGTGCACAGCAACCGCAGTAAATGGACATACACCCAAAATACTTAGTTCTGGTGGAAAATTACAGGTCCCTGGATTGCCTTGGTAAAGACCATCTCCAAAAATGAACTCTGATGAAAAATGACATGTGCCAAATACAAAACACACAAAGACAGCTGTTATGGTCCAAAATAAATAAGTAAACAATCAGACAATTTGGTAAAACAAATATAGCCCACAATCATGAATTGAACAACTGCTAGACATCTATCTGGACTAACAAACAAAACCGATGTGAACATCTCTGCAATCTTATCAAACTGTGAAGATGATGTTAGAAATGGAGTCGAATATTCAGGGGGGGTTTTGGTGTAGGAATTGCGGGTCATAAAAAGTCTCAGCAGGGGTAACATTTCCCTCCAATTACTCCCTCTATTTGTAAGATTCTCAAAATTCATTGTTAAACCTTTTCCATTTGAACATCTTCAGTAACACCTCGAGTAGCTTATACTCATGTTACCCTGATTGAATCTCATTTCAACTCAACCTCAATAACCAGAGCGTAAACTCTTCAATGCCTAGATTTGTCCCCCAGCACTGGTCCATAGCTAAAACTTTGTACAGTACACAAACTGTACAGGCACAGGCCTGGAATTTCATCTTTGAGGGGGCAAGGCCATTCTAGTTTTGCAAAGGGCACTTCCAAAGGGTAGCTAGGCAAAGACCAGGGCATCGTGTAATTCCAGGCCTGCAGGCAATTTGAGGTCAAAATTTGGAAAGCAATTTTTGAGTAGGTTAAAGCACTTGCAGGTAAGTCCTCGGCTGCCTCGATCAGTATTTGGCCAGCACACAACTGCTTGGACAACAAGAACCAAACCCATGTAGGGCCTAACATTGGTCACTACTTTAAGAATGGATATTATTTCACAAACGGCTTATTAGGATTGGGTTGGGTAGGGGGGTTGCATTTAATAAACACTATAAACACTTACATATTGATCATATATATTGATCATATATATCACCCATGTGATAATTGCATCTGTGGTGAGCTTTGTGGTCAAGTGATAATGCATCTGCTCTAGAATGTGAAAGGTCATGAGTTCGAGTCCCACCCAAGGTGCTTATGGATTTGTTTTCGCTGTGGGACTTGGAAAGCACCGAGTATACAGTGCAATTGTCACACATCAGTGTAGAGTAAAAACTTCAAAGTAACATTATACTCACATATTGAGAAGATTATTTTTGTTCCTGCCAGCATGCAATTACAATTACCACTACTTGACTCAAACACTTTAACAGACAGAAACCAACATGCTGTTTCATCCGATGCAGACTGTACACTACTACTATTCACACCTTGTGTCGAATAACACACTTGCGGAAATCACATCAAACTTGGTTGGGATCGAAAATCAAATCAAAGAAAATCTCATGTTCTTTCTTCACAGTCTCGAAATGAACATCAGAAACCCTCTGATCATCCGACACCGAAGAATCAATTTAGGAAGTTAGATTTGGGGACAAGAGAATCTACTGTGCTGGGCCAAAAAATATGATGAGTGGATGGGAGGAAGAGGTCAGGGTAGGCCGAGTGACTTATGACGGGTGATTCATACAAATTATTCGTCAGCAGGGTGTCAAATCTGTTGAACACCTTTGTAAATACTCCGTACAAGATTTTCATTCCTTCAAACTCATTTTACTTTTCGTGCTGAATAACCTATCTTTCAATACAACACAACACCGAATATGTTAAAGATTACAAAATAGTTTGCCGATTAATAACCCTAACTCCCTTGAGCGATTTACAAAGATCCTAATAAAACACCACTATGGTAACTCAACACCCAAACTGTTGAGACTCTAATTATGGTGGTATCCCATAATCAGTTTACAAGTGAAGTTCTCAGTCCAACAGAATCAAACAAAACATACAGTCACATTGTTATGGGTTGAGGATGGTTATAAAAGTTTTACTTCAAACTCGAGGAACTCTTATAACCTTCACCTTGAAGATTGATCTTGATAACTCATTGATTAATATTTTTTAACGGGTGTTGAGAAGTACGCACTGCTGCAATAACTGCTCAAACCTGAACAAAAAATATCTTATCACTGCCCTCGCTCATCAACTGATCACCAGAACCTGCCATTTTAAGACGGTCTGAACTCTGTTACCCCCTACAAAATCTAAACAGAACTTTAAAATACAGGCATGATGCAATCCTGCAACATCAGACTCTCACTACACCCAAGAATAACTCCTTATGTATGTCATTGTGTAGCCCTATAACCCTTAGACTAACCTTCACTTTACCACTGTAACAAAAAGACAGAAAATCCCTGCCAGTGTAAAGATTGATTTTTTTTTTACCAGGAAAAAAAAAAGCAACATCAATACCTCCAGAGAGAGAACAAGAGGACAAAACTCCCATGTGACCCTTTCTCCTTAAATGCTAAGCCCCCCTCCCCCCGACAACACTATGACCCAACAAGAGGTATTAAATCAGTACACGTTCTCGCAATTACACAGAATTATACCCCCATTAACGTTGCCTGGGCGATGGCAATCAATTCTTTTTTCATCCCCTGTCTGCGTGCTCTTAACGGCTTCTTCGTCTTTTTTTTTTCCATTTCCCCTACGTCTCGAGTCTCTCCACCGACCCGACCGTTGCTCAAAGAGTTCGTTTACACTCAGTGTTGTGGTCATTTTTCAATACAACAGTTAATCCCATTCTGTTACCACTAAAAGCTATTTTTACCCTAGCTTTGGGATGGCTTACAATGGCACCCTGTCAGCACCAGACCACTCACAGTTAGAAATAGTCAATTAAATTCATAGTCATTTTACCCTATTTTTCAACACTCCTAATTTTCTCCACAGTACTCTGATTCAACATGGCAAAACAATAACTCCATTTAATTCAACCACTTACTTCATTCAGTAATAGACAATTTTGTAGCCAACAGTCGTAACAACTCCCCCCTCCCAAGGAATACAAATTGTTAATAGAAACAATTACATAACAAACCTCACTTTCTTTCCCGTATATAATTTTTCATTAATAACATATTTCAAAGGGAGACGGATGTTCTCTGATCATTCTTTGGGGATTACCAACATGCCGTTTTGAGCAAACAATCCAAGATGAAATGTCAATACTATCAATGTTGCATTTAATCAAGATGTGGACCGTTTGTGATTCTGGAGGGATTAAATTATGATTAGACAGTACTAGAACAGTGGACCTCATAAAGTCATAGTGTAGTGTGAATGATACCCATGTATACATGTATATGCTTGGTTGTTGTTAAGGGGAAAGAGAAACAGAGGCAGATGTCGGGTTTGATGGTACAGGTAGACAATCCAAGTTTAAACAAACACTTGAAAAAGAGAGCAAAAATTCATCACTGAATATGAACAGAGAACTTTACAATAATTATAGTTCAGGGCACAATTTCATAGATCCACTTTCCAGAAGCAAAAAGCACTTACGATAGCGGAAAAAAAAACCCACCAAGCTTAATGTAAGCGTATTTTACAGGCTCGCAAGAAAACGTGTATGAACTTCATGTTACTCTATGAACACTTTGTCACATACATCAGCAGAGTGCTTCCAGGATACCATCTATCTCTTATACTTGTCTAGCAACTCTGAGTTGCAGTAAACCATTTGATTAGCCCAACAGAGTTCTTTTTTTCCGAACCTTCAGTCTGTTTATAAAATTTGTTCTGTTCATTGACCTTGTTGGCTATTGTTCACATTTGCTCCTCATACATACACATAAGTTGTTCTCTTATATACCCTGTAAGTAAACAATACAAAAACTATCATCTGTAAGTGCAGAATTACACAGTTGTAAAAATGTGCCCAGTTCAGTCAGGGAAAGGGGAAGAGTAGAAGAAGCAATGTGTTTGAACTGCCTTGTTCATAAACAAAATTTATTTAAAAAAAAAATAACAAAATTGAGTTATTAAGCCAGGAGGTAAAGACATCATCCCAGGATTTAAAAAAAAATACTTGTCTCTGCAACCGTACAGCTGTCATTTCAATCTGAAGTCTTTTAATCAACAAGAAGGTCTATGCTTCATCCATGGAGCTATCTTCATCTTACTCTCACAGCCAAACTTCTCAAATCAAATCTTACCTTGTGATGACATGTCACCAACGACATATGCTTTCCAAAGTCTCGCTGAGTATGACATTCAATCAAATTTGACATTCATTAAAAAAATTGTCAACACTCTACAGGGAATCTCCAGCTTTGTAATGTCAATTTCACAAGAAAATTGTGTCATTTGCTCTCATTTAAAAGCAAGCATCATGCCTTTAAAAGTCAAATCTTATTTGAAGTCTTGTAAAAAATCCCTGGTTTTTGCCCGAAGAAGTAGAATACAAATAGCATCATGCGAGAAACAAGTCTTTGTCTTGCACTGGCCCTAATGGAATAGGTACCTAATGACAACATGGGTTCCTGCAAATAATTCCTATCGATCAAACAACTTGCCTTTCACGGCCGCTGGTAAAATGCGGCAAAGCGAAATGAAGAGTCCTGGGAAATGAGTAAAACTGCCCCTACATGATTCATGCGCCGATGAACAACATTGCAAACCGTCAGAAAGCAAGTCATGGACTCTCATCTACTGGAAGTGATACATTCTTTGTGCAGTGGAGGGGGATAAATGACTCTGAATGTTGATTAAATCTTGAAATGTTCATGCCTTAAAGAAAAGAGACGTTTCAAGTTCTACATCTGGAGGGTGCCTGCCTTATATGTTAAGTTAGTTCCTTCAGTTCCAACAAATGTTTCCTTTAGTTCAAGCTGAACCTAAATGTTGTATTGGTTACCATGAAAAGGAATTTCTGTATGATATGCTTTCTCTAAAAAGTGGCAGAAAAATCTTAAGCCAAAACGATCTTCCCAATTAAGATCAAATAAAAAAAATTAAAAACCACCCTTACAGCCTCCCCCTACCTTACCCATATAGTCCCCTCCCAAACGAAAAAAAACCCCTTCCAAAATGCTTGTGTGAGAAATGTACTTGACATCAATTGTAACAATTTTCACACACACTAAACCACAGGGAATTGAATTAAATACAAAGCGTCCTAAGGCAACAACACTGGACAATGTGGATCACCGCTTCAGATATAAATAAATCAGATGAAATCCCATGGCAAGCCGCGCACATGCATGAACGCGTCAAGATGTGTAGGGGGGAGGAAAAGTAGATTGCAGTCTGCACACTTGGAGATTTAGTATTAAATGAAGTTTGCATTCATGTATGACAGGGCGGAATTAGCTGAGAGGTGCGGGGTTAAGTTCACCATGTGAAACAACTGATGACACCTGGCCTGGTGGCCTAGATGTTTGATGTTCACCAGCAGACTTGCAATGTGTGTAAAACATCCTAGAGATTCCAATTGCAATCCACAAAACTGCATAACCTCAATATTGACATAAAACTAAACAAACGCAGACAAATAATTCAACATGCTGTAGGAAATTAAATATACATACATGGTTTACATTCAACACCTTTTCAGAATGATTCTCAAGAAACAATTTCTATTTAGTGGACATAACCATTCCAGGCGATTTCTCAAAAACACTGCCGCCTTTTGAAATGAAATTTTCACAGGTTGATTTTATTGCATATACCTACATTTATATAAAATTAAAACAACTGAACAGTTCCAGCAATGAAGAAACAAAAAAATGAATGAACAATGTAAAAGTACATGGAAGGACGGTTACCTCATATTAAACAGTCAATCAACCTGCCAATCAAATGTTCATTGCAAAGTTAGAATACAATTATTCATTTCAATAATGATACAAAAGTATGTGATTTTTTTCCACTGAAAAAAAAAGTCAAGTTTAATTCTGATTGCAAATTACCCAAATTAAACTCCCCCCCCCCCCAAAAAAACAAAGCTTGAAAAGAAAAGGAAGACAACAAACACACTTGACTGGATAGTGCACATTCTAAAGTCAAATCAAACCATCCCACTCCACCACCCAATGACAACATCATTTATCACAGCTCTGTGCATAATGATCACATTCCTTCATCTACAGCAAGGTCCTAAACGTTACCCCTGCACTAAAGCCCATTTCCCCCATGAATATCTGTCCAATCTCTAGCCTAAGCAGGGTTTAATTGAAAGCCTATGCCGCTCTGGATGAAGGAGACATCGAACCGGAAATTACTCGCTTCACATTCCAATCCCACCATTGCTTTCTATGGGATTGAAGGAATCCCATCATCGGGCACTATACCATTAGCTGCCTAATTGCATTTTTAAGTTGTAAGATTGGCAAGTGAGCATTTTGTTAAGATACAGGGTGTTAATTAAACATAATTAATGACAGCATTTCAAGTGGCATAGCAAGCGACTCTTTTACTGTTAAAATCAGGAAATCTCAACACTAAAGTTACATTCCATCATTGGATTTTGGAAGAAAGCATTTGTTTCAATCTTCTAAGCTCTAGTTTCCAAAAACACATTATACAAACAATACATGGATAACAAAATCAACCAATTTGGGTATAAGAAATGGAGCAGCATAAGAAAATGATCTTTGACCGTAAAAAATGGAAGAAGCTCTAGTAGTTGTGGTATAAGCAATGACTGTTGAGATGAACGTAAAGTCCTAGCATGGGAGTAATGGTGAACAAGTTCAGATAAATAAGCAGGAGATTGATTTGTTTGAGATTTGAAAGTTAACATCCAGATGCTCATCCTTTCAAGAAAACAGCTGTTTGTTCCAACTTATTTCTATTTTCTATATTGACCAAAACTTAAACAAGAAAGAGCTTTCTCCTGTATGGCAGAATTTGAAATATTTCTATAGACAAGAATTAGTTCAAGCCTTTACAAACACAAATTTCCATATTAAAGATTGTATATCATTCGCCTTCTGACCACCAGACTATAAATGGTTTGAACTGTGTGAATAATTTATGAGGTGATATCAACGTGTTTCATGAATTGTTCACAGAAGTTGTGGCATCTGTACAAATGGTAACATGCACCGCATTTAAATATGTCATACAACATAAAATTTCAATTACGAGCGAAATTAAACTAATGGAAAACAAGCAAAGCACTAACCAAGATTGACAATCCAAAGACATATTGCAGAATAATTGCTTAATGAGTAACATGAGTTCTTCATGGGAACATTAAGAGTGGGCCTATCTAACATTGTGTAGTTGCAAACTCAACAGGCTTTGCTGTCAGGATATTATAAAGAGCAAACACTCACAGTTCTACTTTATTTATACAAAATGAAGAATAAACCCCTGATTAATGGACAGTTGATTCTTCTCATTAATTCAGTAATTTCGCAATGAACATTTTTACAAAATATTTAAGACAATATTTGTATGATGATGTTGTCCTCAGACAAAAAGTAAAGAAAAAAAATGAAACGCTTGAATAATTCAGAATTAAGTATTAGTGTTTAAAAAAATCCTATTTTCTATTTCATATTTTGCCAAAGTTGAGACTGAGAGGCCCAATGTTGGATTTGAGATGAATGTTCAGTTCAGATAAAGGGTCACTTTCTATTCAAAGCAAGAGCTTCATTTGGTGAGGAACAATCAGTGAACCATGTACAAGTTTAGCTCTGTGAACTGGAACCTCAAACTTTGCCCTGTCAAGTACAGATCTATGATGGATAAAGCTATAAATCACACTGGCTAAATTATTATTCATGTTTCAAATTACATATTGCTCATCAATAAAAAGATCTTAAAATGTAATTGATCACTGCTTCAAATTTGTAAAAATGATTACAATGAATGCTTTGGATGAAAATAAAAACATAAAGACTGAAAAAAGGGGGGGGGAAATGCACTTATGAAATAAAAAACTGCATTTATACAATAAAAAATGCTGAGTCTTTAACAGGTTGTTTTGCTATTTGATGGCTACTTTATATCCAGTAATAACTTCTTGACTACCAGATGGTTTTTTGCCTTGGAATCCTTAATTGTATTACGATCTTTTACATTACTAAAGCCAGAGGTTATAGGGTCACACCCTTCCGACTGAGGCCAACAATATACTTTTCAAGTTTGACATGTTATTCTCTGTCTGACCTTCACCATTACATTCATGTGGAGCATAAAAGTATCAAGAAGGTGTAACCCGCTGTGAAGTGGTATTGCCTTTTGGTTTTGGTTTGCTTACTGTTTGAAAATCGTATCTTGATATGGTTAACATTAGACGTTTAAAAAATGGTCCAAGAAAGGAAATGTTTCATCATGTCTTTAAACGAACATTACAGAATTGGTTTTTGCTAACAAAACAGTTGCTTGCAGTGTAAGCACTTTATGTAATCCACCATATACATAAACTGACAAACCTGTAGAAGTTTGAGATCGATCTGGGTCACGAGAAAATAGTGCAAAACCGATTACACATTTGCATGAAATCATATAGATTCAACAAATGAACTACAATCGGAAAATTAGTTTATTCATTTCTCATCAAATATGGCATTTCAGGCAGAAATATTTCAAGGGATGTTTTCTACTATCATCATCATTAGACCGTGTAAGTTTTATGTAAATCTGTGATCAAAAAGCATATTTTACCAATTCTGTAATGTTCCTTTAAAGAAGTATTTGAGAAATAAACCAACAAACAAGGGTCCAAAAAGACATGATAGTAAAAATTATAAAGTAAGAGGGGCAGCTGCTGATAGGAAATAGTCATGGGCTACTGGAAAATTAGTCAATGTTATGGGCAGGGAATCAGATCAAAATCAGAAAGCTTCTGCTAATTGGGCTTTTGGATATCACTCTGATCCCTCTAGGAAACAAGTGAGCTTTAAAATTGATGATACACTCTAAGTTGTCAAGAGTGGATGGACTAAACAACCTACCAATTAAAATGGTAAGCTCATGACGAGCTCAAAGGAAAAGCATCACCACGACAAAATCTATCAACATTCTTAAAATGATTTGTATGACGAAGTACAGACAAAGGCACTCTACAATCCTTCATTTTTTGATACTATTTAACATAAACCTGCACAGTTCATTTTGTCGTTACTCTACCACTCAAAAAGGCCATTGTGAGCTTTTGTATAGATAAGTCAACTGTCAACAAAACAACTACAAACAAAACTGAAGTGAGGTAGGAGGGTATCCTTAATGTTAACCTGTAAAAGTTTGTTCATTAACAATCTCACTAAGCAAGAATTACTATGGACAGCTTTCAATTTGAGGTAAAAATCTAAAGAATTGGACTCTCTTCTTAGCTATGCATTCCCTTTAAAGTGTGCCATGCGGTACAATGCCACAATACAATATCCAAAAACCCATCGACCAGGTAGATGCATTTACACATGCAACAAATGTAATTACATACTATCGATTCTTCTCAACTCATGTGATCAATTTCATATCACTTGGGTGGACTGACTTGGTCCATACATACATCCCGCTGTGCTTTATAACGGTAAATGATTCGTTAAAAATATTGAACTGCCAAGATCAATGCTAAAGATGCAATATAAGGCCGACATTAACCTGCGGATAGTCTGATTGGTATACCTTTAGTTGCTTTGGCCACGAAACTGAATCCAAGGCCTGGAATTTCACTGCCATCATTGCCCAGGTCTTTCCCTTGATGCCCCAATTAAAAAAACACTCCATTTTATCACATGTATTCAAGCATCTGCTGCAAGTGCAATATTTTTGCTACTTCCTATTCCAAAACCGCTAATATTAGTAGAGTATTATTAAGAGTTACTATTTTTTATGGCAGAAACTTAGAGACTTGAGACTGCAAAAACATGTATGTAAAGGAGAATTGTCCCAAAACTATTTTTCATACGTAAATCTTGGAAAACAAACTAGCTAGTTCGGTTTATTTGAAGTGGGATACTTCCACTTAATAGGAAAAAAGATTCTTATCTTCTGGATGGCAAGCCCTTTGCACAAGGTAAGTGGCCATCAATATTGTTCAGGCCCTGGTATTCTCCTTGATCACACCAACAACCAGGGATGATATCACTGCATTGTTCGTTTTATTGATTGAATTTGCATGTAATATCCAAAACTGAATTGGTGATTTAGCATTGTGGTACTGATACCACAAATCCCTTTATCCTTTTTTATTTTAAGCGTTTTGTTTTAAAACAAAAACACATTTCTTAAAAAACCTGAATAAAATTTTCAGACCAGAGAATCCAGGGAGGCCATGAAGACAGTCATCCACCTTTTTGAGTATCCTTGATTTCCAGCGAAATGACCTGAAATCACCTTTTACCCTCAAAACACATACCATGCCCAAACAAGAATTAAATTCTTGGTGCGACAAACATCTTTAAACATCCGAAAAATCCTCGTTTAGCATGATGGCACTATTAAGCTTTCTAATAAATGAAGTTAATCAGCTCCTGTCATTGAAATGATTGAATAAGATTACAGAGAGAATGATGAGTGCATAGGCCTAGATGGTGAACGGTACTCTCGCTTTAGTGGTCTCATAGGGCCACTGCTTTGGCATAGGAATTAGCTCTAAGCCTCTCCAACTGATGAAAGTGACGCAGATAGCCACCAAGGTTAATTAATCATAATATAATCATAACATAATACGTAACAGTTAAAAGTCTCCTCCTTTTTTCCGATTTTTCCCCAGTGGCTAGTTATAAGCATTCACCCCCCCCCACCCCCGAAACGAATGCATGACTGAGCTAGGCAGTGAGCATGCATGAGAAGCAGATCCCTAAAGTGAGGAAGTAGATTGAGGATAGGGGTCCTATGGGATGACACTGATCAGCCTTAGTGATAGCTTTCTACCTAGGCCATGATGGAGGTCTTGGCATCATGCCAGGATTCCTCCACCAAAGGCCTCTTTTGAAGTAACTGATACACTGGTGCCGTTTGTGTTTCATAAGCATCATAGCAGTTAATCTGCATGGCACGGATTCGGTAGGGCATGCGAGCATTCCCCCCCCCCCCAAATACCAGTCTTGGTTATTTTATCTGTCTAAGAAGGAGACTGTAGCAGTTTTGTAGTAGCACACCATCAACATTAGGCCTAGCAGAGTCTATTACACAATACAGGGAACCCTTGGAATTCTTACGCTTAGCTTTTAAAGACATCAAACTGACTACACATTTGAGGTCCTTTCTCAAGGGTATAACTCCTGCAGTCCAAACCTTTTAAAAGTACACATTACCTAGTATGTGTAGAGCTTCCAAGGTGCTTTCACTTTAACTGTAAAGCAGGGCTCGAATTTTACTCAGGACTGCAGGCCTGAGGCCGGTAGTTTTAGTGTAGTTGAATAATAATACCTCACTGTGTAATATCTTGAACAAAAACAAATCATGTTCAAATGTTGACTTTAAGTCTGATAACATACCTTTCAATTTCAACTCTATTATTCTACTGAGTAATGAAGTGTGCCTATAGATACTTATAATACCTATAAAGACAAATGAGATAACTCTTCTCTTACACAAGTCTTTAGTGCTTGTTCAGACACAAACAGTTAAATGCATGTTTAACCGTGTCAGGAACTGCTTTCTCATTTTGATTCTGGTCTTATAAAAACATTTCTGGTCTAGTAAACATTTTGAGCTATTAAGCCCTGTGGTCTTGCCGATTTTCCCCCAAATTCAAGCCCAGACTAAGCCATCAATTTGACTGATGGCCACACATCCTGCATACACATTACTGGCTGTCATTTTTTGTCGAACCATATTTTTGCCATTATCCCATTGTGGTGATTTATGATTAAAATGTGAATGGGATATGCAATATTTATAACCCGGCTCCCTTCATGCATTAATCCTACTCCCGACATTTTACTTTTGAACCTTCTCATATTTATCATACTTGAAAACTGAACTGTTGAAACTCTGATAAGAAAAGATCAGTATACACCGGGCATGGGTCTTTCGACTATGTAGTAAAATCAAAGAAAAGGTTATGCAGGGATTTGTGATGAGTGAAAATTGGGGTTTGCATGAGGGGGACAAGCTTTCCTTTGACGTCTGATACAAGGATGAGTAAGTTAAGTCCAAATTTCAAGGTACTTTCGAGGCTTGGTCTGATGTGAAAAACAAATGCAATGCTGCCCCCAAGGTCTACCCTTGGCTATATTCAACCAAATAAAAAAAATTCTCTTCTCCTCCCTCCTCCCAAACCCCCGTAATGCTATGTCACAATATACACTTCCTTCACCTTAACTATCCCAAACCTATCAAAACCCACCTGCGTATTTAATGGCGGTATGCCTGATCCCAAGTTACAAGAGCAGTCCTCCAACAAAATTAGACAAACCACAATTAACAGTGTCCAACACTTTGGTGTTGAGTTACCTTGTAGTGTTCGATTTTGTTGGAGTGAGGGAGGACCCTAGTAAATCACTCAAGGTAGTTTGGAAAAAACATACAAGCACTAAAAAGGGTTTGGTGTATAAACTCACAACCTTGAGGTTGTACTAAATCTTGCATTATTCAACTTCCCCATGGACAGATCAATGGCAATTAGCATTTTAATGGGCAATTCTAACAGCTCTACAGGCGGGCTGTGACTGCTCAGCCCTCACTGGCCTTCAGTTTAGAAATCTAGAATATGCACTTTTTTTGCTGCTAACCTGTGGGTGGATATTGGATGATCAGAATACTCGAGCCATAAATCACTCTATTAACAGTTTGATACCCGGTGATGAGGTATGACTGCGTGACTTCATTAATTTTGAATGAATATATTTTCAATTCGGAAAGAGCAGCTCAGAGAAAGTGTGAGGATCTTTGACATAGGGTGTCAATTGGTTTATATAGTAACACAAAAAGTGGGCTTATTTTTCACCAATCTTTTGTAAATGAATTTACAAAAATGTATCTAGCATGGATTCTGCTTAAAGCATTGCCTCTCCAAGTTTTAGATTCCTGACCTCACCACCTCTATCATCAGAAAAGGGTCAAGGTCTGACCTCGCAACCTGACCTCAGCCTAGTATAGACTCCAATGCCAGCCACCTTATTCAACTCAGATGTTTGTTGGTTCATCCATAGAAACGACTTTTTGACTACCATAGTTTGTTAATGATAATTAGCCTTAGCCATGGAAAAAACAAAAACACATTTCTTTTATGTCCTCAAATCCAAGCGTGGAAAACAGTGTCAGCAGTCATTTAATGACTGTCCTACATACAAGACCTGATAGTGGTAGGGTTGGCAGAGACATTATGAAGCTTATGCAAGCTAACTAAATACTGGAGGATCAAAGTACCAGTTGCTGCCATGTGGCATGGTCAGTACCAATTTGGTCTACAAACCTCATGTCCCCCACCACATGTAGAGCTACAAAAGATGATGCACAAGAATCAAACCCTCTTACATTAGACCCTGTCCAGAATCTTGGCCAGCTTGAAATTGTTTGTCTTTATTTTTCATGTACATTCCCCGCCCACTTTTCTCTATTTCATCCTTCCCATTCAACTCTCACGCCCCCTCTATCCTGTGCACTAATTTCCTATCCAAACATTCTCAATCATTCTCTAAAACTCAGCTTATGTAGTTGCTTTCATAATATATTGTTGGGATCCTGAAGTTATGCTTTATATGTGTTTTGTATTGTTTGTCTGCACTTTGTGAAATTGGTTGAATGTTATAAATAATCATTTTATCACAAAATTCATCAAGTTCTGGATCTTCAGGTGTTTCAATTTGCAAACCGCCACGTCACTGAGCCATATAAAGATGTAGACTCCAACACAAGCCTCTGAATCCCAATTCTTACTTGGAGTTAAAATACTTTATCTCAAGGTGAGATAAAATGACTCCTGAACTTAAAGACTACATTTAGATTTCTAAGACTCAGCATTCAAATAGGCTAGCCCACTGCATACCTTGGCCTAGATGTATATGTGCCTAAGCTCCGAACTTACCAGTGTGGCAACGATCCCTTTGATAAAATAATAAACTGGCATCATCCCTAGGCAAGCATCTAGTGCCTTTATAGTTCCTATCAGATTAGGGTTAAGGTCTGTTTAGGGCCTTAAAAGAGCCCCGAAGGGTTCGTATGGGAACCAACTTCACGGCTTGACCTCTGCCTAGATATGGTCACACACATTAGCATCAAAAGTTTCATTATGGGAACTTCGTGTTTGCTCAACCCATTCATCCCAGTCATAACATTGCAGTCATTTTTTTTTAGTGTGTACAAAGGCTTTGTGGTAGTGTGTTTTAACACCTTTACTTGTCAAACAAATGCAATTAAATAACACACTTCATAAAAGGATTTATTGACCATTTGGGCCACAGTCATTGGGCATGGGGCAAACCCTTTTATTGGCGTGATAAAATATAAAGGATTTGTGTTGCTCTATTTATGTTACAATTATTGCCAGTTGGGAAACAGAGAAGATTGTTTAATGGTTGGGGGAACTGAAAAGAAACATTTAATAACATTGAAGAAATTGTTCGCTGGCTAATATACTAACACAAACTTTATTGATGTTTAACAAAGTATAAGCCCCCTCTTTTAATTCTTTGCGTAGCAGTATCAGAATTACAACTTTAAAATAGCAAAAAGGGGAAACTGCTCAGCAAATAAACCTTTGTAAAGTGTATTTCTGATTTTTTAAAACCACATTGAACATCATTTTTTCAAACCCGGTGATCAGTTGCATGCCTGTAGTGTAATTTTATTCGTTTTGATACCATTACCAACAGAACAAACTGTTTTAACCAAAAACCAAGAAATTGTACTTAAAAATATTCTGAATCAAACCTGAAATCTGGATAGTATAACATGAACGTTGGTTAAAAGTCAGGGCATTATAAAACAAAAACCTGATCTCTCTGGCTAAACTCAGGCCATCACCAGACATTGTGTGTCATCTTTTATTCAGTGTTACTACAATCCTAGGTGATTGACCTACTGCACTTTACAATTGTCCACCCCTAGCAAGCAATGGACACCATCCAGCACAGTGTCAGTGCAACAAGAGTACCCATCAGTAGTACTTCTAAAAGTCAAATCCTCAAGGGCACTTTATCAGTTAAGTTTAGAAACTGGACAGTATTGAAGTACAAACATCTGGTGCAACACACAAAAACCATCAGGCCTTGAACGCCTTTGGGCAGAGTTGGCAAGATCATTTACTTGTTTCTTACTGGGCCAAAAACACCATTTCCAGCACCCTGTGTTTGAATTAATTATATCATAGCTCTATGATTATATTAACCTGCCAACTTTGACATACTATCTGTAACCATAACCATGGACCAAAATGAACTTTTTGACCAGAAGCTCTTTCCATTAGGGCATTAGTTTATCAAGTAACCATGCCAGCTTAATTAACGTAAAATCTGTTCACCACTAGCTTACAAATTTGCTTAATGCACCTAAAAAACAAACTTCCTTGCTTAAAAAACTCACCATTGCCCCAAAATTGGCTAAGCTGCCATGGCAAGCTGCCGATCGCGTGATAGAAAAAACATTCGATCAACTGATGTTACATTATGTATTTGACATTAACGAGTATGCACGCAACAACAGCCCCATTTAAGAATGTGTACAACCTGAATGTGGTTTGTGCATGTCCTATAGGATCTTCAGCTGATTTCGTACGGAAGCATCTTATTGGTAAATTTTGTAAAATCTATAATCCATTATCCAAACTATCGGCATACATCAATAATAGCAATACTTTTTGTACAGAGGATATTGAGTCATCCATATACAAAATTGAGTCGATCATCATGAACATTATCCGAACAGTGTTAGCAACTGCTCTCTAATGCTAAATTCAGTGTATTTACAATATTTAAAAAATATTAAGACCCTCAGATAAAATGGAATTTGTCCAGGCAGTCTCATTGGCCGCACTGGCAATCGTAATAATGTACTACATACACACGTGCATAAATGAATAGTTATGTACAACAATCAGGTCGTATACAAGTTGTTTAATGGGGAAGTATTCAGGAGCTGGGTGAGAGAATGCCCCACAACAAACATTAGTCCACAAGTCTAAAAGGTTAAAGCTTAATGCTAAAACTTTAACATTCATACTGAATGCGAATGGCTGGACAGAAATTGACATTACATAGGGTCACTCTACTTCTGCAGCTTGCCAAAGAGAAACATGGACAATTCGTAGCCCCTTGTTTGAGACTCAACTTGGCAATTAATACCAGAGAACAGTCTACCCAACAATTACTGGTTGGAAATAAATTCAGCACCCTTGGAGCAGCACCAACAGTTGACAATAATTGATCTTGTACAACAGCTGCTGAAAATACAAGCAATCGGTGTCATCTACATGTATATGCTACTCATAAATCTACTGAGAAGGAACACAAATCTCTAAGGAACAATGCTAGAAACACAATCAACAATTACTGAGCAAAACCAGTCATTTATCAATGACAATCTAATGTGTTGACCCATGGTTGAACCTAGGAGGAGGGGTAAAGTGAGGGTTACACACTGATGTTCTGACACCCTTATGTTCTGACACCCATATGTTCTGACACCCTTATGTTCTGACACCATGTTCTAACACTCCGATGTTCTGACACCCCTATGTTCCATCACCCCTAATGTATTTTAACCCTAACCCCAAGCCTAGTGTGTAGATTAGATCTCGAGCGGTTATCGGAACTGATAGAGTTATTGGAACTGATAGGGTTATTAGAACTGATAAGGTTGTCCGAACATAGGGGTGTCAGAATATAGAGCTGTTACCAAAATCAGTGTAGATTGAATTAAACAAATAGCTTTTCCTAAACAAAGTACTCTTAATTCTTAATCAGTGTTTTTTGCAAAGGAAATCGTATTCCGTCCTCTGAGTTTTCATTCCAAATTGGTCGAAAAATTGATAATCTGTCATTTTTTCCACCAATTTGGAGGTCATGTTTTTGTTAGAACTATGACAAACAGCTCATATTTCGTCAGGGGATTCTGTGTACCTCCATATATCTGGCTTAATTGGAATGCGGCAATCAAAATAAAGCAAAGGTGATTGGTAAGGTCTTCAAATGCTTCAAATTTATTATTAGTGCACTATATGAAGTTTATCAGTGCAGTAAGTTGTCTTTTAATATATTTTAAAAGTCAACTTTCTGTGATCTCAAAATCTCAGATTGTTGACTGTCATTCAGCATCATTAAGGTAAAATGAAAATCCAGCAACCATGAAGATGAATGTTTTAACCCCAACAGACTAGACCCTTGGGTAAACATACTGCCCAAATCCTTCAATATCCTTCGGATTAAAGTGGTAATAAACCTAAAGTGCCCAAATCCTTCAATATCCTTCAACTTATTGTAAGTAAACATATTAGCCCAATCCTTCAAAATCCTTTTGAGACAGAAGTTAGGGAGTCAAAAAATGTCAAAAAAGCCCAAAACCTTCAGAATCCTATTTTGGCTAAGCTGCATAATACATAAACCTTCAAAATCCTCCTATGTAAAAACAGCCCGGTAGCGCAAGTCCTGCGAAATCCTACCCTAACAAAAACTCATTTTAGCCCAAAGCCTTCAAAATCCTCCTGTGTTGCAGATCCCTAATAGCCCAAATCCTTCACAATCCTGCACTTTGGCAATGAGGATATTGTAGGACTTGGGTTCTTTAGGGTTAACCCCAACAGACTAGACCCTTGGGTAAACATACTGCCCAAATCCTTCAATATCCTTCGGATTAAAGTGGTAATAAACCTAAAGTGCCCAAATCCTTAACAATCCTGCACTTTGGCAATGAGGATATTGTAGGACTTGGGTTCTTTAGGGTTAAGGTAAAATGAAAATCCAGCAACCATGAAGATGAATGTTTTAATGAAAGGTATTTTTGAGAAGATGACTTAAATTGTGACACAGATGGCCCAAAAACCTCAGAAAATTGGTTTTGTTGCACTGTTGTATTGTGACCTATTTATGTATGTAAAGAACTTGAACTGTCCCCAACACATAAACTTCTTAAAGACAGAGACAAAAAATAACATAGAACTCCACAAAAGACAAATTGAACACAAATTTGAGTCGATCCTAAAATAAGACCTCACCTCACAAAGGAAAAATTAAGCTTTCAAGCAAGTAAACACTTACCACAAATTCTAGCATGAAAAGAGCTGAAAAAATCCAATAAGGTATTTATCAAGTGCATAAGGAGGTGTCTGCTTATAAATGTACACATCATGTTACAAGCCTACAAAGTTGATTCTAGATAATCAATTTACTCGTATGAGAAAAAAAGGCACTATTTGTTGTAAGCAAGTATGATGAGAATTCCTGATGGATTTCATCATCGAATGAACTAACAGAACTAACAGTAGGATTGATCCTGGATTGTGAGAAGAAGTTGTCACTGTCAGTGTCAGAAGAGTTTGCATGGCATAATTAAAGGATCACGAGGATTAAATGTCTTCAGTGACAGTGTTACCTCAAAAAGTAGGTAAAAAAGTTCAGGTGTTGAAGATGTGGTAATAAAATCAAATAAACAGATAAATAAAAAATTAAAAACAAATAATAAAATAAATAAATAAATACATAAAAATAAAAAATAAAAAACATAAAAATAAATAAATAATAAATATATTAATTAACTAATTAGGAAATAAACAAAATCATGATGAATGAATGAATGAATCAATCAATCAATCAATCAATTAAACAATAAGTTAGTGAATCAATCAATCAATCAATCAATCAATCAATTAATCAATCAATTATTGTCCCTGGATGCCACAGTCAAGCTGGATGTAAGTAAGAGTTAAATCTTAAAGAAGAACTGAGTAGGTTTATATGTAAAAACCATATGGTAAAAAAAAATCTGATTTGGGAGAAGTGTTGGTTTAACCATGGAGGAATGGTTTAACTGAGAGGTTGCGATACAGCAGAGTCTAAATGATTTCAACAGTGTGCTCTGTTCGCATTCTGGAGGAACAGCTCACGAATGTTAAGTACATTTATTTACTTTCCAACCTGCCTCAGTCCCAAGGTGTACAAACACACCCTTAAGGCCCATTGAGAATCAAGTTGACTATATATATTACTGCTTGTTGGTTTGTTGATTATACTACCATCTGATGTAAAGATTATAATATGACAGATCTACATTACAGTTGCATCAACAAAAATGGTAAGTTTTTCACTTGGGAGGCGCAGCAGGGGGTCCTTGATTTTAGAAAGTATCAACCCAAGACGTAAATTTTGTCATGACATCTTGGTGTAAATTACTGTTTGTGGGTGGGCTATTTGAAGTACTTGAGAAAATGTTTTAAAGTCATAATTTTGAATATTTGTTTTCATTTGCATTGAGAAAATAACATTCTGTTTAACTCAGGCAGATAAACAATGCTTCAATTGTACACTTAACTTTTCAGGGCAATAAACAGTGACTGGCTTGTAAAAAATATAGACAGTACTCAGTCTAGTAGGCCTACATCATTCTTAGATTTGAAAGGGAAAGGGGAAGGACAATGAAGAGGAGGAGCCACATGTTTGAGGAAACCGTAAGGTTAGGAGACTTACTTTGTGTTTTTCAAAATAGGTTAGGTTAGGAGACTTACTTTATGTTTTTCAAAATAAACTTTTTTACTCAATTATTTTTTTTTTGATTTCTTCCGTGAATTAGCGGCTGCATACGATAGTCTTGGTACTCTTTTTCTAGTAGTCCAATGATATGCTTCTCTTTATTTTGAATGATATTGAGCTGAGCCAGGTAGGTGTTGCACCAAACCAAGCAGTAATAAAGTCGATAACGTCAACAGCCCTTTCCTAACAACAGAATCTTGTTTTACTACACTCCCATGAAGAACAATGTGTTGTAACTTTTACTAATACCCAAACTCTATGCTCTACTATACTACATGTTACTTTTCAAGCCCAATAGCTGTGAGACGGTGTCTAATTACTCACACACCAGCCAATAACACAATGGCCTATAGAGATGAGACTGAAAAATTTACTCTCATTGGTTGATTGTTAGACAAGTTTACAATCTGTCCATTCATCTTGCTCACTCATAATTTAAAATAGGTCTGTTATGACAAGGGGGGGGGGGTCAAACAAACCTTGACCTCATTCCAGTAACTTAGGGTTGTCATGCAAAACCAACATAAACATTCATTTGGCCGACTGAACTGAAACAATACATTATGCACAGGAAACTTTCAGGAATGTCTGAGTTGACTCAAGATCATAGATAAGTCACGCCTAAGCCTCAGGTCCAGAAATAAATATATGAAGTAAGCTCTGTAACATGGTAACCGACACTCTTTCATCCTGCATTCCCCCAAATTCAGTGCATTAAACTGCTACTTTTGACTAACTCTAGGAGTAGTACGCATGAGCCCCTGGGAGGTGAACTGCACTTTTACTCATAATCCATACACTAACCTTGTGAAACAACTTCAGCAGGCCAACTGTAAAACATTTGATGCAGCTAATTGTTCTGGGGAAAACACAACTCTCTAAGGATCCAAATTATTGATTGCGGAATGAGTCAAAAGTTGCTCGGAAAATTTAATTGGGTTTAAGCATTTTTACCGCCATGGTTTACGGGTCGTTATCAGAAAAATATGGTACTAATTTCTTTTTTTTAAGGTAGAAAAATGGGTCACATAGGCCAGAGATGAGCAGCAGTTAGTTCAAAGTTCTTGCTCCATTTAATGGTTGGGTTATGAGTTAACCACTTCACCTATGTGGTATCAAACCTGCCCTATCCCTCTTGTATTTAAATGTGAAAGTATGAAGCTGATGAAGGAAGGAAACCTCTTTGATCACAAGGGCTTAACTTCTCTAAAATTTCACAAGCATTGTGTCTAATATTGTGATAACCTTTAACTTGAAAGAAAAAATCTAATAAAGATTTTGATGAAGTTTGGAAAGGAGACTCCTATCAGCCCCCAAAAGGTTCATCATCGCTTTTGTAGTCTAAGGTTTCAAGTTATTTAAAAATGCCAACCAGCCAGGAGGCAGGAGTTGTGCCGCAATGCTTTGTTAAATTTACTCAGTTTCACCATTTCATTTGAGGTGGAACATTTTTACCTCCATGGTTCCACTGAAGTGTATATAGTTTTAAAAGTAAGAGACTATTCATCCAGTCATGTAGGAGGGGATAATAATCAGTTTGTATTTTTGACAAAAACTTGGAAACTACTTATGAGAACACACAAACTTACCTGATTCTGAGACATAACAACAGCATGCAACACATGCTGTTTGTCTGTTCCTTCCCTAACGGTCTACGGCACCAGATGGAATTAACAATAACTGCAATAACACATATGATGGACAATCCAGCCACCTGTCTTAGCTGGTTTTTTTTAAGCACAGTGGTCAGTAATAAGGTCACACAAATCATAGGAACCCTTGGAGTAAAGTGGACTTTAGGTAAAGATTTAGACTGCCATGTGAATTGACACAAACAACTGTTTCTAAGTGAAAGAATAGGCAAATTCTACTTACAATTTCCTTCTCTCTCGGAAAGAGCCCCCTTACACAAAAAGTAAAAAGTCCTTCCTCTTGAAAAGAAACCGATCTGTAAGAAAAACAGCAGAAGCACACAATGAAGAAGGCGTATATGACTGAGAGGGGTCGTCCAGTCCACTGTGTACCTACATGTGTACTGTATGTCCTTCCCCTAGATCAGCGTGTCCAGTAACTTATTGAGTCGTATTACACAATCCGACAAGCTCTTATCTCATTGGCAGTAGACTGGAGCATACACACAACAGAGATGGTCTACATGTACATTGTACATGTACATGTACATTGGTGTTCGTGTGTGGGTGATAATACCCAATGGTTACACTTCTTTCCTCCATGCATGAAGGTTGCACTGTAGTGACTATGTCATCAACTGTGAAGGTTTGCTGTGTGATGATTGGTGGAGAGAAGGGATACTTGATCTTCAAATTAGGGATGATCACCAGACACCTATATCTACCTTCATGCTCACAGGGGTCAGCTTGGAGTGAAAAGTAGGTTAGTCCTTATAGATTTATGGTTTAATCTTTAAAACCTATCTATAATGCAATATTAATAAACATTTTGTATTGTGTGTGTGATTAGGCCTTTTTTTGTTAAGTAAAGACTTTGTGTTTACCTGTGTTATAGTGTACATGTAGGAAAGGTGAGAAAGGGGATATGTTTTATTTAGGGTGTCCAAAATATGGAGTGCTATTTGAATTTTTTTTAAATACATTTTTATTAGGATCGATGGGACAAGGGAAATGCATTCCTTTTCAACCCATTTGGAATTCATTTGGCTGTCTAACAGTCAAATAAGGGCAATTTGGATGATGTTGATTTGGGAAAACTTGAAACAGGTGTGAGGGGTTTGTGTCCCTACTTTGCCCCGCCCATCCTCCCCTGGAAAATCCATTTATTGGATATAAAGTTAATAAATACCTAGGAATGCCATGTGAAGTCGAAAATAACCAACACAATAAGCACATTAATCAAATGTCTGAGGTGAACTACAGAGTGTCAGCCACCCCTACCTGAAACATCACAAAGAATTTCAAGAACAAATCCACGAAATGAAAAATATGCTCTCCAACAAATGGTTGGCCGAGGAAATTAAAGTAGGACTGTAGACCACTTGAACTTGCTTCATACCATCTATCCATCACCTTCCAGCGGTGAGGAATGCATAGCACCCCACCTGTTGTTTATGCTACTGTTTATTATTATACCTGAGCTCCGAGCTAAAGCTGCCAAAATGGCCCTGGCAAACACTTGTTTTATAAGACAATGATAATATTTCCTACACCCCAAACACAGTCATTTATTAAGCCGCTGTCGTTCATTAAACTAGTTTCTAAAATCTTAAAGGGAATGCAAATGCTTTCATTAGGTTGATGATCAAACTCAGGCATGATACTGAACCTTGACAAAAAAAGTAGGACAATTTTATTGAGGACAGGGCAGTGACATAGGCCTACATGCACAATAGTATATATAGCCTTTTTAAGTTTTTTTTTTGAGAGCAAAACAATTGGACAACAGATTTAAGTAGGAAGAACGTGATGCCTAATCAGACTCGCTTTCAAAAGAACCAACTTTAAAGTATTCTCTTAAAACAGACTCATTTTTGGGATGACTGAGTAGTATTTAATTCATTTTCTGTTTTGTCAATGCAATGTTTGATTATTTAAACCCATGCTAACCATCTATTTGAACATCAATACTATGATACAACTACACTTTTTTGTGGTGAACAACTTACACATTCCTGTGGTTAACCCTAATACTAATAGTTACAAACCACAGAAAAGAATCACAACTTTAGTTGACCTTTTTACATAGTGATTGTAATATCAACATGGGTGTAGTGTATTTACCTTCAGTTTCCAAATGAACGTAACAATTATTTCTTGCAACACTTAAGATGTTGCAAACAGTTATAACTAATTGAAACCACAGAAGAGAACAACAGCTAGGACAGGAAACAAGATGCAAATTTTTACTGAAAATAAGATTTATCCATATGGTTTTTGAGGCATTGCATGGTGAGGTATCAATATATATTCGGTTTGCGGTAACACCATGTGTATAAATATCTACTTTGCTGTGTAGATTTTGTTCTTTAGAGAACTTGTCTTGCTATTTATTCTACTAGTACTACCGCTGAGTAGATTTTCGGAATTCGGGAGACTTCTCAGTTCTGAAAAGAACTGTCCTGCTTATTAACTACTGCCTGGGTGGGAGGTACGAAATCGGCCTGGACTACTACTTTAGCTTTGTGGATTGGGGGGGGACTTCTCGTAATTAACTGCACTGCCGCGGAGTGAGTTCTTTTTGGTCTCAACGTTTCGACTAGCTTGCTCTAGTCATTGTCAGGAGACAACACTTTAAGTTCTCAGGGAGAATGCCGTAGACCATGGAGGAAACTTCTTCTCTTCCCACCAACAACATAATGGACCTAAGCATAAAGAAAGGACCAGTATATGTAACTGTCATAGCTTGGAGGAATCTTACTTTTTATCTTACTTTCCCGAAGGACTAACTTTTTGTTTGCATCATTTGTGTAGATCTAAGTTGAGGCATGGAGGTAGGAATATGGTTGAGGTATCACCATTATTCCTTGTGTGGTTAACACTACCAGAGCTTCCCATCCTTCTGTTATAATATTATCTTGTGGGAATGCAAAGCCTGGGGCTTTCTTTTGTTTCCACAGCTGTTTCTTCCAACAAGGAGGCCAGGAGGTGGGGGCAGGAGTCAGAGGTCAAACCAGGTCAATAAAGCCAAGAGTCAACAGTGTATGCAAAGGGTATAAATCAAAAGGGATTTTTGTGCATTGTATGTGCAAACCCACACTCTCCCTGGGAAATGTGCACTTCCATTACAAAGTATGAGTATCCAAGTATTAAGTAGATTTGACTTTAAGTCTGAGATCGCTGTTATTTTTGTTTGCATCGGCACAAAACGCCATTGGCCTCTACTATAGACTTATCACGTACCCTAACTCGGTCGCGATCTCCGACTTGACCCTCATTTGTTTATGGGATAGCCATGTATTCATAACTGAAATTTACATAATAATACAGATGCCAGAGGAATGGCCAATCAGGAGGCCACAAATACCTTGTAGGTTACAATCGCTTAAGCACTTTTCTGTATACTAGCTCATTCAGTCTGAAATGTTTTAGTGTTCGGTTGCATAATGGTATCTAAAATGTAGACCTATAGCCAAATCATGAGTGAAAATTATAATAATAAATCAACGTGATTCTTGCTAGACAAAAAACATGTGACTTGGTTTGAATGCAATTGTCAAGTTATTCTCCCCCACATATTTATTTTTATTTTGAAATTGTAAATCAGACTTGATGGTTTTCATTAAAAAGCTGCAAACGAATCACATGGGCAGCAGCGGAATGTAGCATATGCATGCATGCCAAATGTTGTATTTCGGTGCTATATCCCATAGTTGACGGTTTATTTTGAATGAATTCAAAGGCTTTTGTGATTACAACTAATCAGATTGTGTCGTCCAAACTGATGTACAGGTTTCTAAAATCTTTGATCAAAGGTTAATCCACATGAGGGCGCTATTTTGAGCAGTTCTGTTGGCTACGGGCAGACTAGGAACCAAGTCTAGAGTATAAGGAGTCAAAGGTTAAAACCTGTGCAACATATCGGCCTCCTGGTAACTTGCGTCCAAAAAGATGACAAGTAAAAACACACATGTTTGAACTGTGAATTTTGTTTTTGTTCGTTAGAAAATTTCTAAAGCTGATTCGTGTCTGCTATTTATTGTTGAAAAGAGGTGCATGGTTTGGAGGTTGGCCCTGTACACCTTTTTTTAGTAAATGGTAAATGGGGCATATGTTATTCATGTTTCAACAGTCATTATTTCATACATGATAAATATTGCTTTGGCATTTTTTGTTTATGTTTCTCTACCTCAATGTGAGCAGGTTTTTCGGCTAACACAAATACTATGAACTGAACCAACATCAACAAAGAGAAAGGTGATAAAAGACAGCAAGTTTCCAGTCCCAAAAGTTTTCATAACATTCGACTGTGACCCTGAAAGTTAACACATGTACAGGTATATTCATCCATTTGGGAGTCCACAAAAGAAACACCTGCTACTTTGAATTGGGGACATTTAAGTAGTTGGGGACAGCCTTCCAAAATGAGGAGATCATTGTCGGTGGCCACACCCTGAGGTAGTTTTCACATTGGGGTTAACACCTCCTGGTTGCCATCGTTATTGAAACTGGTGTTAAGACAGTCCCTGGATGACCTATTAATTTGACTAACCTTTTTGTTAAAGGCATTATACAGGATCGGTAGAGCTGACAAAATAGTCGCAGACAGTGTTCATGTTTTGTGATTACCCACATACACAAAATAACAGACCTGTGAAAATTTGGGCTTAATCCGTTATGTGGGTCAGGAGAAAATAGGGAAAAACCATGCACAATTTTCAGCATGTAAACACATTGTCCTTAATTTTGGTTGTAACAACCACACTAGTAGTTGCATTTTTTTAACAGGTTTTCAGATAAACTTATCTAAAATATGACTTCATTTCAAAAGAAAATAATTTTACAAAAAGAAGGTTCTAGTATTAACTTCATAAACTCAAATTAAACCATTATGTTTTTTATCCTTACCGAGCATGTATAAATAATAATACCTTTAAGATTCATACATGTACACCTAGCTGACCTACATTGCAGCTTGAACCAGTCCCAGTTAGACCATGGAGAGATAAATAGACTAAGACTTGACCATTGGGATCTGAACTCTAAGAACTATTGAAGCATTTTTTTTTTAAGCCAGCTGGAAAGAAGATTTTTAAGGACAAATTCAATAAATATCCGCTGTTCATGCTCACTTCATTTTATGGCGAGTCAATTTTCATTACCTTTGATGAATTAAGAGACATTTCTGATGAAATCATTATAGCTGATCAAATCATGTTATTGTTAGCGGCAGTACAGGGCATGGGGGACAGTGTACAACTTTACCCTCACTGCGTCAGTGGTTTTCATGCAAACAAACCAAAAAGTGTTTAACAGGTTGTAAATGTTCCAACCAAAGTGATACTAAAACCAAACCATTCCCAGGGCAAGTACGTTGTAAAATGTAGGACCTCAAATGAGGAGAGGAGAAGGGCTATCAGGGCTGACTTTCAAACCCAGGCAGATGGTGTAAAGGATCGGATGGGATCAGCCTTACTGGTTCACAGCATGTGATGATGAAAATGCTGGCATTCACCCAGCAGGGGAACATAAGTGGACTTGATGACTTAAGTGCTAGGCAAAACACCGGCTTAGTCTATACTTCTGGTCCTTGATCCATGCTCTAAATAAGGATATCCTTTTGGGGTACAAAGTCATCCGATAATATGTATGGATCCGATTACTGCTATATCATTGTCTGGTAGAAGACAATATTGGACAAAATCTAGTTGTGGCATAGAGCCAACCAACCTGTGAAAATTTCCTCAAGTTCAATTGTCACTTTATATTGAAAAGAACGAGACCCCCCCCCAAACAAACAACGGCAACAAAAAACAAAAAACAACAACAAACAAACAGCCCCCCCCCCCGAAAAAAAAAAATGTTTTGTCAGGGATTTTCTTTTTTCTCATTTAAATATTAATTATGACACGTGGGCTACTTGTCCTAAAAATGTCCCATATTATAGACACCTGTTCATTGAGGCGACTTGTTTCCATTTGGTTGGTCGTCTGTCTATCTATCCATCCATTAGAATCAGGCTCTAAGATCAAAACTCCAGTCTGATGGTGGCCATTCCATTAGTTCACTGAGGTCACCTATTTAATGGTCAACTGACAAGGCTATCTTGTCCACCTGGCTGTTTTGGCTGGTCTTACACCAAATAGCCAACTGTCTATCCAATTCTACTAGGGGATGAATGCTCTCCATACATCATGTACATAGCTTCACAAAATTCAGACAGCTTCCCCAACCTTGACAATAACATAATCAATAAATAATTAATAGTGAACATCCCAAAGGTGAATCAAAAAGTTCACACTTGAAGATAATTGGATGGCTGGGTCGTTCAATGCTTATCCTTCTGTTGAGAGATACACACATTCCTGAATGAACAGACACAAAGTCTATGGGGAATTTACTCTCTCTGTCTTCCTTAATCTGCATTGTTTATGTGTTCACTTTTCCGGATTAATATGTTCGAGTGGTAATATATATTTTTCCCTCACACTAATTAAAATTTCATTTCATTTATTTATTCTGGTTGTGAAGCCAATGAATCTTAGAAAAGTGAACTTAATCACTATACTCCATGGGGAAAAGATAAAAAAGTAAGTTTCAGTTTTAGATGTGGGAGGAAAACCCCAGATAAATATTCCAGGGGAAACTCATGCAATCAGGTAAGGGACTGATTGCCCACTTCACACAGTGCCCTTGGCGAGATTCGAACCGGGGTCTTAGAGGTGGAAGGCAAGAAAAAGATACCACTGTGCCAACCCGACCACCCAACTAATGTTTTGATGGTTCATGGTTTGTGATCTATCAATTATTAAATTATTTTCTGACAGCAACCTGATCGTATAATGCAAAGATCAATACAACCTCAACTAAAAATTTGACTATGTGTGTGTCATTAATTTAATCATGAACCAACATCACATTTTTAAAGGCCCAACGGACAAAACAGGAGAGAATTTTCACTCAATCAAGTATTTTGTTTGTAAAACAGAGATGCCAGTACCATAACCCCGAGCCAACTATACTCCTCACTAAAGAGATAACCATCTTAGTGATCAAACCGTCTTAGACATTACAACCTGTCATGCTCCATAAATAATAAATACAGACCCCCACAATGCTGCGATCTGCTTCATATTCTAAGGGCAAGTTGAGAGTTTTCAATCATTCATAGCCTTTTAAATATCTACTTCACTATGCAAGTCAGTGCACCCAGGACGAAGGATTGACGGTATATTATTTTCTCACTTTCATTCATTGGTGTAGGAGTGGACACAGCAAGATGCACTCCTGGAAAAAAAAAACCTCATCAGGACTTTTTAAGAGGCTGTGGGATGATGACAGATTAATGAGATTATTATAGAGCAATCTAAGCTAGAAATGACAGAATGAGTTCATAGATACAAGAAAATGAGATATTTAAAGACACGGTTTGTGAGTTTTTATGACAATGAGGTAAAATGAATTTGGTACTGTTTGCATTTTAGTTTGAAACCAAGTACTCTGAAAAATGTTTCCATTTAAGATGTTGCCCTCTTTGAGGAAACTTGCATTCAAATCTGATTTACTAGCAATTCCACAAGGTGTTCACTAACTTTCAAATGAAGAGGCAAATGATACCAAATAAAATTTGCGGCAAAGTAAATGAAACAAGACAACAAAATTGCAAGAAACAATTTTGAAAACGAACCTGTACATTTTTTTATTGAGATTAACATTCCCATTCTTCTAGGTGAAAACAAAACTCAGTGGAAAAACAAATATTTGAGCTCATTGTTGCTGTTTATGACTAGCACCCGCCAAAAAGATATTGACAAAACAGGAAGACTGCCAACATTAGGGCTAGATGGCTCAGTTGGTTTAGGGCGCCAACAAATTAATCCAGAGGTCACAGGATTTAAATCCAGCTGTCATAAAATTTGTCTTTGTTCAACCTAAAATGATTTTAAAATTTACCCAGTCAATGGGGTTTATTACTTGATAAAATAATATTTTCAAACTGATTTTGCAACCAGAAGCCATTTTATTTTAGCTTGGCTCACATTTTTAACACGGTATGGTGGATAACATTGCCAACTTTACATCACGATTCTTCAACAAGATGTCTGTTTATACTTATGGGTCTTTTTTCTCTATCGTTTTATAAACCATGAACAATTTGTCACATGCTTTAAATTTTCTGTGTTGTATAGCATGTGGGTCAACTGGTTGTACTGACATAAAACAAACAACACTCATGGATTAAAATAACCCTAGAAGGTTTTGAAGAATTTTAAGTGATTTTGAAACAACAAACAACACCACCCTCACTGGAACCGTTTTTCAGCCACAGTTACATCTGGTGCAGCGATGACATCCGGGGTAAAGAAAACAGATTGGGTGATTAAAATAGAAGATTATCTGAAAATCATCCATGTCAAAATAAAGAGAAAAACCCATTAACAAAATAAGGGTCATTTCCGATGTGTGACCCCAATGCTTACCTCACCCTGCCCCTGCCCCCACCCCCACAACAAAATATCTGATGTTGACATTCTTGTGTGCAAACTTCCATGATGATCCATGGTATTTCGGGTCTTCCGAGCCAGCGCAGTAATCATCCAGGGCTCTTAGCTTGATGAATGGCAGAATACTCCAGGGGGCCAAGTAGCAGTAGCCGAGTCAAGGAACTTTTCTCAAAATCAAGTGGTGTACCTTAATCATTGTACATGTACACATGCAGCTTGTGTTGAGAAGGATGCCAGACTGAGCATATTTACCTCAATTGACATTGTCTAATTTTTTTTAAATTTCACTTTCAAGTAATCTCTGAATTATCCACTCATAGATTTCCCTTTTACTACTGTAAACATCGAGGATGTCATTACAGTACATCAATGTCATTAATCACATCCGGAAAGTAAATGGACAAATGTTGCTGTCTCAAGTTGTACGAAAATGTACATTTTACTTCAAAAAATTCATGAATGCTTAGAATCATACAGTTGTACAAAATAAAGACACATTTTTATGACCGGCATAGTGCTCAAGCTTTTAAAATGTAGCCTACTGGGCTAGTACGTTGTGCACTTTACTTGCCCCCAGGAAGTTTAGTTACCAAAGTTTAAAAAAAGTATTATCAAAACTTTAACTTTAAAAATCGGTTGCGATCACAACCGATTTTTCAGTAAAATGAAATTACATTCACACACTCAAAAATAAATCAACACTTTTTAAAATGTATTATTCACATTTGAAAGAGAAGAAATATGAGCATTAAAAACAAGTAGGTTGCACAATTTTTAGTAGCCCAAAGGGCAAGTTGAGAATTGGCTTGTACTAGCCCATAACAGTTTTCACTAGACAATGTACGCTGTGCTAGTGTTAAGGGAGAGCCCTTTATAAATAGTCATGGTAAAAGTTTGACGTATGATCATGAATAAGAAATTTAACTTCATGCGTATAGTTTATGAAGGCTTTTGTAAAGAACACAAAAATTGCTTGACCAGATTATGCTCACAATGTTTTCAAGAGTGTCAACATGGCCCCTCACACTGCGGAGAGTGGTTAGTGCTGATCCTGGGGTTTGATCGGGAGTGTGAAAGGACTATGCATACTCATTGGAGAACGATGCTGGGTGACAGTGGGGTTAAACACTCCCCGGAATTTTTGTCCCCAGGAATTTTTGTCCCCAGGAATTGGCTCTGCAGTGTGGAAAAAGGGCTGCAGTGAGTGACAAAAGAATTTTCACCACAATAAAACCATAGAGCAAGGAAGTTGAGGCCAAGTACGGTTATGGCTACAACTGTTGCTAAGTGTGTTTGTAAGGACGTTCTAACGCATGATGATGCAGAAATCTAGCCTTAGCCTTAGCTGTAGTCGCCAATTCAGACACGGCCTCAGACTTTTTTTGCCCTTTCAGCCTCGGTTTGGTTACATTGATCTGAATAGGGAAAAAAACAAGATGACTGAAAAGTGTCTATTCTTGAAAAATATTTTTTCGAAATTTTTTGAATTGGCTTTATTATAATAAATCGTTCCTTTTTTTTGTGCACAAAATACCATTACAAGTATCCACCTAAAACTGTAAGTACATTGTAAATATCCACTTCAAGTCTGGGATGCTTCAATGGTTTTCTTGAAAGCAATCTTGTATAGGTCGCCTAATAACCTAGAGGATTTCATAACGACATGCAAATTGAGTGGACTGATTTTAGGGGGGAAGGATAATGGATACTTATCATGGATGCTGAGGGAAAAAAAGAAGAATTTTCAGTTTTCTCCTTTTGTGATAATTGCTTCTTGTTCTACACAGTCAGTCCCCTCTGAGGCCAATTCCCTCCGATAATCACATCTTAGTTTTCATCCTTAATATCATAAACTGAGTCACAGTAAAGTGCATTCATCATGAGAGAGCAAAGAAATTAACTTAAACAGATCATTAAGAACACTTCAGTTCTTCTAGGGCAAAGGGTTCAAGAAGTGCATGTATGATTAATCAGAAGCATCGCACAAGCTTTAAAAGATTGAATAAAATCATCAACAATTTCAATGTCCAGAACAGCTGAGGAGTCGACTAGCTTCCCATCTTCTTTCTACTCAATTCTGTGATCTTAACTCTTTAACTATGTACAATTGTGTCCACCGAGCTGTCATCTTAAATCCAGCGATTCAACACCGAAACCAGTGGAGTTCAATGGAATGGGAGGTTTTAGCATCATTTGTGGTTCGATGGATCGGGGGGGGTGGACATGGATTGAATTTTTTATAGAATATTCAACATTAATACACCATGGATATGATCTTCCATGATTCATCACTACTTGGATTTTATGGTATCACTGTTAGAGATTGGGGTCAGGAAGGGGTAGAGAAGGCCTAAGAGGAAAAGGGGGAAGTGTGGAGGAGGAGGGAGACAGATAAAGTTTCCTCAAGTTGCCAACATTGATACAATCTCATTTGTCATTTCCACTCCCACATATGACAATATAGAACTCTAAAAAGGAAATTATAGGCCTATCACTTGCATTAATGTCACCCCAGACTTTATTGCAACTTACTTAGTGGAATCTGATTTGATTGATTCATGACCTTACGCTAAGCACTGTTAGTTCAACTGCAAGGAACCCAGTTAACAAAGTCTAGACAAAACACTGGAAAACTTTCTTAAGGATTTGGGGTAGTTAAGCTTGTTGAAGTTGTATATTATTATTGTGTTTTATCCTACAGTGATGTGTGATAAGCACTGTATACTTTGTGCTTCCCGGGACCTGTGGAAGAAAACCCACAGGCATAGGCCTACTACTCGGGTGGGATTCAAACCCACAATCCTCGCCATTCTAGAGTTGAAATGTCTTGCCACTACACCAACGAGCTTGCCTGATGACATGAGGCCAGTTGAAATCGTGTAGCAGCGGGTACCGCAACAATTTAATAGATGTAAAAATTGCATCAGGAATAAAGAATATCCCTAATGCAATTTTTACATCTATCAAATTGTTGATTTTGCTTGTATTTAATCTTCAAATCAAAAACCCTATAAAAGCCACTAGTTATTTACAAAACATGAATTTGTATTTAAACCATAGCTTACAAGAAGAATATCAATGAACAAAGAGGTGTTAAGTTTCTTAAGCCCCCAAAAAGTAAAGCAAAACAAAATTTCCCTAGAATAAGCATAGCAAAATGATACAAAAAAAAAATAATTTGCTACTCGATATTTTAGCAAACTGTGTGCACAAAAAATGTTTAGTCCAAATATTTTACTATGCAAAATTCCTGAATGAACACATTCCCTGTAAAGGATACCATGTTTTGTCAATTTGCCTTTATTACATGAACTGTCATTAACGATATTAAACTTTAGTCATACCAAGTTTAATGCAGTTCTTCTGGGAACACAGCACTTCAGACCAAACACTCTAACCGGGTTGATACAAGCATTAACGATACAAGCATTAAGCTGCGAGAGCTTTCTGATTAAAAATGGATACTGGTTTTGTTGATTATTCATCAGTCCTATCAATAAAACAGACAATATAAATTAATATGAAAGCAACTGTAATATTCATAGGAAAATGGCCCTAGTGTACTAAGCCGTAGGATGAGATGTGACACGTACTTGAAAGTACCTTTCATCCAAGACTATTTCTCAACCCAAAATATTTATTCTAATAACAAATGGTGTAAAGCTCTTTAAGTAGAGAAATATTCCTATTACCAAGTTTTTGTTTTCTAACCTCATTTTGATGGTGTTTATTTTGGTTAGCACTGGCACTTACACCATGCAAACAGCTGTGTACATTGTGCAAATATGCGAGCCTACTTAGGAATCTAATTATGTACAATTTGTACACTGTATGGGTAATCAATCATTTCTGAGACGGTTTTAAAAATAAAACAAGAACTCCCATGCAAAACTGGGAATGTTTTGCCATTATCAACTTTTCAATGTGCAAGATTGGGTATAAAACGTTTTGTTTTCATAAAGATTGAAACTTGTAAATTACAATTGTATTTATATTTACACTACAGATGGGAGCATTTTACAAGTATATTTCAGGCTTTATTATGGTTAAAAATGTAAAGAGACTCACAATTACAAATAAAAACCTAGAAGACAGTCAGGGCCTATGCGGAAAAACTCAGGTTTGATTTGGAACATTTGAAAGCTTGTTGTAAAATTGACATAAACTTGTTTTTATAACACTTGAATAAAACTTGCAAATTACAATTTTTGTTGATTTGTTTATTTCTCAATACCATGTGGAATTTGAGGACATTATAGTTAAAACAATAGAGATTAAATGAATGCCTTTTGATTCTCAGCCAAATGAACGACCAGTTTTTCTTATTTCTTGCTGAGTGATAGGGAGAGAAGAGAAAGAGAAAAAAAAACGTTCACTCTTCCCCAGTTGTGACACACTACCTTTCAATCTCCAAATGCCACACACTGAGCATATATTTAATATGTTCTATTTTATGAACATTAATGTAGACTATGAAATGTAATTTATATACAGTAACAAGTGCCGCTCTATGGCTTTGGCACCGAGTGAAGACGCATTCCTGGGGCGTTTTACGAGTTCATATTTCTTCATCTCAGTATTGTCTATGACATCCTTCTAGCTTATCACAGCTGAGCGACATCAACCCTTTCTTTCATTTACATCTCAATAAACTGTAATTTGTAATTTGAAACTATCGCAGCCACTGTACAAAGTATGAGGTGCTAAAATAAAGTGAGAGTTGTCACGAAACATTGTAAAAATGTAAGGAGATCAATTTTAAAGGGACAATTTAGGGTCAGTTAAAGACATTATCAGGACTTCGCCAATTTCACTTCATTATATTCTCTCCACAGGTTTTGTCAAGCTGAAGGCAATGCTGCAGTACAAGGAGCATTTGAGTGTCACTTGGTAACCAGAAATACATGTGTATCAATAAAAATAATCATCAACTTATATTTTAAAAACATATATTCATTAAAAAAAATTCATCGATTGAACTAACTGTAATAGGTAAAAGGTAGTTGTTTTTGAAGAATGTAATTGGTTTAGATTTTTAATAAAATATTCATATGTTCAGCAAATATCCTTGTCAATATGTTCAAATGTGCATCAAAAGATAAATTTACAGATCATGTGCCCTTCCTTACAACTAAACCGCCCTCTATTGAAATCTTCCCAGCGGTATGCGCACAGATCTTGTTTTGTAAACTTGGCTAAAGGGTGACAACAAAGGTAGCATTAATCAAAGGCGATCTGACCTGTGAGGTCATTTCCTAATCAAACTAATGCAAAACTTAATGCGTGCTCACACTGTCAGGCAGAAATTCAATGTTTCGGCACATCGTCTATAGAAAGTCATGCATTCTAAGACATGTTATACGTTTGTACATTGTCGCATCAGTAAAAGTGTAGTGTTTCCCACAAGAGAGCCTCCATAACAAAGCTCCAAACCTTTTGGCATCATTGGTTTGTTTGTATTACATTTTTGCAAACAGCAAAGGCTTTTTTGTCTGCTAAAAGGTATGTGCACTTGCACAAAGATTTTAAACCTTGACTTTTTCAACCTCATGAAATGTCAGGTGATTGTTCACTATAATTTTGTCAAGGTCAGACACAGTTATACCTTCCCAAACAACCACTGTTCTCCACATTAAATCTTTCAGTGTATCTATTGTTCCTATCCACACTCTTGATCCAATCCTTTCCCACCCTCGAGAACAAGTAAAAAAACATGACCATCCATTTCACTTCGACAGTCTCTAATGCATGACAGGTATTACATTTAACACAACAAGACTGTTAATTAGGTTTGCAGTTACAAGCACTAATGCAAATGTATTAGCCTTGGATGTGTGCAGTCAAAAACATAGCGTTTGTTGGCGATGAGTACCTTGCCATTGTCCCCTTCCTATCCTTTCTTAACATTACGAATTGAACACACAAGAATCCATTAAATGAACATTTTTGCTATTTGTATGTCATTTGGTTTTCACTTATTATTAGATATTTATTAATGCACATGATAGTTGGTAGAAAGATACAGATTTGTTAGGGGCAAGATGGAAAGTGAGTTAATTAACTAACTTGATTTGCTTTCAATGGATAATTTCAAAGATAAAGTTTCAGTCCACATACATACCTTAAGCGGTTACAAATGCTGACTAAAAAGTAGAACAGTTTTGATGAGGATCATCTTCAAAACTGAAGATTAAATGCTCTGAGCCCCATGCATTTAGAAAAATAAATAAATAAATGAAATGCATTTTTTCCCTCAGTCATATCAAGAAGTCAATAATGTTTACTTGCAATTTTACAAATTTAAATCCAAGATTGAATTTGTACTTTGGATCTTTAAAAACGTCACCTGCAATGTAACTGTGGAAATACACTATGAGAGGACAATTTGTTAAAATAATATTTGTTATGCCATATGAGCAACCATTGTTATCACGAACCGATGTACTGCAAGAATAGTCCTTTGATGACTGAGTGATAGTGACAGAATGAGTCAGCGATTCAAACATGAAAAGAAAGAATAATGTATTTGCCATTTAAAAAGAAGAAAAAAACTACTCAAGAGGCAGAACGATGAGTGCTATCTATTTCCTTAAAGGATGGTTTCAGTATGAAGATGCCAAGGTTGGTTATTTAATTTGATAAACCGGCCTGGAATTACACTCAGAGGCGGTTGCCCTTGGCCTTGGTGCCCCTTAAAAGGTTTCCCGTAGACTTGAAGCTCCTCCCATAGAAATGCCCAACGAAAATGGCCTGCCCTCACAAAGAAGAAAATCCAGGCCTTTGTGATAACATTTATTAAATTTGTTCAATGTTGTGCTACAATTTGGTTTCCTGAGAAGATTTATTCTTTGATGCTGCAAATGGAACTACTTATTGGTAAGTGAAAACACAGTTTTTAATAAGGAGTATAAAAACTAGCAGTGTTCTCCAAGACATCATTATTTCATATTATTAAGCACTCAAGTTGACCAACCTAAAGAGCTTTCAAGTCACTGATCACATCAGGAGAGAAAAATCTCCCTTTCTTCAAATTCTTTTGTAGTAATTTCACAAACAAGTGCTACTTCTGACGTGTAAGTTAATCAACTATTGAAAAGCAATAGACTACAAAAAAGGCAGACATCTCCAACCTGACTCATATATTTTCCTCCTAATTATCTGACTGGCCATATTAGAGAACATTTTGTGATCGAGGTCATCATTTGTTATGTCCATTCCCCAAAAGCGTTTAATCTTTATTGACTGGTCAAGCCGAGCAATTAGACACTTGTAGTTAATTACTTCCATTATTTAATTATAATTAAGATGATTTGTGGCCTTTTCAGTGGCCATAATGAACATCATCTGTTGTCAAGGAGAAAGAACGATGCAAAATTGTTTCATCACAGTTTATTAGGATGCGTTATTTTTTCCTCAAAGATTTCAGAGATGTTCAGAGAATGAGACCCATGCAAGATGCTGAATATGGAGTAATAAGTGAAACCTTGGGCAAACACTTCTCCCGAAAGAGTTTATACATGGTTGTATCCGCAAGTTTACTTATAGTTTTTCTTAATGCAAACAATTGTATATCTGTCATATTTAGGGCACTTTTTGTTCAAGCACATACTAGAATGCTAATTGCCATTTAACCGTTTGTGAACACATTTGGCCACTATCTGCTGAAGTGTGCAAATATTGCTGAGATGGGCATGGTTGAAATCTGATCGTAATACTTCACTGCTAATGGACAAATGACCAAGACGGTCTGAACAAATTGAGTTGAGTAGAAACAATGTCCATATTCTGTTTGAAAATGACTGACCAACTGATCAGTTGGTCTGAAGCTTCAATTAATGAACAGGCAAGGCTGGGGTGTTGTTGCTGCTGACAGCCTTGGTCTTAGTCCTTGGTCATTGGTCACTGAATGGGTCAGTTGACTTTAATTTAAAAAACAGGGCTTTGGAGGGATGCTACAAAATCTGTTTTCATTTAGTAAACCGTGGCACAGTTGGTATACAGATTTTGTCTAAGCTTATTAACTCTAGATGAGTTTGCATCCGTTTTGCCCGGTTTACATGGGTGTAGAGAATACCAACGATTTCAGCCGAGGTCATTGAACCAAGAAGAATTATAACCAGTACCCAATCTAAAGCTAAAACATGTGGTGGCATGCTCATCCACACTGCTGCAGGATCAAGCAAATGAGTTCAATAAACTCACTTTATACTATTGTTATTCTTAATCAACACTTTGATTTCACAGCTACCCTACTCATCACACTTATGCAGTACAAACAGACTGAATGAAACACAGCGTTATGTTAGTACCTCACTAGATGGTACCGATATTAATAATCGACACCTTCAAAGCACACTGCACCACAAAACAAAGCAGAGATACACGTGTGCTTCAACAACGAAACCCTAAGTGATACGATAATTGACGTATTAACAGTTCGTCTACTCAGCCCTTCATGCAGTCTTTACTATACCCTGCAGTCTATTGACACTAGCTCATTTCAATGCATCTCCGTCTCCCAATCAAAAAAAGGGATGGCGTTATCGTCATTGGACATCATTCGCGGTTTCTCCACATGACAGGGAAAACTATTTAGGAAGATCATTGGAAATAGGTCGGCAAGAGGGAGGGTAGATCCCTTTTTTATTACACGTCAAGACAGGTTTTGTTTCTGCATGTCTTGCTACGCCCTGTTCAGCTGTGATGAAATTGTATCATATTTACACCACATAAATTAAAGCACAAGTGGCTACTGCTCATTTTGTTCACCATATTAAGTTGAGGGTAAAATGCATTTCAGCATTGGTTTTCAAATGCGGGAATGATAAAAATAAATTAAAACTTTGTCAACAAAAATTACTTCAGATGGATTATTATGTTCAAAAGTAGGTTTAAAGGAACATTACAGAATTGGTAAGAAAAAACTTGTAAAATATACTTTTGATCACAGATTTACATAAAACTTACACGGTCTAATGATGATGATAGTAGAAAACATCCCTTGAAATATTTCTGTCTGAAATGCCATATTTGATGAGAAATGAATAAACTAATTTTTCCGATTGGAGTTTATCGCTCAGTGAGCGTTTTATTTATTTGTTGAATCTATATGATTTCATGCAAATGTGTAATCGTTTTTCACTATTTTCTCGTGACCCAGATGGCCGATCGATCTAAACTTCTACAGGTTTGTCAGTTTATGTATATGATGGATTACATATAGTGCTTACACTGCCAGCAACTTTTTTGTTAGCAAAAACCAATTCTGTAATGTTCCTTTAAGATGTAGTTATCTTTGGACATTTATTTTAGAACTTTAACACATTCAATAAATTAAGGCACAAAATGATAACTGCTTATGTTAAGTTAAAAATAGCATGCAACGTCAGCATTGGTTTTCAAATAAACAAATCACAAACCTGTAACTGTAAAAGTTAGTCCAAGAAATTAGTTTCAAAAGTGGGTACTTCCTTGGACACTTTCTGTCCGAACATTAACCCATTTTTTCAATTTACACTACATAAATTAAGGCACAGTTTCTAACTGCTCATTTTTTTGTTCATCATGTTAAATTAAAGATGCATCATTCACAATGATTTCTAAAAAAAATGGATCAAAAACTTGTTATAACAAATTCTTATCCACATTATCAACCACACCCCCCCCCCTAAAAAAAAAGGGGGAAAAAAGAAAGAAAAAAGAAGAAAAAGAAACAAAAGCAGGTTTCCAAAAATTATTTCCTGCATTCCTGAAAACTCACTGTACAAGACACTCCCAATTACACATCCAATATCACTCCAGTGTACTGTGTTATTAAAGAGCTTTGGATATTTAAGATAATTACCAGGTAGGGATCTCCACGATAATTCATATTACCATAGAAACAATACAAGACATGTGAATCGCCCCTTGGGGTAGTCGTTAAATGCCCCAAGGAGAGAAAATATAGAGTAGCAAATAGTGCTGGGTGATAAAATTGATGCTATCAATAACTTAATTTGATATTCAGTTTGAATGGTTTTTTTTTTTGTGCAAGCAATTTCAGAATTGGTAATAACTGCAAAAATCGAAAATTTAAAGCATTGTACAATATTGTTTTGGCAAGCAGAGAGTGTATTGCGATGACTGATGACTTAGAGTGAAAAGTTTGTAAATTCTTTGTGAAAGATCTTGTGAAAATTTCTTTCTTTTAAAAAAGGGGGAAACAATTACCACAGCCAAATAAAGTAAACTCTGCAGATGACAGAGGACCTTGAGGTCTTTATCGTGTCATTGGCTCATGGACTGTCCTTCCCTATCATACACGCACTAGATTTCCCTGTATTGACTTGTGAAGAAATATCAGCAGTGGCCTATCAATAATTGAAATGCAATCTAAGCTTGCAAGTTATAGTATCTCTTAAATAATATTGTGGAAGTTAATGTCTCGATATTTACAAAAATAAGCTCAATGAGAAGTGTTGAACATACATTGAAACAAAATAATTCTCTATTTCTCGGGAATCCTATGATAAAGGGGGGCAAGGGTAAAACTCTGAAATCCACCAAAGGAGAGGGGGGGGGGAGGGAAACAACCACATCCAATTAAAATGACCTCTGGAGAAGACAGACGATTTTGTGGTCTTAATTATATTTTGGCTCGGTACCCATCCTTCCCGAGTCATACACACAGTGGATTTCCCTGAATAAATAACAGAAATATCAATAATTGATATGCAATCTGAGGATGCGTTGCGACATACTTAATAGCCCAGGAGAAATGGACCGATCTCCTGTGATAGTCGGTCTAATAGACACAAATTCTGATGGAGGACCGGCGGGGTAAATGACTAGAAATTCTCACTCACGTGTCACTCTCCAAATATTGCCATAGATTAAACTGCGAGTGACAATAACATTGTGGAAACTCAATTATATACATGTACAGTATGATAGTAAATGCATCCTGAAAATTTGCAGCCGTAGATGGACTGGACTGCTTTCTTTTCTTTCACAAATGCAGGCTTTGAGCCTAGGGAATGCACAACCTCATTCAAAACTCTCAAACATTTAAGAATTGCTTCAAACAAACTGCAGCATGGAATTTTAAGGAGGCCGTGCGGGTCATTTGCTTCCGTTGACCATGTATTGACCTTAGTGCCCCCATCAACCTATTTGAAAAAGGTTCTTTTCCCAAACCTCGGCTTCAGCTCCGGCTCTGGCTTGGGCTCCGGCTCTGGCTTGGGCTCTGGCTTGGGCTCCAGCTCTGGCTTGGGCTCTGTCATTAGTTTCTAAGCAGTGTACATTTTGTACGGTGTTTCCAACATCAAAAGAAGCCCAGAGCGGGAGACGGAGCCTAATTAAGCCGAAGTTTGGCAAAAGCCCCTGGACTTTGAGATTTTGAAATGAATGGAATTGTCCCTTAGCATGGGGAAACAAATTTGCCTTGCTGCCCTCAAAGACAAGATATTGGGCTTGAACAATACAACCTCCCCATACTCTTTTAGTTCGCTCCTTTTCCTCTTAGGTAAAATTGTAGGGGGGCACAAGGGGGTGAACCATTGTTTTCTAGGGGCACTTCTGGCTCTTTAAAACTGTAGTTTCTGTTTGCATTTTTCTTCAACAAGCCCATTTTCAACGCTCTTGCTATGCCATTTACCATTAATTATAAGGGTAATCTGCCATGAAGGTAAAAACAAACACATTGTCTGTGTGTAAATAGTTTTTTAAACACTGAAATTACAAAATAAAAGCTCATAAAGTAAAACTTTTTATGTGGGTAAGTTTTAATTTCAAAAGTCCACATTTTAAATGGGGGAGGGGGCACCTACGGCAAATGGAGTGGTTCACCCCTGCTACCTAATGGTTAATGCCACTGACTCTGCCATGATCTCACTTGCACTGTGCAAAGCACTTCTCACTGCAATTACTATTATTATCTGGGGAAGGGGGAGGGGGAGGATGGGGGTCTCGCTTGCATGCTTTGGGTCATTCCATTGAGGAAGGAAGGCTTAAATTTGGTTAAAGTTCACATTTCTTGAGATGTGTGTGTTAAAACACTCTTGTTCAAATACCAAACCAGGCAATAAGCCCAGCTGATCCCTATGTTTAATTACAAACTCCAAAAGAAGGAATGTATTAGTTACATTTGTTGTCCATTGAGGTCAAAAATCTAAGATAAAAGGTCAAATTTCAGGATTGTACTTTTCATTCGCGAATGGAAATGTTTGCAACATTTTTTATGTTTCTTTACTGTCCCCACTGTTGCCTGTGGCTTTTCGGTGCCCGTTCAGTATTTGTTCATAGATAGCCCCCCCCCCCCCAACCCCCATCCACTCTGGAAGAGCATTTAAAATGGACATGACCTTTGGCCTTGCCCCTTAAGGATTAGAATTCCAGACAGGCAAAAGTCTATCATCACATGAGCCAAGATCTCCATCTCATATGCCTTAACCCATTGGCCTCATCTCAGCAGACATAAAAAAATCAGAATCTCTGATTAAGAAAGACCTAAGGCTGGCCATTAAGTAGTGGACACCTTCTCCATCCTGGACACAAGAGGGCTGGATTCGGACCAATAATAACGCCACAGGGGGCTAACTTGACAACAAGGCCTTCTTAATTAAGCATCCTAGAACCTACTCCTTCGCCTGAATACATCACCCCTCCAGATGCCTTAATTCCAAACTCTTGAAAGTGACAGCCTAATACAGTGTTGACCAGCAACTTCCACCCATGAAAATAGAGAGAGAGAGATAAAAAGGCAGTGACCCCCACTGTGTTCGAGCAGGAAAGAAGCTTAATCCTAGCTTTGTAGTGTGGACCACTGTTAATCTGGGAAGGGTGTCCTTTCAAGGCATTTCAAAGGCTCTCGGTGAGTATTGACAAACAATTTAAAGGGATTTGGTGGTGAATCTAGTAGCAAATGATACGTAAAATCCCTGCAAGGAAGTTAGGAGGGGCTTACTCCACTCTGGTCAAATAAATCTCAGGGCTTGATCCACCGACAAAAGCATGCTTCAGTAAATCCCTAGATTTAGAGAAATATACAGTCTGGAAATGCTTTCAACAACTTGTTGTGGCATTTCCATCAGTTTCTGTAACAAATTGGAACTAGTTATTCAGACATTTGGGTGAAAGACCCTGGGAAAATGAGCCTGCTAAGCCTGTATTGTGAGAACCTAGATCTGAGGTGTAGGCAAGGAGTCATGGCAACTGTTCACGGCAAGATCCCTTGGTTTCAGTATTTTCATTCAACAACTTACTGTACCAGTACCTAAAAAATACCATTCAAAATCAGTCAGAGCTAAGGATCGCAGGTTTAAGTCCAGCTTTAGTCAACTTTTCTTTGTTCAACCCCCCAAAATGATAGCAATCTTAACCTAGCGCTGCTACAAGTTTAAATGTAGCTGTTTGAGCAAGGAACTGTCCTTACAAAGGTCTACGTTGTCTTTTGCTGTAAGTTTCAGTACCTTAAGTAGAGCCATGAACTCGGAACCTGTTTTGAGTTCCTGTCTTTCCAGGCTGTCATGCCAGTGATTGACAGTGGTCAGCAATGCGACCATTCTGGATTTGTGGCCAGTAGTGTCATCGTCCCTTTTGATACCAGAGGAATCTGCCAACTTGTAAAAGAATCAAGTATTCATATAAATGTGCAACTATTTAACTTTGATTGAGCCTAACTTCAGACAAGATTATATAAAAATAAAAAAAAGGAAATGTTTGTCTCTGATAATAATAATTTTACTTACCTGTCCAGAATCTGTAACTCTATTCCTCACTTAAAAGCTGCATACAATGCCAACCTCTGGAATTAACAAGAACACAGACGCTCAATAATATTTCTGTGCATGGTTAAAATGTATGATTATTTGCTGATCCTTTTCTGAAAGAGCGATCAACAGCAACTTCATTAAAAACATATATTTTACAAGCGATAAGAATACAACTAACTACTAACACTTGTGTAGGATAAATTATCTACTTCAGCAACTGCTACCTATCTTACTAAAAGTGTGGTTTGACACCAAGTACCCACCATTTCAGAAACTGATGAATGCTCTTGTTAAACTAACCAATGGGTAAATTAAACCAGATACTGCACTTTGATACATGCATGCTTATTATTTGTTTTCTCACAAGTACTAGGCGCGAAAAGCTTGGCAAATTTTCTACTAGAGGGGTTTGATGCAGAATGTTGAGTGTTTTAAAGTGGGGGATTTCTCAGCTGTTCGGGTCACAGGCTGCTCCTTTGATTGGATATCCCACAGGAACCTGCTGAAATCCATTCTCTCTTTATTTCACTATTTAAAATGAAATAAGGTGTTGTCGAGATGGTATGGCTGCTGTAAATTTTTCCTCTCATTTTGTTTAGAACCATTACTTGATACGTCAGAAAAAAATGCAGCATGCGATTATTTGCCACCCCAAAAGCACCATTGTACCCTAACTAAAAATCTGAGAAATTGAGTATGATATAAAAATAGTCTTTGCTTTTCATTTGACACAATTTATTATTGTTACTTAAGAAAGAAAACTGTTTGAGAACAATATTAGTATTTTAAACATACTTTATGAGCTATATCAGCGCACCTACCTATAACATGATATTTAAAAAAAAGATTATATATATATATATGACCAAATTTTATTTCCCATTGATCTTGAATATTTCCTTCTTAGAAATACAACCCAAGTGAATGGAATCACTCAAGCATTCACCTACAGCTCTTAACCACAGATGGATAGAGTTACCAAGGCCTTCTGTAAAGGCCATAAGTTACATCCCACTAGAAATCTAAGGCACAGATTGACAGAAAAATAAACTAGTTCATCTTTAATTGTCGTTAATATAATAGTGTGTGAGTGATTGGATATGTTGCATGGCGCTTTTGGTTGAATGTACTTCGACGATCTGAAACAACTAACCATATATCAAGACTATTTAAAGACACACCGTATGTCACACATAATCTTGCAATTTGTCCCAGTTCAAAAGGAATGTGAATAGATATCTTCTCAATCTCTAAATTACTTGATTTTCCTTGGTAACCCTCACCCTGAGTGGTCCTTTGGTGTGTGTAGGGAGTTTTGTATTTAAAGAAAAAAATATAAATTTCATGATATTCTAGTCATCAGATTAATAAATAGTCCGATTTCCTAAAGCTGTTCAACTGAAAATATTGCTTAGTAAATTCCTTCGCTGTGCAAAATAGTAGAGCACCAGTGGTAATAATATAAACGTAATGGTATTTTGGCTGGAAACCTATGTTTGCTCATTATATAGCAAAGTATTTTCCAGACTTTGTGATTTGTTGTGCTTGCCATTTTTCAGAATTTGGGTCAACATGATAGCAACAGATTTGTCATGTAATAGCTATATTCTTCATTGTTCATATATTAACAATAATGTTATCAAAATGAGGCTGAATGGGAAAAAATGGTCAGCTATTAGTATCAGTATTATGTTCGCATTTGATACAGGGAACAATACAAAGATGGTTGTAGCTTGAGAAAGTATATATGTATTAACACCAGTGCTATACACTCTCTTTAAAGACCAACCCAGTTACCAATTTATCAAAGTTTTATCCAGTTATGGTATAGGTTGACCCAAAACCTCACATTCATTCCAGTCTTCAGAGGGGACCTTAACCCATTCTATTGAAAACAATTCGAACAAGAGCCAAGGCTAACTTAGTAGAGGCTACCAAGATAGCCTGAAATGATAAATCGTTCCGCGTAAACAAGTATTGAAGGTATCAAGTCCAACGAAATGTTCCTGAGTGGTCCGTTTATTATTGTGCCCACTCCCGTCGACTGATGGTTACCTCATAGCAGGGGCCATGATGTCACCACTGCTCTTCTTTTACTCATGTCCTCGCAGTGTGGAACATTGTTTTTACACGTTCATACATCGTACATGATCTCAATCAAATTTACTTGCAATCTTGTCCAGCAGCGATTGTTTGTTGACTTGGAAAGATTTCACAGGCTGCTTTCTCAACCTTGATCTTTCCTGGGGATGATTCTTGCAGACTGATCACAAGTCATCACAGTCCTTACTATAATTAACTCGTTAAGGTTAATTTCCATTGGACGGAGGTATCTATGACATCATGCGGGATGCATTCCACCGTCATACCTAAGTTGATCTTATTTTCATCATTCAGTTTGCAATGCCAATCCCAACAGCTGTGTTGACAAATCACTATATATCTGCGATTGTTGATCAACACGGAATAATGTATAATGGGATAAATAAATTAGAACCCTACATGGGTGACCTGAAGTTCATTTACGTGTGTAAGCCATAACCGCAAAGAAACTACGAACATTGAGTGGTAAAACTTAATACTTTCCAAATAATATCATTGCAGACTGACTCCCATGTGGACTTGTGCTGACCTTGTCTATGTAAAGATACAGAAACTCTGCCATTAAAAAGCCATCTTGTTTTTTCCCCACATTCAAGTCAATGTACACAAATTGAGAACCAGTATAATTTATTGCAGTTGCAGACAGGGCACAATATCAGGAGAGGGGACTATCAGCAGAAAAGGCAATGGCATAACAATACATTTTTCATTGTATTGGGGGTGGGGGGGGTGGCAAGCGGGCAAAGACATAATTACTTAGTAAAGGTCTAATGCCCTTGCTATGTTACTGAGTTGTGTAGCATCAATCATGGGATTGGTGATACAACGACATCAAAAAAGTAGTTACATATATTAACTAATTTGCATATCTTGTATTTGACAAAATTAAGCACATACAATTGACAAAAAGTATGGCACACATTAGTTTCCAATAATAACAGATGTGAAATACTTTTGGAGTCTTTGGTTTTCAATTGCTTTTTATCTGTTTTATAGAGTTTTGAAAAATACTTTAAAAGGTAGATCCCTAACAGCCAACATGCATGTCTTAAAGGAACATTACAGAATGGTTTTTGCTAACAAAACAGTTGCTGGCAGTGTAAGCACTTTATGTAATCCACCATATACATAAACTGACAAACCTGTAGAAGTTTGAGATCGATCGGCCATCTGGGTCACGAGAAAATAGTGAAAAACCGATTACACATTTGCATGAAATCATATAGATTCAACAAATGAATAAAACGCTCACTGAGCGATAAACTCCAATCGGAAAAAGCTTATTTATTTCTCATCAAATATGGCATTTCAGACAGAAACATTTCAAGGGATGTTTTCTACTATCATCATCATTAGACCATGTAAGTTTTATGTAAATCTGTGATCAAAAAGTATATTTTACAATTTTTTTCTTACCAATTCTGTAATGTTCTTTTAAACTTTTCAAAAGACACCAGTCCTAGATGACATTTTCTACCTACCAGTACAAATTAAAATGGGTCAGCATGAGTTGCAAACCTGCCCACCTCAAAATGTGAAATCAAACTAAATAAGTCAATTGTTGGAAAATAGTCATAAGTATTTCAACCAGGACAGTAAAAAAACACATACAAATTTAACAACGAAAAAACATCAATTTGTTGTTTGGTCATGTCATGACCATGTTTGCAAACACTAACTTTACAACCAGTAACTTTACGTTCACACGAATAAACACAATTTATGCCAACTTGTGGGACTCAACAGTTTATCTAAAAGGAATCTACCAGTTTTGATGGTACAGGCAGAATAATTTGCTCTTAATTGACGTACAATCCTCTCGTCATTCCACTTGAACTCTTAAATGTGTGGGTGGCACAGCCATGTGTGTGCATCTCTCACACGCCGCTAAATCAACTATGATGCTATTAAGATAGTGACTAAATGTAAACAGGGTGAGCTTAATAGGGGAAATAGTAGTGGCGTTATCACACAGCAGGTATGCAATATCGGGGGAAAAAATCATATTGCAGCCTACGTCTTCAGACAAACGTACTTTCAATTTTTCCCTCTATCTTATCAGGAACGGCAAAATTAAATTCCAGGACGGAGGGTGTTCTTAAAGGGAAGATGTTGTCATCTGGTATTGACCTTTAATTTGCTCCCACCAATTTTGCCATGCTCATCTTTCTTTGTGTGGATTGAGATATAGCGAAGGCAGATCTTGTTATACCATAGTGAGGTATACTTCCAAGCCTCATTTTGGTTGGACAAATTTGATTAGCAGAAAAACAATGGCTGACACTATGAGAAAGGTAAATGAATTGTTCACTTACAAAAATACAAGCACATTGAAAACAAAATTGTCCTTTTACTACATAAACTTCAACTTAGATGAAACCTTCCAGTAACAAATCTGCAGTGAAACTTGTTGAAAACCGTTTTGTTCCTTACAAGTGTTACATTTTTCAAAAACTTGTTGATCTGTTTTGCTTTGCTTCTTTCTGTCAGCTAAACCTACTAATACGGTGTAACTTTACAAATCTGCAAGCCTTGGAACACCATTCTTTCAAGAGCATGCGTTTTTTTTTTGAAGGGCAAGATTTCAATGGATACCACACCATACTAAGGATACCAAGGGCAAAGCTTAAATGATAGCGGCAACTGTAAGAACTTCCAGATTGGAAAGATTGGACTGCAATCGCTACACTAAAGGATACCATGGACAGGGTAAAGAGATGGAATGTTAGCGTTAAAACCCTCCTGAGAGGGCAAGGCAGCAACGCAGCTTTCCCCCAGGAAACAGCATTTTCATGAGAAAACCAGGAGTCCTGTGGGTATCAGGGCAGATCAAGGTTGAGACCAACGATGGACCAGAGCAACAGAGCCAACAGCCTTCTGAATTTAACGTCCGGCCTGGTTTCACAATTTGATTCACACCTAGGGAGTCAAAAGTTGAAAGATTCCCCACCTCCATTTCACCCATCCCAGACCCCGCCCCAGCCTGACAGCGAACATCATGTACACGCATATTACATGTACAGTGTTAAACGTAGCACCTGGTGTGTTCTGAGCGGATGCTTACGCACACACTTCTCCTATCAGCTGCCATAGAGTCTTCATACCGACTGTCTTACGCATGTCATTGGCTGTTCTATGTTTAGCTTCAGCTGTCCTGTTAATCAAAGCCAGCATGAGGGTATCTTTGCTCCTATCTTTACACATTTAAAGGGTAAAAGAATGCACACGTGCACAGTAATACCTCAAAATTGGTATCATCCGAAACCTTACTTTGGATGAAATTAAAAGGTGAATCAATCATATGTAATATTCATATTAAGTACAAAGTGTAAAACATCTCTTAAGTAGAGGTGTTGGCTCTGAAAAGAAAAGGTTGGTGCTCTTAATTGAAGCACTCAAGACAAAATCTACAAACCTACCATCCTCAAACGAAATCCTGAAAAAACTCTCACAAATTCCACAAAATGACATATTTCTAAAAAATAAATATTACACTGAACCATTTACATGCATGCGTTTACCCAACAACATTCTGAGATGGTCCCCGTACATTGCAAACTCTGCCTCCATTCTCATGGAGAAGCAATATTTTCTAATATCCTGAATCTAGTGTCTGTGGCAAGGTCAATACCTGGGGGTACTTCTCTATGACCCCCCTGCTTCTTTGTTAGACTAATGACTGGTGTCCCCCGGGGTATAGAACCTCCTACTGCGCGGGGCTCCCACAGACAACGGAGATCAAGATGATTTCACTTGTCCTCAAGTAAATTGGTCTGAATTTGATTTTTGTATGTAGAGGCTGTTAAAGACAACATAGGTGAAATTTGATGTTGGAACCTCCACTACGGGAGTGATGTAATTCAAACTGACGATGTAGACTTGTAGTACATACATGCAAAGGCAGAGGTATTCGAGGGGGGGGGGCGAAGATTGTGATGAAAACTGGGGGCTGATTACTTCCAAGACTGGTTGCCATGGCATTAAGGTTTTAGAAAACATGCAGTCTAGGAGAGGGATCTTTGGTCCCTCATCACAAACTTAAGAAAGTTGGACCTAGCTTTGTGGGATGTGTTGGCAAGCCAAGGGCAGACCATGAAGATAATCCTTATGCCAGACAGTGCTTAACTATCACAACATGTTTGTATTCCGGCATCTAAAGCCACTTTCAAATAGTCTTGCGCATCTACACATGTACATTCAATTTGTTTACCCAAATGAAACTGGTGAGAACCATTTAAACATTTTCATAATATTTCACAATGGTGCCTTTGAGCCACCTTTGGGTTAAAAAAAACTTGCCTTGTGCATTGTTTACATGGCATTTTCATTGCATACAATAACCTTGATGTCATGATCTTCACCAATCATATCTTTCCAAGCTTTCACATAATCCGTATACATGTATCATAATGTTGATTTTTAAACCACAAGGGAAACTGACTGGGTAAATTTCAAATAGTATGGGGGTTGAACAAAGAAAAATTGACTAGAGCGGGATTTGAACCAACGACCTCCGGATTAACGTACCGGCGCTCTACCAACTGAGCTATGTAGCCCTATATTGCCAGTCAGAAGCCATACAACCGTTAACTGCCGTGTAGCCAGGGATCACACCCAAGTTTACGATACAACCTGGGAAGCAGCAGCCACGGGATCACCTTGAGGGGTGAGAGGCATCCCCTGACTGGCACCCCCGAACAAAGATATTGACAAAATAGGGAGACCGCCAATATAGGGCTAGATAGCTCAGTTGGTAGAGCGCCGGTACATTAATCCGGAGGTCGTTGGTTCAAATCCCGCTCTAGTCAATTTTTCTTTGTTCAACCCCCATACAATGTTGATTTTTCGTACAACCTTGCTATTTTTTCTCAAAATTTACAGCAACTAAACTTGGCTTGACCGGTCTTAACACAGACTCTAACAATTTAAAAAAGCATGTGTAGCCAGCTGGTTAACCAGACGTGTTAAAGTTCAAGTGACATTTTGTGGTTTTTTTTAAAGAAAAAATGCATTGGTTCTTTTAATAAATAAAATAAACAAACCATGACTGAAATTTGTGATAAAGAAGCTCCATGGCTTTTAAAGTGATTTGTAGTAATTAAGTTCTGTCTGATAACTTTCTGCGGTTCACTTAAATCCGATTGGTGTGGCAACTATGAACCTACTACTGTAAAAACATTAGTTACACTATTATCTTTTGGATCACTGTCGGTCGGTCGTCTAGGATTAGATGAAGTACAATACCTTAAACACACACACACACAGCTCTGTACTGCAGTCACTCTGTGGACATTCCTTTGTTCTGTAAGTTTGAGGAAAATCCTATTCTTCAAAATTTTAAAACAACCCGTTTTAATGCTGTACGAAGTGTGAACTTGAGAACAAAAGAGGTCCACATAATGTAGAGACTTGAAACACTATGTGGACTTACACATGTCCACACTGTGTTTTTTACAGTGTTGAGGAATGTAATTTTCTTTAAGTGTACAGAACAAAGGAGTGTCCACAGAGTGTCTGCAACACAGAGCTGTGTGTGTGGACCTGTGTAAGTCCACAAAGTTTTTCAAGTCCCTACTACATTGTGTGGACCTCTTTTGTTCTCAGGTCCACACTTCCTATGTGACAGCGTTAAAACGAACATAACCTTACGGATCGGGTTTGTTGGGTCCTGCTATTGTTGCTCTATTATTCCCTTTTCAAAAGAATTCCTATGTGGGGTCCAAGTTGAACAAAGAAACTTTGTTGAGTCCATTGTTCCATTGTGTAAAGACCCAACAAGGGACCTTCCATAAGCCCACACACACACACACACGCACACAAATAATTAAAAAAGAAAACTTCAATAAAATATTAGTGAAAAAGGTTAATACATCTTTTAAATTTCAGTTTCGTTTAAACATCAAAAAAGTACAAAACGAATTTCAAGGCATTTTTCATTTAAACATCTTGTAATTGTCACACAATTTTTAATTCTTGATAAGCAAAACAGTACACCTTTGGAGTGAGAATTTATGAACAGTGTTTTTGTCTGGTCCCTTTCTACACTGTTGTTTAGCACATGTTTTGTAAGCAACATTTTTTGTTCAACAGCTTTATGAAATGGGCCCAGTTCATGGAGAACTCATTCTAATCATCTCCATCTTACCCAATCTCTCTTCCTTCACCTCCTCACCCTTGTCAGAGGTTCTTAGAGCTGCTCATCAGCAGAAGCATTGCTTACAAATATACATCACCTAGCCCTTTTGGTTCATGATCAGCATTCCTCTATGATTTTCTGCTCAACCAAAACAAATCTCTCTAATACTTCCTCCTTGTAAGGAATTCAAAATATTCCCAGTCCCTATGGAAAAATGTACATAATGAATCTTCGAGTGTGATCAGGTTTTTTTTTTAGTGGCAATCCCACTGCTGCAACCGAACAAATACATGGATGCCATTTTTAATGTAAAAATGCCTTAGGGAGGTACATGGAAAGACTTTCTTCAGTGACATCTTCCTGAACTCCAAGGCCATGAGATTGTATCATATCGTGGAGTGAGGAGATAAGGTCTAGGAGCATTGCATCTACCCATAAAAATACTTTCCAGCCCTCAGGAACTGACAAGGAATTGTATAGACCAATCCGTACGCGCAAGTGCTGCACGAAGCGCCGCCATTGCTGAGGTGCTGGCAGCGCAGGGTTTTGTACACAAAGACTTGGAAAAAAATGTTTTTTTAACTTTTTGTGTGAAGTACATGTAGGTGCCTTGTTTAATGATTTACACTATTTCCCTGACAGGATAGCATGAAATAACGATGTAGAACATAGGCCCTAAATATTCGCAAATAAAACATATAAACTGAACCCTGAAAACAACGCAGACAATAGGTGAGTTTAAGTGTGAAAGACACGGAAACTGCATGGTCGGGTCTAAAGTGCGTCATACCACCGAGATTCCTTGGCAGAATGTCAGTGTTCACTTTCTATATAGTTGCAAGTATTTGATAAGTATGTTCTACATCATTATGCTATGCTGTCCTGTCAGGGAAATTGTGTAAATCGTTGAGGAAGACACTTCAAAGGAGAGTAATTTACTCCAAAAATTAATGACTAAAATAACTTACTTGGTAGGAAGCACTGCAGCTGATGATAACATATAACATTTTGAGAAACAATTCCCTTCAAAGAAAATGTGGATTTAGAGAGAGGGATTCAAAAACAATTCAATCTGAGAGTCATTTTTTGTATGAAGCGCTTCTCAGACTATGTATACATTCCAATTACGGATTATTCTCCATGTGTGGACATAACTGATCCAGATTTTTGACGCTACCACCTTTTGAAATGAAATTTTCAAAGGTTACCTTAATATCTACATTTGTATAGGATTAAAACAATCAAACAGTTCCAAAGACCAAAGGTATACTCTCCCTTAAAAACCATAAAAGTAAAATGATTTTTCCAAGTCCCTTTGTATAAAACCTTGCACTGCCAGCAACCAAGCAATGGAAGCGTGGCGTGCAGCACTTGCGCGTATGGATTGGTCTATAAAAGGCAAGCTTCTATTGGCATCCTTAATTATGTAATCACTCAAGCCTCATATTAACACTAGTGGAAAATTGTGAAAATCAGTACGTCAGTGCCTCAGATTAAAAACAAAACAAATACTGTTCCCTTGCATCCAGCAAAATCTAAAAGTACATTTTGCTTAATTTGTGATTTAGCATTGTCAAACCACTAATGGGGTTAGGTGTACTGTGATTATTCCATGTGGGTTCTACTTCTAGTCGAGTTACAGATAACCTGAGCTGTTTGAACTTCACTGATTCAGAGTTTTTTCTGTTCGTAAAAATTTAAAAAATAGTAAATCTTGATATTTTAATATCCAATTTTGGAAAATTAGCTATTGTCTGAAAGCATTCCTATTTTTATTTAGTATATTGAACTGTGTTATCTATTTCCACATCTATCAGAGACCTCAACTTTTGAAGTATTGAAATTCAAGCACCTAAGTAACGTTTGATGTATAATTCAGTGTTCATGTACGTGACACTTTTTCCTGTACAGTCAGTTGATTCCATTGATTCGCTCCTTTTAGTACCCTCTATGTACATTTTACTAATGACCATGGGAGACAAAGTGTGACATCTTCGGCTCTCCTGGGCTTATCCTTTGAATCTTCCTGTCTTATATCCCAATCAACTGCCAACGTTCACTTGAGATTCTCCTCATCCTGGTCTCAGTAATCTTATTTTACACCGGTGATCGCAGGCCTTGCGTCTTAATCAAGTGTTCAGGTTTTAACTGAATTGTAAACAGGGGCATTGGAGACCTGTACATAGTATCGATCACAATTAATGACAGAGTGTGTTTAAGACTAATTAGTTTTTATTGTGAATTAATCACAACACAAAAGTTGACACCTTCACAAGCACTATATGAAATGCATCCATCTTGACTCCAACAACGCAGTCACAGACATGTTTCCAAAAGTGTGAGTAGACGCTGCATAATGAGCAACGCTGCTGGTACGCTGATGTCACGCGCACGTTTTTACGCACCAAGAACAGCTATCGTCCAATGAGCTCCTTTTGCCTCAGTGAGGGTGCTATTTGAGAGTGTGACGTCATATGCAAGGGGTCTTTTGATTATTAATGAGTTGCAAAAAAAATCTCACAACGAACACGCTGTGTCGTTCAAGATGCAAACCACTGACCCTTAAATAATCTTTATCAAATTACTGTTCTTAGTCCACTTAAGACACTTTGATTTTCTTATTGTTCAGGGGGACGCCCAGCTCAAAGGAGAAAGAAAATGGCTTGGAAGATGAATGGTTAGTGGCCAGGTATGAATGGTGGAATCAAGCAAGTGTGAGATGTAAATTCTTATGGAGTGCTCATGGAAAGTGGATTCAGACTGACTTTTATTGTGGGCAAATGACTTTAATTGCTGCGATTGCATCTGTGTGACCATGAATTCAGTAGAATACTTTGGGCTGACAGTGCAACACACGATTACTTGATCACATCTCATACGTGCTATGAAATGTCAAAATATAAATTGCCTTTGTCCTTTATTTTTGCCTTTAAGACTGGAGGGATGATCATAAATTATGTCACTGACACTTAATGGAATGAAAAAGATTCACAGTCTCAAGGACCTTATTATAAAAGAATATTACAGATTTGTTGTGAAATGTAAATTGTTGGGATGCTTTTCGTTATCCCAAATACTTTTACTACATTTGATTTGGTTTCCATTTCAAAGGAAAACTCTAACATTTTTAGAGAAAAACTTATATATTTTTGTTGACTTGAACAAATTCAACAAAACCATCAAAATAATTTGTCACTCAAATTAGGATGTTTTCTGAATGAAAATGATTGTTTACAGATACTACTTTTTTCTACTCTTAAATTTATTATAAAACTTTAGTGTACACTTCCCGTAGACTCCATTGCAGCAAGAGTTCAAGATTCAAATACTTTAAATATGTGAGATCTTTTTCAAACGCAGTCAGTATTTATAACACAAACAGATTAATCTCTGCTGGTACCAATTTAGGATTCATAAACTGCATACCGCCAACAAATCCCTCTCCATAGGCCAAATGTTAAATTTCTTTTCTTCATTTTTTGTTGTTGGCTCTGACTCCCGACGGTGGGAAACACACTTATACCCAAGTTTATACAAGTTGACAAGTTGTGCTAGTCTCCAAAGCATGCCAAATCGAGTGGAAAAGCTTTAGTGAGGGCAAAGAAACTGGAGTGATGAAACAAGTATAGAGTTTCTGAACAAACTTGGGATTTTGTAGTTGCCCTCAAGCCATGAATTAACAAGACTTGTGAAATGAAAAACGAAGAAAAGAAAAAGAAGGAAAAAACCTAGTCTGAATGAATCTGTACTTTTTATTATGGTTACTTTTTACCATTTCTTTTTTAACAAAAGAGTTGATCAGTTAACAAGCCATATATTTCCCCGCTTTTAAATGAACAGATTTTAGCAGCTGTAGATGTAACTGAAATACCAGAAGTATAAAATGTCATAAAGACATACATATCACAGAAGCCTTAAACACAATTGATTGGGACAGGTTTCCCACAGAACAGTAATAAACATTTTAGAATTCAGGCTTATTCTGCATCTATTTTCCAATCTGATGTGATCTTCTGTGCACAGTTATACCTACATCCTTAGCATAACATCAAAATTATCAACAAACTGGCCCTCTGATGAAGTAAAACAATAGAAGAGAAAAAATGTTTTGACTGAAGGTTTTAAGCACACTACCTTTTACTGAGGGGAAATATTTCGGGAAAAGCTCCCCAAAGCAGCCCAGTGTTGTCTGACTGCAAAGGACCTTCAGGCCATAAGACCTACGTATGTCTAAAGCGATCAATTAAATTGATACAGTTCAACCGTCATAAGAAAAGCTTCCCCATAATACAGTCTTAGCCCTCACAAGGGGGTTTGGATTTGGGACACACAACGTTTTATGTTCTTTCTTTGGTTGAAATGCATTTTCACACGCAAGAAAAAAAAGTATACAGGGGAGAAAAAAATCTGAGATGCCCATAGATTGGCCTAGATTGCCCCGTGCATCGCACAATAAGATGGAGATTTACTTGGGACAAGAGGTAACTCACAAGGGTTTGTTAAGAGATTAATATCCTTTCGTACACCATGGTTACCCATCCGGCTTCATCCAAATGCACGTATCTACATTTTTCTCTCTGTGTACTTCTCTTTACACTCAACGATTCAAGGACTCTGTCTTTGAGATATTTTGACAATGAATTTTTTTCCATCAGCGAGGTAAGATTATCTAAGAACTGGTCGCAACGTGCCTTTACCAATTAAATTTCTTTACAAAAATACTATCCACTTATATAGAAAAGTAGTGCATATTGTACATGTTTAAAGAATTCTTACTTTTTCTTGAGGACAGTAAAACGCCATTTTTACATGAGCAACAACAAAAAACACAGCTCTCATGCTCAAAAAGTTTTCTTAGCACTATATTACGCAATTATGGCCTACAACAAAAATCTCAATTCCCAATGAACCTACATGTGAGATGCCAACAATCGTATTCAATGCAGTGTCCACCATGTTTAGAAAATGCCAAGTTTAGAGCGAATACAATCATTTCACTTGTTATCGGTAGTTTCATACCAGCAACACAACATGAAGGCATGTATAGGCACAACATGATTTTCAGCATATGCCTCAGGTCATTACATTATTGTAGGCACTGGAAGTTTTTCTAAGACTTGATGAATGGCACAATGTAAAATATAACAGGGACTGAAAAGCAACAACCATGTTTTATATCCAAAAGAAATCCAGTAAACTGAAGTTCAGACAGTTACAAATGAACCCGCGCTCTTTTCTCTATGACCGACAAAGGTACAACGTAAAAAGTATTCTTTGTTTTAATTAGAACAGAAGAGAAGAAATTAGTGACAGGCTTTTGAAAGCAAGAAGTCACCTCAAAGAGAACAATTTTTTCATCCAGGACTTGGTCAGCAACAAATATAAAGAAAAAATAAAATGATTTGATTTTCTTGACTCGTTTCTAAATCAGAGAGCAGAGGGCAAACATTTGCTTTGATTCGTGAGGATACTCTGCATTCCAGACGCCAAGGAGCTCTGCCAAGAAGCTCTGCCGTCGAGTGCAGCACCTTGGGGTATACATGTACACTCAATTAATAAGGAACATCTTGTCGATCAATATAACAAACCGTGGCCCCATTATAGTCCCTACACTGACTCTATATAATCATCTACCCTGTTGATCAATACAAGAAGGGTGAACGGTTACACTGTGTTCCCTTCGCCCGCTCTCTCATTCCCTGCGCCGTTTTCTTCTCACTTCCCGACCGCCATCTCTTAAGTTGCTGAATTTTCAGCAGAATCCCCCCTGAAGCAAAAACAATTATTGGAGAGTTATGATTGTGACACGGTCCTGGAATAAATCCATACTCGCGGGCATGTTGAATCCAGGATGATACAAACCGCAGCAGTCGGAGCATAAAGAAAGAAATCAGAAGGAATAACCACTCTGGTTATCCCTCTCCGAATTATGACAACTTCTGCAAAAATTTGGACTGAAGACCGACCTCTGAAAGGGTAGACTTATCCGTGGTTAAACCATTTGTTGAGAGTTATAGCTCTTTGCGTCCCTTTGATGGTGAGAAATAAGGAGGGTATAATTTATAAGAATTAAAAACCTGGATTCAGTCTCAAATCAATGTAACACCACAAGGCAAATGGAATTCTGATACAGGGATATGCATACACTCAATCATGGTTTCCCAACTCCCTGTGGAAATTTAAATAAAATTACCACTCCGGCTGAGTTTGACTTTGGTTCTACTCCATTGGGTTGAAAGCAATTCAGGCCGCCGGGTGAGATAGGATATTAAAATAAAATGCTTTCATAATATCCAGTAGAAACCATTAAAAGAATAATTTAGTATTGAGGTATTGTTACAGATGGAATTGTGAGAGAGGTAGGAAAATTAATTTCAAGTTGCTTGTTTTGTTAAGTTACCAACATTAATTTGAAGCTGGCAGTTCACAGTTTTTTTAACAGACAAGATTTTTGAGGGAAAAAAAGCATTCAAAAATATAACATTTTTGATAAGACCATTTCAGAGCCTGTGATCATAGTTTGAAAAATAGTGAAAACTTTTACTATTTTCATTTTCTCAAATTGAGTTGCTATTTAAAAGGTTATCCGAGGATGGCAAACATTTTTAAGACATCAACCGACAAATTTAAGGTTTTGGACCCCCACCCCCTCAAAAATGAAAAAAAAGTTATCAAATTATCCAAAACAAGAATCTCTGTGTCCAATCACCTCACATAAGTTTCTGTCATGGGGGTCAAATCTTCAAACAAAATAAAATGAATCCACCATCAGAATTGATGAATGAAACTTAACAGTACTTCACTTAAAAAGATGCTCACATAAACTACAAAAGATTTTTCTGATTGTCCTTACAAACCATTGCTAATAAATAAATAAAAAAAACACTGATTATCCCCTCAGTTAAAAGATTCAGGGACTCTCTGGGTCTTTTCAGTGAAGGTAGCTACCGGGGTGGAGCCACCCTTTAGTGCAAATCACCTAGCAGACTTGGCATAAGGACCCTCGATCGCCAAGGACCCCTTGACTGTCTGTGACTCCCGGTAAAGACAACCTGGCAAGTGAGCTTCTCAAGAGCTAAAATCACTACCCAGAGAGAGCTAATGCATTTGTGGTTACATTTCCCTTACAGACTCTCACCCGGGTTGTCTGACTCGAAATAGAAGGCATTTTCTTCGGTTTCTATCGATCCGGTGGTCTTTTTTCGTCTCTTCCGTTTCGGATTTCGTGGGGGGGGGGGAAGGGGACATAGCGGTAGCATGGAGAAGGTTTCTTTTCTTTTCTGTAGGGAATGGGTAGTGTGCACAAGGCTTCACTGTTTAGGAATAATTGACCCAACAATTTCTACTTAAACCCCAGGGAAAGTAAATAATAGAGTTTTTCCGGGGTTCAACCAAGCTCCTAATCTGCCTCAAGATTCTAAATTGAAACTGTACATAACCTCAATAGACTTTGTTTTAGTCATCACCTGAGACCCAAAATGTATTTTTATGGGGAAGGAATTCAACTGTGCGACTATCTGTGCCTGTTTTATATCTTAAATTTGGTTATTCATGACAATTTATCGCATGCAAACAATCATCCCACACATTTGTTTGAAGTAGTTTTCTTTTTATGCGAGGAGTGTCTTTAAACCAATGTATAGTATTTTATATTCATCACTTATCAGATTAAGTAAATGAGTAATAAAATTCCACAATTATTTTTACTTTCATGTTTTGAAGAGCTTACCCAGTCAATTCTCCACAGTAACTTTTTTTTCCCAAAAAATTAGTTAATGCATGACATTTTTCATTCTGCAAACCTTTTGCCAAATTCTGAAATGTTACAAATTACCTGTGCCAAAAAGTAAAATATTTCTTTCCTGTTTGAGTCTGTCTCCAACATACATCAAGACTGTAAGTACGCTCTCTTGATCAAAGAGAAGTACTTGAAGGGGGTCCAACAGCACTCAGGCTTGGCACATAAAAAGTGACAGTGAAGGTTATTTATCCCCTTCATTCCATCCCAAGTTGTGCAGTTGTCAAAAATGGCTGGTTTTATATAAAAAAATTGGATTAAAATTTACAATAATTCTTATGTTATCAGACTATTTATTAGAGACAAACCGTAGGGGAGTCAGTTTGTTGGCAATGATTTATTTCAAAACTCTAGAAGCAAAGCAAGTGCTTTATTCCAATTTCCCCCCCCCCCACCCCCCTTCATTCTGTCTGGACACTGAAAGATGTGCAGTTACTAAAACGGCTGGGTTGACTTGATAAAAAGATTGTTGGATTGAAGATGACAGAATTTCGGACACTACTTTTATTTTATCAGACTATTACGATGGACAAAAGGGGACCTGACATTTGCAACGATTTATTTCGAATCTTCAGAGGCAATCATTCAACTAATTCAAGTGTGTTTTATATAAAAAAATTAGTTACATGTTAATTTAATATAAACCATTTGTTTATAGTTAAAAATACACTTAATTTGGCAGCAATAGGCCTACCGATAGTCATTTTAAATTATTTCATATCAATACCGCCTCTTGAGATTTACATCCATAATTATAAAAGAAATAAAGCAACTCAACCTTTGAGTTACTTTGTGAAACAGGAATTGATGACAAGAAAAAGTGAATGAACTTTTTCTACTGAACAATTAATGAACCTGCAGGCATTTTAGGACAGTTTAACATTATAAGAGAGCTCATCTAAATGGTTTCGATCGTCGAGGCTATCCATTACAGGGAGAGTAGGAAGGAAAGGCTCATAAAAACGTAATTGCAATAATAATGTAAGCCTTGAAATAATACGCATAAATTAGTCAGAGCATCTATTTAGTCAAGGAGACAGTTTGAGCCGATGTTGTCTTAAGACATTGATGTCAAGGGGGGTAAAATGTAATTGCTTTTGGGATTGGAAATTTTTAAATGCTCATTCCATAGAGGATAAAGGTTAAGACAATCAATGGTTTCTATTTAAAGAATGAATAGCAGTTCAGCTTGCATAAAACCCTACAATGCATAATATTGCTAGTTTTGAAAACTGTTTTAGTATCAAAACAACAAGAACATTTTTATTCGGGAAGATGAAGGATACACATTACAGTATATCAACCTCTTTTCTCCAAAGTTCTTCCAACCAAACCCTGGCATTCCCGGACAGTTGCAACTTTAGGTTTTGTTTCTGCTTTATTGGTGCACCGGATTATTAATACAAAAAACGGGTTTACCATTATGAATTTGAGTTTTATCATTATGACCAACCATGGCAAAATCTTGAGGGAAACTAGAATTAACTTGTTCAATTGTGCTCATTGAGTTCGGATAAATTGTACATTAACTTTCATGTATAGGCTAAGGAGTGGATTTATAATAAATCCAAACTGATTCTATCAAGTTTCTGTTTATCTAATCGTATTACTAATCGGACAATCAGATATGCAGGAAGCTTTTCCTTCCCTTTCTACCGAACCTTTTTCTATTCGTAAGACATTCACCTCACATCAACACAGCTCTTGAGTTAAGAAAGTGTAGGACGAATAAGCTTATTTACAGAGGAATGGATCCAAAATTTGTTTAGCTCATTCTAGCCACCATAGGTAGCAAGCAGGATGTTTTTTGTTATACTTGAAATAAACAAACCCTGGTGGAAACTACAACAAGTGCATCAGTGACAAAGCAAATCAGACTGTCGGGATGTTTTTTTGTACGTCATATCTGCACGTGAATGCATGACAAATGACCCAATTTAGTAAACAATGGGTTCAGTTTCTCTCAGGTAATTACACTGTCCTTTTTAGCCTCAAGGCAAATTAAAACCATAAGAGCTTTCCAAAAAGTACACTTGCACCCTGTCAGATAATCTGCCGCATTTAAGAAATAAAACCAACACACAACCGAAGCAGAGGGTCAGGGCTGTATGGTAAGGAAACAAAGGTGAGGAGTAGGCAGTAAGCAACTCTGCTGAAGACTTCAAAAGAGCAAAACCATGTAAAAAAAACTCACAAAGATGCCCAAAATGAGTTGACAAGGCTCACAAGAAGTCAAGAGATTCCACCACAAAAGAACCTTTTACAATGAACTTAATGCTCATTTTCAGCCAGTCCCCCAGCCCCTTAAGGGATGTCACAACACTGAAGAAAGTTTGGGGGAGACTTTCTTAAGAAAGAGTGAACCAATCTCCATACTGATCATAATCAGACCACCGCCTGGAAGCTTGCCAAGAGTTTTGCAGTTCGGTGAGAGCTCAAGCAACCATACCACCCATGCTTCGGGAAAAAAATCCAGTCTTTTGTCTGTATAAATTTTCTCAGTTTAGTGTGCAAATGGGCTCCAGTAATTATAGTAAAAATGTCCTGTGCTAAGGAAAATATTTTCCCATTGCTCGGTCTGGGACGTGTTCCCCCAAAACCCTGGAAGTTATTTAACCCGTCTTAGCTAAAATCCTGTTTTCTATATTCACTGCAGAGCATACATGTAGGGCTAGCTTTTACGTGACCAAAGTTTGCTCTTTTCAAGTTCTTTTTGTTCTCTTGGTTCCATTATCCATGTTGTAGAGCAGTGGTTCCTACGTGTGCACTCAAAAACATCTTTCAAGATTTGTTGGATACAAAGTAGTTGAAAGCCTCCGGATAATCTTAGTTAATTGGCTGCTTTGCAGAAGGCCTTACCACAGAGTAAACTTTTGAAATGTTTGCACAAGGTAAAGGTAAACAACATAGTCCACAATGTGCATGACTTCAACAGATTTCAGTTTGACCAAGATAGCCCACATCCCCTTTAAAAGATTTTTAGTGCGGTCCCTTTATTTGAAATGCACTCATAGTCATAGAATGCCCCAAACCCAGGTTTCATGTTTCTTTGGGATCCTAGATTTCTTGTACAAACGCACCTTTGAAAACTAATAATTAGTCTTCACATACTGACTGAGTGTTTCAATATTGAAATGACAAGATAACTACAAACAAAGTCCTGTTTCTTTGATCGAAACTCAAACTATCAACAACTTTCAAGGCAAGCACCATCCCAATGATTATTTGAAAAATGTCTTGGATCATTTTTAACACGAATTTCAAGAGATACAAATTTGTTTTAAGAAATTTCACAATTAACTGAAGTCATTTTAAAGCCTGGTTGAAACATCCAAAATGAAATGCTGAAAGATACCCCATCTATTTATTTTTAAGTTCCTGTTGTACATTGTTGTGGTGTACTACAAGAGAGTGCACCAATGGCTCTAAAGGTTTCAGGTTAAGGCCCTAAATAATATCTTAGCAGAAGAGGCACCAACTATTTTTCCTCTAATAAGAATGCTTTATATAAAAACCTACCTTGTCATCATATTGACAGGAATATTTACACTCGAAAAATCATTAAAAATGACAACACGAACCAAAACACTGCTGCAAGTTTTTCAATCTGTTGCCTCCACTTCCTCAAAATGGCCTTGGAAAAACACAACAGAGGGATCTAGTATTTGACTGCTACAATGTATCTCAGTTTATGGAGCAATTTTGGATATTTCTGTCAGCGGGTACTTTAGTTTGGTATTTTTTAATGGGACATGGTACAAACTTCAATTTTTGGGGTCATGCAGGCCTGGAATTTCATCTTTGAGAGGGTAAGGCCATTTTTATTGTGCAAAGAGCACTTTCGTTGAAAATCTGAAAGTCTATGGGAAACTTTTGAAGGGGCACCAAGGCCAGGAACAGGGGCAACAGAAGCCATGGCCTCTGTGGCCTTCATGTATACATTCCAGGCCTGATCTTGGATTTGAACCTGATCAGAAAATTGAGTTGAATAATTTTGTTCAATCAATGTTCAATCAAAACCATTTACAACAATGTTAATTGAAAAATTTGAGTTAAAAAAGAAAAGAAAAAAGCTGGATTAGCAGATGGGATAATACTTTCTGCATGCTTTATATCAAACCAAACACTTACCTGAGAAGAGTTTTACCTTTGGCTTCAACAGAGAAGAATGTCTTCAGAGTGAAATCCAGCGGTGAAGAAACCGAGGTCTAGATCAATCGATCGATGAGACAGAGCACTCCTTACTTAACCCTCGCTACGGGAGTGACTGAGTGACTTACAGTAGTACCCCCGATAAGAAAGACTTGCCAGCGTACATCTGTAATGCTTCAGTGGGTACACGTATACACACACACAGCTAGGCACTATGACTGAGGATGTACAGCAACACTTTCTGTGTCCAGGGACATTGCCCGTTTGTGTCAAAGATGAAAGGGGGATGGTTACTGAGCTACACACGATGTACGTCATCAGATTCAGAAGATGAGTATTGGGATACACTGTAAATCTCAGAGCAGCACTTTGTTGGAAGAGGGGGGGGGGGTTATCTCGTTGAGGGCATTGGGCGGTGACAATGATTGTCTGTCGTGGGGATGGTACAAAGGGTGTATACCTACAATTGATTGGGGTTGCTAAGCCAGAGTGCATGCTGTGTTATGGTATAACATGGCCTGGCCCCTACACAGTCTTGTTTGATAGTCTGACAATGATTGTATGATGTTTGAGATTTGCTTGAAAACTTATGTCTGCCACACATCCCAAGGAATATCCGGTAAATAAATCCAATACAGATTAGAAGACAAAAGATGCTGACTTAAAGAACAACCAATTGACGTGGGACAATAGTTTTTCTTTTGGGGTTCTTTACTTCATTCAAAATGATTCCAAATGAATGGGATCATATGGAGTTGAACGTTTCATTCCCTAAACATGACTGGGTAACAGAAGGTACCATTAATTTCGCGCAATAGCCAATCAGATCATGCAATAGTGACTGTTCACTGCAATTTCCATGAAAGATGGTGTGTGAATAACAAACTTCAGCTCTAGGCATCTAAGTACCTGCACAGAATGTTAATAATTTCTGAAATTTATGGAGTATGAAAAGAACTATCCATTCATGAATCAAGTGAACAAGTTGTCTACAAGCAATTATTTGGCCACACATGGCTGTTCAAAACGTGTTGCTTACAGGCTCGTGTGGGAATGGCCTAAAAAAAAGAGGAAATACTAAACAAATAAAAGTACCTCAAAGGATTTGATGTGAAATAACAATGGTTTTTAGAAGGGATCAACTTGAATATAGAACTAGAAACATTTACTTAGTGAACAATTTGTGCAGATTATTCTCGCTCGTCACATTTTAACTCACAATGTCTTGATGATGATTGTGCCCATTCAATTGTACATGCCTCTCCTACTACTACCGATAGGTGGCGCTCTAGCAGAGATCCCAACTCAATATGTTTTGTAAATTTTTACATCGAAAGACAAGACTTGAGATTATCACACGAAAACGTCATGTTTCAAAATTTACATAAAAGTACAAATGAGTGTCACCACTCTACTTTCTCAGCACATATCATTAAAACTCAACAAAAGAAAAAAAATTGATCTTCAGTGATTTTAAGGAGGAAATTTTACATGTTAATCTTCTGAGAACACTAATTTATAACTGTTGAGTGCAATTTAAAAAAACTTGCGCGCACATTTGTTTAAATTTTACAATTTTGATCACAAAAATTGCAAGCACAAACTTGATTTGTGAGCTACATTTATTTTGGAAAGCATAATAGTTAATACTGACACAAACTACATTTGACGTGATTTTCATACTGGATCTGGAAGTAGGCCTACTGCTACTCAGATTTGTCTGCGTGCCGCGGCCCGGGGTCGTCTATGTGCCAGGGGCAGATAGGTTGCATTTCCTTCCTCCATGGTTGCTTTGAGTAAAGTAAAGCAACCAAGTTGTGTGGTTTAGCCTGTCTGTGAGCGAAACTTGTTTTTTCAACTCCGGATTCCTAAGAAATCAGACTTAGTTATACACTATACACTGTAGTGGGTGTAGCAGTATCACTGCACTCCTGCAGGACTGGAATTAGACAGAGGTCATGGCCTTTGTTGTCTTGGCCTTGGTGCCCCTTCAAAAGTTTCCCATATACTTTTTTCCCAATGAAGGTGCCCTTGGTGCAAACTTAAAATGGCCTTGCCTCTTCATAAAGTAGAATGGCATCCATCGTCGTGTAACGCCAGCAGTCAGCAGCCCCAAATTGCTAGTAATTTTAGTATGAGATAAAGAAACTAAACTTACCGGGTTTGATTGAGTTAATCTTGAAAGTGAAACAAAAGTCCTTCCGCCCGCATGCACTCACTCAAAACGAAGGAACAGCATAACAGTTCAAGAGCATGGTATATGTTGGTTACTTTAGCAGCTTCAACCTGTTCTTTTCATACTTAAACATCTACAACTAGCCTGTACAGTGTAAATACCTACACAAGAAAAAGTGAAAGATTTTCTCTTTTTCAGTTCATAATCCACTACACACACGTAGGCGGCCTACACACGATAACAGGGCTTCGAAACAGTGGTGACAACCGAAAGAGGGCGCTAGATTATAATATACCTCGGTCGTCTTTGCCGGGGGTGGGGGGGGGGGGCGTTTCTACAGATTCTCGTATTAAATTTTCAAGTAGGCTAGATAAAGTGTCAACTGATTAAAGAAAAAAGGCGCGTTGAAAAAAATAAATGTCTATCACCTATAAACTAATAAGATAATCCGAAACCCATTATTGATTTATGAAACCCCAAGTTGTATGTTTTAGCCTGTCTTCTGTCTGTGAGAGAAACTCCTTCTTCCAGATTCTCGTTTGAAATGTTTCAAGTACAGGCCTACGTTAGATTTAATGTCATCTGCTTAAAGAACATGGGCGCATTGAAAAAAATCCAAAGTGTCTATTACCTATAAACTAATAAGATCATTTGGAAACCCAATTGATTTATTGAGAAAAGTCTGGTGATAACAATGGTATGCAATTATCCGAATTGCTTTGAGGTGAGATTAGGTTAATCCTTACACAATGAACCACAAAGTTGTGGTAGAGTCTTCAGAGCTGGGAGAAGAAAGTAAGAAGACAAAAATATTGAATTTCGAAAAGCTTGTGTCTGGCTGTTCTTTCTATCGTTTGTTGAGATCGCGGCGGTCGCAGGCCTTTCTTTTGCAACGTCGCACAGACGCAATTTTGCCAACTTGCAAAATACGGGCGGCCTTCACTACAAAAAAATACAGAAGTTATTATTTGACCACTAATGGTCTAAAAATAGTACCCATAATATTACTGATAATACAATTTACTATCCCCAAAACAGGTAAACTTATACTTCATAAAAACAAGTTTTAAGCTTTTAAAGGGTAATTTTTTGCCAAGCCAACTAAACATTATTTTGTAGCTATACACAAGGCCTTTCATAAAAAAATAGCGGTCAATGTTTGTAAACGTAAGAAAGCTCTAATGCAGGCTACACTGTCAACGATGTGTCACATTGTCAAGAGTCCAACAGGAATCTCAAAACACTGTCAACAATACCACATCAAGATCTGCATAAAATGATTTAATTCATTTGAATTTTAGTTCAATCACTTTATTTTCTTCATCCAATGATATAGAGAGGCGACCCCGCCCGATGCCATTTTCGACGCACAACTGCAGGGTTCAAATTACATTGGTAAAAGCGGAAGCAATACATACAGTAGCATGTGGATTCCAGTCTGAATACAAGATAATTTTTCAAGAGTAAGTACCGACACTTTGGCGCAGTGGGTTAGGGTGCCGGTGTGCGTCCCGCCCCCCGCCCCCGGGAACTCTGTTCAAATAATAATATGGCGAACTGCGTACAAACTTCTGATAGCGCCCTCTTTTGAATCAACCTCCTTCGGCTCACATTTTATTTTTTTTTTTGGGGGGGGGGGTGGTTCGCTCGTCCCCAGCGCCTTGCCTAAAAACCAAAGGCGCTGGGATGGGCAAACGTATCAAGCACGCTCATTGGTTAATGCTCAGTCCCATCATGCATCACACTCACACTGCAAGCACTGCACGCATGACGTACTTTCTGAACAAGAATCTGTGCAAACTGATTAGCCCATCCCGGCGGTCCTGGATAGGCCGCTGGGGCCAAGCGAAGGGGGGTGGGGGATATAATCTCCGGTGACAGATTTCCCTATGCATGATGCGTGGATGGAGCTGCTATACGGCGTGACATCATTATCACCAGTAGTACATGTCTCAACACTCAAAGTTTCAGACACCAACCTATTTTGGGTTCGTAAGCCGTCTGCTCCTAATCGTAGAGCAAGGGCATCTATTTCCTGGGATGGGACTGGTGGTATCATAGGGAAATCCGTCCCCGTAGATTCTGTCCCCCATGATGGGAAATTAACATGGGCTGAAGAGCGATGATTCAAAAGAGGGCGCTATCAGAAAAAGTTTGTACACAGTTTGCCGTATGGGGGACAGAATCTCCGGGGGACAGAAACTCCTGCCACAGTGGCACCACCAGTGCGTGGTTCATGTGGGGCGTTCCTTTGTTCCTCTTCTGAAAGGACGGGGGGGGGGTTATAAATCTGTTTTGACTAATGCATTCGAGGGATTTATAATTACGATAAACCGTCATTAGACGGCCATTATTGTTCCCTATATGGAGGCAGGAACAGATTGACATTGGTTCACATAGAACTGAAATTGTGTGATGGTGCTCAATTACAAAATGAGTAAAACAAATCAAAGAGTTTAAGAACATTTTAAATTTTTTATTTGGGAACGTTTCAGAAGTACAAATTGAGGGGATCCTGTTTCTGACTGTAGCCGCCATTCGTTAAAAGTATTTTCAAGGAAAAGTATGAGGGCGCCCCCTCTCCTCCCACAAAAGAAAGTTTACTTTTATTTTGGTCTGGTAAATTTTCACGGCCGATTCAAGATGGCTTCCGGTGTACAACAGCGACCCACTACTATGCTGCTCATTTACCATGACTGAGAATAACAACAGAGGTTACGTTCAAGGCAGAGGCAATTCAAGATGAGCAATGCAAGCTCAAACAGGAGTTTGCCATCCAGTGACAGTGCAACAGGATCCCTTCTCATGAAAATGTGGGACGAAGACGAATTCGAACGTAAGTCAAAGTGTAGTTTTTAACTTTCGAAAGTCTCTTGTGAGAGCAAGACTGTTGTCAACTATTGCTCTGGGCTTGTTGAGTGTACTGATTGTGTACACGTAGTGTACTTAAACTATACTTGACTAGTCTGAGCATCAGTGTATCACTGAACGATTGTCAATGATTACATTGAAACTAAAGGCCATGGCATGGTAATGAAAGTGTCAGAATAATAATGCCCTGATATTATGAAAACACCTTCATTAATTCTTTTTAGAGATGAGATAGCAAAATTGTCACTTTTTACAAAGCCAATGAACAAGAAAATTACACTGTGCTACACACTGCTACTCTCCTAGTGATATACAGCTACTGCTAGTTATAGTATAAGTAGTAGTAGTTAGTAGTAGTAGCACCATCACTGATTTGACTGATTTATGAAAAGTAAACTTGTGAGCGAGTTCAGATTCGTTTACACTATTTACACTATACAGTAATTACACCATTAGAGAAAGGACAATTTCTCTATGATAATTACACGTAAAATGACGTAGTGCTCCTCTGCTAGCAACAATAACAATTCAGTTACAATGATAATAATAGTCTGGCAAACTTCAAATCTGAATCTGAAAGAGAGCTCACTGGCATGAGGAGCCTTGGACAAGGTTGGCGTGTCTGTTTTTGTTTGTAATCTGTTATCAAGTAGACATACTGGAAAAGTTTGAAATCTGTTCTGTAGACATCCTGTTGTCAGTTTTCACTTATTTTGGACGACAATACAATTCATAATACAATTCATGCGTAGTTTAGGATCCTGGCTACCACTCCTTAAAAGGAAGGAGACTATACTTTCAATACATTCTGTAACTGACATCTGAAGCAAACACTTAGTCTTATACACGTGATCTGTATAAATTGAGACTTTGCATGGTGGAAATATAATCTACACAGGTGTAATAAGGTTTCAAGTTACAAATCACACTGTTTGAAGTAGTTGCGATAATCGTAACCCTCCATCCTCCCGACGGTCGGAGACCGGAGGGTTACGAGTCATGCAGTACAAAAAAGTGGCGAAATAAAAATTTCGACTATTTTGGTCAGACTAGTCACCAGATTTACCAAATTTTTACCACTTTCAAAAAACATGACACACATTCTAAAAACATGGATGTGATCATCAATGTGTCATGAATCCATTCGTATTACTCAAAACATCATTGAGAAAATATTTTAAGAAAAAAAGACAAAAACTTACCAGAGAATGAGCGAAATTCTCATGAAGCGTAGACAATCTCAGGTCCGGTTTTCGAACCTCGCGATTCGTGACCTAGCAACATCTCGACCAATCAGCGTAAGCGGACTCGTCGTTGTGCGCATTTTGTTGAGTTGCACAATCACAGGATAATTATGAGGAACCATTTCCAGATTGAGCGCGCATTCTGGAATGCTGTTCCTGCACTTAATCAGCGCAAACTGCAGATGGCGCAAATCCGTTAAATACATTAACTGCGTGCACGCACAGTCGCAATCAGACGATCGCCACGCCTACATAACGGTCTGGTTTACGCTGATTGGTTGGTTTAGGGGAAGTGCGGTCCATGGACATTTCGGTCAGTTTCTGGTAAGTTTTTGTTCGTTTTTTCTTAAAATAATTTTTCAACGATGTTTAGAGTGTTATGAATGGATTCATGACACACTGAAGATTAAATCCATGTTCTTAGAATGTGTGTCATGTTTTTTGAAAGTGGTAAAAATTGGGCAAACCTGGTGACTAGTCTGACCAAAATAGTAGAATTTTTTATTTCGCCACTTTTTTGCACTGCATGACTCGTAACCCTCCGGTCTCCGACCGTCGGGAGGATGGAGGGTTACGATTATCGCAACTATGTTTGAAGCTGCATCCTTTAAAAAGAATATACATATATTTATATTTTTGTTCCCTAAAAGACTAAATTTTGTAAAAATAGTTTCGATTCAACAAAGCCAACACATTTTCTAGTCTGGCTCTTTCCTCCATGAAAAAGTAATAAAAAATATAAACTAAAAAGGCCCTCATATTCCTCTTTTCTGAAAAAAGCACATCAAAACCCCAGGATGGTAACTGTTGTATTTTGTGTATTTGGCCTTTAACATCCTCTAAATTATCTTTAAGTTGTGATGATTCTGAAAAAAACTGATGGTGTAACAACTTGACTTTTTGATCAGTACTTATGCAGCCTGCAACATCAGAGTCCAGCTTTCTCCTGAAAGACAACCAGAGCATAGACCTACTGATTGAAACTTTGTTCTGTTACACCACCGGTTCTTTTCAGAACCACCACAACTCATACATTGTTATGGCAAACCTTAGACTCATTAAAAGTAGAGTCATAGAATGGTTTTTGTCAGTAAAGTTACAACAAAAGTCACGTCTGTAAAAGTTTTAGCTTTAAAGTGTCTACTTGTTCAGGATTCTCCACATGGTAAAATTTTGTCCGGGCGCACGCCGGCGGCGCCGGCCGCCGGGTGATTTTCACGCAAGCAATGCTTATAATGTGCCAGTGCAAATTACGCTGTAAATAAGGGTTCCTAATTCCCGGGCTTTACGTATAGTGTAACTGGGCCTAACGCACGGTCCTGCCAGTAGTCTTTCAGAGCACAGTCTGTCTTTGATCAGACAGTCGTAATTTTAAAAAATATAGGATTCCACTTATCATTAAAATTGTATGATATTCAACCAGGCATGTGAGCAGGTCACGGAAAAAAATGCGGAAAATTTTTATTTTTAGCAAGCAAAATCCGTGTCCGGATTTTGGGCCAGCGCTACAGTCTGAATATCAGGCTTTTTACTTCAGCGTGGACAAAACAATTTTCAGAAACAAAATAGGCCACAATTCTTACTTGGTAACGATGTGTTGTTCGTCCTCACTTTCAATATGTTTTTGTGACATTCCTTAGAATATGTGTTTCACAAGCGCGATGCGTCCATCACACACGCGAAAGATCGTGTGCACTTAGTCTTGGCTCAAGGTGTTGGCTTTCTTAATAGTTTTTTTGTAAAGTGCCCTCTCTTGGTGGAATGGCATGATGACATGGCTATATTAAAGTGTAATGGGAAATCGCGCTTAACGGCAAATGGACAACAATGGCTTTAATCAAAGATTAACGGGGAGCATTTTACCAGGTCCAGCCCCAACTCACGTGTTGAGATCAAATCGCATTTAAAATGATTCCCGATGCCAGTTTCCCTTTCTATGTGTGAGTGTTGTGCAGTAGAATTACTTGTACTGCTGACAATTTTGTCCGGGCGTAAATTTGTTTGTCCGGGCGCACGACGATTTTGTCCGGGCGCATTTTGTATTTTGAAAATTTTGTCCAGCGCTGCGCCCGGACAAAACCGCGTGTGGAGAACCCTGCTTGTTGTGAAAACAGTAAAAACTGTCACAGTATTTTTTATAAAGAATGTGGAATCTCACCATTTTTACATGGTGACAGGGGGTACCAACTGCATCTCTGGCCGCAGCATTCACAAACCGATGCCATGGAAATTATGTGAATCTCAAAACTTGACTTTAGGCAACCATCTATTCAATTTTTGGGCATACTTTTTAGATTTCTAATCATCGGGGGCACTTCAGATGACATAATTTACCATTGCCATCTTTATAACAAGTAGGCTTTGAGATAAAAATGAAATCCTTTTTTTCTGGGTCATCACGGAAGTATGACCCTACCTTTAAGTCTTGTCTTGTTTGTTGGGTCTAAATTTAGTTAAATACCTTCCAATCATTCACACTAAAGCAGAGAGAAATCAAATAGAAAAGCAAACATGATGGCAAATGTAGAAATTAACGGTTTAATTCCTGACCTTGTGGATGCACAAGGCTCAAAGTACCCAATGGACTGGTGGCTCAAGTCTAGTAATTTGAGTGTTGGACCAATAAACTCAATTTTCCCAAACAAGTACTTCAGAACATAATGCTTTCAGAATTTACTCATTATTTATTGGTCAGGTTTTTAAGACTAAAACTCCTTCCACAAGTTCAGAAAGTGGTAACTTTATGAGAAATGAAAATTATTTTTTTTGTGTGGATCTGGCGGAAGGAAGCTCTAAGCTTCGTTTTCAGTGTAGATTTTCTTAAAATCAAAGTACAGCATTAACAATAATAAAGTAATAAATGAATACAAAAATAAATAAATGGTTTGTTTTAATCTGAAAGCTCACGGATTATAAAATTCTGGTGCTAATTCTTCTCTGAAATTGTTTACATGTTTTTTATCTGTTGATTGTCTCATTGAAATAAGCATGCATTATGATACAATAAATCCCTTACAAAACATGTTTTGTACTATTAATAAGATCACCTTAGTTTATGACTTTTTCACAGGTTGGTTTGGATTGTGAATTTTGAAAACTATAGGACGGAAACAACTTTACCCAGACTCCAACAACTAAAAGTGTGCAGTGTAATACTGTCTCTTAAAAAATTGAAGTATGATCCCTATTTCATAGAGCTGCGTATTCAGATTCTTATTCTCTCATCATTCACTTTTGTATCTTTTCAATTTTATGCTAAGCAGAGGAAAGTCTCTCATTGTTAAACAAAACACAGAGCTGTCCTTAACTTTAACCTGTGCCAAATTTTATTGAGCTGCTTAAAAGCGCAATACAATTTTGCTTACCACTAAAAGATTACCAGCTAAACACCACATACCATTCTGTGACAGGTTTCCTGCTAATTTTTCAGCTCAGCAGCTGAAAATTTTCAAGCATTTTGAAATTGAGCCCTGTGATTTTGCAATTTACCTAAACTAGTCCCATTATATATAGCCACAATGAAATCAAAGCTATGTACAATGTTAGGAGCACTGCTTTGAATAAAGCAGAGAGTGGACTGAGCAAAAAAGGATTGCAGTAAAGAACCCAAACCACATGGAGATGTGAGCAAATATTGATTCTGAGTACCAGAGCTACTGTGTTACTGCAGCAGGTAATTTGCCGCTCCACCAGGTTTGGTACCCCTATTGATCCCTTAGCAGAAACTGGTAGGGTGACAATGGGACTCCTGCACACTCTACACCCATAAAAAAATAACTGCAACCACTGTTGATGTTTTTGTACTGGGGAAAATTCTGGATTTCAATGAGATTTCAAAGGGAGGGAAAATACACTGGAGAGTTGGATGCTTGGATTTCACAGTGTACTTTTAAACACTTTTTTGGGGTTCAGCATACCGCGACTTTCAATTGTAATGGGTTGAATTTGAAGGGCAAGGCAACGTTATGGGTACTGCGGATTGTAAATTTAAGAAATTTTGAGTGGTATATTTTTCCATGAGCACCCATGCAGTGCATTTTATTGCACTGCAAGTTGATTTTATTCAAGTACAAAGTGTGGGACTAGTTCGAGTCCTAGTCTTGGCTCTATGGTGCTTTAAAAGCAAGACACTTTTATTATTGCCTTGTCCTGATCCTTCAGATGGGATATAAAGCCGTAGGTCCCTTGTGCTGGGAAATGCATGTAAAAGAACCCATTTACAAGTGTCGCCTTGTAAAATTTAGAAATATTATATTTGGGTTTCGTAATTCAATAAACATGGTGTACATGTCTTAGTGTTTGAGATGCCTGTAGATAAAGGTCTAAGAACTGCTAATTATTAATTAGTAGTAGTGTTATGTAAGGGAGTTCTTGGTGGACGCTGATAACTATCCAAACTGTAACTAACTTTTACCCTGATTGGAACTGCCTTCCCCCAATGAGGATATTAGTGGTCCTCAATCAGGTCAATCTTGGGGGGCACAGTGAAAACATCTGCTTCATAAACTTGATGTATTAATTAATGAAGGTACCTTGCCCCTTTTTGATTGAGAATGGTGTATAATGGTGTACGTGCACCTGACACTTGCATAGTGCACACAGATGCACACATTTATTTGTACACGTCACACTCAGGTGATCCTTCATTCAAAAGATTTCTTACAAAATATTAATGAATAACAAAGTGAAAGCCCAACTCCCACTCAACCCTGCGATGAAGCGTACCGTATAAATCTCAATAGAACTTCAGTTATTTTTATCAGCAATAAATTTTGCGGTAAGTGAACCATTTTTGAATCAAAAGAACAATTCATAGCCAGAAAAACAGAATTGTTCGAAAAAAAAGGCTCTGTCTGTCCCTGCCCCGTCCCGTGCAACCACACAGTTAATTCTTCAGTCACAAAGTGGGAATTTTATTGATATTTTTTAACAGGTAAAAAATGGCTGAGGGATTCATGACAAGTTAGGGTTCCCCTCTGTGCAATGCTGATACATTACAGCTTGAGGTGGTTTTGCAAGGTGCGGCTCACTACAAGAGAAGTGGCAAACGCTACTGAAAGATTTGTGTGCTGTTAAAGGCTAAGACAAAACTTTTAAAGGAACGTGAAACTATATAATCTGTTTGTATAGGTCATACTCGGCACAATCCTTGAGTTTCAGCTTGTTTCGTTGATGACATGTTCACAAGTTAGTTTGTTTATGTTTCTGTGCACCCATACTCTACTGAGTGAAATAAATCAACAAGGGATTTGTTTTCCAAATCTGCTGTGTGTAAACATGTAGTCTTGTGAAATTTCATGAAATGGTAAAATTAATTGAGGAGTTACTTCTATGGATGCTTGGTACAAGACTCATAGATGTAACTTGCTTAATCAGAGGATTTAAAAACATCCATTGTGGTATAGATTGATTCTCTTTAGTTTAAAATGAATGCAGCCAAACTGAGGTTAGAATGAACAAAATAGTCTGGTCCCTTTCTTGTATGATGAGAATTGGTATAGTCGTGATTAGAATTGGCCACAGGGAACGTGGCAACGATTTTGGTATTGTGTTTGACGTCTACAATCGTTCATCTACAGACCCTTTAAGTCTTCATTGGCTTCCTAGCCAGGCTTTACCCCCAGGGCCCATGAGGACGTATTGTGGTTTTCCTTTAATGGATTTTGATATTTTTTAGGGCAGGACTAATTTGAGGAGTTTGTAGATCTGGTATCTTGCGGTGGGGAGAGAGTTTGTTGACTTAAATGTCTGGTAAATAAATACAGACTTGGGATTGATCTAAGGGTAAGTGATGGAAAATGATGGATAAAGAGAGGATTGTCTGATTCTTTGTCAATGTAGGTTGATAAAAGACCCAGTTGAAGGCCCAGAAACTCTGATTTATTTTATTTTTTACGAATCAGAATGCCTTGAACTTTTAAAGAGAGGGTCTAAATTCCAATGGTTCATGTACAGTGTAGTTTGCAAGAGAAAAGTGCTCAAAGGTACTGTTTGCTACATATGTACATCATGGGAGAGCAATTCATTTTGATACTGTAGTTTTCATTTAAACACACCAGTCAACAGTCAACTACTGTAACTAGTGCAGGCCTGATGCTACACAGAGGCAACTGAGGCAATGGTCCCTGGTCATTAGCTTTTTTTTGAGATATGGCGGACACTATAGGAGTGCACTGCTTGGTTTGGGTGTATACAGACAAATTTACCCAAACGTAAGTGTCATGGATACATGTAGTATTGAGTCAGCCATATCGCAAAATGGCTTAAATTGCCTTGGTGCCCCTCAAAATAGAAGTTTACAATTTCCTCATTAGAGGTGCCCTTTACCAAGGATGCCTTGGTGCGTTTCCCCTTCCAAAAACAAAGCTTCAGGCCTGTCAGTAAAATGTCAACCAATTTGTTAATATACATTTTTAATCACCCCACCCCCCAACAAACAGTGAATGACAGTCTTATTTAGATGTTGTGTACCTTTGTCCATGTGCTCTGTATAAATTTTAATATTTGAAGGGGGTCGTAACTTCAACCACACTTTTTCTGAAGGTGATTGGTACAGTTCATGTACCTGTACCTGTACCTGTACCAATCTATAACTCACAACACTGATCATATTGTCAGCTTATAATTTAATTTATGAACTTAATTTAGTCGAGACCACAAGGCACTCCTTTTCTAAACCAACAAGTTTGGAGGTATGTGCAATTCTTAGTAAATTTCAACCTCAAAACCAATGCGCTAATAAATTATGATGGGTGTCCAAAAATATTCTCAGCCCCACTTAGTATGTTTATTTTCTTGTCTTGAGTTTCATTTGGGGATGGTTGCCAGTGGTGGGTTGAAATCTTAGCTGTGTTGGTCATGGAGGAAGGAAATGGGGTTGTGTTGAACACAAGTCTATCTGGGAGTGTGGAGGGCAAGAACACACTCTGAGGTTGCACTCTTCTGGTTAGAGGTAGAATGTAGAGTTTTTGTAGACAAAATTGAGTGACCATGATACACTGTTTGTGTCACCTTCAGGCGTGTAGGACAGTGTTTAAAGGTGGAGCCGCCATTTAGTTACATGTACAATTTGAGACAGTATGGATTAAGCACGAATGGGTTGACTTTAAAAAAAGGTAAACACACATGACCAGAGCCCTACACATGTGTACCTGTACCTTTGCATTGTAGGTCAGACTTGACATTTCAACCAAACAGTGAAATACCTTGTAGAGGGGTGTGGGGGCCAACAGGTTGATGACTTCCCTTAGGAATCTTTTACTTGATAAGAAGGATATCCGGTGTATGCAGGTATCAAACTGAGTTTAACTTATCATGGAGGAAGTCTTTAGAAACTCCTTATTATGATATCATATTTTTTCTGAAACTTTGTTGTGGTATCTATTTGGAAGGACATGTACCCACAAAGTCAGTTGGCATAACCATATATTTTCTGGGGGGGGGGGAGGGGGGGCAAAGACATAATTTGTGTATATGTGTATGTGTGAGTTTGTAGTGACATTCAAACCGAGGACTTACAACAAAAGGGACAATAGGTCCATGTTTGCTATCACAAAGGAAAATAATGGGGTCCACGTTTGTCAGGACAAAGAGTTGAACAAAGGAGGGTCCAGGATTGGAGGTCATTACACACTTGTGTGGTGTGTGTGGGGGGGGGGGTCGGTTTTTTAACAATATAAAATAGTAAATTTACGGTGTTCGTAGAATTCAAACCTACATCATGCCTGCATGCAAATTCAGTTGGTCATCTGTTGTCTTTCCTTTTTTCAGTGCCACGAGGAGGCTAAAAAAACACTTTACAAAACTTGTTGTGCAAGGCACTGTCCTCTTTAAAAAAATGATATACTACGTCATGCTTCCTTCACGAATTCACTGCCCCCTCCCAACATTGATTATGATAATAGAGTGTCTCAAAAGTCGTTCAAATGTTCTTGGCTTGAAAGAACGTTACGGTAGGCATATGCTCGCAATCCATTAGACTGCCAGTGTTCTGCTGGACCGCATCATTGTGCTGAACTATACCGAAACATTCCTACACAGGAGAATATGGGCATTGACATTGTAAACCTTTCAATAACATGCTCCTGTGGTCGAACGTACTGGTCCTTGTACGCCCGCCCGTTGGAATACCTAACCGATCCAATTAGAACCTTTCTTCCATTGTTATATTTGAGACACTCTCTAACATACCTGATAAGTACATACCTGATACTTAATGGAGGCAATGGAGGCAATCACCTCCATGCCCCTGGCCAGTGGCCATTGCCTTGGTGCCCCTTGAAATGTTCCAGTAGAAATTGAAACTGTCCTCATCTGAGGTGCCCTTGCCTGGACAAAAAATCAGTCTTGCAAGCAGTCCTATTTGAGGAACACCAGAGTTGAGGGCCCATACCAAATCTTTGATAAACAACTGAGTGGTGGCTGTATTATGGCTTCAGTCAATTCCCCAGACCCCAACTCAAAGAATAAAAGAGAAGAAAAAAGTGTCTTCAATAAGAAAATAAGAGATGGATGCGCATAAGAGACTCATCCATCAAGTGAATGAAGTAGTCAGACAGGCATGAAATCGACTGATTGCTTCGTTTATTTTTAACCAACCAGATTTCACATTGCATTTTCTGTTGAGATGAATGCCTGGCATTTGAGTTAAGTCAGAAATCCAAGGGACAGTAAGCAGAAAGATGAATAAAGCTGTCATACATTTTTGTTTTCATGTTTGCTTGAGTAAAGTTAAACTCCATAGAGCAAAGACCTTTAAAACATGGCGAGACCCACATGAAAAAGGATGACAAATTCAGTTATATTATTTATAAATTATTTGGTTTTCTTAACAAATATCAGGAAAGCAAAGACTGAAAATTTCCTTTAATCAGACGAGTACATACCTATACACAATAGATAAATATACAGTGTGGTAATTTGCTTCTCCCAGCAAAAACAAAATTCCAACGATTTGGTAAAGTGGGTCATGTGAACCAGAAACTGTAGATCACGTAGATCATGACAAGTGCCAAGACAGAGTATGGATGGGCGCAGCATACCTCGCAGCCAGTGAACTGTATGCCTTCTGGTCAATGCCCTAATACTAGCCCCATGGCATGGGTTTGTGGGACCTTCTGTAGTACATGTATGTAAAGACAACAACTTTATTTGAAGGTCTTAAATTTCTCCTGTGGAAAGGGCAAGACAAAATTTGTTTTTGAATAAAGGACCTTTCCCTCGGAGCATCAGATTGTCCGTAGGAACGTGGTATGATGCAAACAACCCTCCTACTGTCTGACCATTAAATACCATCCACTATGGTTTTGAATGATACTTGTGTAGGCAAACTATGCCAGTCTGCAATATGATATCAGACTGTTGAATGTATGGTATACTGTATACAAACACAGTTAATTCTTTGCACAGTTGTGCCACCATACACAACCTGAATGGTTGAATGGTTTCAAAATCGTTGATTTATTCCGAACTGGAATTCAAGACTTTTGAAAACAGAAATTGCATGGAAAATCACTGGCCCTCTGGAGGCATTGTGGGCAATTGTTTCTCCGTCCCTTGTCATTGCCTTTGGGCCCTGTGAAATGTTCCAGCACAGATTGGAATTTCTCTCATAGAGGTTCTCTCTAGTGCGGAATAACTGCCTTGATATTTCATATCACTCATTCTCTGAACAATTTGACATTTCTAAGTTCTACTACCAGCTCAAAGGAGCTGTAATGATCACATGCATGACATGGGCCCGCTCGTTTTAAGTCCATTTATTCCTTCAGCAGCTGCTGCTTCAGGAATACTAAAGGTAGTAACTATATATGCACCATTTGTTCAGATTAATACAATACTGTACAATGAGATGATGCCTTTAACACTGGGATTATTAAAGTTGTAAAGCCCGATTTTCGTTGAAAGAATTTTTTTTTGTGTGTGTTTGAATTTTTTCACCTAACCATTGAATTCGGACAGTTGATGCTGTTTTCAAAAGAGAAGCACACAAAAACTTTTGCATATGCCATGGACAAATGCACAAAGTATGGGTTACATGGAAAAAAATTGTACATGGCTGATGGACGTGAGATAGTGTTGGGATCCCAACAATAATCTGGTTTTAGTTTTTATTTAACTACCGCATATCATTGGCAGATTTTTTCGTGCAGTACCTTAAATGAAAGCTTATAATTTCGTTGAATCTATCAAAATAGCTATTTAAAATTTTGGGCCAAATCCGCCGAAAATCGGATCTGCCAAAAATGTTATCTACAATAAACAAATTTCCCTCAAACTCATTCCATATAATTTTACTGCATCTTAAAACATTTATTCCCTTGAGCGATATTGATGATAGTAGGTACTGGGGCAGGACTCCCTTGTCATTAGTGTTAGACACAGACTATACCAACAACCTGATGACTGTCAAATCTAGGTACTTGTTAAGTTACATACTAGTCTCAGACACTTAAAGGCACAGTACACGTTTGGTAATGACTCTGAAAATTAATGGCAATAAAAACTTACTTGGTAAGAGGTACAGCAGCCTTGGGTAGTATAATGAATTTCGAGAAACTTTTAACTTTGAAGTACTACGGTTATGGAAAATATATCACTTTTTATTCCCCAAAATTTGAATCTGGGAAGCGTTTCTGTTAGAAACGCTTCTCAGACTGTGTATTCCTATGGGGAATATTCTTCCTGCGTGGAAATATCCGGTTTTTCGGTGATATCGCAAAAACGCACCCACCTTTTGAAGTGAAATTTTTTTCAGGTTAGTTTTATTGTATGTACCTACATTTATATAGGATTAATACAATCAGTAGGCTCCAATTACCAAACGTGTACTGTGCCTTTAAGAGGTGGAGTACATTTGATTGTATTTTGTTTGTTCATTCAATTTTACTCCAAATGACTCGGCCGCTGATCTTAACATTTTCTGAAAAGATGTAATTTGTTTGAGAAAAGTCAGTACACAGTCAAATTCCTTTGTGGTTTATAACTTGATATTTAAACAACAAAGTTGTATCCTCTTATGGTGATCCCCTAATTGCTGCCTTTTTACATTGTAGGTTGTGTTATAACTCGGTTGTGATCCCTGGCCATATGGCAGTATAAGGTTGTATGACTTTTGAGTGAGGTTCCCCCCACCCCAAATAAGATATTCACAGAATAGGAGACTGCCAATACAGGACTGTAGGGCTAGATAATTCAGTTGATAGTGCACTGGCACGTAAATCTGGAGGTCATAGACTGTTCAAATCCCACTCTACTCAAGTTGTCTTTGTTTACTAAAAATTGTTTGAGAACAGTAAACAATTTTATTTATTTTTTTTTCAAAATAAGGGAACTGTATGAAACCTTCTCTTTTTTCATAGGCCTTATGCATTGACATCATTAAGCCATCATCTTGTTGGAGGGAAAACTATGATGAAAAAGTGGAAAACGCAAAACTACGATGTTTGTACGCGCGGCACACATGATCAACCAATGAGCTACCTTCATTTGACCTCTAACCAAGGGCGCTCTGCTCAAATGAAGCCATGTGCATCTAGTGTGTTAGTGCACAAAGATTATTTGTTGTTCTTATGTGTATGGATAAGGGGAAATTTCACAGTAGATTTGTAATAATGAAGTATTTGATGAAACGCAGTCCACTAACTCAATGTCGTACCCTACCTTTAAAATAAAGTGAAATGTACTCGTTTTCATCATATTTACACAGGGCCCAACCCTTCTGTCACAAGCCCCAGGCAGTCGATGCCTTGGCAATAATACATAATCATATATTGGTTCCTGTAACAGCAGCAGTAGTATCAGGCAAACCCACTTAGTATGGACCTAGCCACAGGGGGTTACTGTACAATGTACATGTATGTTCCTCAAGCACCCAGTCCATCATGTAGTCGACATACATGTACTGAGCCCAGTGAACCTACAACATTATTATTAGATGCGTGTCACAGCCAAAGTCGGCCATTTTCTGAATCCGTGAGCAGCGTGTTTCGTTTGGGTTAAATCAAATTTCCAGTCGGAACAAGTTTTGTTGGTCAACTTCAAGACATCGCTTGGAATGGTGTTACGTACAATGTACTCTGGTAAGATAACCTCCATTCTGCCAAATGTGGATGATTGTTTTCTGTTGGGTTTTGTAATTTTGTAGGCATGTTTTGAGCGTAAATTAAAAAAAAAGTTGTTTGAAGTTTTTTCAATGTGTTTAGCATAATAGCATGGTGGTGCAAACACATTTTTGTGGACTGTTAATAGTCTACTGACATGACTTATTATTCTCTTTCTGTTTTTTCATAATTATGTGAAAAACTGCGAAAAGCAAGTTTTAGTTTCCCTTTGGTTACACTTTAAAGATGACTCTAATCTGAGAACCAATGAGAGCAAAGAACCAATGAATGAGCGATTTCCCTCTACTTGTATTTTTTCCCCTGGTGTCAAAAGTCCTTCAAAAGGTTTTATTTTAAAACTTCAGTACCTGTTGCTGTATGGACAAAAAATCACTGTTTTTGAGACCAATATAACTGTCTGGGTGGACGATTGCCCTCAATAAAAGAGACATGTCAATGATTTTTCTTTTATTTTTGAAGTAGTTCCTAGAGTATGGTAGTAAGTTAGGGTACAGTCGATCAAGTAGAACATTGTCATACAAATGTGTAGTCCTTGTTTTCCTGGAGTCCAAGAAGAAGAAGACGAAGTGAGAACCTTGTCATACAAATGTGTAGTCCTTGTTTTCCTGGAGTCCAAGAAGAAGAAGATGAAGTGAGAATTTGAAAAGCAGTATTATAAATTCAGAAAATTGATGCATTTCAACTTTATTTCTTTGCCATGCGAGGTTGAATAAACTTGCAAATGCCCTTGCAGGATCTTTAATTTTAAGTCCTAACTCCTTTTCAAGTTCCCAATCTCCTCTCTGAGTCTCATTCCTAAGGGAGGTTATCCTCAAGCTTCTACTGGAACACTTTTCTTTCAATTTCCCTCTCACAAAGTCCAGCTTTTTGATTCATCACAGAGGTTGCTTTTGATCTTTCTTTTTTTTACGAGCGACTAAAATAGCCTATACATGGTGGTAGAATAGTGGGTGTAGCTGGAGCCATAGAACTGCAGTCTTTTGTCAGGGCACCAGCCCCCTCTTCTCTTTTAAACTCTCAGAAGCCTCCCATTGATGCTGTATATATCTTGGCAAGGTTTGTTGGCACTAATCCTCTTTAAGCACTGGTAGAAAGGAAAAAAAAAGCTTTTGGAAGGGTTTTCACTCTGAAGAAATTGAGAGAAATGGTTAGAATTGGGGTGTTGTATTCTGTTGAGGAAGGCAGTGATAGAGATTGTTACCCCGTGCTGTTGAATGGGCTGGACATTATATCTATACGTGCCGAAATGCCTTAATACCCTGAATCATGCAGCATGTAGTTTTCACTGTATTGTCCCAAGTGGAAGTCTGATTTGGAAAGTTCTCTAACAGGTCTTTCGGGAGAGATTTTTTCTTGAGGTGCTCTAACCCCTTCTTGGAGATGTCTTAAAAATAGATTGAGTATAGAACCCACTACGGTACAGTTAGGCCTCTTCATAAATGTGCACGTTTGAGGTGTATGATTCCAAAAAGCTTTAAGGTGGGTATTTTGATATGATCAAAGGTTTTAAGGTGTGGTATTTGTTTGAGGTGTATGATTCCAAAAAGGCTTTTTAAAGGTGTGGTATTTGTTTGAGGTGTATGATTCCAAAAAGGCTTTTTATTTTGAGGTGTATGATTCCAAAAAGGCTTTTTAAAGGTGTGGTATTTGTTTGAGGTGTATGATTCCAAAAAGGCTTTTTAAAGATGTGGTATTTGTTGATGTATGTTGTTTAAGGTGTGTATTGTTGAGTGTATGATCCAAAAAGGCTTTTAAAGGTGTGGTATTTTTTTGAGGTGTATGATCCAAAAAGCTTTAAAGTGTGGTACATCGCACCGTCTCTCGAGCTGGTTCACGCGCATTTTCCGTATAGGGAAATTGTCAAAGAAATTGTCTGTAGTCTAATAATTTTTTATCTTTAAGGACCAATAAAGTATAAAATATTGTGGGTATTCTCCTTGCATATGTCCAACATTAGAATGCAAATCACTGAAATTATTGGTAATCCTTAATTACTTTGCAGAGGGATAAACTATCTGTTGTAATAAAAAAAAAAAATACAAGCAACACACACAAAAACACCCAGTTTGGTAAAATTTAGGCTCTTGAATTTTATGGATGCTAAAAAGTCTATTGCCTCCCATCACTGGCTTCAAACTTGCCACCTTTTATGAAATGTTCTCATGAGAAAATAGAGATACCTGAAGAAAGATAACAGATAAAGAAATGCGTAGTGTAAACGTCTTGACAACAATGGTCAGAGAGAACATTTCAAGCCCCCCCCCCAAAGTACACTGAGCCCAACAGTCGGACTGACACTGAACTGTGTACAAACCAATGAAAAAGGTGCCTTATCACAATAAATTCCCTACCCTGAAAGATTGACAGAAAAGTCCACCTGCAAAAGTGTTCACAATTAGAGAGAGTTTTGTATTAAAAATGGTGTTGTGATTGTGCTCTGTATTCACTCTGACCTATGATCTGAAACGTATGTGTTTGTGTGTCCCCTGTCATTTTAAGAATGTGTAATATTTTGTTTACACTTATTTTAAAGGCAGTGTTGACTTTGGGTATCACGTTGTTGTATACCTCGAGACTAGAGTGCAGTACACTTGTGTTGAAGCACGCGGCCAACATTGGTCATTGTCAAAGACAAGTATCCATCCGCACTTTGTGTGACCCAAGTATGTACATGAAATAAACAAACCTGTGAAAGTTTAAGCTCATTTGGTCACTTTGAAAAACCCCATGATATGTTTTTACTGTTTTCAAACATTGGATTTCAGATTGCGATATCAAAACTAATTGTTTTACTAATTTCTCAAAAACTAGTGTTTCAGGCAGAACTATTTCAAGGGAAGTTTTCCAATATGACCATCATTATGCCAAGTACATTGTGTGCAAATCTGTGAACATTTATATATTTTTTTATGCACTAATGTTATGCACACCCTTTAAACCTAAAGATGCATATAAAAGAAGGTATGTGCACGTGCTATACCTTGTTTCAAATAAAATTTCTAAGCCTGATGACATTAATCTTGAGGGGCAATCTAATCAGTTTCTCCTCAGTAAAGGGCACCTCTATAATAGAAATGCAAAAACTCCGCTGCAACATTTCAAAGGGCATCAAGGCAATAACCAAGGGCTTGAAGGCAATCAGGCCTTTGTTTTTTTGCTGAAAAAAACAAGTTGAAAAGATCAAAGTGTACTAAAATTAAAACACAAAATCCATTCATATTTTTTGTTTCTTGTTTTTCCAAATGTCGCAGAAGTGGACAGTGATTTATTGTTTCATGCTAATGTGCTTTTTCACTGGTATGCTGTTTACTCCATTGCATTGTAGGATTTCTTGGAAGAGTCTTGTTTGTTCAGAAATTGGGGTTCTTTAAAGTAACGGGGTGAATTCTGTCTATTTGAAGGGGATGACATCATTGGTAACTGTTGAATTTTATTGGTAACTGTTGAATTTTTTCGAGAAAATGTGGATTTGGTGGGGTAGGATTTTATGTGCAATATCGTTCCACCGACCTGTTTACGTGACTGCTGATAAAAATTAAAGCAAATGGTGACGATTTTAAGCTTTCAGACAGACCTTGTTGTATTAAAACTCACACATTCAAACGATGGTTGCCGACCATAGCTTAGTGTAATGTGGAAGTATGATTCTTCATGTCTGCAAAAGATGTAATTTACCTTTAAGGAAGGTGAAAAAATATTATAGCAAATTGATCGATACATGTAGGTATTTGATGATTTAATTTTAAATCTTCTTAAAAAGAAAACAAGCTCTCTCTAAAGTTTTATTGTGAATTAAAAAAGTTTAAATTTAATAGTTTAAATACTGAGAGGTTTTTTCAATAAAAACTTACCAAAACAAACAAACTGTACTTTTATAAACTTTCAATTTGAATCCAGTGACCACATGTACACGAGCAACGGCGTACATGTATACCGAATCTGCAAAGCAAGCCCTGTGTCTATAGTCGTTAAAATACAACAGTCAAAACACCTGGCTTATCTGGTAAGATCTTCAGATATAATCCAATCGAAGTAATTGCTCCTCAACAGTGAAAAGTACATGAAGACCGGACGACTGCGACCGACACTACTGAAGTCAGTAAGAACCAAACCAAAACTATCGATGGACTAACTGAAGACGCGAAAGAACAAAGGTTGTTGTCCGGCTTATGCCACCTGAAATCTGGTCAATTAGCCTACTGGATGGGTTAAACTATACACATATGTAGGCTGTGCTTGTTTTTCCAAGAACAATTTTAGTAAACTTGTGTCCATACAGTGATTTTCAAGTGACCAGATGCAGGTATGCCGACTTGGCAGTAAAAGTAAAAACAGTCAGGCAAATATATGAACAGGTGGTTTTTGATTGCAGAGGTTTGTATACATGTGGCGTGGCTGTGGCCGAGCGGTCTAGTTCACTGGACCCAAGCTCTGGTGCTGTCAGCAGCAGAGTGTGGGTTCGAATCCCAGTCATGACACTTGAGCTTTGTAGAAAGTTGGGAAGGTACAATGTAGTGCATTCTGCCAGGCTCCTAGTGGATGATAACCATACATCTTTACAGACTGTGAAGGGGGTAACCCTGTTCCAGCCCCAGGAGTAGGTAGCAAAGTGCCCCCGGTGACATTTGATTTGGGTCGACAGCCCAAATCAGTTAAGTGTAGCCCTCACCTTGAAGTGGCTGTCCGGCCTTGTGAGTTGGGCGATATCTCATCAAAAAATAAAATAAAAAAAGGATCTTTTTTGTTAAAACTAACTTGGAATTGAAAAACAACATCAAAACAAAATTTGTGTGATAATAGTTAAAGCTTATAAAAAAACATGGTGAAGTATATGTTTTTAATGTGACCAGGATTGAATGAGACTTTGAAATGAACCCAGTATTAGTTAAGGAGAGAGAAATATTTCATTCATGCTTTCCGGGGCGTTGAGGGGATTTATTTTTGATCTGGGCTGGGGGGCACGGATGTTTTATTGTAAGTGCTGGGCGTACTCGATAAACATTGAAATCACAAGTATTCAAATACACATTGTAGTTATGGTGTTAACATTGTAGACGCCTTCAGATGGAACTGTCAAACAAAACAACAAGTAAAGTAGCTTTTGAAAAAACTCTCCCAAATGTAATTGACCTGACCAGCCTGTAGCCTAAGCCGACTTAAAACTCCAAGAGGGGTAACAAGGGAATCGGAAATCGAATTGTCAGAATGAAAATTTGGCATTCCTATATTTTACTTCTGTTGAGTTGTACCCCCCAAAAAGTGAGGTGGGAGGGTCTTAATATCCCTTTTTTTGTCTTCATGTTTTTGAAAGTATATAAATTTTGACATCATTGCAAACTGGAAGCTTATCCAGTTTTAGTTTGTGGGACGTATAGGATAAATGTATAGCTACTCATAATATATTGGATAGTATTTTTTTTTCTTGAAATGTTTTTGAGGAACAGGTATTTTTTTGTAAGACAATTTAAAAACTGGTACTGTATCATTGCAAAGTGATATACAGAGGTAGGCGTTAATACTCAGTTTAGACACAGTACTAATATGTCCTAGGCTACTTCTTAAGGTTTACTTTCCTTCATGGAGACTGAACCTTAAGCTGGCTTAAGCACAGCTTGATTGTCTAACCCCTATTCATACTGGAACAGGCACTGCTCTGCTTTGATTGCAAACTGTATTGATCTATTCTCCCCTCGTCCACCTGAGTTGCCAAGCTACTGACTGGCCCTGGCAGTTGTAGGGCATTGATAAGTAGTCGTGAAAAAAAGAGAGAAAATCTTGTGTGTTGTGGGATTAATGGAGAGGTGTTCACTGCTCGTGGTCTTCCTCCAATTGCAGCCCAAGTAGCGGCGACCCAACACGGTGATGAGAGGGATTTGCATTTCATCTATCGGATGGTTGTAATGGTAATTCTCTGGCATGTTGTTCACTGGATTTACAAGTATACAGGGAAAGTGGATTCGAGCTCCTCGCTACGCTTTATTAGTTTTTATCTGACGCTACGTGTATAGCTTTTGGGGGAACAAAGTGTTGTTTTCTGTAGCATGGTGTGCTACAAGAACTGCTGTTTTTTCCAGGTTTAGACACTGCGTATGCGGCACTGGACTATAGATGATAAAATTCATTGGTGTTTGGGAAATGTATACAGACTTACACCCATTGCTGGTTTCATAGCGTCATTAGAAGAAGACTGTTACTTTGTTGTGTGTTTGCGAGCTGAAATAGCAGCAACCGTAACATTGGTAAAAGGCTGTCAAAACAGACTGCATGTTGTGTGTTCCTGCTTCTCCACTAAACTTAACTTCAAAAACAACATTCAAACTGTGTGGCTGATACATGTCTTGAACTCATGGTCGGTTGTCTTAAGTTTTCTTTAGAGAAAGAAAGACTCTTGTGTTCTTCTGCTTGATCAGTTCATTGTCAGTTTTACTTCTGAATACTGAAAAATACAACCAAATTATTTGGCAATCGTAAGGTTTGAGTTGAGTTGCTTCAAAGTTTAGAGATGGAACTTAGTTACATACCCTCCAGGTTTAGTGCAGTGAGTTTTTAGTGAGTAATTCAGTTGGACATTCAGCAGAATGCCCACGGAATGTTGAATTACTTTGGGACTTTTGCTGGAGAATGTCTTGAGCTATAATAAGAGAAGATGTCGTCTGAGTTTTCAGAGTCCTTGCCATCGGATTTATCATTGGATTTATTGAAGCTTCCTTTGCACTTACACAACAACGAGGGTGAGTGTAACTTCTTTTCAAACACTGAGAGAATCATAAAGGGAAAAAATGGATTTGGCTTAGGGAAATTGGCCCACTAGTAGCTAAAAATGTGCAGTCCTTATAAATCACAGAGGCAATGGAGGAAATTGCCTCCATGCCCCTTGTCATTGCTTGGTGCTCTTTCCCTCATTGCGAAGGGAAAAATGCCTCATCATTTCGACAACGTAATATCAGGCTTGAATTTTAGTTGTAAAGTAAAAATATTGGCAGGGAACCAGTAGGCCTACAGGAGTTTTCCCTATGCACAAGCTAGCGAACCGATTAGCAAATTTATTTGTTAACACTTTTCTTTTTTTATTAATTTTTTTTAAATTTCAGATCAAATAAAAGAAAAGAAAAAAAATTAAACCATTTAGAATGCTCTAGATTGTACAGTGGGGCTTTTAAAATCCAAGATAAACACCAAGTAGCAAATATTCTCCTTTCAATTCTGCGTGCTTTGACCAAACTTCAAAAGTTTGGGTCTAGAATGCCCCACAGTTTGGGAAAAACCTGGGGAGAATCCTGCAGCATTAGGTGTTTTCCTTAGTAAACTAATTTTGGCATGGCCAAGCAGAAATGTTTCATTTAAATATACATAAGAAAGTTGTCAAACAGTTGATTTCTTGAAGTTGGAGGCGGAGAATCAGACCCTTAAGGACAGAGATTAACTCTTTGAGAATCTTGTGCTGTTACAAACTTGTATATTTTGTTCTTACTACATGATGAGTATCTTTAAGTTCAACTTTTTTTTGGGGGGGGGGGTTTGAAAACTCAGAGTACTGAATGTATAAAATTAACATATTATGTTATAACTGCAGTATATATACTGCAGCCATCCGTCTGTGAGTTTTTACCCACTTTCATTATGGACTTGTGAGTTCATAATGATGAGAGTGCACAGTAATTAGGAAAACATACCCATGGATGTAGCTGATAAAATTAAAGATGGGCTCTAAGCTGAAAATTTGTTTTGTGATGCACTAATAATCCAATAGATAGAGCACTTATGAAAGTGTAAGAATGTTAACAATTTCTAACTCTTGTACTAAAACAGTGTTAAATCAGGCCTGGAATTATTTCATCTTTGATAGGGCAAGGGCTATCTCATTTTGCAAAGGGCACTTCTATTGGAAAATTAAAAAAGTCTATGGAAAACCTTTTGAAGGGGCACAAAGGTCAAGACCAGGGCAACAGAGGCCATGGCCTCCTTGGACCATGGCCTTCGTGTAATTACAGGCCTGCATTATTACCATTTTATTTGATACACTTCCAGTGAAAAATTTGTTTCCAAATGGGGTCTGTACATTTTTGTACAGGGAATTTTGACCTTGTGACTATAAATAAAAAACTTCAGTGTGGAATGTTATTGTTGACATCCAATGACGTCATATTTCTAAGTGGGTATAAAATACAAAGACATTTTACACAATTTTTAACATGAGATTAGAGATAGAGACTTACGAATTTTTCCCACTTTCATTATGGACTCTAGTCCCGGTTGTGGCACTTGTGTCCTTGAGCAATATACTTTTACATAATTGCTTTGTCCTTAAGATAGGACATTAGGCTGTACATCCTGTGTACTAGGATAGGTAGAGCATGTAAAAGAACCCATAATACTTATCGTGAAAGAGTAAGGGTTAACCCCAGTGTTCCTGGTTCACATAAGCGAGCACCCTTGTTTACAGGTTTCCTCAGGCTTGAGAGCTTCAGTGATTAAGTTCACTTATGAGGCATCCTTGGTTTCATTACCAAAAATATATAATAATAACACTAATTAGGATTCACAAAATCCCTCACTATACATGTAACATGTAAAGTTTCTCATTGTTTTTACTCAAATGAGGTTACCTTCTTTTGATGCCTTTATCGGTTGGTTGTACAGTGTGTTTATTGAAAACTTGAGGATGAAAATAAATTTACTCTTTCGAAAACCAATAATGCAACATCCATTTGTTTTTTGTTCTCTTCTCTGAACAGGGAGTGGTCTTGAGATTCACAATCTTGTAGAAGACAAAGATGTGGCTGCTAAGGCGGTGACGTTGGTCGTCAACAGTAGCCGCAAGGGTGTCGTGTCTCTATGTGCGGATGTTGCCAACATTCTCAGGGCAAAGAAAAAGTAGGTCCAATGTTCCTTATTCTAAATAACTGTTTTTTTCCTTCAGTAGAATCTCATTGTTCAGTCGCTTAAAGGAGATGAGATTTTCTCAATTTTAAAATGAGTTGTCTGGTTAAAACATTTAATCATGGAGTGCTTCACTAAGGAGTCTGATCTGCTGAAGTATGCTCAACATTCTTGCTGCGTTTGGAGCAGTTGGAGTAAACTTGGCAGGGTTGTGATTACGCATGCTTAGATACAATGTTTCTTATGTGCTTACAGAAATAAGTTTTTGCAGTGTACTTAGTTTCTGTTGATTACACATAGCCTTCAATATAGTGGATGCTTTGTAAACTCCACATTTAATCATTTATAACCAAAAACCAGTCCCACTAGAAAATTATTTAGCTTACACACATACAAGCCTATTTATCCATGTAGTTGAGTGAGAGCTGGTTAACGAATCCAGTACGTAACACACAATGATCGAGCAACAATTCAGTCCGACTTTTTGGGGGGAAAATGACAGCCTATCCATCAGATGGAATATTTCTTTGTACCAAGTGATAGAGCCATTGAATGTAGGGATGGACTATCAAACAAAGCTACACATATGGAAAATATCCACAAAGGGGAACATAAACTCCTTGATGTTTCCACATTGTTCAGTTTGACACAACTGTAAGGTCTCTCCCCCCCCCCCCCTTTAGCTACTCTATCATATTTAAACCAGCACCCTTTACCCTATGCACAGTTTCAGCCAATTAAAACAAAATGACGTCGCCTCAACCAGTTCTCTGCCCGTCTGGAAAAAACCCCTAAGCCTCCTAAATGTTCTGAAAGCCTGGCTTAATGTCAGATGTGTGAAAAATGGCACCCAGAAACCTCAGAAGTTGTCGAGGTGAGAGGGAAAGAGAGGAGTTGAGATCATTACTTACACATTGGCGTCATTTTGCATTTCTTGACGGCTGTAGAGACATAGGGTTTCATGGTTTGTGTAAGGATTCATTTAAGAAGAGAAAGGAGGAAAGTTTGACAGGCCCAAAAGAAGATTAGCCTTGATGCCTGTCTCTCAAACAATCAGAATGTCTTCTCTGTTTTTTTGTGTATGTTCGAGTTCTTGGTTGGTAACCCTAATTAGAATGTTGTCCGAGGTTGAAATTTGTATACCCGTACCTCTTTTAAAATTCTTCAATCCAAAGTAAATGACTTCAGAGGTCTAAATAATCTCACTTGAAACAAAGTTAGAGCCATACCAACATGTATACTCTCATGGAGGGAGAAGTACCATGTACATACACTGGACGTATTCGTAATGTATTTCAACAGTTTTATTACAGAAAACCCCAACAAGTTTTACACTTGAGTGTTTTGCACTAAAATATTTGAGAAGATATTCAAAACAGCAGATGTTAAAGTGGCTTTGTCGTTGTGCCCATCAGCTTTTAGTTTTATTCCTTGGAGAAATAACTCACCCATATTACTCAAGAGGGATGCAATTTTGAAACTCAAGAAATATTTTTTAGAGCAAGAGTTTCATCTTAAAGCGTACGTTTTGAGCAGAAATTTCAGGTATTATTTACTGAAGATTGAAGATTCTCCTGAGATACTGGATAGATGGATCCCGTATGGATCTTGTGCTGCTCTGTAGGTATAGACTCACCAGGGATGGGATCTTATAACCTCTACTTGAAGATTGAAATAAGGCTTCGGTCTTAATCTTCACTGACCTGACATGCCAGAGACATTTTAATTAGAAACTTTAAGATTTTCTTTAAGGAACTGTCACTGTCTATCAAGATAGATAATCAAAGACCTGAGGTCAACCAGGTGGAAGTTACGTTCCCGCTGGGATTGAATTTAAGATGATGTCGGACACTTTTAGGTGTTGGGACATCAGTGTAAATCTTCTAAACAAAGGTGGATGGTCTCGCCCGATCATCAACTCTTTATCTCAGAGTAGAAAGGAGAATTACAGGATGGGAGAATTACAGGATGTTGGAAGGGTTCGAGAGGTAACATCACTTCCAGTCAAAACAAATAGAAAACACCCCCCCCCCCCCATTTACCACACTGGGGACAGGATTGCCAATTCCTATGAGACATTATTATAGTCGATGTAAATCCATTGCAAATTGCCAACTAGCTATTTGCTAAAGTATTTTGGCCCCCTATTGTTGACAGCGTAACCTGTGTGACGCCTCCTCAATTGCCTTAGGTTTCCAGACCTCTTTATTTTTTTAACCAGATCTGGAAAAATTAAGCATTTTATTGGAAGCTTCTTGAAGGAGCTTGAAGAATTGATTGAAGTTAAAAGAATACGATTGATTGACATGGAATTACCCCCCGGAAATTGTTACATCCCTTTTAAATTGTTTACAATACTCACTGCTGGTGAGTGGATTCAAACTGGGTGAGTGGATTCAAACTGGTCTCTCGTCATCGGGCATGCTCAGCGGTTAAGACATCTGATCTAGAATGTGGGGGTCTTGTGTGTGAATCCCACTGGAGTAGCCTGTGGAATTTGTTTTCTGCCTTACTGGATAAGCACCCGAGTATACAGTGCTTATCACACATCAGTTCAAGGGTTAAACCAAGGCATTTTGGGGGCTTTCATTTTTTTGGTGTGAATATGACTTCAGAAATGTAACTGTTAACGGGAGACTCTTGGGGGACACCAGGTGGAAGTAGACATATCAGGTAAATCCATTGTTCTCGGAAACGTATGCGCCCGCTCAGAACTGCGTAAACAATAGACTACTTTGCAAATACTCGGTACGCGTGCGTTAGCCCTTTGAATGAGGTGCATGCTGGTCTACATGTAGGTAACGACAAAATTTGTCACTAGCTAGACCAGCATGCACCTCATTCCACAGCTATCGCATGCGCACTAAGTATTTGCGAAAAGGTCTATGGAAAAGCACAGTGTATGTCTGCTGCCACCTAGTGTCAAAAAGTCTTCCATTGTAAGAACGCCTTGCTTGAAGACTTCTGTCTTTTGAAATGAAGGAAGAAGGAAAAAGGACCTTAAAATAAAACCCTAGGCTACAACAACAGACTCAGTGGGGAAGAAGGCAAAGAAGAAGGATCCTAAGCTTTAAGTGTATACATAGTGAAAGGCTTCTTTGCTAGGACATCAAATTTTGTCCTTGTGTTATGACAAATAGCAGCTGGTATCCGGATGAAATCTTGTCTCCCTTGGGGATTCCTCTTTCAGCTATTTTTAGGTTTTGTCTTGTCTCAAAAAATAGTCTGCAGATAGAGAGCATCCGAGATTTTGAGTGTGGATCTCTGGTGAACTGCTACTGACAAAAGAAAGCGTCCTTTGAAGATTAACGTGAGACGCGACAGGTTGCGGGGTGGGAGAAAAAATGATAATGTTGTGATTGTTATACCTTGATGCGCTGTGAGGCAGAAATGATAGATTTAGCCATCCGGTTTTACTTTGGAGTGCTATTAAGGAGTAGTCTGTCAGGGGGAAACGATGCGACCACAGATTGAACTGAGCCAAAAGTTTTGCTACATGTATTTGATCCTGAAACAGTTAGGAGAAAGCTTATCAAACGGTGTTAAGTACTGAATTTTTTCAAGTCATTTTGAAATAAAAAATTGCCCAACTTAAATCAGTTGTAATACAGAATCTCAGTTCCATTTAACCTGTATAAAATTAACACCAAAGAAGTCTTCAAAACCAAGCAAAACTAGTTTGTGTTAACCTATGTCTCAATAAACACTAACAGGATATGTTTCAATTCAATTCTATTTTATTTTATTGTCCATAAAATGAAAATTTGCTGTGTCAAACATGCTCAAAATAACAAAAATACATTACAAAATTTACACAATTACAAATTATGCTGAAGAATAACAATATTTACGCTCAATAAATATACATGTACACGCATAACAGCATACAATTAGGACCCTATACTTTATTTTCAGTTCTGCTTGAAATATGTATTTTGTCTAGAAATCTAAGAAACTATAATATCCACCATACATCAAATGCCCTTTTCAAAATCATGGCTCCGGCTCAGGCTGTGGCTTGGGCTCTGTCAGTAACTGTAAAAACGTTCACAACAGGCAGATGGTGCTGAAGCTCAAGCCTAAACCGATGGTAAAGCTGTGGTTTTTGAAAATGGGCATACATTGTAGGTTTATAATGCAAGGACAGAGTGACCACAGACAAGAATGTGACCAAACATCTTCACTGCCTCCCTTCGTTGTCTGTAATCCCCACTTCTGAAAACAGCTTAAATGTTACTTTTTAGGAAGTACCTCAAAGTAAAGAATGTCCTTGCTGGGCAGATTCCAAGGGAGGATTTTCCTCTTTGTTTTGACCAACGGTCGTGTCCCCCCCCCCCCCCCCAAACTGCAGGAAACAAAATAGCGGAGCAGATTTAGTATTGTTGTCGTCTCACAGTCTCAAAGGCAAAACTGATTCGGTCAATATTTCTTGGTATTTAGACGGAAATTCTTGGAGGGATTGAGCGATTTTTTGGTAAGCCCTCTTGTTGCTAAACAATTGATGTTGATTTAAATTGTGCAAACTGGCGCTGAGGAGCGCTGAATCAGATGTCTTGGGAGGGAAATCAGTCTGGAACTCTGGCTAGACTGAAATCTGTCGTTCATGTAGCAGACTACATGATACGTAAATATGTAGTACATATAAACAAGATGGAAAAGGGAGTCCATGAATGTACCTTTACCTTTGTGTGGAAGATAAGATTCATTGTGTTTAGGTTGTAGAATACATGGATACATGTTGTTGGTGCAAAGGTTCAGACTCTACTACTAGTAGTTGTGATGATCGTGACCCTCCTTGGAGACCGTCGGGAGGTGGGTTAAGATCATCGCAACTAAGACTCTACAGGTTTGACGAAATAAGCCAAATCTTGCAAGCACTTGGTGAGCCCACTGGTGCTAATAGTTCAGAAATTGTTCCAGCCATGCCATTTAGATCCATAATGAGCTCTTAATGGCAAGCTGTTGTTGGGCAATAAGGTGGGGTCTCGGCACCCTTTTATCAGGGACAAAAGATGCAGCAAGGGTTGGCAAGTTTGCTAATAAGATGCTCCCCACCCCCATTCAAGATCGGGAGTTTAGCTTTAGGGGTCTAGGATGTCGTTGGGAAACAGCACACTCCCTTCTTCATCTCTACGGGGCAAGAGAGTAAATAGTCAACAAGAAATGATAAAGGGGGGAAGATCCCATTCAAGGAGTGATACACTTGTTCTTCCTGCTAGGGATTTTTCCTCAAGTCTGCAAACAGCGCACTGGTGTGTACGCAGGAGTGGCTTATCCCTGTTGTGTACGTACCTGCACGTTTTATCTGGACAATCTGACCCCAGAAGAAATAAAACATATTCTCGGTAGGGCAGATCTAGCTGGGGGGCTGATATAGGATGGATCATGGATTGTCTTTTTTTGTTGTCTTTTTTTACCGGCTTTTACCAATTTGATAAGAATACTAGACTTGGGTCCAATACCATGGCTCTGCTTAATGCAGAAATCTGTACCTATGGTCACCATTCTCGGCCTACAACATTTACACCAAATTTCTGCACTAGCTGTGTAACGGAAGAATGCTTAAACATGGAGTGGGGCATACACAAGCAAACATTCCTTGCTAACCTGCGAAATATGTTTACCTTGAATTAAGCATTGATTTTTCCGCTGTGGACTGTCATGTGGTGGTCTAGGCCTTGGTTTCCTTTAATCTGGCATTGGTCTATGTTTTCATAGATATTCTGATTTATGGATGTATCTTGTAGTATGGCAAGTGAACTTGTCTCATCAGCTATGAGTTGGCTGTTCTGATTTGTTAACAAACACTTTTAAGTTATTTTCTCTATCATCTTCTGTGCACGTGTATTGCTATGCAGCACTGTACACAGTTGTTGTACCTCTGGTGAGGAGGTACATTTTTGCTATTGCTTGTGTGACTGTGATTGTCTGTCAGGATGTCTTAAAAAGTTATTGATGGATTTCCGGAAAACTTTGAGGAAAAGTTAATCATGGGCCAGGGATCAATCTGTTAGATTTTTGTGGGGATCAGAATTTTTGTGTGGAGCCAAGACCATTTTGAAGGTTCATTTGCTTGCCGTTTGCCTGGTGCCTACATGTACATGTATCTCATCTCGTGTGTTTTATCAACGAGGTCATCAATGGATACTAGACACATGGGCATATTGGTTAGACAAGATTGCAGTAACACCAACGCCAACAACGTCGATAAAGTTAGTGAAATCATTCATTGTACCAACTTGTATTACAGTGGACATTACGTTATAAATGTTTTCAAGATGCCAAAGATTCATTCCAGTGATTAATGCATGGTTTTTAACAACCAAATTCGACATACATGTACTTTAATTCTTTTTACGAGTGACTTTGTAGAATACCTTTATGACCATCTGACTTTCAGCACCAGTCAAGACCAGTCAACTCAAAGTATCTTTGCCTACTGTATGACATGGCGGAGGTGCATGTACATGTATGCGCCCGATCGAGTGCTTTCAAGTTCCTCCTTGTTTAGGAGCAGACATTTCGCTATTAATGTTGAGATTTCACTAATTATGTGAGATTTGAGTCTATGCACTGTGGAGAAGAGAGCATGGCAATTCTTGAGGGAACAGTAAGTGAGAACTTCTTTTGGGAAAAATCTTTGGGTTCTCTTTGGGGCTGTCAACCCCCATCTCATCTCCAGACCATAATGGATGGTATAACCATGACAACTATACAATAAAATAAAATCAACAACAAAATAATTTCCCCCAAACATGCTTTGAAACTTTATTTGTCTCCATTTTTATTGCTTTCATCTTCAATTTGCAAGACAATTTTCTGCCTTATTAGATGGACAGAAGTGAAGGTTAAAGCTACATTATCAACTCTGCACTACAGACATGTTTTTTTCAAAAAATAACCAAAGGTGGAAAAAGTTGTTTGGAATACGTGTTTACAAGTTCCACTGATATAAACCAGATGAGCTCATTATTACCCAATTACTGTACATCGTTATAAAGTAACTTGGGGGAGACACCAGACCAACGGGTAAAAGATCATCATCCGAGAGACCGAAAAAAAAAAATCTTCTCAGTTAAGCTGACAGATGACCCTGATGTAGGAGAACATTCAGAAGTTTGAACAAAGCGGACCTCCATGGTCTGACCAGGCTTGTGCTATACCAGCCTGGCACAAGCCCTCTATTACATTCAGAGGTTTGTCACAGGACAAAAAGAGGGAAAGAGGGAAAGAGGTTGAGCTGTACCATTAGCCAGACAAGAGGCTCCCCTCAGCGACAAACTGCCTTGGGCCAGAGGGGCAATCGCCAGCCCTACCCTCACCCCAGACTGGTAGCGGACTATAGGTCAAACCCCCAGAGAGACTCGGTAAACGTTGGCAGGGGCTAGTGGCTTGTCAGGAGGTGTTAAAATCCGGAGGGAAGCTTCCCTTGGTTGTTTGAGTTGCTTGCTACACAGGGAGACGCTGAGCCTAATTGCAAATAGTGTCCTATTAACATTCAGTGGGTTTTGTTTACATTTGGTACCTGATGTACATGTGCACTTCTTTTTTCTTCTATGGTCAAATAGAGAAGAGCATTGCAGCGGGATTTTCCTTTTGTCAACATCTTCAAATAACATGTGTCTTACATGGTCTTACAGACACTTCCCAGATTACTCACTACATTCACCACTGGAATCACAGATCTGGTTTCATGAAAGATCTATTTTGACTTGACACATTCAGATTGAATAACAAAAGACCTCAACATTTCCCATCATGGAGATCATTTAGAAACTCTGATTTCTGATATCTGTAATAGACAGTGTGATGCGAGTATTATGCATTATGTTGTGTGTAGTTAAAGCACTGCCTTGCTTTACCCATCTTGTTTGAACTAGCAACTGCTATTTTTTGTACAAAACACACACCAAGACCAGGTTCAATCTACAATGTATATAGAAGGAGAACATCTGAAATTACAGTTATAATCATTTTTAGCATAGCAGATTCAACTGTCGGCCTCAAGCAAATGTTGTTGTTCATGTACCCCTGGATGTTTCATATCAAAGGCGTTAACATTTTGCAAGTCTATCTTACGTTTCACATACATTTACCATATATGGTTGTGGTTCGAGTCCTGTTCTTGACACTTGTGTCCTTCAGCAGCAGGACACTTAACCATTATTGCTTCGTCCGTGTGTTGTGTAACACAAGATAAAATCCCAGTTACACTTGTCCCTAAGGGAAGGGGTTTGCCCAGGTGATTCTGGTAGTGGCTGCTGAATGCACCACAGCACCTTGTAAAACTCTAATAAGGTGCTACATAAATGGGTCTGACAATTCAAAACTTTAAAAATCTGTCTTAAACAATTAATAATATGCGTTTTGAGATAGCCCGTAGATACATGTTAAGTGCAATATAAAGACTAGTTAGCCTATAGATGGATTGCAATAGACGTCATCGGCCGTCATCTTTGATGAATAGTGCACGCGTGAAGAGCTATCATTGGCTGAGAGTCGTGCCTAGCGCGTACACCCTGCACTTTCCATTGTTTTACATCAAAGATGGCGGTCAATGACACATATTGCAATCCGTCTATTATTAATTGTTACCATTAGGAAAATCTTTTCCCACTGAGTTCAACACCACAAATAATCTGTATGTCTGTAACAGTTGACTCGGTTTGCATTTTTGGATGCAAGGAGAGGTGTATTTGCCTTGGCTTTTTGGAGCGATGCTCGCCCTGTTTTCTTAGTCAATGGTGACATGGCCGTAATCATCCCTGAGGAACACAAAGAGGTCTGTCATGAGGGTTATATGCAGAGTAGGGCATTAGACCATATAGCCGATGGTCAAACTGGAGTTTTTTTCGGGGGGGGGGAAATGAAAGGAACTAAAATCCAAGCCCGCAGCTTTCAAACAAATGGAAAATCCTGCGACTTGGCGATTGAATCAACTGAAGGACAATCATGATTCTCTTCGCATTGTACTCCTGTTTGAATCACAGACCCAAATTTTTTACTCTCTCTCTTCCACTCTTCTTTGGTGTCTCTCTTTTTTAAACCCTTCCATTTTCTATTACGAGAAAAGGGTCCTCGCCTATTCAAATGGAAGACCATTCAGCTTCCAACTCTAGCAATTACTGATGAAATGTGTGAGCAGGGGGCTCTACTGGTTTCTGCGTATTGTCCTCCTGCACAAAGGGCTGGGCCACATTCCTTGAAGTTTGCTAGGGGGATAGAGTCTGTCCAGCAAACAAAAGGCAGTGGCTCTTCAGTTGAACAGAAGAGTGGACTGGTCAACGTGGCCATCAGAGCTGGCTAGTCAACGGTCACTGAACCCTTGTTGGACTCTGTATCTAGCCTTTATGTACACATGTGTGTCCATAGAAAATACCAATTCTTAGAGTCCGGTATCAACCAGGCTAGGATTTAAAAAAATTGGGATGCACAGTGGAAAGAAAATACTTAAGTCTGGTTGATTGAACAGTGGGAGATGTGATTCAGCCATGGAAATCAGGGTTTTATTGGTTGCAATGATCTCTTATGTGGGTAGAAGGATCATTAGATTGATTCAGTAGGATTAAATGGTTAATCCTTTCAATCAGGGACAGTTTTACTCTTCTCTCTTGGGAACTCTTTAAAGTTGGGGTAATGAATTGATGGCTACACGTAAACAGCCACAACAAAAGTTCTAGACCAAAATACATACTTTGTGTAAAAGACAAAGTGTTTGTAAGACATGCCTTGTCTCTTTGAGCAGTTGAATAAGTACATACGTGCATGTGCACAGTACTGATCATGGGCAGTTTGACCTCTGTTTCTGAAACTTTTTTTAATCAAAAACTTTTAAATTTTGAGTTCTACTTTTGAGTTTGTACAGTGCTGCGGCGCTCAAGTTCAAACTAAAAACCGCCTTGAAACTGGGTCGAGATGGTGCAAGTATTGGGCGTCGCTTCCCTAGTGAAGACACTCAAGACAGTGAAATTTCAATTTACTCAGTTGTTCACTAGATTGTTTGGTTAGCCACTAGAGTAATACATTCAGCCGGTGTCTTATTTGCTCTCCACTCCTATCGCCCCGAGATCTCAAGAAGTGGGGGAATGGAACAGAGGGAAGACCAGGGAAAGGAGTCTTTTTGAAAGGAGGTGATGGGTGAAGGACAGAGGTGTTGAGACACACTACATGGTCATAATAAAGATCATTTTGGGAGGGATTGTTAATTAGGACTGCCTGCTACTTGTAATGCCAACACAATCACGCAGTGGGTGGACACCAGTTATGCTCCGGGGCTTGATATTTGGAAGAATGACGTAGGGTGTTTTGTCTTCTTTGTTTGTCTGTTTCTAAAGTAACACTGAATAGTTTCAGCGATGCGAAATCAGGGCCCACGTTTTACTCTGGGGAAAAAATTGATATAAATAGAAAAAATCCAAAAAGTATGATAAAATTTGTTCTTTTTGTGAAAACGTTGACGATAATCAAAGAAGCAAGCATGGACCATGGTCTTTCCTCTTTGGTTAAATTGAGATCTATGTAGGTAAATTATTGTTTACCTCCACTAGGACACATTCCCAAGACACACCAAAGTCTTAAGATGATTATTGCCAATATACATTCTTAAATCCTGTTGTAATGATGATGGACATTCCTACAGATAAGAAATTGAAATGATGGCAAACCAGGAAGTTATTCCACCAGGAAGTAATCAACAGGTTGCTTTGAAGAGACAACAAACCTCTTGTTGTTGGGAACGGTGCAATGAACTATTTTGATATTTACATTGAAAGTACTCTCTACCCGTATATAAAGGCATGTCCCCTAATGGAGCACTGTTGTCACATTTGGTCCGGAGCTTTGGCGTGTAGTTTTTATCTCCTAGAGTGCAGAAGTGTTTTGTTAATCTGGTTGGTGAAGAATTGGGCTCATCGTTACAACTTTTTTTCTGTTTCTCATTGTAGCTCTTTCTCACCGTAGGTACACAGCCAGCCTCTGTCTGTTCTTTTTTCCATGATGGTGAATGTTCCACAGTTTATCAAAACTGATTTTTCTTATCTGGGTGTTTGAGTGTCAGAATAAAGAGCCATTATAATAGGTCCCCCTCCCTCCCCCGAGTACTGCATCTTTATGTAGCTCTCTGTCTGGTGAACATTCCCCTCCATCCTACAATCTAAACTGTTTTAATAAGAGGAATATAAATTCCTACCTTCAGCTTCCCTGAATTCTTTCATTGTATGTTTTCTTCTTGTAAGTTGTAACTCCTTACCAAGATTGGCTTCTTAGCCTTGTTTTGGGCGAACTTGCATGAAAAAAGTACATAATATCATTATTTATCTATGTGTCTGTTGCTGGCAGGCCTTTAAATTTGATTTCTACTTGCAAATCAGTGGTAGTATTGCCATTGTTTAGCAAGATAGCAGCCATTGAGTTTATCAAAAGAATTGCTTTTCAAAACAAACTTTGAATGTACCAACAAGACTTCTGTTTGTGATGCCAAAGAAAACTATCAGCACTACAACTGGATTTTTTGTTAGTTAAAGAAGATTATATTATTTATTGTTCAATTAAAGATGATCATACTTTGGTAATGACCCCCCCCCAAAATGAAAAAAAAGTTCTATCCGAAAGCTTACTTGTCATGCTTGTTGTAAAGATGGTAATAGTAGTAAGCATCCCGTGAAACTATTTTATCTGAAATGCCACCGTTGATTAGAAACCAACAAAAACATTTGAATCTGAGAACTGATTCATGCATAAATCGTTTCTCAGATTTCTGGGCGTTGGTGTTCGTTCGCGAGTGCTGTGTCCAGATATGCGGTTGGTACATGTTGTCACCGCTGTCAGTGCTGGATTTGACATTCTTGTGAAAACACAATTTTGTTGACGTTTTTTTGCTGTTTTTTCAACAAGTAGACACTGTTTTGCTGAAACTTTTACATGCGACTTTGATTGTATTTCTTGATAATTTTGCCAATAAATCAGCATTGAATTGACAAAAGAACAATCTATGACCCTACCTTTAAGGAATGGCAGAATGAAAACTTGTTTTATTGAACCAATTCACCTGACGTCATCACCCATGAAAAATCCTGGTCGTGCCATTTTGGGATTCAGAATCTTTGTTGAAAATGGCAGACCATTGGCCAACAGAAGCACCATGTGATGTCAGTGTTTCGGGTATTTAAGACACAACCTTAGATTCCTCAACTCGGACCTTGTGATCAAATTCACTGAGCGTTTCTCTCTATTCTCTCATACAGATTGGAGCACACTATTGAGTTACAGCATAAAGAGTTACTGAGACTCAAGCGGAATGGCCAACTCACTGTTGGTGATAGCAACAGGACCAGTCGCTCCACGAGTCCCACACCCCCTTCCCCTAGGTCTTTTGAGTCATCCCTGATGCAACGACGTCATTCCAGTCACCTTGTTAGTACATTTTAGATTTATTACTCTTGTGTCTAACCTTAACTCTGTTAACATTGGATACTAATATCCAATAGACACCAGACTTTTTTCCCTTCAGCTTCGGTTTGATTTCTTGGAAGTAGATGAATTGGGGTTATTTACTAGGATCCCTCCTTACTCTAACCAAAACCAACACCATAATTATGGTAACTCAACTTGTTGGGTCTGATCATGGTGGTACATGTATGCCTGATTCCATGTAAAGCATATAATCAGAGTGCAGTCCTCACTCCAATATAATAATAATAAAAAAAAACTAAAAAAAAACGCAGTTTAATTTAAGGGTTGGCAATGGTTGAGCTTGATTGGGACAGGCACAATATCGATAACAATGCCAGGTCGAAATTAAAGGAACAAAATATCATTGGTAACAAAATATTCTGAACATATCAAATAAGGAAAAGACGGACACCATTTTATGGGAAAAAGCTTCAAGAAGGGTTAGAGTAGAAGAATATTTCAAACACAAATGTGATACATTCCCTGTGACAAATGTGCACACACAAAGATTTGTTCAGGGTTGTTGATTGTTGGGGATGGGAGGGGGGGGGGGAGGTCCGATTTAATTGGTTGCCTTACCAGTTACCAGAGCCTATTTGGGCTCATGTGGCTGATAAACAAAATTACCGGCCAACATTTACAAAGAAGCTCCGAAATTTGGCCAATATTCAGTGTTCTCTACTTCCTCCGTAACATTCAAGCCATATGAATGTATTTCAAAGGGTTTACACAACATTGTTTAATTTGAAAATTAAATGTTTGCAGATTTGCACATAACTTACTTGGCATAAAGGGGGTCATCATGGAAAGCTTCCCTTATTTTTGTTTGAAATGCTATAGGCTAGTTTTTGAGAAATTATTTGAAAAATTAGTTTTGATCTTGCAAGTCCAAAACCTAACGTATGAAAACAGTAACAGTATATTGGTTTTTTTTCTCTGTTTTCTTGCGACTCTGATGACAGAATGAGCTTAAAATTTGACAGGTGTGTTATTTCATGTATAAATTGGGTCATTCAAAGTGTTCCGTGCTTTGAAATACCATTGTGTACAATTTTGAAATTGAGAGTATATCTTTGTCTCTTGTCTGACAGGCACTCTCTCGGTCAACGTCAAGATCGAGCCAGTGTTCCTCCCTTTCCTCCTCACCTCGATTGGAACGAGCCCTCAACCAATCAAAAGTGTCTACAGACTCTGGAACGCATCACCATTTAGAGCTTTTGCCCAATCAATACGTAGTGACCGCTGATGTTCATCGAACGTCATCGGCGTGCAGCAGTGAGGTGTGTGTTGAATTTGTGATTGAATTTCAGACTTATTATTTTTACAAAATGATTACACAATCAAATCAAACAAAACAGTCAACATATTCAGGCGTGGATCCAGAATGTTTATCAGTAGGGTCTCCCCCCAATTTCGAAACACACACACACCCACAAAATACAAAGACATAATTGGAAGGTCGCGATGGTTATGGGTATGACGTATGCATTCGATAGGAATTCAGGTCTCTAGCGTGAAATGTGCTCATCAGGGCAACTTTAAAGTATACAAAGGAAAAAGCAGAAAGGTTGTCGAAAGCAGGGAGTGGTCAGGCCCCCTGGATCTGTGCCTGATATTTAGCTACTTTGGGTAAAGGGTATTAGGAGAAAACCAATATTTTTTACTTTTTTGTTTTTCCAATTTAAAGAGTTTTTTTTTTCAGGTAATTAAAATAATAAAATTTCTCCCAGTGGGGCTACTGAGTTGATAAAACCATAACTTATTAAACATTCAAAATAAGCTGTCCTTATATAAAAGATTAACTGCACCTAAAAGAACATGTACAGTGATAAAACATTAAAAGTTTGAGAAAAAAAACAATTTTTTTTGATAATTTATTGTGCCCACTCTAGTCCCCCCCATTGTTAAATTAAAACAACTTTTTTTGGCCTTCTTAAAGGGATGCCCAAGTTTTTTTAGAAGTCGCCGGGTACAAAGGAAAAAGGAAAAAAAAAAGGGGGAGCTCTCCAAGGAGGTGCAGTGGGTTTAATTTTCTCCGATGAACAACCCAAAAATTAGAGAAAAAACATCGCATGGTAAGATTGGGAAAGAAAACAATATTCTGTATAGTACATATAGGGTTTTCGGTCTCCCTATTTTTTTCCAAATTTAGGTTTTAGTTTTGGCCCAACCAAGAAACCAGAACCCTTTTTAAAATTTTTTTTTTTTTTTAAATTAAATTGGGATGGACCCCCTGTTATTTTTTATGGAATAAAAAAAGAATTATCCCCCTGGTTAAATTTGGGTTTTTTGGGAAGAGTAAAGGTAAAAATTAAAATTCAAAAATCCAAAAATCCCCCAAAAGGGAAAAAACGGGTGCGGAAAAGTTCCAATTTAAAAAATTAAGGAACCGAGTAATAAACAAAAGAAAAAGGATAAAATTTTAGGGATGTTTTAAAAGGTGGGGGGGGGTGTGGGATCAATGGCCGTTGTAAAAAAACATGGGGCCCTCCCCGGCCCCTTTAAACCTTAAATTCCCAAAAGGGCCCCCTTTTTGATAGAAATGGGAAAACCCGTGAAGTCCCCCCTATTGGGAATTTAATTTTGCAAAACCCAAAAACCCTCTTGGGGGTTTTGTTAAGTCCAAAACAAGTCCCCCCCAAAAAGGGAGCCAATTTTTTCAGGGGGGCCGGGAAATTTTTTCAATTTTTTTTTCTTTGGGCCTTCCCTTGGTGGGAAAGGGGCTTTTAATCCGGGTTTTTTAAAAAATTTAAAAACATCAAATCCAAAATTACAAAACATGTTCCATTTAAAAAAGCAAAAAAAACTAAAAAATTTTTTTTTCACAAAATGTAAATCCCCAAACTCGAGGTAAGGGTCAAAAATCCCAAAAGCAATTGGAAAAACCCCCTAACGCCCCCCCCCCGAATTTAAACGTTTTCTAACGTTTGTTTCAAGTTTTGGGTTTTTAAAAGGGGGTTTTTTAAAGAAAAAAAAAGGGATGCTTTACTTTTCCATCTTTAAAACTACAAGTGTTTTGGGAAAGCCCAAATTTTGGGGGGGGGGGCTTAAAAAAGGTTTTTAAAAAAAATTTAAAAACCCCAAAAAAAAAAACCCGGGTTTGGGTTTAAGTTTTTTTTCACACAAAAATTTTTTTGGGTAAAAATTTTGTTTTTAAAAATTTTTTTTTGTTTCCCCCAATTTAATTTTTAAACAATGGGCTTCCCCCTGTTTTAAAAAAAATTTCCCCCAAACAATAAAATAAGATTTTTTTTTTTTCTAAATTCCAAAAAAGGTAAAACAATTTGGAAAAGGACATTTCAAAAAAAATTTAAAAAAAGTTCGGGGAATAAGGTGGATTTTTTCCCTTTTTTAAAACTTGAAAGGGGTAAAAAATTTTTCCCCCCAGCGGAACAAAAAGCCCATGGGGGGGGGGGATAAAAGGGCTTTTTTTTGCCCCAAAACCCGGAAAAATGGGTTTAAAACTGGGGGAAAAAACACCCGGGGGAAAAAACCAAAAAAAGGGTTATCCCCGGGGGAAAAGGTCAAGCGAAAAAAAAAAAAGTTGTAAATACCCCTTTTTCCAACAATTAAAAAAAAACCTTTTTTTTAAATAAAACCACAAAGCTGGCCCAAGCCATCCCCAAAAGGGGAAAGTTTTTAAAACAAAAAATTAATTAAATAAAAAATTTATTGGCCCAAAAAAAGGGTTTTTTTTTTAAAAGCAACTTTTTGTTCTTTGGTGGAATAATTCCTTTTCCAATTTTTTTTTCAAATGTTTATTAAAAGGTTTAAATTTTATATTGGAAAAACCCAAGTTTTGGGTTCGGGGAATGTTTATGGGGAAAAAAAATTTATTCAAACCCAATTTAACCGGGGAAAAAAGGTATCCTTTTTTTTAACCCCAAGTTTTAAAAAAGAAAATTTTTATTTTTTGTTTTTTCTTTTATTTTTTTTTCCCCCCTTAAAAGTGGCCCATTTGATTAAAAAAATTTTTTCCCTTTTACTTTAAAAAAAAAAAAGGGCAAAAACCCCCCCTTTTTAAAATTTTCCCCGGAAAAGGGGGTTTTTTAAATTTTTTCATTAAATTTGGGCCCCAATTAAAACCCCTAAAATGTTTTATTATAATGTATGGGCTAAATTTTTTTTTTTCCCCATTTTAAAAAATCCTTTCTGGTCCCCCCTTTTTCCATTCCCCACTTGGGGCCCTGGGGGAAAAATAAAAGGGTGAAAATTAGGGAAAAAAAAACCATGACAAAAAAAATTTAAATTATTTAGGTGGGTTTCCCCTTTGGGGGGGGGGGGCCCCCCCCTTTCCCGCCCCCTTTTTAAATTTTTAAATTTTAACGAGCCCCCGCACATAAAATAAAATAAAAAAATTTAAAAATTTTTTTGAAAAAAATTTAAACATAACTCCTTTTTTAAATTGTGCCAGCGTTGAAAAACCCCTAAAGGAAAGGTTTTTTAAAAAAACACGTTTTAAAAAATTTTTTTTGGGTCAAAAAAATTTTTTTGGGGGTTTTTTCGTGTAGATAATTCTTCCCCCCTTAAAAATTTTCCCCCGGGAAATAAAATTCCATAAAATTCCCAAATTATGAAAATTAATTTTTTACCAAAAGTTTGGCCCAAATAAAACCTTCCATGGCTGTTTTATTCAATAACAGATTTAATATTTTTTTCCCATTCATAAAATTTTTTTAAACCCGGTGGAGGGATTTAAATTGGTTTTTTTATGGCCCAACCCCATTGTCATAAAGGTATACAGAGTCAACAAGGGTTCATGATTTGAAAAAGGTTGGGGGTGCCCGCCCCCCCTTTTTCAAGAAAAAAAATTTTTTTGGGGAAACAATTCCCCCTAAAATTTAAAGTTTTGGATTTTGGGGGGTTTGGGGAAAAACCCGAACCCCCCGTAAAAATTTATAAAATAAGTAAGGGAAAACTATTGTTTCCCCTTTAAATAGGGGGGCCCTTTTTTTTAATTTGGGGAAAAAAAAAGGGGAAAAAGGGGGGAAAAATTTAAAAATTTTTTTTATTAAAAAGGGCCCCTCAAAAAATTTTTGCCTTCATTGACAATCCCAAGGAGGATTTTATTTTTGAAATCGGTTATTTTGTTTTTTTTTCCCCCCCCCCCCCCGAAAAAAAATTTGCCCGTTTTATGGTCTAACCCTCTTGAAAACCCTTCAGTCTTTTTTTTCCCAGGAATTCCCTTTCCAAAAAGAAAGAAAACCTGGTTTCCAAAAACAAGGAAAACATTTGCCAAAAATCAAACCGAGTAAATGTTACAAAAAAATTTTTTTAAGTAAAAGATTTTCCTAATTAAAAATTTTTAGGGATTGAATTGGTAAGACCCCCTTTTGAAAAAAAATGGGGGAAGGGTTTTGGCGTACGGCCCCGGGGCCAAGAATTTTCCACCCACTTTAAAAAATGCCGGGTACCATTGCTCTCTTAAAACATTTTTTCCAAAAAATTCTAGGCGGGGTTTTCTCAAACGTTTTTTAAAAGAAAAAAATTTTTTTTTTTTAATTTGGGGGAACTTTTGGCCCTTTTTTTTTTCAGGTCGGGGGGCCCAAACCCCCCTACCGAATCCCGGGAAACCCCCTTCCCCCGTGGGGGTTTTTTATCTTGGTTTAAAAACCAGGGAGGGCCCTAAGGGGGGTTTTGTGAGGAAAAATGAAAAAAAACCCGGTGAACCAAAAAAATTTTGGGAAAATTTTTAAAACCCAAAAAAAACTGAAATTTTAAGTTTTTAAAAACTGGGGGAAAAAAAACCCATTTGTTGGGGATTTGTTTTTTTATCTAAAAAATATTAAACGTTTTTTGGTTTTTTTTCCCTTTTTTTTTTTTTTTTTTTTTTTTTTTTTTTTTTTTTTTTTTTTTTTTTTTTTTTTTTTTTTTTTTTTTTTTTTTTTTTTTTTTTTTTTTTTTTTTTTTTTTTTTTTTTTTTTTTTTTTTTTTTTTTTTTTTTTTTTTTTTTTTTTTTTTTTTTTTTTTTTTTTTTTTTTTTTTTTTTTTTTTTTTTTTTTTTTTTTTTTTTTTTTTTTTTTTTTTTTTTTTTTTTTTTTTTTTTTTTTTTTTTTTTTTTTTTTTTTTTTTTTTTTTTTTTTTTTTTTTTTTTTTTTTTTTTTTTTTTTTTTTTTTTTTTTTTTTTTTTTTTTTTTTTTTTTTTTTTTTTTTTTTTTTTTTTTTTTTTTTTTTTTTTTTTTTTTTTTTTTTTTTTTTTTTTTTTTTTTTTTTTTTTTTTTTTTTTTTTTTTTTTTTTTTTTTTTTTTTTTTTTTTTTTTTTTTTTTTTTTTTTTTTTTTTTTTTTTTTTTTTTTTTTTTTTTTTTTTTTTTTTTTTTTTTTTTTTTTTTTTTTTTTTTTTTTTTTTTTTTTTTTTTTTTTTTTTTTTTTTTTTTTTTTTTTTTTTTTTTTTTTTTTTTTTTTTTTTTTTTTTTTTTTTTTTTTTTTTTTTTTTTTTTTTTTTTTTTTTTTTTTTTTTTTTTTTTTTTTTTTTTTTTTTTTTTTTTTTTTTTTTTTTTTTTTTTTTTTTTTTTTTTTTTTTTTTTTTTTTTTTTTTTTTTTTTTTTTTTTTTTTTTTTTTTTTTTTTTTTTTTTTTTTTTTTTTTTTTTTTTTTTTTTTTTTTTTTTTTTTTTTTTTTTTTTTTTTTTTTTTTTTTTTTTTTTTTTTTTTTTTTTTTTTTTTTTTTTTTTTTTTTTTTTTTTTTTTTTTTTTTTTTTTTTTTTTTTTTTTTTTTTTTTTTTTTTTTTTTTTTTTTTTTTTTTTTTTTTTTTTTTTTTTTTTTTTTTTTTTTTTTTTTTTTTTTTTTTTTTTTTTTTTTTTTTTTTTTTTTTTTTTTTTTTTTTTTTTTTTTTTTTTTTTTTTTTTTTTTTTTTTTTTTTTTTTTTTTTTTTTTTTTTTTTTTTTTTTTTTTTTTTTTTTTTTTTTTTTTTTTTTTTTTTTTTTTTTTTTTTTTTTTTTTTTTTTTTTTTTTTTTTTTTTTTTTTTTTTTTTTTTTTTTTTTTTTTTTTTTTTTTTTTTTTTTTTTTTTTTTTTTTTTTTTTTTTTTTTTTTTTTTTTTTTTTTTTTTTTTTTTTTTTTTTTTTTTTTTTTTTTTTTTTTTTTTTTTTTTTTTTTTTTTTTTTTTTTTTTTTTTTTTTTTTTTTTTTTTTTTTTTTTTTTTTTTTTTTTTTTTTTTTTTTTTTTTTTTTTTTTTTTTTTTTTTTTTTTTTTTTTTTTTTTTTTTTTTTTTTTTTTTTTTTTTTTTTTTTTTTTTTTTTTTTTTTTTTTTTTTTTTTTTTTTTTTTTTTTTTTTTTTTTTTTTTTTTTTTTTTTTTTTTTTTTTTTTTTTTTTTTTTTTTTTTTTTTTTTTTTTTTTTTTTTTTTTTTTTTTTTTTTTTTTTTTTTTTTTTTTTTTTTTTTTTTTTTTTTTTTTTTTTTTTTTTTTTTTTTTTTTTTTTTTTTTTTTTTTTTTTTTTTTTTTAAAAAAAAAAAAAAAAAAAAAAAAAAAAAAAAAAAAAAAAAAAAAAAAAAAAAAAAAAAAAAAAAAAAAAAAAAAAAAAAAAAAAAAAAAAAAAAAAAAAAAAAAAAAAAAAAAAAAAAAAAAAAAAAAAAAAAAAAAAAAAAAAAAAAAAAAAAAAAAAAAAAAAAAAAAAAAAAAAAAAAAAAAAAAAAAAAAAAAAAAAAAAAAAAAAAAAAAAAAAAAAAAAAAAAAAAAAAAAAAAAAAAAAAAAAAAAAAAAAAAAAAAAAAAAAAAAAAAAAAAAAAAAAAAAAAAAAAAAAAAAAAAAAAAAAAAAAAAAAAAAAAAAAAAAAAAAAAAAAAAAAAAAAAAAAAAAAAAAAAAAAAAAAAAAAAAAAAAAAAAAAAAAAAAAAAAAAAAAAAAAAAAAAAAAAAAAAAAAAAAAAAAAAAAAAAAAAAAAAAAAAAAAAAAAAAAAAAAAAAAAAAAAAAAAAAAAAAAAAAAAAAAAAAAAAAAAAAAAAAAAAAAAAAAAAAAAAAAAAAAAAAAAAAAAAAAAAAAAAAAAAAAAAAAAAAAAAAAAAAAAAAAAAAAAAAAAAAAAAAAAAAAAAAAAAAAAAAAAAAAAAAAAAAAAAAAAAAAAAAAAAAAAAAAAAAAAAAAAAAAAAAAAAAAAAAAAAAAAAAAAAAAAAAAAAAAAAAAAAAAAAAAAAAAAAAAAAAAAAAAAAAAAAAAAAAAAAAAAAAAAAAAAAAAAAAAAAAAAAAAAAAAAAAAAAAAAAAAAAAAAAAAAAAAAAAAAAAAAAAAAAAAAAAAAAAAAAAAAAAAAAAAAAAAAAAAAAAAAAAAAAAAAAAAAAAAAAAAAAAAAAAAAAAAAAAAAAAAAAAAAAAAAAAAAAAAAAAAAAAAAAAAAAAAAAAAAAAAAAAAAAAAAAAAAAAAAAAAAAAAAAAAAAAAAAAAAAAAAAAAAAAAAAAAAAAAAAAAAAAAAAAAAAAAAAAAAAAAAAAAAAAAAAAAAAAAAAAAAAAAAAAAAAAAAAAAAAAAAAAAAAAAAAAAAAAAAAAAAAAAAAAAAAAAAAAAAAAAAAAAAAAAAAAAAAAAAAAAAAAAAAAAAAAAAAAAAAAAAAAAAAAAAAAAAAAAAAAAAAAAAAAAAAAAAAAAAAAAAAAAAAAAAAAAAAAAAAAAAAAAAAAAAAAAAAAAAAAAAAAAAAAAAAAAAAAAAAGTGTCTACAGACTCTGGAACGCATCACCATTTAGAGCTTTTGCCCAATCAATACGTAGTGACCGCTGATGTTCATCGAACGTCATCGGCGTGCAGCAGTGAGGTATGTGTTGAATTTGTGATTGCATTTATGACTTATTATTTTTACAAAATGATTGCACAATCAAATCAAACAAAACAGTCAACATATTCAGGCCTGGATCCAGGAAGTTTACCAGTAACCCTACGATTCCCCCCAATTTTGAAATACACACACACACAAAATACAAAGAAATAATTGGAAGGTCGCGATGGTTATGGGTACGACGCAAGCATTCGATGGGAATTCAGGTATGTTGCGTGAAATGTGCTTATCAGGGCAACTTTAAAGTATACAAAAGGAAAAAGCAGAAAGGTTGTCGACAGCAGGGAGTGGTCAGGCCCCCTGGAACTGTGCCTGATATTTAGCTACTTTGGGTAAAGGGTAGTAGGAGCAAACCAATATTTTTTACATTTTGTCGTTCCTATTTCAAAGAGTTTTTTTGTCAGGTAATTCAAATGCATAAAAATTTCTCCCAGTGTGCTACTGAGTTGATAAAAACCATAACTTATTAAACATTCATGAATAAGCTGTCTTATATAAAAGATTAACTGCACCTGAAAGAACATGTACAGTGATAAAACATTAAAAGTTTGAGCAAGAAAAAACAACTTTTTGATAATTTATTGTGCACACTCTAGTCCACCCATTGTTAAATTAAAACAACTTTGTTTGGCCTTCTTCAAGGATGCCCAAGTTTTTCAGAAGTCGCCAGATACAAGAAGGAAGAATGTGGAGATGCTCTCCAAGGAGGTGCAGTGTTCAAGTCTCTCCGATGAACACCAAGAATTAGAGAAAAAACATCGCGATGGTAAGATTGGATTGAAAACAATATTCTGTAGTAGTACATATATGGTTGTCGGTCTCCCTATTTTGTCAATTGCTTCGCTTGGGGGGGGGGGGGGTGCCAGTCAGAAGACGTACAACCGTATGCACCGTATAGCCAGGGATAATGACCAGTTTGCGATACAACCTGGGAAGCGGCATTGTTGGGGGATCACCTCAATGGGATTCGGCCCTCAAGGGGATTCGGTTTATCACTTTTATTTTTTCATTGTACGGACAATTTCTCGCAGGTTTTGTTGTACATGTTGGATTCATTTTAAAAGAGATAAGCAAAAAAATACATCGAGATGGATTTGAACAGGTTTTTAGCGCAAACTTTTGTGAATGTAATTGTTCGCATTTCTTTTAGTTACATTTTATAATGACTCTTCTTTGCAGTTTGTAATGCCAGAGAAATACTTGAAGACAATCTTCAGAAAGCCAGGAAGGAGATAGAAGATCTGAAAACCCGACTCCACATCTCGGAAGATATCAGTGAGGAGGTAGGTTACCATGCTGATTGCATGCACTGTGTTTAATACTGGACATTTATTAGGTGTTTTGATCACATTGTCTTGAGGGGCCTTACACTATTACTACCCCTGTTCATATGGCTTTAAGCATTCCTGAAACCATCTCAGATCCTTTGGAATATGCAGTATCCGCAACCAAAGTAGCACATCTGTTGCTAGTCATTCACATCAACAATCTCTACCCTCGCAGGTATACATTTGCTCATGGGTGATGACAAGCAGTTGTTAAGTGTCTTGCCCAAGACCATAAGTGTCACGGTGGGGGATTTGAACCTACACTCTGATGACTCAGCCATCAGGAGCTGAGTTCTTTGCTCGAGACCACTCGAAGAATAAGGGGTGAAGGATTCCGCTTTCCAAAAACCCATGACCAGCTAAAATATGATGTGAAGTAAACTGTTTCTTTTAATCTTCCCCAATCTTTTGCTTAAAGGTATAGGATTGGTAAGGATAAAAAAATGTCAGTGTTAAATTTTAGCCTGAAAGCTTACTGATTATGAAGTTCATAATACAACAATTTTTCTGTGAAATATTTCCCTCTGAAATGAAGTCATATTCTAGAAAACTGTATCTGTAAACCTAAACAAACGCATCAGCTAATATCGGTTGTTACAACCAAAATTGAGGACAATGTGTCGCGCGCGCGTAAAAATCTGGTGCACGCGCATGGTTTTGCTTCATGCACTGACTGATGTTGGGTAAGCAGGAAGTTAACACTGGACTGCAAGTTCACACCTGAACAAAGTCCGGCGGTCTGTGTTTTTCATTTGAATATCATTACCTCACTGTGTAGTCTCTTTAGTAAATATGTTTAAATGTTGACTTTAGTCTGACAATTTAATTCTGATGAGTATTGAAGTATATAGTCATATTCTAGAAAACTGTATCTGTAAACCTAAACAACGCATCAACTAATATCGGTTGTTACAACCAAAATTGAGACAATGTGTCTTTACTTGTCTTGAAATTCTGTTTAATCGTTTCACTCCGTGATCATGAAATGTGAAATGATCTAGTAAGACTTGCGGTAACACAATGTGATAAACTTTCTCTGAGTTGTGGTGGTTCTGAAAAGAGCCGGTGGTTGTACAACTCTACGTTTCGATTAGTCTGCTCCTGATCATGCTCAGGATCATCTTCAATGTGTAACAAGCGGAGTGAGGGTAACATTTTACTGACACTCTCGTCTTTGACTTTTGGCGTCAACAGCAAAGCATGATTTGTGATCTGAGTATCGAGAATGAGGTCAAGGGAAGCTGGATAGAAACATCAAGAGCGGATACTGACAACCAATCAGAAACATCCATTAATCTACCCTTACTGAGTCCTCGTGACCATGGCAACCAGTGTTGGCAGGGCAACACAAACTCAGGGTGAGTAGCAGCTCTTACTCTTAGCCTCATGATGTCAATATCTGTTAATACGTAGGAAATACTTGAAACACTATCCTGTTGGTAAGTCATTGCGTCGCACGCGCGCAAATCTGGTGTACGCGCAAAGGTTTTGCTTCATGCACTTCAGGCTCCAAAGCTGGCATATGCTTGTGTTTGATTTTTATAAAACGAAATCACCTATTTCATTGTTCAAAGGAATTTCTTATGACAAAAACTTTTACCCTTGAACTGACGTTGGGTAAGCAGGGCTCGAAGGCAACACTGGACTGCAAGTTCACACCTGAACAAAGTCCGGCGGTCTTGTGTTTTTCATTTGAATATCATTACCTCACTGTGTAGTCTCTTTAGTGAAATATTTTTAAATGTTGACTTTAGTCTGACAAATTTAATTCTGATGAGTATTGAAGTATACTAGCCATAGACAAATGAGATAAATCTTCCTAGTGCTTGGTCAAATAAAGGCAGTTTATATGTTAAACTGCAGACATTTTTTTCTCATTTCGATTCTGGTCTTGTAAAAAAAACTTCTGGTCCAGAAAAAAATGTTGAACTACAAACCTTGCGTTCTTGTGGATTTTTCCCCCAAACTCGAGCCCCAATTAGCATTGTGTACCCGAGTCCTGCACTAAAAAACCCAGGTTGGATCTGAACCCACACAGTCCCACTCCCACACAGAATGTTCCGAGCAGGTTGCCACATTAACTTCACCAAGGCACATACATTTTTATTGAATGTTTAGTCAGGCCTGGATCATGTGTCCCTGAAAGTTGTGCATCTGAACAAGGCCTCTTGTGTTCAGTAGTTAAATTTAGGGTCATAGATTGGTAAATACCCCCCAAAAGATTTATGGCCATAAAAACTTACTAGGTGAGAAGCTATGCAGGTATTGATAGATGGATTCCCATCGAAGTGACATGGTTTGGATAATTTTCACCTGAAAACATTTGAATCAGCTGAGAAATGGTTCATGCAGATTTCTGAGTGTTGGTGTCCGTTCTCAAATGTTGCGGCCAGAGATGCGGTTGGTACCCGCTGTCACCTCCATAAACGTGCATGGATTCAACTTTCTTGTTAAAATACTGTTTTGTTTTGTTTTCTCAGCAAGTAGACTAGACACTGTATTCAGCTTTTTAAAAATAATTTTACCTTTGAATCTATGACCCTACCTTTAAGCACTCAACCACCAAGCGAGCCCGATGACAAGAGGCCAGTTGGGATTTCAGCTCTTCTAGAAAGGCAAAGATGTTACGGTAGCATGATCTTTGTTTAAGGACCTTTTAAAAGTTGCTGTTCTTTTTTCTCCCCTGTGTTATAGGCTGGTTTCTGGGCGTCGTTCAAATCCCTACCCCCAATCACCTCCACACCCACCTGCTCAACAGCACTTTTTACCAGGGTGTCTGTGTATACCTTGCCAAAAGCAGATGCAAGAGGGCGCTAGGCAGAACACACCATCTCAGGGACAAACCGTAATCCGTGGTGGAAATCACAGGTGAGAAACAGACTCTTGAAGTGGTATGTTTGGTGGAAGGGAAAAAAACAAAAGCTAGAAGAAGCACTTTCCCTTTTCTAATTGTTAACCTAAATATTATTTACTGTGTAAGAAGTTATCGAGTGCTCATTCAATTTAAAGTGCTCTTGAATTGGAGAAAATGATGACTGAATAACGATCAGTATTTTCTCAAAGACCTGGACTGGAACCCACACTCTGCTGATTAGACGCACCAGAGCTTGAGTTTGGTTAGCTTGACCGCTCGGCCAAGACTGGCCACCTATACGATGTCTTGATTCTTTTTTTTTTATGACTGGTTGTTTTCTTGTGTCTTCTGTAGATTCACAGTCCACATTGATGATCGAGTAGCGACAAAAGGTGACAGAGTTGGTCTGATTCGTTACATAGGGCATCTAGAGAGCACAAACTCATCTCACACGGTGTACGCAGGCTTGGAGCTTGAAGCACCAGGTTTGTCAAGGAAATACATTACTTTAACTGTATTGGTCTTGTTTATTCCACTCATCTCCCTGGAGCCCCTGAGATGTACTCAGTTCCACCATGAAATAAAGTTTTACAGAATCTTACTGTTAACCTTGTTGGACTCAGTTTTTGCCCAGTAGAGCTTTGCAGTTTACTTGTCTTGCAAAACCTGTTATAATGGTTTTTACAAAAAGGTCTAAAACTGGATTCATAAAAAGCTCTAAAACTGGTTTTCTAAAAAGCTCTAAAACTGGTTTTCTAAAAAGCTCTACAATTGGTTTTAGAAAGAACTCTAATACTGGTTTATAGAAAAAGCTCTAAAACTGATTTTAGAAAAATCTCTAAAACTGGTTTTTATAAAAGCTCAGAAACTGGTTTCAATAAAATATGTTACTTGTTTTATAAAAAGCTATATTAATTATAATATCCTAATATATATTATTTCTTTGTTATTTCCAGCTGGTCGTCATGATGGTTTCATCAATGGCAAACGCTATTTTTGGTGTCATCGTAACCATGGACTTTTTGTGCCTTTGCAAGACATCGTTGCCATCGTTAATAAGAAGGTAAATGTAGGATTCGAACTGCCTCTAGCCACCTGGCTAGCTCGGTGGTCTAGTGGTAAGTCATCTGCTCTAGAATAACAAAGGTCATGGGTTCAAATCCCAACTGAGTGATATGCCTGTGTTTTTTTACACAGATAGAATAACAAAGGTCGTGGGTTCAAATCCCAACTGAGTGATATGCCTGTGTTTTTTTACACAGAGCTCACGAAAGTACTGAGTATACATTGCTTAATACACATCAGTGTAAGGGTAAAACCAAATAATAAGGTAAATGTCATTTTCATGTGTACAAGTGTACATAAGAAGGATTCAACAAAGGATTCAAACTGCCTCTAGCCACACTGGGCTAGCTCAGTGGTCAAGTGGTAAGTCATCTGCTCTAGCATGGCAAAGGTTGTGGTTTCGAGTTCGATGTGCTTGACCGCTCGGCTAAGACTGGCCCCCTTTAAGTTGTCATTATGGTTTTTTTTATGACCCAGAATGTAAATGTAGGATACATTTTAAACATATGGAATTTACATTTATGTACAATGATTTTTTAGTTCGTTCCTGAATTTTGATGATATTAGGTAAAAACGACATTGAATTTGACCTTCTGACTGTCGCACAAATTCCTCATTGGAATGTAGAGAACCTTTTTTGTTTTTGACTTCCGATGACATATCAGATAAAATGACAATACACTTAGGTTAGAGACTTGTGATTTTCCCCCACTTTTATGAGAACTCTATCTATTGGAAAATGAGTGCATCACAAAGCTGAATTTTACCTTGGAGCCCCTCTGGTCGTTCATCAGCATGGGTTGTTTATGGTGGCACAACTGTGCACAGAACAAACTGTGCACAGTTTGTGTACTCATCACATGATTATCATATTGCAGGATGGCATAGTTTAATAACCTGTGTTGCTTTCCATTGTGGTACTTGTGGCAGTGATGGTTTGGAGGAGGGTTGTAAGCTAGCGACCAGGGCCCAATTTCATGAAGCTGTTAAGCAGAACATTCATTGCTAAGCAGGAAATTAGTGGGGTACCAGTCACATTAATGTAAATTGTGTGGTGTCTGCCTGGTAACCTATTTCATCTAAGCAATAGTTTCTGTGCTAAATAACTTTTTGTGCTTACAGGCTTTATGCAGTAGTGAAATAATGTACATATAGTTTTTTGTAATTTATTTTGAATTCTAATTGTGGTCTTCCCTTTTTCTTTTAGCCCTTTTACCTTTGAAGTAGCAATAAAATTGATTAAATCAATAAGTACCATCTATGTTACAGACATAGTAAGTCCTATTTACTGTTGTTTAATACATGTGCACCACAAGTCATTAAGGAATTATAATTGTGGTCTTCCCTTTCTCTTTTAGCCCTTTTACCTTTTAAGTAGCAATAAAATTGATTAAATCAATAAGTACCATCTATGTTACAGACCTAGTAAGTCCTAGTTACTGTTGTTTAATACATTTGCACCACAAGTCATTTAATTTTGTAGTACTGGTAGTGTTATTGAAGAAACTAAATTTGCTAATTTCATGTTTGATATCTTACCCTTTTTATTGTTTTTGAATTCAGCCTACCAAGAGACCAAAAACAGTGGATGTAAGTCATCAACGAGAGCCTCGTCACAACAAATATCAACAAGGGGGCCGCCCAGTAGATCTCAAACATAAATCAGGGAACCGGACTTCATCGGGAAAGAAACTCATATCAGCAGACAGTACCAGTCTAAAGCGGAGCAGGTAAGAAGAGAGAGAGGGAATTTATATGTATACCAATGGGTGTTCACAATACTCCTACTTGGTGCTTATACACCACCACTGGGTACCAGTACAACCGGTTAGTGTACTCCCTACTGGGTGCAAGCATGCCCCTACTGGGTGCTAGTGTACCCCGACTGGGTACTAGAATATCCCTACTGGGTGTTAATTTACCCCTTATTAGTGGCTAGTTTATCACTACTAGGTATAATACTTGGTGTCATGTATCTATGATAACCTTGTACCCAAATTGGTTGATTTGGTTATCCATAGGAGGCAAAAATATATTTGGCAAAGTGATTATAAAACCATACCCTGATGCATATTTAAAGCCAATATTTAATATATTTTCTTTTCTTTTGTGCTTGACAGTAGTCTACCAGCTCCGTCTATTACGTGATCATTATTGATGGTTCTTGTGCAACAACTCTAAGATGTTCAACTGCATCCGGCCTCCATGGCCTTAAATTTCATTAAGCTCTGTATTGATTCTTACAGAGCCACAATCTCACGGTATCCTTATTTGTGTTACAAACTCCACCTGCTCGCCATGCCTATTCTTATTGGGTTTGATAACATTTGAAGGTTTTTTTCACTGCTAAAGTGAGAAGCGTTATAATCTCAGTCTGAACAGCTTCAAACATATTTCTGCAGGAGCAAGGCCTCAAGAATGTCTGTGTGTCACTTGTTTGATGTTTTGCTACGTCTGCATTTAAGGGACGTGTGTCGTACTACAATGGCCAAGTTTGCACAAGGATTATTTGTCGACAAGAGGTCAATATGGCCTGGTACCCAAAACATGTTTTTGAGCTCGAGTACCAGTTAATATCAGCCGCTAGTCGACAAATGGTCCTTGTGCCAACTTGGGCGTTGTCCATGTGCCATGTAAAAGTTTGTAACTAATAAATAATGAATCAGCTAAAAACATGCCTGTTACAGTCCCCTTTTATATATATTGTTGGGCATTCCTAGAGAGATTTATTCGAAATTAAATAAATCTACAAAAATATATAAAGGATGGGTGGGTAGCAGGTGTATTTTCAGCTGATTCATCACTTATTAATTTATAAATTTGGATGTGGCAAATGGACCCGAAAGTATGGCATGTGACTTTTACTGCAGGTTTGAACATTTTTTAGAAAACTGGATTGGGGCTCATTTTTTGGGTCGTCTTCAGTGCTCATCCTTACAAGTTTTTTTTTTTTTTTATTATTATTATAGAGTTTCAGACTTGTGTCCTGAACCTTTCATACTGATATAGTATAGGATCTTAGCTAAATTAGTTCGATCACCTTTGCATGCACATCATATTCTCTCTTTTTTTTGACTGGTGATCTACAATCTGTTGATCACAAACGCTGCACGTTTTCACCTGGTTGGTCTTAAGGTATGCTTGTTTTAAAAATAAAAAAATATTCAACTTCTCACCTGGGCCCAATTTCATAGAGCTGCTCAAGCACAAAAAGTAGCTAAGCACACAAATTTTTGCTTAGCAGAATAAGGTTACCAGCCGAACTACCATGTCACATGTGCAATTTGTGACTTGTATCCTGCCAATTTCTGCTGAGCAGACAATTGTTAAGCAATATTTGCTGCTTAAGCAGCTCTATGAAATTGTGCCTTGGTGATAGTAATAATACTCATTCTTTTAACAGAGCTTCATCTACAGGAATCTCAAAGCGCTCATCATTCTAATGACTTTTATGCAGAGCTATTTTTGAATTATGAGATCCATTTATATGATAGCTCCTTGTATTGTTTTACAAGGTGATGTGGTGCAATCTGTAGCCAACCATGCCAGAAAAAGTGTACTGGGTTCTTTTATGTACACTGCACATCGCATGGACCTACAGATAGCGTCTGAGGGACGAACCAACTATGGTTAATAAACCTTGCTTGAGGACACAAGCACCATGACCGGGACTGGAATCCACACTCTGATAACACAAGAACTCCAGTCCGGTGTACTATACCATTCGGCCATGACATTCCATAAACAGTTATTGATTAAAAATAAAAATAAAAGAAGCATATCTTAAGACTGGCTGTCTTTGACTTAGTACGGAGTAAAGCTACCTACTGTAAACATCTTATCTGTATATTTGCGACGAAAAGAGTTGTACATTTTTTACTGCGGTCATTGTTGCCGGACACTTTTTATGACATTTTCCTTGAAGGATGTTCTGTCAGCACAACAATGTTGTCTAATTTTTCTATGTTACTGTTTTTAAGATGTTTCAAAACAAATCTCAGGTTTGGTGTATAAATTAAAGTTGTCAGATTATATCAACTATGCAAAAAGTCAAACTTTTTAAGAAAGAGACAAGGCTTTGATGGAAATCTCTCTGTATACTTAAAAAAAAAATCTAACAAAGGCTAAGAAAGTTTGGCTAAAACTTTTCAAACTTAATATTAATAAGAATTGAGTATTTTCAAAATAATTGTATGCGGTTGGTATTGTTGAAAAGGTAGATAGTGGAATAAATCTCATGCAAATGCAATCAGCTTGGAACTGCTTTGCAATAAGAAATATTCAGAGTTGTCCATAATTTGATGGATTGAATGCTACCAGATGTGTTTTACATGATGTCTGCACCACAGTCTGCCTTTTATGCACACCAGACTCACTCTATAAGTTTACTTCGTTGTGGTTCAACATTTTCAATATTTGCACAAGTGTACAAACCGTATGCTAGCAGGGGTTGGTTGGGGGACTAATGTTTATTTATTTATTTTTAATTGTTTATTTGTTTATAATTATTGTTTTTAATATGATTTATTTTATTTTGTTTTAGATTTTATTTTCTTTGGGGGGGGGGGGGGCATGATTTTTTTATATATTTTTTTTAATGTCTGAAAATATTGAACCACCCCTTACTGTAGCTTGAATTAAAAGTTTCTACAACATGTCAACATTTTAATCAGATTTATATATATATTTTTCTTCTGGAATAACCGGGCAAGTTGTCGAAGAAAGGGTGTCTCTTTGTGTGTATTGAAATATATCAGTATATAATAAGTATTACTTGAATTAACATTATGTTGTTTTATGAATGGATTTGTTGCTTTGTTAAAAAACAGCAACATGCCTCATGAATATTCATGGTTTGTCTTTGTGTATATTTTGGAGAAAATAATGATGTACAAAATGTTCGAGGCTGATTGTTTAGGGGTCTTTTTCTTCTCATCTTTTGTAAATTGATTAACAATTGGATTTATGCTATGACTACTGATAAGGAAAAATAAATTGATAAATCAATACAACTGAAAATCTGCAGTTTGTATTTATGTATATTTTGCAAGTAAAAATCGCAATTTTCTTAATATCATGGTAGTGAAATTGAGCAGCCAATTATGGTGTACATGAAATATTCTAGAGCACTGGGTATATTTGAAATGTATATTTATACATATTTTGTGTAATATCTAGTTTAAATGTTTCTGTAAACATCGAGGGAGACAAAAATAAATGATGTTTTTTCCATATATTTAAACAAATTCTCAGAAGTGTGTTTATTCATCACTTCAGGATTTTCAGCGAAAAGGTTCATCTTGGCGTGCATATTTATCTTTGTAGGCAGCCGATCGATAGCTATCCTTTAAAAAAAAGCATTTTAGGAAAATGTGTCTTGTACTTTGTCTTACAAGTTGCAGGTTTGGATGTTTCACGTCATGAAGTTACAAGTAATGAACATAGTGTTTCAGGTCAAGAAGAAAAACACCTGTATTATGAAGTAAATCCAACCATTTTATTTATAACTTACTATGGCGTACATATATACATTCAAACAAAAATATACAGAAATTAACATTTTATTTGATATAAACATATTTATCTGAAGAATAAAAACTGCATATTTACTTAGCTAAAATTAAAAAGAACAGAAAAATAAACAGTGACAAATTTTTATTTGTTAGGTCAAACTAAAACAAAACCAAGAACAATACTCTACGTTAACCTTTAAAAACATGTCAATAAGGCATTGTCTATAAGCTGAAAGCATGTGTATTTGAAAAAAAACTATACGGCAAATTATGTTAATACAAATCATTTAATAATGTTAATAATATACATATCAACACAGCCGGAAATTACAAACATCGGATTTGACGTCATCAAGCCGACAGCCAATCACAACTCTGCTCTAGATTATGTAAATGAATCAAAACCGGTACATACGTCATGCGCTCCTCTCCAATAACTCCCTCTATCGCCCTCAGGACACTCTCGTCAGGTACTGGGCAAACTTTACGGCCCGATGCCATTTTGATGAGTTTAAAACACAATGAGGATGAATCCGCGCCTATGCTGTCCTCGAGATAGATCAGAAGTGTCTCGATTTTACCCCGGATAGTCTGTGGCGAGTCTCCGGCCTGGAGTCGACATCGAAACAGACACTCGTTCATTTCTTTACACCTCGTTACTTGTTCATCTTTGAGTCTTCTTGATGAATCGTACTCAGTTAAGTTGTTCTCTTTTGGGTTGCTACATTGCCGTCTCTCCACTACGGTCTTCCAAAGACCGTTTTTGTTGGTGGTGTCCACCCACGAATTAAGTTTGTCCTGAAGAATCAGACCGTCACGCAGAGACTTGCGTTCCTTTGTTTTCTCCTGAAAGCTGTCGCCGTATTCTATGCCAATTCGGTCCTCTTCGCAGTCTCTCATATCCGCCTCATCCGTTCTCGTCTTTGCGTGGATCCCTTTTAGGAAAGCCTGTCTTTGATGATGACCTTTGTCGGTTGTTGACGGTGTTTCCAGAACATACGTGGACTTCTTCAGGGATTGATTGTTCTTTTCTCTGTCTTTGTTTTTAACAGCGAGCAGGTTGAGAATGGATGTATTTGATTTATCGCCTTTCGTCTAAGGGTGATTGGTGATAAAGAAAATTGTCTTATAACTTTTTCAACTTGTCTGACTCCGAGATTGGGAAGGAGCTGAATAGACTCCAACTGGTTATAGAAAATGGACAAACCCACAATGCTCTGCACTCTGCATCAAATTGTCAACAACTGTTAACATATTCGTGATCAACTTACCGTTTTTCGGCGCATCCCCCCTTTCCATTCTGATTCCCCATATGGACGTGACGGTGCTGTGCTCAGGTTTGAAACTACTTTAAAAGATGCACTTCGTTGTGACCTCACTTTGTCAGCAATGTCCACCGATGAACTCCTCTGCTTCCCTGGCTCATGACGAACTGATTCACCGGTGGAGCCTGTTGATTGCAACCTCTCGTGTTTGATGAAGGAAGCCCGTTGACCAGCCGTCTTCAAGCACAGTATGACAGATCCATCTCTCGTTGAATTATCAACAGTACACTCGCTTGTATGTTTACCCTCATTTCTCATGTCCTTTGTGACATTGGCGGCAATATTTCCACAAGAGTTCCGTCTGAATTTGTTGTCTGGCCGCGAACAGTGAGCGCCAAGACTTGCCCGGTCACTACCCTTTTCAGACGATACCGAATGCCGCCTAGACGCTGCGGCAGAGTCCTTTAAGATCTGATGAACCCTCGAGCCCTTTCTTGAGAGCACACTCTGAGTCCTCCCACCATCCTCTTCCATGTATTGAGAACTAGAACCACTTCTGCCTTCAGTGGCCATTTCGACCGGCAAGCAGTGGGTCTTGCATCGGTTGGTATAGGCCAACACATGGGCGTGAATCCCTGGTATTGATAGGAGCTGGTCGGCGGAGGGGCGGCGGTCTGGATCAACTCGCAAAAGCACAGCGATTAAATCTTCCAAAAGTGGTCCGTAGTGTCTGATGGACAAGAAATAAAATACGACGGCTATCATTCATGCATGGTGTCATGTTTAGAAATTGTTTTTTGGCTTAACAAATTTCAGGAAAACAAACACGTAATCAAGCGTTGCCTTAACGTAATAACAGGTATTACTGCAACGAGGAACTTGTACCTACACAGTCCTTATTTTATCCCACGATCAGCTACAACCAGAAGAGCGATATATGGGCATGTAATCAAGGGTTGCCTTGTGTCTGCTCGAATGTCTGCATTGTAAAATTGGACAAGTGGTTTTTAATTTCAATGTCGTTTCACGACTTGTATAGCTTGAGAACCAAATCACCGAGTTTTTCTTCAACATTATTTTGTCCCGTCTATGCCTCCCTGACCTATTGAATGAAACGCCTACCTTGGTATAGACTTGTATCTGCCTCTCAGTATTCTCACGACCAAAGTTGAAAAGTCGGTAGCTTCAAAGGGATGCACCAATGACGTCATCTCATAAAGGACACACCCAGCTGCCCACATATCGCTCTTCTGGTTGTAGCTGATCGTGGGATAATATAAGGACTGTGTAGGTACAAGTTCCTCATTGCAGTAATACCTGTTATTACAGCTTAAATTATTTTGCAATAACAGTACATTTAAAGTTAGATCTTGTGCAGATTTAGTTTGGTCAAAGACCTGTAAGAGTCTGCCTCCGGTATGGCCTAGATTAATTTAAGGCTAGCCAGAGAGTGAGAGCGAGGAGGAGGTATCGTAAAAGCAATCAAAGGATTGTATACTTCCGGTTTAGCATTTCGTCTCAAAGGGACAGAGTTCCAATCCCGTGTGGATAACTAGATGGGTTGATACATGGGGAAAAAACCCATAAAGTTATGTATTAAAAAAAATAATAATAATTAAATTAAGGATACGGTTTTCTGCGGCATATCTCAGGTGACATATAATAAGGCGTCCCTATTGCAGTGTTGGCGTGATCATCGGTGTCTCGTAGCATCCTTGCGATGCCGAAATCTCCAACTTTGATGATTCCCCGGCTCGTCGTGAAAATATTCTGTGGCTTTAGATCTAAGGAAGAAATGGATGCGGGTAAAACCGTAATTGTAAATAATTATGTCACATCATATTAGATTTGTTTGCTGTTTTCTTTACACCAAGTCACCAACTTTTTTGATTGAAGCAATGAGCCTTTAGTCCGGGATAAACTGTTTGTGTGAAGCTACTCTATGACGAAGGGAAAACTCATAATAATTAAGTACATTTTTGCTTTTTTTAAGCCCTTTTGAGGCCATATTTTACGGCATAGGCCTATAATGTACATACTTTTCACATACATAGGACCTCTGATTTTACACTACTTCCTCAGGATGTTCTGGGGCAGGGTTGAGAGAAACATCTTGCTTTGTATGTGAGGCTATGATCTGGCCCTAGATTAATAGAGCTAGTAGCTTAAGCAGAAAATAATGCTTAACAATATTCTGCTAAGCAGAAATGAGCAGGATACCAGTCACAATTTGTACAAATGAAACGGTAGTTTGGCTCACTGGTAACCTTTTTCTGATGAGCATAGTTTTGTTGTGCTTAGCTACCTTTTGTGAAATTGGTCTATGAAATTGGGCCTTGAAACAGTTAAAAATTGGAATACTAACCTCTGTGGAGTATCTTTTTAGCGTGTATATAACGCAAAGCGAAGCATATCTGCACAAACCAATCCATTATTTGACTCTCCGGGAAGTGTTCTTTGGTCTGATTGTTCGTTTTGATCATTTCGCTCAAATCACCTGAGTCAGAAATATGTTATGTAATGTTACTCTGTGTGGGAAAGAGTGGCTGTGGTTACGGATGTGGCTATGTTGAAATATTTACCTATATCCTATTATACGTTCGACCATTATTGCTCACAACTAACAGAAATGATCCATATAAGTGTTGAGCAGTAGACTATACCGGTACCAGTTCCACCGTCCCGTCCATAATGACTCCCCGGTTATGGATAAAGAAAATTCACTCATAAAACAAATGCTCCATTAATGATAACATGATGGTACACAGTATACTTAAATATACTACTAGGGTATTTTGCACTTGTGTTTTTTATTTTCCCCCAAAATGTGTTACCTCTATCGGCATACTCCATGGCAATATTCAGCATTCCATCATCAACAAACGCCTCCCGGTAACGCACCACGTTAGCGTGCCTCAAGCCGGCTAGGATTGCGACTTCATTCACGGCTTGGTGTCGGTCTTTCTCGCTCATACCCCTCAGGACAACCTCCTTCAGAACGTACAGCCTCTGGCTCGATCTTGACCTCGTCAACCAGGCAAGCCCAAAAGTACCCCTCCCTATAACTTTCAGTCGCTCATACTTGGTTGCCATTTTCCCCTCAATAATTGTGGCGATTTGGAAGGAAAATCTGCTTCATGAAAGTCTGTGGCAGGTTAGTGTAACTGTTTTACAGACAGCAAGTGTTGTTAAACCAACGAGAACAAAATTGTACTCCCGTGTTATTGCCAGCTCTTGCGCACTAAGTACCGATACGACAACACCCATTCATCATACAACCACGTAGTTTCCTTTCGCAAACATCAAGTTTGCATTCCGTTCCACCTCAAGACAATTCACTGAAAAGCAGATGTTTAATTTCAGGAATTCCAGTGGCATCCAAGATGTGAGGAGTTATTTACGTTGTTCCTTTAACTGAATTGAGACAATGACTGGAATTTCACGAATTCTTTAGGCCTATCGTCCTACCTATTGTGACTATCAGTAAGCACAAGATGGCAGTTTCATCTTTTCTTTTTTTATTTAAGCATTTTCCTATACGGGAAAAACCTTGTCACAACATGAAATGCTCTTCTTTTCAGCAAGCTCAGAAGTAAGGACAACAATAAATAAAGAACCGGCAAAATCTCCCCGTAGCTCCCCTCCGGCCCAACAACAGCCGCACGGTGAAGCATTCGGAGTGGTGTTTCGGTATAGTTTTCAACTTCTCAGTTCATTTCTTGGAGAATTGTCGAGGTTGGAAGGTCCTGTGAATTTTGGTTTGAGGGAAACAACAATGAATAAAGAAATGGCAAAATCTCCCGTTGCTCCCCTCCAAAACTCTTTGATATATCCCGCCAAAAGAAGATAAACGAACAAGATGCAGACCACTGCAAAATCTAATCAAAGAAGCATAGTTTCCTTTCTCAGCTTACTTTGAATACTCAACCAGTTTATAACCACCTGAATTCAAGATGCAAACAGCAAACCCCACGTCCCAGAGGAAATATTAAACAGAAACGAACTGAGTCAACTAACGTAATTTGATTTACAAATTGAAATTTAGTTAATTGCGGACTTTGACTGTGGCGGTGGAGCCAATCTTGGACACCCTCTCCGCGGTAACTCCATAGTCATTCCATCACTTGGTAACAGTGTTTGGCTTGTACTTGTCTGTATACGTGCGATGCAATCAAATACGTCGTCTCGGCTCCCATTTATTATCAAACTGCCACCTTAGATTCGACGGTGTTTTTATGATTTTGAAGCATTTGTCTATTTTGAGACTTCTGGCTTTATTGACTTATTTTTTTATCACAATCAGTCCGTCTGATGATATGACGTTATTGCATCCCGAACTCAAGCATCTGGAGTGATGATTCAGTATCATTTCAACTTCTCAATTAATTTTTTGGAGAATTGTGGAGGTTGGAAGATCCTGTAAATGTGGTCCCGCAAGACAAGGAAATAACCGATTACGGTATGTTCATCACTCATCACTCTGCAACAGTCTCCCAATAATCCTCGATGCAGTAATAACATATATTATAAATATATTCATTATTCCTTTGTTTTTGCTTTGTCAAATTACCATCAAAGAACCTGACGGGCCGGGGAAATTTTCTTTTGCAAACCTGCTGAACACATAAAATGTGTAACCGGCTGAACGTTATGTTATACATTGGTTGTAGCTGGCTCCCTACTATACCTTTTACTCAGCAAAATTATTCCATTGTTCAATGCTATAGGCTGTTTCCGCATCGGCGGCTACGGCTACAACTGTTGCTAAGGGTGTTGCTAAGGAAGTCCTGTTCAACGGACATTGACGAGGCGATCCATCCGTAGCCGCAGTCACCAATTCGGACACGGCCTAGGCTCGTTTTCATTAATTACGACTTTATTGATGTTATTCTTTCGTGACAATTGAAATTTATGTCCTCTATAGTGTGGCTTCCAGCGGATTGGTGAATTCTTTTTCCAAGTTAAGGCTAAAGCACGTGGCCAACATTGGAGTGTCGAGACCAGTATCCGAATTTGGTGTAACCAAACATATGAAATAACAAACCCTATGAAAATTTACGCTCAATCAGTCATCGCAGTTACGAAAAAAACAAACAATGTTTCACTGTTTTTAACATTCTGGAGATCAAAAATATAATTGTTTTACTAATTTCTAAAAAACCCTATAGCATTTCAAGCAAAAGTATTTTAAGGGAGGTTTTTCAACCATGACCATCTTTATATCATTTAAAATTGTGTTCAAATCTGTGATCATTTATATTTTCAATCTTACCAATGATGGGCACACGCTTTGAAGGCAATTAATATTCATCATCAGCAAAATCATGGCGAGGAAGACGAGTAAGAAAAGTCAAACCTTTTACCATTTACTGATGTAATGTTTCAAACCTATTATGAAATACAAGCTCCGTTTCTTGAAAGCTTCACATTTATTTCTGAAATTAAACTAATCAGCATGTAAAAACTAATCCATTGGAACCTTTATTCTTCTGAGTGGTTTATTATCAGAATATGGATTTGGGGACTTTACACTACACTTGTGGTGAAAATCACCACACATGTTTTTGTTTATGGAGATAATCTATCAGCACAAACAAACTATGCAAACAAAAAAGTGTGACAACACTCGTTAAAATAAATAAATCAGTTCTAATTAAGACCCCTGTAACTGATTCTAAATTCATAAATCGATTGGAATCAAGTGTGTGCGTGTGTGTTCGTTTGTCACAATAACTGTGTCGCCGGTTGTCGGCATTCGGTGGGCTTGAAAGTCAAGCTCTGTCGCAGTACAGTGTAAAATCCAAAAAGAGCATAAGTAAATGTTTAGCCCGACATACCAGCTAGGGTTTACACTGGTAACCTAGTATAATGTCTACTCGCGTGGCGAGACCGCTTTCCCTCCCAGTATAAAACAATCAGGATCCAACCCGTGTGGAGTGTTTCGGTTCACGAAGCGACGCAGGAGTGGTTTACGACTTCATCAATTACACACGAGCTAAAAAGGGCGGCAAAAACTGCAACAGCATCGCTCTGAAGTCGCATGAAAATCACACGTATTAATGTGGCATTGGTTTACAGATTGGACAGCGTAGTGAATTGATTTATTTGTCACTCTGTAATATCAAGTGCAAACTGATGTTGAACAAATCCATCGTGTATGTGGTTTGCCGTTGACTGAGGCCTACATAAAGAATGTAGGACCTAGGCATATACTGTTTCGTTGTCAATCAGTCGTTACACGTTTAAGATGAATGTGAGAATTTGTACTACGACACAAATAGAGAGTCGTATTTTGATTCGTCTTAAAGAGATTGAAACAGTGCTAAAGTGAGTGATTCAAGCAGGAAGAAGGCGTGATTTGATTTGTGCAAATACTTAAAGATAATTACTTCTCCCCGAAGGAATGAATTCCACAAGTGAAACTCGAACTTCAAATACAGCAGTAGTTGTTCTACGGACGATTTTCATCGCGTCGAATGGTTTAGCAATCGTCATCGCCAACACCCTGAATATAGTTGTGGTTGGCAGGGCGCGGATCGGCTCAGAGCCCGCACGGGTTTTCATCGTGTCCCTCGCCTTGGCTGATATCCTCGTGGGTGCTTTGGCGTTCAGCAGTACCCTGCCGTCTGGATACGACGGATTCCCGTTTGACGATGCCATGTGCCGATTAGCAGGTTCGGTCTTCGCCGTTGGGTTGCTGCTTAGCGTGTTCTTCTTGGTGAATATAAGCGTCGATCGCTTCGTTGCCATAACCATACCGCTTAGGTACGACGTTCTCATTACACGCCAAAGAGCCGTCATAACAGTGTGTGTCGCATGGGTCGCCATTTCTGGTATTCTCTTGGTAACTATTTTACTTACAGATGTTATGAAGTACAACCATGCTACATTCTTCTGTGAGCCTTCTTTTGAAGATCCAAGTTTTCCTTTGTCTTTGTTTGTACTGATCATGTGGTGGATAATGAATGGGAGTTTGATCATGATGCTCATTTACGGGCATCTTTTCCGAGTGGCTCACCGGCACTCCCAGCGTATCGCGGCCCAGGGACTTGCCGCAGTGGAGTCCACCAACCGACAGAGACCACCACGGTGGAGCCTCGCGGCACGGATGGACATGAAAGCATTGCGAATGTGCCTCGCTGTTACTCTCGCCTTCAACTGTGCATGGGTCCCCACTCTGTGCCTGGACTTTTACAAATTTATCAAGAAAGAGAACGCGGCTCCTGGGGTCGAGTTTGCCGTCACCTGGTTGTCGCTGTCGAATAGTTGGTGGAACTTTCTCATCTACAGTGGTATGAACAAACAATTTCGGGATGCCGCAAAGCAAATTGGCGAACGCCTCTTGGCGAAGTGTAGACGGGGTAAGACGAGGCGTCAGACGGTAGAGCAGAGACCTCCAAATGTGGACAACGGGCAAGTTGAAGAAAACAGTCGTCCTGGGGATGACATTCCCTATTGACTGCATCAGCTAATAATGTTGGATATTATTTATTCGCCGTTCGTTTGTGATCACAGTCAGCGGTATTCCTTAAAGTTTATTTTAAATGATCATTGGTGAGACCTCTATTTCTCCGTGGCTACCTTTGATGGATATTATAATACATATGAAGGGGAAAAAAATGTTGATTGTAATTGCAATTACACAAACTAGAACCTGAACATTTTGTTCAGTCATGTTCAATGTGGTTGATCTGTTAGAATGGAAGAAAACCAGACAAATAAAATTACCGCAATATGATAAAGTTCCAGGAAAATAAACCAAAGTGCAATACCAACAGCCGTGTCCGAATCAAGCACATTTGGCTACGGCTATGGCTGTTGGCAAGGACAACGTTCAAGAATGGGACTTTCCTGTTGTAGCCATTGCCGTTGCCATTAATTCTAACTCTGCCTTTGAAAGCTATTTTGGGCAATTGGAATGCATTTTCAAAGCCGAGTAAAATGGGAAAGCCAGATTTCACTGAGTGATTACATTCTGCGACAATGCACGAACGAAATGCATCCACTATTGTTTTTGTGTTTACCGTACACATCCTCGTCATTTGTTGATTGGTAGGACTCCACAGCACGTGTCATACTTTATTTTGCCATGTATACTGTTACAACATTCCAAAATTTAAGTTCTACATTGATTAATATAGGACTCTTGGGATGCCTCGCAGCTGCACTTTGCGCGTACTACCATATATATATACTCATTGCGATGGCCGCCATCGTTGATGAAACGCGGCTATCATTGGCTGAGAGTTGTGTTTTGCTTTTCATCAAAGATGGTGGTCAGATTATTTTGAAAAAGACGGTGCGAAGCGTCCCATATTTATCCATATTTATTATAGGACCCTTTATTAGATTTTGGACAATCGCGGCAGTATACATGGCAAAATAAAGGATGACAAAACGGTGTTCCACCTATCAAATGACAAGGATGTGTGTGTGTGCGGTTTATTTGGAATAACAGTCGTATACATAGATAAGACATTATAACCGAGGCCTGGTTCTTGATAGTTTTACCGAGACGAGGTCGAGGTAAAACTATAAAGAACCAGGCCTCGGCGGGTTTAAACCACTAGTTTAAAACCGATTGAACACACTTTGATTCCCATTCATAAATACCCTTCCCTTAAAAATATGAGAATATCAAAAAACCCTGTAAAAGTTGAGAACAAGATAGTTTAGCCTCAGCTCACTTGCGCGCTTAAGTTTCATTATAACACACCTCTTGCTAGTTCTGTATTCTGGTTGGCTGAAACACGGTCACGTGGGGTGAACTATTATAGGCTAGTGCATGAGATTTGCACAACCATGAACTAGACATCGCACGCGCGTAGTTTGCGGGAAATAGTTCCCGAAGCGGGCAATAGTCTTTCAATTTTTGACTGGTTACAGCGCCCTCAAGAGGTTGCCAGGCTCATGTTAATAAGAAAAAAGGCGGCGTCTGGATCGGATCACGGTAGTTTCTTTTCTTATTTCATATTTTGGAGCGAGTTGTGTTATAAAACACATATGGACTGCCATGATTCGGTCACTAGAGCTCGTCTATCCCCCTCGGGCCTGTGAGTAACCAGAAGAGGGACCTATTTCCCTCGGCCTTAGGCCTCGGGAAATAGGTCCCTCTTCTGGTAACTCACAGTCCCTCGGGGGAATAGACGTGCTCTAGTGACCTCATTGCCAGTCCATATGTGTATAATATCGCACGCAAGCTTCAAACTTTCGCGAAACAAACTATGCGACCTACCAAATTTGCGCGTTCCGCGCAAAAACCTGATAGCGCCCTCTTTGACAAAAAGTTGCCAGTCTATGTTTAAACACTTCTGACTGTGTTTGCATCGCACGTTTAAACATGGCCATGTGATGTCCTCTTTACCAATCAGACTGGATAAACTGTCCCAGGTATTTATGAATAATCATTTAAACCCACTTATGTCATTTAACCGCTTAGCCAGGACTGTTTTTGATCAAATTCATTATTTATTTTCTATTTTCATTTGTTGGGTCTTTATTTCACCGGTGCAATAGAAAGAGCTTAATGGATATTCTGATGCCGAGGCGGAGAGCGTTATTGTCGCACTAACGAGTGCACTTTGAAGAGTGCATAGACATTGAAACCACGCACGTTACGTTCTTTGTAAAAAACTATTTAAATACAAGTTTACTATCGGTAACTTTTTATTTCAATGTTATGAGCTGTGAATTTATGCTGTCTGTAAATGTTTCATTTCAAAAACGAAATATTGTTATGTATATAGATTATTATGAGTAGGTACCGATAGGCCTTCAAATGAACCATTTAGGCCTAATCGACTCACTTTGACTCAAAAAGTTCAAAACATGCAAATCTTTGTTTCCCCGTAAACGCTGCACCAAAACTAAGCTAAAACTTTACAAAAGTCAAGTGTGCATTCCGTTCTACCTCACTTGCCGATTTACTGAAAAGCATATGTTTAGGAATTTCAGGAATACCTTGTTACTTTGAGACAACATCCTGTTCCTTCGCGACTTGAGACAACAAATGTCTGTATTTCACAACACAGCTTCACAGAGAAAATCTCAAGTTTGTAGGCCTCGGAAGAACCCAGTCTATTCACATTCCGAGACCGTTAGTACACAATATGGCAGTTCCATCTTTTCTATTTTACTGCGTTTTCTTTGTCTTACTGGGAAAAAAACACCCCTGTTTTCACAACATGAACGCTCTTGCATCTATAAAAGCGGCGTTTTTTAAAGCTTTGAAGTAAGGACGAGTAATTGAGGGAAACAACCCAAAACAAATTAATAGGCTTACTATAAATAACCGGCAAGATCTCCTTATCGCTCCTCCCTTCCTGGCCAATAACAGCCGCATGGTGAAAGCTCCATGGTTTCCCGTTCAAAGATGACGAAAGAACAAGATGCAGGCCACTGCAGAAACTTAACAAAGAATCATAGTTCCGTTTCTCAACTCACATGAAAACTGAACAAATTTGTAACCACATGAATTAATGGTACTAACAGACATACCCACGTCCCAGAGCAAAATATTTTCGTGTGAACTGAGTCAACTAACTTAAGTTAATTCACAAAATTAATTAGAAAAGAAGCTGATTGCGGACTTTGACTGCGGCGAGAGATCTAATACACGGACGCAGCGCGGCATTTCCCAACGCGGTTCCATCACTCGGTAACAGTGTTCGGCCGGTACTTCTCTGTGTACATGAAACGCAAACACACGAGCGTCGGATCACATTTATTATCAAAAACCGCCAGCTTGTTTTTCTTTTATTACATCTAAGCTTTCTACGGTTTCGTTACATTTGGATTTATCGAGATATTTATCACGATTAATCCGTCTGAAGATATGCCAGTATTGCATCCCCGAACTCAAGCATTCGGAGTGATGTTTCAGTAGATTTTAACTCTACCTTTTATTACATGGGGAAATGTCAAGGTCGGATGGTCCGAACAGAGTGGTTCAATATTTTTTGGGACCCATTAACATCAATAATGATTTCATTTTAATCTCGAGTTGCCTGTTTGCTCTACCTGACTCGTGAAGCATTGTATACGCTATTGCTTAACGCGCATGCGTGCATTAGAAAAAGACAACCAAAACAAAAAACTAAAATAGAACATGACTGTAACGCAGTTGGTACCCGCTGTCACTTCGCTAAACGTGGATGGATTCGATGTTCTTGTGAAAATCCCGCTACAGTTTTTTGATATTTTCTCAGCAATGGACGCTGTATTCACAGCTGAAATTTTCACATGTGGCTTTTATTGTATCTTTCTTAATTTTGCCTATAAATTAGCATTACGCAAAAACCAAATAATCTATGACCCTACCTTGAAAGGGGAATAATTTTATACATGTGTGTTGGTTTGCACTTGCTCCCTTCTTCAATTTAAGCAAAAAGACATTTATCAAGATTTCATTTTACAACAACTGTGTATGCTCAGCATATTTTGTGTATTATTTATCATTTTTATTCGTGGGGCAATCAATCGATATAACATACATTTAGGTATACGTTTGTTGCCAATTAAATCCAGATGAAGTAAGTCTCTATAGTTGTGGTCTGTTTATATAAATGTCTGTGTTCTTAAAAAGGAAGGTTTAAGGCATTCCTCATTAGCAGATTCGGTGTGAGGACGACGGACAATCAACTTCCCTCTTTGTTCCCCCTTTTTGTCATAGGCCCTTTTCGAAACCACGGCGTCGGCTTGGGCTCCGGCTTAGGCTCTGTCCGCCTAGTTGGAGCCCCATACCAAAAGAACGCATTATCAAAAATAATAATTGACGGAGCCTAAACCAAAGCCCAAGCCCAAAACCTCGGTTTCGAAAAGGGCCATAGTGTCCATTAACTTTCTATAGCATAATATGAAGTATAAGATGCGTTCATTCAAAACTTCATATAATATTTTAACTTCATGAAACTGAAATGTTGGTTAGCAGAAACTATCCATTTAAACATACATTCTTTTGGATGGTTATCGCAACGTTGGGACCTGTCGGGAATCAGCACACATGTTTTGTTTACAGTAGGCCTATAGATAATTCACCAGCGCAAACACACTACGCAAACGAAGAGAGTGACAACACACGGTGAAATAAGTTAATCGGTTCTAATTAAGAGATCACCATAATTGATTCTAAATACATAAATCGGTTACAGCTCCCTGTGTGTGTGTTCGTGTTCGATTGTTGTAGTCATGTCGCCGGTTGTCAATATTCGGCGGATTTGCAACTTCAGCTCTGTCTCAGTACAGAGTAAATACCAGGCAGAGCAAACGTTAGCACTGGCGGCCTTTCACTTTCGTATCAGTGTACAGCACAGAGCAAGATATAGGGCTAAGCAAACGTAAATGTTTTGCCCGACATTCTAGCTAGGTTTTACACTGGTAACCAGTACTCGTGTGGCCAGCGAGACCGTTTTCCCATTCAGTACACAACATTATGCACCCGATTCGTGTGGGGTGCCGGAGTGGTTACGACTTCATCTATTAGTACACACGTGGCAAAAAAGGCGGGAGAAATTGCAACATCATCGCTCTGAAGTTGCTTGAAAATCACAAAGATTATAGGGCATTGATTTACAGATCGGACAGCCAGCAAGTTATTAAGTTACCCCGTATGTCGCCGGTGAGGCATACTGATGTTAAACACAATAATTCATGTAAAGTGTTTGACATTGACGGAATCATAATTTGCACATTATTCTCTGCGACAACGCAAATTAAAATAACAAGTCGTTGTGAACGTGTTTAAACGGGTTGTAAACAAAATCACTGAGTGCAGTGTGATCTGCTTTTTAAAAACACTTAAAGTTAAGTCGGGCTCTACATGAGATGAATTCCACAGGTGAAACTCAACCTTCAAATACAGCAGTAGTGGTTCTACGGACTGTGTTCATCGCGTCGAATGGTTTAGTAATCGTCATCGTCAACACCCTGAATATAGTCGTGGTTGTCAGGGCGCGGATCGGCTCAGAGCCCGCACGAGTTTTCATCGTGTCCCTCGCCTTGGCTGATATCCTCGTGGGTGCTTTGGCGTTCACCAGTACCCTGCCGTCTGGATACGACGGATTCCCGTTTAGTGATGCCTTGTGCCGCATTCAAGGGTCAGTCTGCTCCATTGGGCTACTGCTTAGCGTGTTCTTCTTGGTGAATATAAGCGTCGATCGCTTCGTTGCCATAACCATACCGCTTAGGTACGACGTTCTCATTACACGCCAACGAGCCGTCATAGCAGTGTGTGTCGCATGGGTTGCCATTTCCGGTACTATCTTGGTAACTACTTTACTTACGGATTTTATGAAGTACAACCATGCTACATTCTTCTGTGAGCCTTCTTTTGAAGATCCAAGTTTTCCTTTGTCTTTGTTTGTACTGATCATGTGGTGGATAATGAATGGGAGTCTGATCATGATGCTGATTTACGGGCATCTTTTCCGAGTGGCTCACCGGCACTCCAAGATTATTGCAGCCCAGGAACTTTCCGCAGTAATGGAGTCCACCAACCGACAGAGACCACCACGGTGGAGCCTCGTTGCACGGATGGACATGAAAGCATTGCGAATGTGCCTCGCTGTTACTCTCGCCTTCAACTGTGCATGGGTCCCGACTCTGTGCCTGGACTTTTACAAATTTATCAAGAAAGAGAACGCGGCTCCTGGGGTCGAGTTTGTCGTCACTTGGTTATCGCTGTCGAATAGTTGGTGGAACTTTCTCATCTACAGTGGTATGAACAAACAATTTCGGAATGGCGCAAAGCAGATTGGCAAGCGCCTCTTGGCGAAGTGTAGACGGGGTAAGACGAGACGTCAGACGGTAGAGCAGAGACCTCCAAACGTGGACAACGGGCAAGTTGAAGAAAACAGCTGTCTTGGGGATGACAACCAATATTGACTGCAAAGAATAATCAGCTAATAATGTTGCATATTATTTATTCGCCGTTTGTTTGCAATCGAAGTCAGTGGTATTCCATAAAGTATATAAACAAAAATGTAATAGTTACTTAAAACTTAAGATGTCTGACAAATATAATAAAATGATCATTGGTAAGACCTCTGTTTCGCCGCAGCTACTTTTGAGGGATATTATGATACAAAATGAAGAGATCCTTATAAATACCCCCAAGAACCCCCCCCCCCAAAAAAAAAACACCCCACTTTAAACAAAACAAAAACAAGCAAGCAAACAAACAAACAAGTACGGAGACTCGTCCACTCCACATTCTGGAAAAAAAACTTTCGTAATAACGTGGTCACTCCATGTAAATACCAACCTTGACGGCGTGACACGACCTTGTGTCGTTTGGACAAACGGGCGGGGAACGATTATTTTGGAAGCGACGCTGCGAAGCGTCCTACAATTATCCATATAGGACCCCTATATCAAATTTCGGAACGCAACAGCAGCATACATCACTCATGGCAAATAAAGGATAGCATGTGACACGTGTTCCACCAATCGAATGACACGGGTCTGTGTGTGCGGTATACTAAAAGGTGAATGTTTGCAACAAATATCTATCAATAGACGTGCCCAAGACATAATATTATTTAAACCGCTTTGAGAAATTGTCTATTTTCAATTTCGTCTCTTTTTGCTCCGGTGCAACAGAAAGAGCTGGTTCGTCCACGAGATGTTGCCATATTGCTGTATCTATTAACTTTTATTTTGCTATGAACGTCAGTTGATAAATTGATGGTAAACATGAATACGATTCCCTCTATTTACATGCAAAGATAATGATACGTGTTCAGAAATAGAATCGGAGACTTCAATGAATATTCTGATGCCGAGGCGGAGTGTGTTATTGTCGCACTAACGAGTGCAAATTGAAGAGTGTATTAGACATTAATCAAAAACTACGTTCTTTGAAAAAAACTAAATACAAGTTTACAATCGGTAACTTCTTCAATGTTATCAGCTGTGAGTATTATTATGATGTCTGTAAATGTTTCATTTCGAAAACGAAAGATTTGTCCATTCTGAGTAGACACCGGTAGGCCATCAATAAATAAACCATTTATTGTCAATTTAATTATTTGTCTTTCCAGTAAACGTCGCACCGAAAACCGAGCTACAATTTCACAAAAGTCAAGTGTGCATTCCATTCCACCTCACTTGTAAATTGTACTGAAAAGCAGATGTTTAGGAATTACAGGAATTCCTTAGCACAAAAGATTTTACTTTGATATCACTTACTATTTCTTTGACTGACTTGAGACAATAAATGTCTGGAATTTCACGATACAGCTTCACAGAGCAAAATAATATAAAGTTTGTAGGCCTCCAAAGAACCCAATCTATTGACACTGTGATTGTCAGTGCACAATATTACAGTTCCATCTTTTCTATTTTACTTCATTTTTGTTTACTAGTTGTCTCACTTGTGAAAACCTTGTCACTATTTGGACGCTCTTTCACTATGCGCTACTTTTTAACAAGCTCTGAAGTAAGGACGAGTATTTGAGGGAGGACAATAATACATGAATAACCGGAAAGATCTCCTTATCGGCTCCCTCCGGGCCGCATGGTGAAGGCTCCATGGTTTCCCACTCGAAGATGATGGAGGAACAAGATGCAGGTCGCTGCAGAATCTAATCAAAGAAACATAGTTTCGTTTCTCAGCTAACAATACATGAATCCTCAAACGGTTTTTAACCACCTGATTTAAGGGTGGTCACGATCGTAGCATGCCTGTGGCTGTACATGGAATTATGAACTCTCACCGAGTTACTGCACGTATGCGCGCTCTCCCCATAGGTATGATACGGGGGGCGTGCAGTTACTGGGTGAAATTTTGTATTCCATGTCCAGCCACAGGCCTGCTTTGATCAGGACGACACAGCCCCTTTAAGTTAACTCACAAATTAAAAATTAGCTGATTGCGGACTTTGACTGCGGCGAGAGATCTAATCCATGGACGCAGCGCGGCATTTCCCAACGCGGTTCCATCACTCGGTAACAGTGTTCGGTTGGTACTTCTCTGTGTACATGAAATGCAAACACACGAGCGTCGGATCCCATTTATTATCAAAAACTGCCAACTCAAAACCCTTTTTAAAGAAATATATCTAAACTTTGTACTGTTTGGTGAAATTTTGATTGATTGACATATTTATCACGATTAATCGGTCTGAAGATATGCCGTTATTGCATCCCATAGCTCAAATCACTCAGAGTGATGTTTCAGTAGATTTAAACTCTACCATTTATTTCATGGGTATGTTTAGGTTGGATGGTCCAATCAGTGTAGTTATATGGTGTTTGGTGTTGAGATGAACATCAATAATGATTTCGTTCTCACCCCGAGTTACCTTTGTGTACGCAATGCTTGTCGCGCATTCGTGCATTAGAAGACAAAAAAAAACATCAACAGAACATGACTGCATTTTATTTAAATTTCTAAAATAGTTATTCCACTTCTTCACTTGCACAACACTAAAAAAGAAGAAGAAATATACAAGGCAATAAAAAGATAAATTTAAAGATATAGGGTAGGCCTATACAGTTACATCCAGTAAATAAACATATTAAACAAATTATAACAGATCGCCAATGAGTGGTAATGGCTGCAGGTGACAAGCACATCTTCAGCCATTCTACCACAGTTAAAGGGGGGAGATGGGGCTGGGGGAAGGGGAAAGAAGAAAGGGAAAAATAATACAAGTAATAAAAGGGGAAAAGTTATCCATGTTTGGTTGTAACTCGCTCCCTGCTAGACTGGTCCCCTGTCTTTATCCCCAAGGATAAAGACAGGCACTGGTCTTAAAGGCCCAATGATTTCGTTGGATACAATGGTTTCATTGAATAAACGTGTAGTGACGTAAGCTGTCCATATCTGTGTTATGATTTCTCCGAGGTGATGTAATTTGTCAGCTTACACTGTTGATCGTGTGCATATTGTATAGTTGTTTTATTCACTATGTATGTGGAAATGTACGTGTGAATTGATCGCGAATCTCCGAGTGAAATGAATGCAAGGTCAAAGGTACATCTGGCAACATCGAGTCAGGCAGGTATCTGGCGTTATTCACGAGCGTCGAAGTGTGACGTCAGATGTTCAGGCTAGCTCCCTGCTACCTTTTACTCAGCAATTAATTGCGCAATAATTTTGGAGTGGGCGCCTTGGGCAATACAAGGCGGTTTTCTTAATGAAAGGATTGTGTTTGGAAAGATGCGCTATGCATGGTTGAAAGGTAGAATAAAATGATTCACACAAATATCCCTCGAAAATGTGCTGTTTTGTGAAATCACAAAATTTGTGTTAGTTCACGATAAAAAGAAAAGCCGCACAATTTCGAGGGATAGTTCAGCCCCTGTTAGCTAAATTGTTAGGGAGAGTAGGTCTACTCTCTGGCCGGTCGCGTCGCCTACAAATTCATCACAGCTACGAAGCTAAAACGAAGCGTTTTCAGTAAACATTTTTTTTGTAGTTTGTCGAATCCGCCATCTTGAGATCAAGTATTTTGTTTAGGGTTACCTTTGCAGCAAAATTAGAATGCAGTATCATTATTGTCTCAGAGTGATTATTCTTCTATCGAGTACGCTTTTGTTCCTTGTTGCGGAGCCGCTATGGAGATGATAAATGGGTGGAAACTGCAATATTGTGTGTCTTGATGGCCTATTCCGAGTTGGGCCACGAGGGCGCTCTTCTGGGTTCACAGTCAGAGCCGTATCATTGAGAGTGTTGCGGCAACTTGCGATTCCACCCCCGCATGTTTACACAGAAGGATGCCAGACCAGACTGCACATTGATTGGGTTGTTGTAAAGAAACATGCTACACATGCTGGTGTATACAAATCAAGAGAAAGATTAGGTAGTTTACAAGTACAAGTCACTTCTATGATTCAACATGTGGACACAATTGGTAAGTCGGAGATTACTCTCGTGATTTTGCATCCAGACCAAGTGAAATCAAGTTTGTGAAGTAGGCTTATACAATTTGTTACGTCTGCAGAAGTAAAGTTGCGTCACAATTTCAACATCTTATTATTCCCGTTTCATAGAGACTATAACTATAAGGTGATTCACAACTTCAACTTGCAAATGGCATGTCATTGCTCTTTCAGTCTTTGGGAGACAGTAATTTATTATGTGTTCTCATCATAAGATGAATAAAAGCCAGTTTGCAATTTATTTGAAAATGTATTTAACTATTTCACACAAAACTGTTTTAGTAACTATTTCACACAAAACGTTTCTTAGTAAATCAGTTTGTTAACTCTCCAAACTGGTCCATGATTACAGCCCATTATTCGGCACACATGTTGAATTGCGAGCACCGGTAGACCGTGTCGAAAACAAGAGAAAATAACGCAATTTCAAATTGTTAGAGTGTAATACTGTTAGTGAGGCCACACTTAATACATAAAGCACTTGGGCTTGGCAATTGTTGATTTGTCTTACCCGCACTAAAATAATATTGTTAGTCGTTTTCCCGCAACCCCCCCCACCCCCCCCAAAAAAAAATACATGCAAATTACCTGTAACTTATTTTTAAGACCGTCTATTTGAGTTGTTTATCACGATTGGAGCTTTCAAGGTATAATGTTATTTTATAGACTACACATCGTTTAGTTGAAAGCCTGTGGGTCATCTAGTTTGGAGGATCTTGCTGGCTATAATGTAGTTCCTTTTTACTAAAAGAAATATTACGTCAAACTACAAAGTCTGAGGTTTACACGTAAATATGTGTAAATAAGTCATTAGTCGCCATGTTGGCAAAAAGGTTAGTAGTTAACCTGTGTAAATCAGTAGCGCAACTAATATAAAGTTCCTCTGACGGGGCTTCAGGTTGTAGCAAAAATATGACCGTGGGCAAGATGGCAGAGAGGTATTCAGTATGGTTATTGCTCACGTGAAAAAGGATGAAGACGGCATGACCCAATTCATGCCTTTGGTATTTCTACTAGGATGCACATGCACACGTGGAATGTAGCATTGATGATTCAAGTATTCACAACAGTGCGGTAAAATGTCGCGTAGGCTAGTCCGTGGAGCATCGTCCAATCACAGAGAGGCGAGAGCCATTTTGCCAGGGGCGCGGCTTCATCTGTGGTAAACGCTGTCCACATTCAGACGCTTACACCCATTGATGCACAGGTGTTCCAAAGGCTAATTACGCAACGATGAGCGAAAGTGTGTCCAGGGATCTTATTGTCCATTCACTTAATCAGTCTGGTGCCAATGGTGTGGAAGAGCATGGCTGGTACGACCGTTCTCAGAAAAGGCATCGAAAACGGAAGTGTTTCGGAACTCTTTTGGAACTAAACTGCACAGTTTTGTCTAGAAACTTCCGAGACATTTCAAAAGGTATGCTGACCTTCTTTCTTCTTTAAAAATGTGGGGAAAACTACCTGTTCTGAGCCTTTATTATTGTGTCTCGTTGATTAAAAGGAGTGGTGAAGGTCCATTCCATATATGTGGTCATTTTATTCAAACATATATTTTAAGTTCCGAAGAAACATGCTTGTTGGGAATAAACCAAGGAGGAAGAAATCACTTTTCTTGAGTGTACGCTATTTGGGCATGATTTTTGGTTTGCCCACGCTCAGTACGTTACCATGTGGAGGTGTCGTGACCTACATTCTGTAATTCCATTGCATATTATGGGTTTTGTTTGTATTCTGAATTATCGGGCAATGCTCTGACCAGTACGAAAACACTGCGGAATGCTGCTTTCGGATCACCGATAAAAACGGCCTACTCCCCCGGTTGAAATAAATGCATAAGTTAAAAAAACAAATAAAGAGATTCGACAAGATAAAGCCATCTAAATGCACACCGGTTGACCAATTCACAGGGCCTGAATTTGATGATTACATTATATTACATGCCTTACGGGATTAAACTTATTGTTCAAGATCACATGATGGCTGGTTAAACTACGAAAGCCCATTAGTGCCATCAAAAGTACAAACACTGCTTTTTTTGCAAGTATATGTTGGATGAATCTTGTTTTTGGAAGTATAGTGTTTGCGAGTCTTTTGTATAAGTATATATTTAGCAAATCTTTTTAAAACAAGTATATATTTGGCAAGTTTTTTTTAAAAATAAATCTGGCTAACAGAGTCCTCATGCAAATTGCCAAATGTAGACTTAAATAAAAAGAAGATTTGCTAAATAACACTTCCAAAGAAAACGATTTTCTAAATATGGACATTCAAAAAACAAGATTCGCCAAACATATACCTCCAAAAAACAAGACTCGCAAAACATATACTTGCAAAAAGCAATTAATACTTTCGATGGCACTAATGGGATTTCGTATTAAACCTTCAGGGGAAGGATTCAGAATATAACCCCAGGGAGTTAGCATGTGTATTGCTTCTGCAGTCAAGGTGCCATTTGTAATACAAATTAATCCAAAAATAGTGAAGTTGATATTTATAAGGCTTGCAACTAGTTGCCAACATTCAAAAATTACCGTTTGGAGTGTTCCAATGTTGGGCTGGAGGGAGGGAGCACATACATGTACTGCCCCTCCGTATTTTCCAAAGTTACCGCGCTATTATTATGTAACTTGCTAATCTTCACGATGGCCTACAAAAAATTTAAAAATATGCCATTAAGGGCAGATCCAGCCAAGATCCAGGCACAAATTTGGTCCCTCTAGCGGCATACTTAGTTTATGAGTTATAGTCAATCTTAACTCAGAATTAATTTCAGGCAATATTGTGGCAGGATATTTCTCACTTGTTTAATACTACGCATCCCTTATTTGCTTAGTTGCTGTGGTAGTAGCCCTACTCTCTGGCCCCTTGCGTTACTTACAAAATCATCACAGCCAAGGGACAAAAACGAAGAAAGAGCACTTAAGGCGGGCTTTCCAATGGTATACACTTTGTAAAAATCCAGCAATGATGTAAGAGTGATTTGACCGTGCATTCTTTGTGTTTCTCTCTTATACAGCTCTGTGTACAAAAATCCCATTGAACATGCTTTTGCGAAGCAAAGCAATCGTAGTATCGCCATTTGCCTGTGATTTCCGGTCTGAAGATGGCAACAAATTGCCATAAAAGTTCGATTTTCAGCTGCAGGACTATGCAAGGCAGATCCAGGCAAAATTGTTGTCCATATCTTGCATTCTCAGTTCATGAGCATTCTCTCTTATACAGCTCTGTGTACAGGCTTAACTAAAGATTTATTTCCAGCCATTATTCGGCAGGATATTTCATACTGGTTTTAATACGCTTAGTTGCTGTACTAGTATCCCTACTCTATGGCCACTCACTTCTCTTGCAAAATCATCACAGCCACATCAATTACACGAAAAAAGATCCCTTGAGACGGGCTTTCTAATGGTATAAAACTTGTAAAAATCCAGCATTGATTTGAGGGTGATCTGACCGTGCATACTTTATGTTTCTCTTTCGATTATACTGTGTTACAAAAATCCCATTAGACATGCGTTTGAGGAACATTCGGAGTATCGTCACTTGCCTGTAATTTCCGGTACGAAGACGGCCGAAAGTTGCATTGAAAAAGTGATTTTTGGATGCAGGACTATGCAAGGAAGATTCAGGTACAAATTTGTCTTTCTAGCATGCTTAGTTCTTGAGTTTACTTAAACTTAACTCGAATTTGTTTCCAGCCATTATTCGGCAGTATATATTTTTGCTGGTGGTACTACACAGCCCTTCTTTGCTTAGTTGCTACTGTATTAGCCTACTCTCTGGCACTCGCGTCGCCTACAAATTCGTCACAGCTACATAATTAGGGTTCAATCTAGAGCCTTGAGACGGGCTTTCAGATGGTATAAAACTTGTAAAAATCCAGCATTGATTTGAGGGTGATCTGACCGTGCATACTTTATGTTTCTCTTTCGATTAAGTACTGTGTACAAAAATCCCATTAGACATGCGTTTGAGGAACATTCGGAGTATCGTCACTTGCCTGTAATTTCCGGTACGAAGACGCCGAAAGTTGCATGAAAAAGTGATTTTTGGATGCAGGACTATGCAAGGAAGATTCAGGACAAATTTGTTTCTAGCATGCTTAGTTCTTGTTTACTTAAACTTAACCGAATTTGTTTCCAGCCATTATTCGGCAGTATATTCATTGCTGGTGGTACTACACAGCCCTTCTTCTTAGTTGCTACTGTATTAGCCCTACTCTCTGGCCACTCGCGTCGCCTACAAAATCGTCACAGCTACATAATTAGTTCAATCTAGAGCCTTTGAGACGGGCTTTCAGATGGTATAAAACTTGTAAAATCCAGCATTGATTTGAGGGTGATCTGACCGTGCATACTTTATGTTTCTCTTTCGAATAGTACTGTGTACAAAAATCCCATTAACATGCGTTTGAGGAACATTCGGAGTATCGTCACTTGCCTGTAATTTCCGGTACGAAAACGCCGAAAGTGCATTGAAAGTGATTTTGGATGCAGGACTATGCAAGAAGATTCAGGTACAAAATTTGTTTTTCTAGCATGCTTAGTTCTTGAGTTATACTTAAACTTAACTCGAATTTGTTTCCAGCCATTATTCGGCGTATATTCATTGCGTGGTACTACACAGCCCTTCTTTGCTTAGTTGGTACTGTATTAGCCTACTCTCTGGCCACTCGCGTCGCCTACAAAATCGTCACAGCTACATAATTAGTTCAATCTAGAGCCTTTGAGACGGGCTTTCAGATGGTATAAAACTTGTAAAAATCCAGCATTGATTTGAGGGTGATCTGACCGTGCATACTTTATGTTTCTCTTTCGAATAGTACTGTGTACAAAAATCCCATTAGACATGCGTTTGAGGAACTTCGGAGTATCGTCACTTGCCTGTAATTTCGGTACGAAGACGGCCGAAAGTTGCATTGAAAAGTGATTTTTGGATGCAGGACTATGCAAGAAGATTCAGGTACAAATTTGTCTTTCTAGCATGCTTAGTTCTTGAGTTATACTTAAACTTAACTCCGAATTTGTTTCCAGCCATTATTCGGCGTATATTTCTTGCTGGTGGTACTACACAGCCTTCTTTGCTTAGTTGTACTGTATTAGCCTACTCTCTGGCACTCGCGTCGCCTACAAATCGTCACAGCTACATAATTAGGTTGCATTGAAAAGTGATTTTTGGATGCAGGACTATGCAAGGAGATTCAGGTACAAATTTGTCTTTTAGCATGCTTAGTTCTTGAGTTACTTAAACTTAACTCGAATTGTTTCCATATCGGCGTATCCTGCTGGTGACTACCAGCCCTTGTTTGCCTAGTTGCTACTGTATTAGCCCTACTCTCTGGCCATCGCGTCGCCTACAAAATCGTCACCTACATATTAGGTTCAATCTAGCCCTTTGAGACGGGCTTTCAGATGGTATAAAACTTGTAAAAATCCAGCATTGATTTGAGGGTGATCTGACCGTGCATACTTTATGTTTCTCTTTCGAATAGTACTGTGTACAAAAATCCCATTAGACATGCGTTTGAGGAACATTCGGAGTATCGTCACTTGCCTGTAATTTCCGGTACGAAGACGGCCGAAAGTTGCATTGAAAAAGTGATTTTTGGATGCAGGACTATGCAAGGAAGATTCAGGTACAAAATTTGTCTTTCTAGCATGCTTAGTTCTTGAGTTACTTAAACTTAACTCCGAATTTGTTTCCAGCCATTATTAAAGGAAGATTCAGGTACAAATTTGTCTTTCTAGCATGCTTAGTTCTTGAGTTTACTTAAACTTAACTCCAATTGTTTCCAGCATTAATCGGCAGTAATTCCTGCTGGTGGTACTACACAGCCCTTGTTTGCTAGTTGTCTGTATAGCCTACTCTTGCACTCGCGTCGCTACAAAATGTCACGCTACATAATTAGTTCAATTAGACTTGAACGGCTTTCAGTGGTATAAAACTTGTAAAAATCCAGCATTGATTTGAGGGTGATCTGACCGTGCATACTTTATGTTTCTCTTTCGAATAGTACTGTGTACAAAAATCCCATTAGACATGCGTTTGAGGAACATTCGGAGTCTCGTCACTTGCCTGTAATTTCCGGTACGAAGACGGCCGAAAGTTGCATTGAAAAAGTGATTTTTGGATGCAGGACTATGCAAGGAAGATTCAGGTACAAAATTTCGTCTTTCTAGCATGCTTAGTTCTTGAGTTATACTTAAACTTAACTCCGAATTTGTTTCCAGCCATTATTCGGCAGTATATTCCTTGCTGGTGGTACTACACAGCCCTTGTTTGCTAGTTGCTACTGTATTAGCCCTACTCTCTGGCCACTCGCGTCGCCTACAAAATCGTCACAGCTACATAATTAGGTTCAATCTAGAGCCTTTGAGACGGGCTTTCAGATGGTATAAAACTTGTAAAAATCCAGCATTGATTTGAGGGTGATCTGACCGTGCATACTTTATGTTTCTCTTTCGAATAGTACTGTGTACAAAAATCCCATTAGACATGCGTTTGAGGAACATTCGGAGTCTCGTCACTTGCCTGTAATTTCCGGTACGAAGACGGCCGAAAGTTGCATTGAAAAAGTGATTTTTGGATGCAGGACTATGCAAGGAAGATTCAGGTACAAAATTGTCTTTCTAGCATGCTTAGTTCTTGAGTTATACTTAAACTTAACTCCGAATTTGTTTCCAGCCATTATTCGGCAGTATATTCCTTGCTGGTGGTACTACACAGCCCTTTTTGCCATAGTTGCTACTGTATTAGCCCTACTCTCTGGCCACTCGCGTCGCCTACAAAATGTCACAGCTACATAATTAGGTTCAATCTAGAGCCTTTGAGACGGGCTTTCAGATGGTATAAAACTTGTAAAAATCCAGCATTGATTTTCGAGGGTGATCTGACCGTGCATACTTTATGTTTCTCTTTCGAATAGTACTGTGTACAAAAATCCCATTAGACATGCGTTTGAGGAACATTCGGAGTCTCGTCACTTGCCTGTAATTTCCGGTACGAAGACGGCCGAAAGTTGCATTGAAAAAGTGATTTTTGGATGCAGGACTATGCAAGGAAGATTCAGGTACAAAATTTGTCTTTCTAGCATGCTTAGTTCTTGAGTTATACTTAAACTTAACTCCGAATTTGTTTCCAGCCATTATTCGGCAGTATATTCCTGCTGGTGGTACTACACAGCCCTTCTTTGCTAATAGTTGCTACTGTATTAGCCCTACTCTCTGGCCACTCGCGTCGCCTACAAAATCGTCACAGCTACATAATTAGGTTCAATCTAGAGCCTTTGAGACGGGCTTTCAGATGGTATAAAACTTGTAAAAATCCAGCATTGATTTGAGGGTGATCTGACCGTGCATACTTTATGTTTCTCTTTCGAATAGTACTGTGTACAAAAATCCCATTAGACATGCGTTTGAGGAACATTCGGAGTATCGTCACTTGCCTGTAATTTCCGGTACGAAGACGGCCGAAAGTTGCATTGAAAAAGTGATTTTTGGATGCAGGACTATGCAAGGAAGATTCAGGTACAAATTTCGTCTTTCTAGCATGCTTAGTTCTTGAGTTATACTTAAACTTAACTCCGAATTTGTTTCCAGCCATTATTCGGCAGTATATTCCTTGCTGGTGGTACTACACAGCCCTTGTTTGCCTAGTTGCTACTGTATTAGCCCTACTCTCTGGCCACTCGCGTCGCCTACAAAATCGTCACAGCTACATAATTAGGTTCAATCTAGAGCCTTGAGACGGGCTTTCAGATGGTATAAAACTTGTAAAAATCCAGCATTGTTTTGAGGGTGATCTGACCGTGCATATTTATGTTTCTCTTTCGAATAGTACTGTGTACAAAAATCCCATTAGACATGCGTTTGAGGAACATTCGGAGTCTCGTCACTTGCCTGTAATTTCCGGTACGAAGACGGCCGAAAGTTGCATTGAAAAAGTGATTTTTGGATGCAGGACTATGCAAGGAAGATTCAGGTACAAATTTGTCTTCTAGCATGCTTAGTTCTTGAGTTATACTTAAACTTAACTCCGAATTTGTTTCCAGCCATTATTCGGCAGTATATTCCTTGCTGGTGGTACTACACAGCCCTTGTTTGCTAGTTGCTACTGTATTAGCCCTACTCTCTGGCCACTCGCGTCGCCTACAAATCGTCACAGCTACATAATTAGGTTCAATCTAGAGCCTTTGAGACGGGCTTTCAGATGGTATAAAACTTGTAAAAATCCAGCATTGTTTGAGGGTGATCTGACCGTGCATACTTTATGTTTCTCTTTCGAATAGTACTGTGTACAAAAATCCCATTAGACATGCGTTTGAGGAACATTCGGAGTCTCGTCACTTGCCTGTAATTTCCGGTACGAAGACGGCCGAAAGTTGCATTGAAAAAGTGATTTTTGGATGCAGGACTATGCAAGGAAGATTCAGGTACAAAATTTGTCTTTCTAGCATGCTTAGTTCTTGAGTTATACTTAAACTTAACTCCGAATTTGTTTCCAGCCATTATTCGGCAGTATATTCCTGCTGGTGTACTACACAGCCCTTTTTGCTTAGTTGCTACTGTATAGCCCTACTCTCTGGCCACTCGCGTCGCCTACAAATGTCACAGCTACATAATTAGGTTCAATCTAGAGCCTTGAGACGGCTTTCAGATGGTATAAAACTTGTAAAAATCCAGCATTGATTTGAGGTGATCTGACCGTGCATACTTTATGTTTCTCTTTCGAATAGTACTGTGTACAAAATCCCATTAGACATGCGTTGAGGAACATTCGGAGTTCGTCACTTGCCTGTAATTTCCGGTACGAAGACGCCGAAAGTTGCATTGAAAAAGTGATTTTTGGATGCAGGACTATGCAAGGAAGATTCAGGTACAAATTTGTCTTTCTAGCATGCTTAGTTCTTGAGTATACTTAAACTTAAATCCGAATTTGTTTCCAGCCATTATTCGGCAGTATATTCCTTTGCGGTTGTACTACACAGCCCTTGTTTGCCTAGTTGCTACTGTATTAGCCCTACTCTCTGGCCACTCGCGTCGCCTACAAAACGTCACAGCTACATAATTAGGTTCAATCTAGAGCCTTTGAGACGGGCTTTCAGATGGTATAAAACTTGTAAAAATCCAGCATTGATTTGAGGGTGATCTGACCGTGCATACTTTATGTTTCTCTTTCGAATAGTACTGTGTACAAAAATCCCATTAGACATGCGTTTGAGGAACATTCGGAGTCTCGTCACTTGCCTGTAATTTCCGGTACGAAGACGGCGAAAGTTGCATTGAAAAAGTGATTTTTGGATGCAGGACTATGCAAGGAAGATTCAGGTACAAAATTTGTTTTCTAGCATCCATTAGTCTTTGAGAACTTCGATCGATTGCCTAATTTCCGGCGAAGACGCGCGAAATCATTGAAAGTATTTTTGGATGAGCATGCAAGGAGATTCAGGTCAAAATTCTTAGCATGCTTATTTGGTTAATACTTAAGGCTTAATCGAATTTTTTTAATCCATTATTGGGTATCTGGGTGATACTAGTCTTTTGAATAGTACTGTACAAACCCATTGCATCGTTGGCTCGAACTCACTGCTAATTTCGGTACAACGGAGCCTTGAAAGTTTGATGTTGAATGAAATCCAGAGATTCAGGTAAATTGGGTGATTTACCGTGCTTTATTTTCTCTTTCAAAGACTTTACAAATATTCCCATGCATTTTGAGAATTCGGGTTGTACTCAGCTTTCCGGCAAGAGCAATTATTGAAAGTATTTTGGATGCGGCTACAAAAGATCCAGTACAAAGTTCATTTCTAGCTCTTAAGGCTTGAGTATAAACTTAAATATCCAATTGTTTAGGGTATTCCGTCATTTATGCTTGTGTATCTTACAAACTCCATTAACTGTTTGAGGCATCGGATCGCTCACTTGTCCGTAATTTGGTTCAAGCGGCCTGAGAGCTTAGATGTTTATTGTAAATCAGATATTAGGTGATCTAGCGTCATACTTTATGTTCTCTTTCAATAGTATGTTCAAATCCCATAATCTTGGAACATTCGAGTTGTCATTGCTGTATTCGTACGGACGGCGAAGTGCATAAGTGATTTGATCAGCTTGAGTTCAGTAAATGTTTAGCCTACACTTGTCTAGTTTGTAACTAACCCAATTTGGCCATCGGCAAAACCGTGTACAAAGTTTATCTAGTTTACGTTTCAGTATAAATGTCCAAATTGTAGTGATACTATAGTTATCTCTTTGACGTTCTGGTTACAAAATCCAGCATGTTTGGGACATCATTTGTCCTTTCGATTCTGGTACAAACCGAAAGTTTGAGGAATGATTCGATGCGTTGGAGAAGATGCAAATTGCTTAAATGTTTGGATGAGGTACAAATTAGTAATTTCGCTTAGCGTTATCTGGTTACTAAACTACTGAATTTGTCACTTATTAGTTATTCTGGTTCTCACTCTCTTATGTACTTATGTACTCTTGGGGCTCAGTAAAAATTGTAAAATATATGTTATGACGGACGTCTTCATGTTAAAACTTAAAATCGTAGATTGGGTATCGCCTGCTTTTGTCTCAGATGTTAAAATCTTAACATGCGTTGGGAAGATTCGTACTTGCTGTATTCTAGAAGCGAAAGTTCTTGAAAGTGATTTTTGATCGACATTGAAGTATTCAGTAAATTTCTTGCTGCTTGTCTTATCGTTTAAATACTAATTTTTCCTTTTCATATTTTGCGTGTCCTACCAGCTTTGTACAGACTATCTCTCTGCCATGGGGCTTCAATGTATAACTTTAAAATCAACATGCTTTGAGGTGTCTCGAGTATTATTTTATAAATCATGTTTGAGGTATCACTGAATCTTTGTTCTTTCGATGTACTTCAAAAATCCTGACAGTTTGAGGAATTCGAGTTCTATTCCTGTATTTGGTACGAAGGGTCGAAATTGCTTAAAAGTATTTTTGGATGATACTTCAACAATCAGGAAATTTTTATTCTACTGTATCTTGGTTATACTTAACCTTTATCCAATTTTTCCAGCTTATTCGGCATCTTGGCCCTGGTGTCTACAAACCTTTTTGCTAATATTGGCTATTTAGCCCTACCGGCACTTGATAAAATTAAGATCAATTGTTAATCTAGGCCTTGAAGGTTTCATGTTATTAAATGTAAATCAAATATTAGGATCGATGGAATTTATGTTTTTTTTCGCAGACTGTGAAAAAAGTATTAGAAAATGTTTTGAGACTTTGAGTTCGTACTAAATTTCTTACGAAGCAATTTCATGTAATATTACTTGATCGATTAGTTCCATTTTGCAAATTCTTGTATTTCTACTTTTGCTATTTTTTCATACCTATCTGGACTCTCGGCCTACAACGCATGTATAATTATTAATTAGCCTTTGGGGGCTTCGTGCTACAAACTTTAAAAATCCAATTGATTAGTGTTGACGGCAATTTATGTTTTACTGTAGACAAAAATCCCATTGATTGGTGGGAAATGGTTTTTTTCCTGAATTTGGTACGAAACCATGAATTGTTGAAAAATTGTTTTGTGAGTTCTAGAAGATTCGGACAAATTTTCTTTAATTATTTTTAGATTAATGACGATTTATCAACCATTTTGGCAGTTATTCTCTGGTGTACTACGCCTCTTGCTGGTTCACTATCTATTCGCCACTGCTGACGTTTCAGTAATAATTAATTAGCCTAAGTTTGAGGGTTTAACGTTAAAATTGTATTTGATTGTGGTAATTTAATAATTTTGTATTCGAGTATGTCTTATCATTGATGCTGAGACAATGCATTGACGCTTTGGTGAAAGCAGATTGCTTGAAATTTGGGAATTCGGCAAAGATTTGATTAAGCTTATCATTGT